>OY757010.1:159647999-160337592 GCA_963580285.1 Lucinisca nassula
TTGGTAAAGGATATCTCTATAGCATCATCTTTCATATGGGATATCTAAGCCCCTGGGTCAATCCCATGGGTGGGCTGTCCATCAGTTTGTCAACTTTTACATCAAAGTTTTTGTGTTAAACCTTTTTGATTCCTTATATCTCTGTAACCACATGTTGGATTCTCTTCATATTTGATATCTCAATAGCATTACCTTTTATTTGGAATATCTAAGCTCCCGGGTCAAGCCCCTGGGTGGTCTGTCTATCCATCCGTCCGTTCATCAACGTTTACGTCAAAGTTTTGCGTTAAATATTTTTCATTGCTCATATCTCTGTCACCACATGTTAGATTGTCTTCATATTTGGTAAAGGATATCTCTGTAGCATTATCATTCATACGGATTATCCAAGCTCCTGGGTCAAGCCCTTTGGTGGGCTCGTAACAGTCCATCCGTTCGTCAACTTTTACGTCAAAGTTCTGTGTTAAACCTTTTTTTATTGCTGATATCTCTGTAACTTTGTTATATTCTCTTAGTATTTGGCACAGGATATCTCTGTAGCATTACCCTTTATATGGTATATGGCCTGTATATGCAAAGAAGCTTTTGACATTGACATTTTCAGCTGAGGCGATGGCACTGGCTGGGGGTATATGTGCCCCACTGGGCACTTTGTCTACTTTGTTTTCTTCTTAACAGTATAATCTGGAGGATGCGAACAATGTCGCATTGATAGTTTCGCTCATTCAAATACATGAATAACTTACAACCCAACCCCAGTCATGCATATATTCAGTGATCGCTATCGGGAGGCCAATATCATAATATTGCTATCCCCATCCTTTTAAAAAAGTGTAAGGGGATATTGTGAATGCCTCTGTCCTTCCGCGTGTCCGAGCGCAACCGCGGGCATATGTTGGGTAGACATTAGTTAGGTACTTGCTGTTTATTCCGTAAGTGTCCAAAAAAGTAGCCAACAAATTTGAAGGGACATGTTGGGTACTTGTGCAGATTTAGAGATGCCAACTAGGGTGACCCTTGGGTTGCCCTGGGGTCATGCCCCACCCATCCACTTCATTTAAGGACATATTTCAAAAGCCATTCAGATCCCCATGCCTAAACCATATATACTCTTGTTCCTTATGACAAGACGCTTTCAGTGACACCAACCTGGAGGTCCCCCCGGGGTGAGTTGGGCCATGCCCCAACCCTCCATTTCCTTAAAGGACTTATATCTCAGAATCATTCAGATCCCCACCCTTTAACCATATACCGGTATATTCTTATTCCTTATGATAAGACACATTTAGAGACGCCAACTAGGGTGACTCCTTGGTTGTGCTGTGGCCATGCCCCACCCCTCCACTTCATAAAAGGACATATATTACAGAAACCATTCAGATCCCCACCCCTAAAGCAGATATACTCTTGTTCCTTAAGATAAGATGCTTTCAGTGACACCAACCTGAAGGTCCCCTGGGGTGCGCCGGGGCCATGCCCCATCCCCTTCATTGCATTAAATAATAATAATAATAAAGACTTTACAGGCCTCCTAGCAAAACTTATAAAACCTATAATAACCTATAATTTTGTGCCATAATATAATAAAACCTTTATTTGTTCATAAAACCGATAAAAAGCCTGTATTTTCATGAAAAAACCTATATTTTTCACTTTTTGAACCTTTTTGCGACTCAACTCTAACTTTTCTTCAAAATGCACTACTATTTTTTTACTTTTTAGTCCCATAAAAAGTGATGTAAACTGTCAAGAAATTGTAATTTTTTTCCTCGCTCGCTTCGCTCGCTCGGACTTTGGAAATTCAGATCAACTTTATCTGAGTAATTGTGGCACAAAAATTCATCAAATATTTTTTCTTCAGTTTTAAATCTTTATGTTAGTTTGGAAGACTCTTTTTTTTAACCTGTATTTTTATTGAAAAACCTGTAAATAACCAATATTTTGAGTAAGAAGAACCTATATAAAACCTATTTTTTCAAAGTGGGCCACTAGGAGGTCTGACTTTATTTCACGAGGGTAACACAATTAGTACACAACTAATCTCCCTTACGGCCCAACGAATAATTACAAGTTATTTACACTGACACAGTTAAGCTGAAAGGACTTATATCTCAGAAATTGTTCAGATCCCCACCCCATAACCATATATATGCTTGTTCCTTATAAGATGCATTCAATGACACCAACCAGGGCATGTGACAAAAGAGTTATATTTGATTCTGCCAGAAGTGTGGGGATTTGCGCTGGCATGCCATCGACTGTGCGCTCCATTTTTTTTTAAATAAAACTGAATATGCCAACGGTATGGCTAAGGTTTAATAAGAAAATCAGTGATTATTGTCTCCAAATTTCTTGCATATTTTGTGTTTAAAATTGATGTTTTCGTAATATTAAGTCAAAAGGATACCTGCAAGACGTGAAAGGCATTCCAAGAGTTTGCAAATACATGCCCTCAGACTTCAGAGCCGATCCGATATATTCAGAGCCGCCCTACATTATCGAAGTCATTCTTCAATTACTCACCATTTTCGTTAAAGTGTTGTCATTCTTTATTTCGGGGGAACTGAAACAAATCAGACAACCAGTTCACATGTAAATAATGCAAAACATTTCAGACACATACGGATTTGATGGAAAAATCAACTGGGTTTAACGTCAATGTTTAATGGAAGATCTGTTGATTGACTACTGATCACCTCACGCCACAAGTGATTCAGACAAGATCGTATACAACTATACCAACTTTTCATTGGGTAGAAAACCAGTTTAACCCTTCTCTTGCTGAATATTCATTTAAGCCACACCCATTTCTGTCTATCAACCAATCAAATTACTTGATGTAATTTATTGCTACAAATTCAAAAACTGAATGTCAAATAGTGTAGATCTTGATCAGATGGCTTCTTCTGAAGCCATCTGATCTGGATCTTCACTGTTTCCAAAGATAGGGGTTGACATGAACAGCATGATAAGGGTTAAAGACTAGAGAACAGCATGACATTCTCCATTTTCAGAAAATTTACCTCATAAAAACAAATGTGTACCTGATTGATAAACCTACCTTAGTTGTTTGTCATTTCAAACCGATATATTCAGAGCCTCACATGCTCCGGAAGACGCAAATAATACTTGCTTATCGGAGCCATTGGCTCCAATTTCCGTGTGTGTACTCTTAACACAATCAGAACAATTGTTGTCTGCTATGTTGTCTGCTGATTATCATTGATGCAAACAGTGTAGACCCAGATCAGACTGCTCCTAGAGTAGCAGTCTGATCAGGATCCACACTGTTTGCCAGGGTCCACACTGTTTCCTCCTGATCAGGGTCCACACTGTTTGCCTGGGTACACATACACATGTATAAAAGAAGTTTGAAAGTTTGCAAGAATAACGCAGCAGACGACATAAGCAGTCAACATTTTCAGATGCAGTTTGTTCATTGTTTATGTTTTAGAGCCAAGATAAGAAAAATGATACATACTCTAGTAGACCCTACTTTCCACCTCAAAAGAGTATTTTTACATGGACATTTTTATCTATATAAAGTGGGGTTTAGAGTGGGAGTTCATTTCACAGACTTATTTACCCATTGTATGCGGGAAACCCCTAAAGGGGTTCCTTGGCAAACAGTGCAGGCCCGGATCAGACGCCGCAGAATGTGGCGTCTGATCAGGGCCTGCACTATTTGCTCACAGAATTTTCCAAAAAATAGAATAAGAACAGAAAAAATAGGCCTGACACCCCTGTTATGACAAAGGACTTGTCCAACATATAGCAATGGAAGAGTCCACTAGTATACAATGGGTTAATGTCAGCATGCATTATGTGTGTGTTTGCATAGTGGTACTTTTGTCATTTTTTTTTTGACTGGGGATTAATACATCAAGCGATATTGTGTCCTAAGGGGTTTAAAGTAGTTATGTTTTAAGAATTCTTTACCACAAGTGTCACAACCGGCCCCGATAGCTCAGTTGATAGAGTGTCCACTCCGGGGAACGGGAGGTCACGGGTTCGATCCCGGGCCGCGATATACCAAAGTCGTTAAAAATGGTACTAGCTGCCCCTCACTTGGCACTCAGATATAGAGGTAGAGCTAGGACTGGTCGACCCAGTGTCAGGATAATGTGACTGGGTGTGGTATCATGTAATGTGTCTGGGACATGATACTTCAGTGAGGCAGCACTATAAAAGTGAGCATTGAGCTCCCTGTCGCAACCAGACACCGTCGTGATATGACTGAAAAATTGTTGAAAGCGACGTTAAACCCGAATTCACACACACACACGCACACACACACACACACACAGTGTCATGGCTGGGGTCAACATTGATGTTTGTTTGTTTGTGTTGAAGTTTTATGTTCCCATCAACACTTTTTAGGTCATTTTGGAGATGTTGTGACTGATTTTGTGGGACTTTAACGCGACATTCAACTGAGGTAATGGCCAGATATGACCGACTCAGTATTAGAAGATAGATAGATAGATAGACATTGAGATGTAATGACATCTCTATTGCTTTTGCTCTATATAAAGTGTAGCGTATCTTCTATGAGGCCCTCAGATCAGACTGCTGATGAAGCAGTCTGATCTGGGTCCCCACTGTTTGCAAAAACTAATTTTAAAGTACTTGGCAGACGACAAAGCAGATGACAATTGTCATGAATGGCATCTTATGGTTTAACAGATAAACAGAGCGCAATGAAAGTAAAGGATGCATAAGTAACAAAAAGTTTTTGTACCTGCTATTAGCATCGTGCAATATAGGCATTTTGTCCATCTTATGGAGGGGATTTTGTCCACCTTGTAAAAATCATGAGGGGGATTATGTCCACCCTGTAAAAAGTTTCAAGGGGATTATGTCCACCTTGTAAAAAACATGAAGGGGATTTCGTCCACCTATGCAAAAGTGAGCAGAGGGGATTTTGTCCGGAGGGGATATTTTCCTCATCACGAAAACTGCCTATATGATTTTGACCCCCTTGAAAGTTTATCTAGTAAAACTGGGGTTTCCGGGGGTATACCTTATTTTTCTTATTTCTGCTCGAAAATATAGATTGTGGGCACTCGTTAGAACCGCCTCATCGATTTTTCTTATTTCTGCTCGAAAATATAGATTGTGGGTACTCGTTAGAACCGCCTCGATGAGGCGGTTCTAACGAGTGCCCACAATCTATATTTTCGAGCAGAAATAAGAAAAATATCACAATTTTTCATCATAAAATTTTCATTTTTTCGGCGATAAAGGTGGCAATGTATTTGTATAGGCGTGTTTGCGTAATGTACTGAATATGTATAGAGGTCATATTAGCCATATCATGTGAAAACATGCTTATGCAATTGTGAATAGTAAAGGTGCAGCTTGGCCTGCACAACTGCACAGTCTGATCAGCAGCTTAGTATTGGCTGTTTTAACCCTTGTCCTGCTGAATATTCATATATGCCACACCCACTACCGATTATCAACCAATCAGATTACTTGATGCAAATTATTACAACAAATTCACAACCTTAATGACAAACAATGTAGATCCTGATCAGATGGCTTCTTCAGAAGCCATCTGATCTGGATATACATTGTTTCAAAGAAAAGGCATATCCGGGTTCAGCAGGACAAGGGTTAATAGTACAACTTATCACTTCTATCACCCCCTTAGAGAAATATATTGGGCTGCACGGGGCTTCTGCGCAGAGCTGAAATAGATCATACACAAGTACTGGTTAACTGCTTAGAAGGTCTAAACCTGTCCAGGCAGAGTGGTGCAAGTCAGACAGCCCCTTAGCTGATAGTTTTGGCAGTAGGGCTTATAATATAGATGTCATTATCTAAAGTCCCACAAAATTGGAAATAACATCTCCAAAACCACCTAAATAGTGTTGACAGGGATGTACATCACAAAAACACGCCTATACAATTTTGACCCACTTGAACCCCTCTTTTATATAGTAAAACTGGGGTTTGCTTGGGTAAACCTTATTTTTCATAGTTCTGCTCTAAAATATAGATTGTGGATACCCATTAGAACCGCCTCCATCTTAAAATTTTTGTTTTTTCGGCGATTAAGGTTACAATGTATTTGTATAGACATGTTTTTTTAGCTCACCTGAGCCTTTAGGCTCATAGGTGAGCTTATAGTATAGCCATGGTCCGTCGTCCATCCGTCGTCCGTCCACCATTTTCAAAGATCTTCTTCTCCTATACTGCAGGGCCAATCAAAGCCAAATTTCATATGGAGCCTCAGTGGGATGGGGGAACGAAAGTTTGTTCGCGGGGTCTGGATCACATGACCAAGATGGCCACCATGCCCATATATGGTAAAAAGCCTTCAAAAATCTTCTTCTCCAGAACCATAAGGCCAGTGGCCTTGAAACTTGGCATGTAGCATATGGTACTCGGGCCCATCATGGTTTGTACAAATGGTGACCCTGGGTTGACCTTGACCTATTTTACAGCAATGTCAAATTTTCCGACTTAGGCTTTTGCATGGGGCAAAGTGAAAATAATGGATTTATAGGAAACCATTGAAGACAGTGTCAACAAAATTTGTAGATCAGGTAAAGTAATTGAATACATGAAGATCTATGGGTCAGAAAGGTCAAGGTCATTCATTGGCCTTAGACCAAGCTCATTCAGGATCCATATTTCAAACATTTTTTTCTCCAAAACTGCTGAGCCAATTTAAGTAAAATTTAAAATGGAGCCTTTGTGAGTTGAACAAATGAAAAAATGCCAATACGGTCTAGATCACATGACCAAAATGGCCGTCACGCCCATATATTGTAAAAAGCCTTACAAATTCTTCTCCTCCAGAACCGTAAGGCCAATGGCCTTGAAACTTGGCATGTAGCATATGGTACTCAGGCCCATCATAGTTTGTACAAATGGTGACCCTGAGTTGACCTTGACCTATTTTACAGCAATGTCAAATTTGCCGACTTAGGCTTTTGCATGGGAAAAAGTGAAAATAATGGATTTTTAGGAAACCATAGAAGACACTGTCACCAAAATTAGTAGATAAGGTAAAGTAGCTGAATACATGAAGATCTATGTGTAAGAAAGGTCAAGGTCATTAATTGACCTTAGACCAAGGTCACGCAGGTTCCATATTTCAAACATTTTTTCTCAGAAACTACTGAGCCAATTGAAGTGAAATTCAATATGGAGCCTTTGGGAGTTGAACAAATGAAAAGCTGCCAATATGGTCTAGATCACATGACCAAGATGGCCACCACGCCCATATATGGTAAAAACACTTCGAAATTCTTCTTCTCAAGAACCGTAAGGCCAATGGCCATGAAACTTGGCATGTAGCATATGGTACTCGGGCCTATCATAATTTGTTCAAATGGTGACCCTGGGTTGAACTTGACCTATTTTACAGTAATGTCAAATATGCTGACTTAGGCTTTTGCATAGGAAAATAATGGATTTTTAGCTCACCTGAGCCTTTAGGCTCATAGGTGAGCTTATAGTATAGCCATGGTCCGTCGTCCGTCCGTCCGTCCACCATTTTCAAAGATCTTCTTCTCCTATACTGCAGGGCCAATCAAAGCCAAATTTCATATGGAGCCTCAGTGGGATGGGGGAACGAAAGTTTGTTCGCGGGGTCTGGATCACATGACCAAGATGGCCGCCATGCCCATATATGGTAAAAAGCCTTCAAAAATCTTCTTCTCCAGAACCATAAGGCCAGTGGCCTTGAAACTTGGCATGTAGCATATGGTACTCAGGCCCATCATGGTTTGTACAAATGGTGGCCCTGGGTTGACCTTGACCTATTTTACAGCAATGTCAAATTTGCATGGGGCAAAGTGAAAATTGGAACAAGTTTTCTTTTTGTTTCATTTGCTTCTGTATACAGTATACCATTTATGTCCAATGGACAGTTCCTCATATTTTCCCTTTCTGTGAGCCAGGCACCGAGGTTATAAAACTTTTTTCACGCTCAACTCACTTCAGCATGAAATTTACTTGCTCATTAGTTTTAAAATGCCAACAAATATTGAGATGGCATTTTAAAATTTATGAGCAGGGTAAATGACATTTTCTGCTGATCTAAGTAGGACAATTGTCACCAGACAGGTGAGCGGTTCAGGACCACTGGTCCTCTGGTTTAGTAATGAAACCTCAACACAGACAAACAGCCATAGCCCATAGGGGCTTGAAGAAATATATGGGCTACATGATGCTTCAACGCAGAGCTGAATCCAGCCCGCACACTAGTACTGTTAAACCACTTAGAGGATCTAAGCCTGTCCAGGAACCGCGGTGCGAGGCGGACCGCCCATGCTAATAAACCCTATTGGTTTCATTGGGTGACAGGGCTTGAGATGTCATTTCATCTCAATGTCGGGTAAAAATCCCACAAAATTGGAAGCAACGTCTCCAAAATGACCTTTACAGTGTTGACGGGGACGTTAAACCTCTAATCAAACAAACAAACAAAATCAACACAAACAAAACCTCTCATTTCTTTATCTAAAATTCCAAATTTCTTGCTAGTCAGTATTGATTAGCAGCTCGATTTGTGTCTTACCTGGTTGCACACCCAGAAAAAAGCCAGCCTCGGTAGCTCAGTCGGATGCGCGTCTGACTGGTGATCAGGAGGACGCGGGTTCGATACCTGCCGGGGTTGGCAACATTCTTTCGCGGAGATTGATCATGAAATCTTTTCTGCAGTCATTTTCTCCCTTCCGCTGATTCAAGAAGGGCAGTTGTCAGTTTCTGGCGAAAGAATGTGCACTGTACTGGTTAACCGCTTACGTATAAGCTTGTCCAGGAAAAGTGTGGATCATCATGTAAACGGACAGGCTCAAAAATGACCTAAAATAGTGTTGACTGGGCGGTTAAACTCCAATGCAAACAAACAAACAAACACCCTGAAAATAATTATATTTTCTCCTGTTTGGTCTCGGTAGAGATTATTATGATAGTTATTTTCTTTGCATCGACATCCAGACAGGCTGTCTCCAGATCTATACTATGTGCAGAGACGACATCCAGACAGGCTGTCTCCAGATCTATACTAACTGCAGAGACGTCTGTCTGTGGAAAAAAAAAAAAAAATAAATTTTAAGTGGGAGTAAGACTGAAGACCTGGAGCAGTCAGTACATTTAAGCAGTTTGGCGTACCAATAGTTTATTTTCTGCAAATTCTGCATACCGATAATTATGTTGTGACGACATAATTATGCAGAATTTGCAGTAAAATTAACTAGGCATACATGTTCACAGGCTTGTCTTGATGGGTTGTCCTACCGTAATTATGCAAATATTTAAACTGTTGAGACAGACACACTAAACCCATAAAATGCCAATCAAAAAAATTGTCGTCTGCTTTGTTGACAATTTGTTGTCTGCTTTGCCGTCTGCTGGTTACTTCAAAAGTCATTTTTGTAAATGGAGCAGTCTGATTTGGGTCCACACTGTTTGACTGTATGCAAAAATAATTTTAAAAGTTTGGCAGAAGATTCAGCAGATGACATACCGGTGTCCCAGTTTATCTTGACCCCTGGGTAGCTTTACCCCCGGGGGTAAAGCTACTCAGGGGTAGCTTTACCCCCGGGGGTAAGGATATCCCAGGATATCTTTACCCCCACCCTGGATATCTTCACCCCCGGGGGTAAAGCTAAACTGGCCAGGATATCTATACCCCCGGGGGTAAAGCTAAACTGGCCAGGATATCTTTACCCCCACCCCAACTTTTGGGTATAAACTATTTTTTTAATACCCAATTTCTTCTTATATGTAAGAGAAGCAAGATAGTGGACTCGATGTTTCACTTTAACATTTTTCGTATCAATCATGACTCAGACTAATAGAACTACCCTTACTAAGAAATATGACCACATTATAGAGGCAAATGATTATTTAATAACTTCTTTTTGTATATTTTATTATTCAAAATGTCAATTATGACAATATTTCATAAACTTGCATTATCCCTGTCAGTGGTGGTGGTGAGTGGAAAGGCAGGGGTAAAGATATCCTGGTTGGGATATCTTTTTCCCAGGGGGTAAAGCTAAACTGGTCAGGATATCTTTACCCCCACCCCAATTTTTGGGTATAAACAATTTTCTAAATGCCCAATTTCTTCTTATATGTAAGAGAAGCAAGATAGTGGACTCGATGTTTCACATTAACATTTTTCGTTTCAATCGTGACTCGGACTATTAGAACTACCCTTAGTAAGAAATATGACCATACTATAGAGGCGAATGATTATGTAATAACTTCTTTTGTATATTTTCTTATTCAAAATGTCCCTTATGACAATCTTTCATAATCTTGCATTATCCCTGTCAGTTGTGAAATGGGTGGTGGGGGTGAGTGGAAAGGCGGGGGTAAAGATATGCCGGCTGGGATATCTTTACCCCCGGGGGTAAAGCTAAACTGGCCAGGATATCTTTACCCCCACCCCAACTTTTGGGTATAAACTATTTTCTTAATACCCAATTTCTTCTTATATGTAAGAGAAGCAAGATAGTGGACTCGATGTTTCACTTTAACATTTTTCGTTTCAATCATGACTCAGACTAATAGAACTACCCTTAGTAAGAAATATGACCACATTATAGAGGCAAATGATTATTTAATAACTTCTTTTTGTATATTTTCTTATTCAAAATGTCCCTTATGACAATCTTTCATAATCTTGCATTATCCCTGTCAGTGGTGGTGGTGAGTGCAAAGGCGGGGGTAAAGATATCCCGGCTGGGATATCTTTACCCCCGGGGGTAAAGCTAAACTGGCCAGGATATCTTTACCCCCACCCCAACTTTTGGGTATAAACTATTTTCTTAATGCCCAATTTCTTCTTATATGTAAGAGAAGCAAGATAGTGGACTCGATGTTTCACTTTAACATTTTTCATTTCAATCATGACTTGGACTAATAGAACTACCCTTACTAAGAAATATGACCATATTATAGAGGCAAATGATCATTTAAGAACTTCTTTTTTGTATATTTTCTTATTCAAAATGTTGCTTATGACAATCTTTCATAATCTTGCATTGTCCCTTCAGTCGTGAAATGGGTGGTGGTGGTGAGTGGAAAGGCGGGGGTAAAGATATCCTGGCTGGGATATCTTTACCCCCGGGGGTAAAGCTAAACTGGCCAGGATATCTTTACCCCCACCCCAACTTTTGGGTATAAACAATTTTCTAAATGCCCAATTTCTTCTTATATGTAAGAGAAGCAAGATAGTGGACTCGATGTTTCACTCTAACATTTTTCGTTTCAATCGTGACTTGGACTAATAGAACTACCCTTAGGTAGAAATATGACCACATTATAGAGGCAAATGTTTATTTAATAACTTCTTTTTGTATATTTTCTTATACATTTACCCCATTTCCGATGGGAAACCCAAAATTGCAAACAGTGTGGGGTCAGATCAGATGCTGCAAAAAAGGGATGTTTGAACAAAACCCCCATGCATAAACAATGGTAGAATTTGTGAAAAACTGATTTATGCAAGCTATAGGGTATAAGTGTGCTTGTTTTGGTTTTTTGAAATGATGGAAGTGTGGGGGTGAAGGTTACCCAGCCAGGATATTTTGCCCCGGGGTCGAAGGTATCCCTGCCGGGATATCTTTACCCCCACCCATGAGCAATGGTAGAGATGTGAAATCCTGATTCATGCAAGCTAGCTTGTGGTGATGTTATGTCAACCATAGACCATTGGACATCAGTAGTACCTTCATTGTTGAGAAGTATGCTTGTTTTGGTCTTCCAAAGTCTGGATTTGGGGAGGGGTCATACTATCTTCACCCCACCTATGCCCAATGGTACAATTTGTGAAAAACTGATTAATGCACACTATATAGTATAAGTGTGCTTGTTTGTGTTTTTCAAAATGCTGGAAGGGTGGGGGTCAAGCTACCCCAGCCAGGATATTTTGCCCCCCGGGGTGAAGGTATCCCAGCTGGGATATCTTTACCCCCACCCATGAGCAATGGTAGAGGTGTGAAATCCTGATTCATGCAAGCTAGCTTGTGGTAATGTTATGTCAACCATAGACCATTGGACATCAGTAGTACCTTCCATTGTTGAGAAGTGTGCTTGTCTGGGTTTTCCAAAGTCTTGATTTTTTGGGGGGTGGTGGGTGTGGGGGGTCACCCTATCCCAGCCAGGAAATCTTCACCCCCACCCATGAGCAATGGTTTAAGATGTGAAAAAAATATTCTTGCAAGCTGTACGGTTTAATTATGCTTGTTTTGTTTGTTTTTTTTGCTTCACTTACATATAAGAAGAAATTGGGCATTAAGAATTAGTTTATACCCAAAAGTTGGGGTGGGTGTAAAGATATCCTGGACAGTTAAGCTTTACCCCCGGGGGTAAAGATATCCCAGCCAGGATATCCCAGTCACCACCACCCATTTCACAACTGATAGGGATAATGCAAAATTATGAAAGATTGTCATAAGGGACATTTTTAATAAGAAAATATACAAAAAGAAGTTATTAAATAATAATTTGCCTCTATAATATGGTCATATTTCTTTCTAAGGGTAGTTCTATAAGTCTGAGTCACAATTGAAACGAAAAATGTTCAAGTGAAACATCGAGTCCACTATCTTGCTTCTCTTACATATAAGAAGAAATTGGGCATTTAGAAAATACTTTATACCCCAAAGTTGGGGTGGGGGTAAAGATATCCTGGCCAGTTTAGCTTTACACCCGGGGGTAAAGATATCCCAGCCGGGAAATCTTTACCCCCGCCTTTCCACTCACCACCACCACCCATTTCACGACTGACAGGGATAATGCAAGATTATGAAAGATTGTCATAAGCAACATTTTGAATAAGAAAATATACAAAAAAGAAGTTAGTTAATAATCATTTGCCTCTATAATATGGTCATATTTCTTAGTAAGGGTAGTCCTATTAGTCAGAGTCATGATTGAAACGAAAAAATGTTAAAGTGAAACATCGAGTCCACTATCTTGCTTCACTTACATATAAGAAGAAATTGGGCATTAAGAAAATAGTTTATACCCAAAAGTTGGGGTGGGGGTAAAGATATCCTAGCCAGTTTAGCTTTACCCCCGGGGGTAAAGATATCCCAGCCGGGATATCTTTACCCCCGGGGGTGAAGATAGCCAGGGTGGGGGTAAAGATATCCCGGGATATCTTTACCCCCGGGGGTAAAGCTACCCAGGGGGTAAAGATAAACTGTTACACCGGTATGCAGATGACATTTTCAGATTTAATTTTTCTCTGGGTCTTAAGGGTCAACCCTTGTCTTGCTGAACACAACAAATCTTATTTTTTCAAACAGTGTAGATCCAGATCAGATGGCTTCTGAAGAAGCCATCTGATCAGGATCTACACAGTTTTTCATTCATTTTGTGACTTGAACAAATACATCTCATCAAGTAATTTGATTAGCTGTTAGTCAGAAAGGGTGTGGTAAAATTAATTTATTCAGCAGGACAAGGGTTAAAATAAAGATTTATCATATGACGTCGCGTCTGAGAATGTAATAACGCCATGTAATATTTTCAATTATCCACTAGTCGTTTAAATATGCAAACTAGCTAGATACGTCCTGTAACGTTACATATATGTTGTCCTTAACGACGTCGCGTTTACTAATGGTGGAATATTGATATTTTTGTAAACAATCGAGAATAAAATGTGTTTTAAATGTCATATGATAAATAGAATCTTGCATTCATGCTCATATATTATTGAATTTATTAAACTCGTTGAGGAAAAGGGATAAAATGCTCAGCAAAGCCTCGCATTTTATCCCTTTTCCTCAACTCGTTTAATAGAAGCCTCCGTGGTCGAGTGGTTACGCTACTCGCCTTGTAAACCAGGGGTCGCAGGTTCGATCCCGGGCTTCTCCAGACTTTCGGATGAGTCTTTAAACCGAGGTCCCGTCTCCGTATGACCTTAGCTGTTGGTGGGACGTAAAACTGAAAACACTCACTCAACTCGTTTAATAAATTCAATTATACATGAACACTCATATAAGATCCTTTATGTCATTAACATTTTTGAGCACAGCATTCTCTGATTTACGTTCTTCCATGATTTTATGACTAGAGGCATGTCTTCTTGTATGAAGCTGTATCCTCGAGGTCTTCACTACATGTCTGCTAGCAGCAAAGTCTCCGGTGAGACTGGTCTCACATTGTCTCCATATGACCTTAGCTGTTGGTGGGATGTAAAACTCACACACACACACACCAGTTTCTCATGTGCTGACTCATTTAACAACTAGAATCACACAGTCAAATGCACGCCATCGCATATCCTCCAATTCCGTTCGATTTGATATGTTACATGATCATGTTCTGAATACTTTGATTTTTTACCCCAATGCATGGAAAAAAGGCAAAACAGTGGATGGCTGTTGCATCAGAAATATTATTTGCAATCAGCTGATTGGAAGTTAATCAATTCCAAATCCATTAAAAATATTCTCCTCGAACACACAGCCTGCCTGAGTACTGTTTATCCGCTTAGAGGATCTAAGCCTGCCCAGGCAAAGCGTTGCACACGAGTCGGACTGTCCATGCTTATAAACCCTTTTGGTTTCATTGGGCGACAAGGCTTGAGAGTCATTTCATCTCAGTGTCGGGTAAAAGTCCCACAAAATTGGACTTTTCCAAAATGACCTTTACAGTGTTGACGGGGACATTAAACCTCAAATCAAACAAACAAAATTCCTGGAACCCAATGACCTTTAGACTTGGTATATAGCATTAGGAACTTGGGTCCTACCAAGTTTGTTCAAATGGTGACCTTTGTTTGACCTTGACCTGTTTTACATCAAGGTCAAATTTGGTCACATTCATTTGTATCGTAAAAAGGCAAAACAGTGGATTTTTCTGATTCTATTGTAGTCTGTGGCTACAGAATTGATACCGTATTCGCCCTAATTACCGCACCGTGCACTTAGTTTTTTCAAAACCATGTCAAAAAATCAAAGTGAAAAATCTACCTAATTAGCGCACACTCATGCGAAAACAATAACTTCCCAGATGATGCATACTGATATTTAATGGGACGGAAAAGGATACTAAGCATTGCATTCACTGTTGAAGAAATAATGGTAAGTTATTTTTATCGATTTACTGTGAGAGCTTCCAGAAGGAGGTTACTGTAAAGTGTGCGCTTATGCATTTCCTTTTCAAAATTAGCTTTGTTGTGCGCTTATAGGAGCATGTGCGGTAATTAGGGCGAATACGGTATTTGCTCTCAGCTGAACGGAAGCTTATCAATTCCAAAGGTCAATGTCATTTACTGACCTTTGTCCTGGATGGCTTAGATTCAGTTAGTATTTTTATCTTCTCCACTAAAACTGATGTGTAGATTGAAACCAAATTACACAAAGAGCCTCTAATGGATGAGGCAATGAAAAGTTATTCATGGGATTGTAGTCACATGACCTAGATGGGCACCATGCCTGTATATGGTATAAGCCACATGGCCCCTGGTAAGCATAGTGACCCATGGGCCTCTTGTTTATTTTTTCTCTTTTTGGAAAAATTCAACCCTAATGGTATCTTCCCCCTAATATACAACACGAGTCAATTTCATAATTTAGGGGTGTCAGGCTCATTTATTTTAGAAACTCATTTAGAAAATAGTTGAAATTTCTACAAACATTGAAGGCACTGATCAGTTGCCACTTTCTGACCTGGGCCTGCACTGTTTGCAAATGATAAGTTTAAAACTTCCATATAAAAATGTTTAAAATAATGTAATATTAATGACTGCCTTGTGAATTTGTGTAATTGGTCCTCCCGATTTCATTATGAGCTAGATATTCGAATAAAAATCTATTTCTCTGGAGTCTCAGTAAAATTTTTGAGTAGGCGGGATTCTTCAAGGTCACTACAGAGAAGGCAAACCAAGTTAGCCCAGAAGATTCCTCAGTGTTTGCAATTGCATGCAGTATATGCCATGCTTAACCCATTGTATACTAGTAGACTCTTTCATTGCTATATATTGGACAAGTCAAATTGTCATATAAGGGGTGTCAGGCCTATTTTTTTGTTTTTATTAGCTCACCGTCACGTAGTGACGAGGTGAGCTTTTGGGATCACTTTTTGTCCGTCGTGCGTGCGTCCGTCCGTCCGTGCGTAAACAATTTCTTTCAACAACATCTCCTCCTAAACCACTGATCAGATTTTGACCAAACTTCACAGGAATGATCCTTAGGTGGTCCCCTTTCAAAGTTGTTCAAATGGTTCCGGTCCATTGCACATCTAGGTCACAGGAGCCAAAAATAGATTTTTTTTCACCAAAAACTTAAAAAATCTTCTTCTCTGAAACCACAAGGCCCAGGTATTTGATATTTGGTATGAAGCTTCATCTAGTGGACCCCTACCAAGATTGTTCAAATTATAGTGCTGGGGCCAAAAATGCCCCCGCCCCGGGGCCCTTTGGTTTTACATAGGCTTATATAGGGAAAATCTTTAAAAATCTTCTTCTCTGAAACCACTAGGCCCAGGACTTTGATATTTGGTATGAAGCTTCATCTAGTGGACCCCTACCAAGATTGTTCAAATTATAGTGCTGGGACAAAAAATGCCCCCGCCACGGGGCCCTTTGGTTTTACATAGGCTTATATAGGGAAAATCTTTAAAAATCTTCTTCTCTGAAACCACAAGGCCCAGGTATTTGATATTTGGTATGAAGCTTCATCTAGTGGACCCCTACCAAGATTGTTCAAATTATAGTGCTGGGGCCAAAAATGCCCCCGCCCCGGGGCCCTTTGGTTTTACATAGGCTTATATAGGGAAAATCTTTAAAAATCTTCTTCTCTGAAACCACCAGGCCCAGGACTTTGATATTTGGTATGAAGCTTCATCTAGTGGACCCCTACCAAGATTGTTCAAATTATAGTGCTGGGACAAAAAATGCCCCCGCCCCGGGGCCCTTTGGTTTTACATAGGCTTACATAGGGAAAATCTTTAAAAATCTTCTTCTCTGAAACCACAAGGCCCAGGTCTTTGATATTTGGTATGAAGCTTCATCTAGTGGACCCCTACCAAGATTGTTCAAATTATAGTGCTGGGGCCAAAAATGCCCCCGCCCCGGGGCCCTTTGGTTTTACATAGACTTATATAGGGAAAATCTTTTAAAATCTTCTTCTCTGAAACCACAAGGCCCAGGACTTTGATATTTGGTATGAAGCGTCATCTAGTGGACCCCTACCAAGATTGTTCAAATTATAGTGCTGGGACAAAAAATGCCCCCGCCACGGGGCCCTTTGGTTTTACATTGGCTTTTATGGGAAAATCTTTAAAAATCTTCTTCTCTAAAACCACAAAGCCCAGGTCTTTGATATTTGGTATGAAGCTTTATCTAGTGGACCCCTACCAAGATTGTTCAAATTATAGTGCTGGGGCCAAACATGCCCCCGCCCCGGGGCCCTTTGGTTTTACATAGGCTTATATAGGGAAAATCTTTAAAAATCTTCTTCTCTTCAACCACAAGGCCCAGGACTTTGATATTTGGTATGAAGCTTCATCTAGTGGACCCCTACCAAGATTGTTCAAATTATAGTGCTGGGACAAAAAATGCCCCCGCTACAGGGCCCTTTGGTTTTACATTGACTTTTATGGGGAAAATCTTTAAAAACCTTCTTCTCTGAAACCGCAAGGCCCAGGTCTTTGATATTTGGTATGAAGCTTCGTCTTGTGGACCCCTACCAAGATTGTTCAAATTATAGTGCTGGGGCCAAATATGCCCTTGCCCCGGGGCCCTTTGGTTTTACATTGGCTTATATAGGGAAAATCTTTAAAAATCTTCTTCTCTGAAACTGCAAGGCCCAGGTCTTTGCTATTTGGTATGAAGCTTCATCTGATGGACCGCTACCAAGATTGTTCCAATTAAAGTTCTTGGGCCAAAAATGCCCCTGCCCCAGGGCCCTTTGGTTTTTCCTAGGCTTATATAGGGAAAATCTTCAAAAATCTTCTTCTCTGAAACCTCAGGGCCCAGTTCTTTGATATTTGGTATGAAGCTTCATTTTGTTAACCTCTACCAAGATTGTTCAAATTATAGCCCTGGGGCCAAAAATGCCCCCGTCTCGGGGCCTTTGGTTTTACTTAGACTTACATAGGGATAATCTTTAAAAATCTTCTAGGTCTTTGATATTTGATGTGAAATTTCATCTAGTTGATCTCTATGAAGATTGTTCAAATTATAGACCTGGAGTCAAAAATGCCCCTGCCCTGAGACCCATTGGTTATACATAGACTTATATAGGGAAATCTTTAAAAATCTTCTTCTCCGAAAATGCAAGGCCCATGTCTTTGATATTTGGTATGGAGCTTCATCTAGTGGACCTCTACCAAGATTGTTCACATTATAGCCCCCGGGCTACAAATCCCCCGCCCCGGTGCTCTTTGGTTTTACATAGACTTATATAGAGATAATCTTTGAAAATCTTTTTCTCAGAAACAGCATGGCTCAGGTCTGTGATATTGGTGTGAAGCTTCATCTAGTGGACCTCTATCAAGATTATTTAAATTATAGCCCAGAGGCCCAAAATGCCCCCCGCTCTTGGGCCATTTGGTTTTACATAGGCTTATGTAGGGAATATCTTTAAAAAAATCTAATTCTCTGAAACCGCAAGATCCAGGTCTTTGATATTTGGGGTGTAGCTCCATCTAGTGGACCTTTGCCATGATAATTCAAATTATAGCCTTTGTTATTTGGTATGAAACTTCACCTTTTTAGACCTCCCTCCACATTATGCACATTATAGCCCTGGGGTCAATAATGGCCCTCCCCGAGGCCCACTTGTTACTCTATGGATCAGGTGAGCGATCCAGGGCCATCATGGCCCTCTTGTGTTTTATATTAGGATCACTTTTTGTCTGTCATCTGTGCGTAAACAATTTCTTCAAACGACATCTCCTCCTAAACCACTGATCGGATTTTGACCAAACTTCACAGGAATGATCCTTAGGTTGACCCCTTTCAAAGTTGTTCAAATGGTTCTGGTCTGCTGCACATCAAGGTCACTGGGGCCAAAAATATACTGTTTTAATGAAAACTTAAAAAATCTTTTTCTCTGAAACTGCAAGGCCCAGGTCTTTGATATTTGGTATGAAGCTTCATCTAGTGGATCCCTACCAAGATTGTTCAAATTATAGTGCTGGGGCCAAAAATGCCCCTGCCCTGGGGCCCTTTGGTTTTACATGGGTTTATATAGGGAAAATCTTTAAAAAATCTTCTTCTCTGAAACCGCAAGGCCCAGGACTTTGATATTTGGTATGAAGCTTCATCTGGTGGACCCCTACCAAGATTGTTCAAAAAGTATAGTGCTGAGGCAAAAAATGCCCCCGCCCCGGGGCCCTTTGGTTTTACATAGGCTTATATAGGGAAAATCTTTAAAAATCTTCTTCTCTGGAACTGCAAGGCCCAGGTCTTTGATATTTGGTATGAAGCTTCATCTAGTGGACCCCTACCAGGATTGTTCAAATAATAGTGCCGGGGCAAAAAATGCCCCCGCTCCGGGGGCCTTTAGTTTTACATAGACTTATATAGGGAAAATCTTTAAAAATCTTCTTCTCTGAAACCGCAAGGCCTAGGTCTTTGATATTTGGTACGAAGCTTCATCTAATGGACCTCTACCAAGATTGTTAAAATTATGGCCCTTGGGCGGAACATGCCCCCGCTCTGGGGCCCTTTGGTTTTACATAGACTTATATAGGGAAAATCTTAAAAAAATCTTCTTCTCTGAAACCACTAGGCCCAGGTCTTTGATATTTGGTATGAAGCTTCATCTAGTGGACCCCTACCAAGATTGTTCAAATTATAGTGCTGGGGCCAAAAATGCCCCCGCCCGAGGGCCCTTTGGTATTACATAGGGTTAAATAGGGAAAATCTTTAAAAATCTTCTTCTCTGAAACAGCAAGGCCCAGGTCTTTGCTATTTGGTATGAAGCTTCATCTAGTGGACCCCTACCAAGATTGTTCAAATTATAGTGCTGGGGCCAAAAATGCCCCCGCCCCGGGTCCTTTGGTTTAACATGGGCTTATATAGGGAAAAGTTTTAAAAATCTTCTTCTCTGAAACCGCAAGGCCCAGGTCTTTGATATTTGGGATGAAGCTTCATCTTGTAAACCTCTACCAAGATTGTTCAAATTATAGCGCTGTTGCCAAAAATGCCCCCGCTCCGGGGCCCTTTGATTTTACATAGACTTATATCGGAAAAATGTTGAAAAATCTTCTTCTGAAACCCCAAGGCCTAGGTCTTCGATATTTGGTATGTAGCTTCATCTAGTGGACCCCTACCAAGATTGTTCAAATTATAGTGCTCGTGCCAAAAATGCCCTCGCCCCGGGGCCCTTTGGTTTTACATGGTTTTATACAGGGGAAAGTTTTAAAAATCTTCTTCTCTGAAACCGCAAGGCCCAGGTCTTTGATATTTTGGATGAAGCTTCATCTTGTAAACCTCTACCAAGATTGTTCAAATTATAGCGCTGTTGCCAAAAATGGCCCCGCTCCGGGGCCCTTTGATTTTACATAGACTTATATCGGAAAAATCTTGAAAAATCTTCTTCTGAAACCCCAAGGCCTAGGTCTTCGATATTTGGTATGTAGCTTCATCTAGAGGACTTCTACCAAGATTGTTCACATTATAGCCCTGAGACCAAAAATGCCCCGTCTCGGGGCCCTTTCGTTTTACATAGGCTTATATAGGGGAAATCTTTAAAAATCTTCTTCTGTGAAACCACAAGGCCTAGGTCTTTGATATTTGGTGTGGAATTTCATCTAGTGGACCTTTATCAAGATTGTTCAAATTATAGCCATGGGGCCAAAAATGCCCAGCCCCGAGACCGTTTGGTTTTACAAAGTCTTATATAGGGAAATCTTTAAAAAATCATCTTCTCCGAAACTGCAAGACCCATGTCTTTGATATTTGGTATGGAGCTTCATCTAGTGGACCTCTACCAAGATTGTTCACATTGTAGCCCCCGGGCCACAAATGCCCCCGCCCCGGGGCCCTTTGGTTTTTACATAGACTTAGATAATCTTTGAAAATCATCTTCTCTGAAACAGCAAGGCCCAGGTCTTTGATATTTGGTGTGAAGCTTCATCTAGTGGACCTCTATCAAGATTGTTAAAATTATAGCCCTGAGGCCGAAAATGCCCCCGCCCCAGGCCCATTTTGGTTTTACATAGGCTTATGTAGGAAATACCTTTAAAAAATCTTCATCTCTGAAACCGCAAGGCCCAGGTCTTCGATATTTGGTGTGCAGCTCCATCTAGTGCACCTTTGCTAGTTATAGCCTGTGTTGATATTTGGTATGAAGCTTCACCTTTTTAGACCTCCCACAACATTATGCACATTATAGCCCTGGGATCAATAATGGCCCTCCCTGGGGCCCACTTGTTACTCTATGGATCAGGTGAGCGATCCAGGGCCATCATGGCCCTCTTGTTCTATTTCTGACAGAAAATTCTGTTGGCAAATAGTGCATGCCCTGATCAGACGCCGCATTCTGCGGCGTCTGATCTGGGCCTTCACTGTTTGCCAAGGTACCCCATTACGGGTTTCCCGCATACAATGGGTTAAAGTATATTTTTGCATGCCATACTTGGTGAAAATTCTTAAAACAGACAACTGCAGATTTTCTCAAACAGTGATTATTCTAAAGTAATTCAATTTAATATTGCATTTACCATATGTATTCAGACAGTCAAGCCTGAGCATACAGTGTAGACCCTGATGAGACACCACACACTGTTATCCACTCATTCAGCTTTTTTTAGAACAGCAGCTTGTAAATTGTACTTGATCAAATTTTGCAAGTATGATAAGGAGCTGAGGTGTCCGAAAACTTACCTTAGGGTAAATATGATACTACAGTATTGACCCTGTTCTCCAGTGTCTTATCAGGCTTCATCATTGTATCCGTTATATACTGTTCACAAAAAGTAGGGGATATTCCGGTTCTTTCGAGCGAGCCATCAGCCTAAAAATTAGGAATCAAATAATGGGTATACCATGTCAACTTGTACACTCTACAGACTTCAGTGTTGTGTTGTAGTCCTTGCTTCCAAAGGATTACCTTTTTGTAGAACATTCACTATAATCATAGAGGATCTTACATGGGTGCAATGTATTATTGAATTTATTAAACGAGTTGAGGAAAAGGGATAAAATGCAAGGCTTTGCCGAGCATTTTATCTCTTTTCTTCAACGAGTTTAATAAATTCAATAATACATAAGCACGAATACAAGATTCTATTTATCATATGACATTTAAAACGCATTTTATTAACGATTGTTTAACAAAATTGTCAATATTCCGCCATTACTAAACGCAACGTTGTTAAGGACGTCATACATGTAATGTTACGGGACGTATCTAGCTAATTTGCATATTTAATCCACTAGTGGATTATCGATAATAATACATGACGTTATTACACTCTCATACGCGACGTCATATGATAAATTACAATAACACATTCATCCAATTTAGACCATTTTTTCATACCTCCAAAACTTCTATTTTTCTGATGAAAATTTGAGATATTATCCTTATTTATACTCAAAACATAGGTTGCCCCCACCCATAGGGGCTTGGAGAAATAGATATGGGCTGCATGATGCTTCCACACAGAGCTGAAACCACCCACACATGAGTACGGGTAAGCCTGCTCAGGCAAAGTGGTGCGAGTCCATGCATATAAACCCTATTGGTTTCATTGGGCTGTAGGGATTGGGATGTCATTTCATCTCCTTGTCGGGGAAAAAAGTCCCACAATTTAGGAAGCAGCATCTCCAAAATGACCTAAACAGTGTTGACAGGGATGTTAAACCTCAAATCAAACAAACAAACTCAAAACATGGGTTGTAGGTGCTCATCATCATCATCATCTTTATCATTTACATACATGTACAGGGGCAACATCCACATGAGTGGGCCCCCTTCCAGGAAGCTGGTTGCTGCACACATGGCAGATCTCACACCAAATATCCAGGTATGGCTAAATGAATTTATTCAGTGGAATAAGGGTTAAAATACGACTTTTTAAGAAGAATTGGTCTAAACTCTTACCATGCTGTTCGCGACAACCCCTATCTTTGGAAACAGTGTAGATCCAGATCAGATGGCTTCTGAAGAAGCCATCTGATCAGGATCTACACTGTTTGCCATTAAGTTTATGGCTTTGGAAGAATAAATTACAAGAAGTAATCTGATTGGTTCAAAGTCAGAAATGGGTGTGGCTAAACTGAATATTCAGCAAGAGAAGGGTTAATTTTAGCTGATCTTAACCCTTACCTTGCTGTTCACGACAACCCCTATCTTTGCAAACAGTGTAGATCCAGATCAGATGGCTTCTGAAGAAGCCATCTGATCTTGATCTACACTGTTTGACATTCAATTTATGATTTTGTAGGAATAAATTCCATCAAGTAATCTGATTGGTTCAAAGTATGAAATGGGTGTGGCTAAACTGAATATTCAGCAAGAGAAGGGTCAAATTTAGCTAGTCTTAACCCTTGTCCTGCTGAGCCTGGATATGCCTTATTTTCCAAATAATGAAGATCCAGATCAGATGGCTTCTGACGAAGCCATCTGATCAGGATCTACATTGTTTGTCATTCAGATTGTGAATTTGTTGCAATAATTTGCATCAAGTAATCTGATTGGTTTATAATCGGTAGTAGGCGTGGCAGATTAAAATATTCAGCAGGACAAGGGTTAACAATGGAATTTTACTGTACTTAGGGATAATTTGGAGAGACTTTTCTTTCTTCATCATGAACATGATGATGATGTACCGTAAAAACCCAGAAAATTAGGACACTTTGAGGACATGCTGTAATTCTCCTAACCCTTATCTTGCTGAATATTCATTTAAGCCACGCCCATTTCTCTCTATCAACCAATCAAATTACTTGATGTAATTTATTGCTACAAATTCATAAACTGAATGCCAAACAGTGTAGATCCTGATCAGAAGCCATCTGATCTGGATCTACACTGTTTGCAAAAATAGGGGTTGTCGTGAACAGCAAGATAAGGGTTAATATTGAACAAATTTGTTTCATTTTAGCTCACCTAAGCATGAAGTGCTGTGGCGAGCTATTGTGATTGCTTTTTGTCCGTCGTCTGTCCATCCGTCTGTCCAGGCATACGAGTGGGCACATATTAGGTAGACATGAATTGGGTACTTGCGGTTTATCCCAGTAAGTGTCCAATAAAGTTACCCAGGAAATTCAATGGGACATCTTGGTTACTTGTGCTAATTTGGGGGGACATGTTGGGTACTTATATGTGAAAAATTAACACTGAAGGTAACCAAACAAATAATCATTTGTGAACGTCAACAACTTCTTCACATGACATCTCCTCCTAAACCACCATGCCAATTTTAAAATAATATCACAGGAATATTCCTTGGGTGACCCTCTAATGTTTCCACTTCGCTGAACAAAATGGCCACCGGAACTTAAACTAGAAAAACCTTTAAATGACATTTCCTCCTAGGCTAATGGTCAGATTTCTAAATAATTTCACAGGAATGTTCCTTTGATGACCCTCTACCCAAATTGCTAAAATGGCTCCGATTCGCTGAACAAAATTGCCACAAGAGCTAAAAGTAGAACAACCTTCAAACGATATCTCCGCCTTGGCTAATGATCCGTTTTTTTTGCCATTTTGTTAAAATTTAGGGGAATTACAGCAAGTCTTCAAGGCATCCATTTTTTTAGCTCGCCTTACAAAAGTAAGGGGGAGCTATTGCCATACCTCCGGGCGTCCGGTGTCAGCTTCAGTGTCAGCGTCAGCGTTGGGGTCGGCGTCCCCATTTGGTTAAAGTTTACCTGCAAGCTCTTATATGTGATGTTTTACAACTTTATTTTGAATATATAATTAATAATTGCTAAGAAAAACAATATTTAACATTATCATTGTACTTCATTTTACAGGTTTTTTGGCTTAAATTGGACTTTTTGAGACGTTAATATTTTCCTCTGTATTACCTCCCTTACTTCTCTGTGTTAAAGTTTACCTGCAAGCTGCGTGAGTTCAAATCCCGGGGGAGGAACGTTTTTTTTTTTTTAAAAAAACATAGCGGGGTCTGGGGCTCAAGGTCAAGGTCACTGTGGCTATTTTTAGAAAAACATTGTCATCGCTCTAGCGCCTTCATTTATTGATGGATTTTAACATAACTTCACCCAAATGTTGGGTATAATGATATCTCGAGTGACTTTGACTTTCAGGGTCCGGGGCCTAAGGTCAAGGTCATTACTTTCAGGGTGACGGGGTCAAGATCACTGTGGCTATTTTTAGAAAAAACATTGTCATCGTTCTTGCACCTTAATTTATTGATGGATTTTAATAGAACTTCACACAAATGTTGGGTATGATGATATCTAGCAAGTTCGACTTTCAGGTTCCGGGGCTGAAGGTCAAGGTCACTCTGGCGATTTTTAGAAAAAACTTTGTGATCGCTCTAATGCCTACATTTATGGATGGATTTTAATATAACTTCACAAAAATGTTGGCAATGATGATATCTTGAGCGAGTTTGACTTTCAGGGTCTGGGGCTGAAGGTCAAGGTCACTGTGGCTATTTTTAGAAAAACTTTGTCATCGCTCTTGCGCCTTCATTTATTGATGGATTTTAATATACCTTGACACAAATGTTTGGTATGATGATATCTTGAGTGACTTTGACTTTCCAGGTCAGGGGCTGAAGGTCAAGGTCACTGTGGCTATTTTTTAGAAAAACTTGATCATTGCTCTAGTGTCCAGATTTATTGATGGATTTTAAGATAACTTCATACAAATGTTGGGTATGAAGTTCAACTTTCAGGGTCTGGGGCTCAAAGTCAAGGTCACTGTGGCTATTTTTAGAAAAACTTTGTCATCACTCTTAAGTACCTACATTTATTGATGGATATAATGTAATTTTACACAAATGCTAGGCTAGGCTTTTTTTAATTTGTCTTGCTCGAGGGGATTTGTATCGTCTGTGATGCCTTGTTATTACTTGGTAGTTTGTAGAATTTTTTTTATCAAATATAGATTTCTTTTTCATTTTTTTTTTTTTTTTGCAGTGGAAAGGCTTGAAAACAGGATGATTAGGGGTACATTTTGGTTCTCTTTCATTTGCTGCAGTCTATTGGGCTGTTTTACAGAAGAATTTTTTTTTTGATAACATGCCCTCATACATCTTAGGCCCCCAAAGGCGAGTTATGTTGTCTTCTAACAACTCTTGTTTAGGATTTTTTGCATTAGGAAACTGAATAAAAAACTTTGACAGAACAAGGGAGTGTTAAAATTTGCCTGTCATTTTAAATGGTGTTTTTCCATCAATTTTTGTTATCATCACACCAGTTTTTCTTGGCTGTAAGAATAAAGTTATTGGATGAGTGAGTGAGTGTTCAAGTTTTACATCCCACCAACATCTAAGGTCATACAGAGATGGGACCTCAGTTTAAAGACTGGTCTGAAAGTCTGGAGAAGCCCGGGATCGATTCTGCGACCCCTGGTTTACAAGGCGAGTTGAGTAACCACTACACCATGGAGGCTTCTAGTTATTGGATGACAGTTTCTAATATTATTCTTTTGGTTGCACACAAAAAAGTTGTGGGTGCTTCATAGAACTGCCCCATTCAGATGGTTGGTGTGAATACCTACAGTCTGAACAGAAAAAAAAAAGAAACAATAATGTATATAGAGGATCTTACACGAGTGGTCATTTCATATGATATTTATGAAACGAGCCTTTGGCGAGTTTCATAAATATCATATGAAATGACCACAAGTGTAAGATCCTCTTTATCATATGACTACTTTAAAATGGATTTTATCGCCTTTTAATTTGACAATTTTTCTACGAAAATTGCATTGTTGACATGGACGTCGTCATGACGTTGCTTAATCCCGCCAAAGTGTTATTACACGTGTGGTCATATGATTTTTATTACACGACGTTATCCACTGCTTATCAACGACGTCATATGATAAACCCATTTCTTTTATAAAATATTTGTTTGCAAAGAGTGATATTATACTGTTGTCAGATGTCTAGTTTTATCATTCTAACAATATAAGGACAATTATTATTGGCAGGTTTTCCTTCAATAGTGGCTCCAAAAGGCTGCCATCTGAACAGTCATTGTGTCTAGACATGAATTACTTTAATTATTGCTATTAACTTAACATTGAAATAAATTAGGTTTGCACGTTTAAGCATAGTATTGAACCTGGAATGATATAGACTGGAATGCTACTGTTAAATGGCTTTAGCAGCAGACTGAATATTTTCTCTTTATGTGTAATCCTAAACAGCAAACGGAATGAGGTTCGCAAGATTATCCTTTCAAACGTAGCCCTTCAACAGCTGAATGAAGTGGTCCAGATTATCCCTTTAAAGCAGCAAACTGAATTAGGGTGGACAAAATATTATCTCTTTTAAGGGTAGTTCTTACTGGCAATTAACCCATAAAATGCCAATCACGACTATTGTCATCTGCTTTGCTGTCTGCCGGTTACCTGAAAAGTAATTGTTTGCAAACAGTGTGGACCTAGATGAGACTGCTCCTGTAGGACTGGGCCCGCACTGTTTTCCTGTATGCAAAAATATTTTTAAAATGTTTGCAACAAAATTCGGCAGATGACATAAGCAGACAACATTTTCAGATTAAGTTTTTCTCAACATCTTAATGGTTTAATATTATCCCGGGCAAGATTATCCATTAACATTTCGACTATGTCGGGCTAATTCAGCAGACAACACATTGTTCATATTTATCCAGAAAAATAAGAAAAATATTTCAAAATGTTGTCTGCAGCATGCAGAACATTAAAGCATTCTGTACTGGAAACCCAAAAATAAAAAAATTGGCACACAGTGCAGGCCCAGATCAGACGCCGCAGAATGCGGCATCTGATCAGGATGCGGCATCTGATCAGGGCCTAAACTGTTGGCAATAAGTTCAGCCATTTCCAAATAAATTTTGAAGAAAGCACAACCTGACATCCCTAAATTTTGAAATGGACTCCTGCTTTATATAAGGAGGAAGATTCCATTTGATACCAAAAGGGTTAACAGCAGACTGAATGAGGTGGACAAGATTATCCCTAACATAGGTCATAATTAACAGCAAAGTGGGCAAGATTAAATTACAAACTGAATGAGGTGGGCAAGATTATCAGAATGAAGTTGTGAGGTTCCACCCATGTTTTAAATCATGCCTGTTGAATATCATAAATTTGTTTGTTTTTCAGATTATTTTTTGTGGGCATAATTTAATTTTGGTGCATTGACCCCTGACATCAGAATGTTTGCTCAGCCCTGTCTATCTGAATATTTAGGGTAAATACGGTACTCTGCCAGGTTAGCCAAAGGCTGCAAATTTTAGATACAGAAACTGAAAGTATTGTAATATCCAATTAGCGCATTATACTGCAGTCACTGCACATAAACTATTTTCACGTTGTCTGTCCATCCATCCATCGGTCATTTTTGCTGTTGATAGTTACAAACTCTAGATTGGGATTGATCCCAGAAAGTTGTTTCCGCTCAAGTATCTTAAGAAACATACAATTAATTTTGATCATGTTTGGTATGTTAATTTATATTGACATGATCTAGCTTTGGATTGTTACACTGCAATTTGCTCTATTTTCAGCAGAGTAATGGCCCTAGAATGACATCAAAACTTCGCTTCCGCTCAGTATTGAGAATTAATTGATGGATTTTGATCAAATTTGGCATGTGAATGTATGTTGACATGGTTAAGGTTGGGATTGTGACACAGCATTTTGTGTCAATTTTCAGCAGCAGAGTTATGGCCCTTGAATGATGTCGAAAACTTGTTTCTGCTCTTAATTAGCTCACCTGAGCCAAAGGCTCATGTGAGGTATTAGTATGCCAATGGTCCGGCGTCCGTCTTCCGTTCACATTTTCAACTAAGTATATCTTTAAAGCCAGTTGGCCAATCATGATTAAATTTCATGAGAAGCATTATCCGGTTGGGGGAAAAGATGCATTATGTTTTGGGGCAGATCAGCTGGAAACTCTTGTTGCAATGGCAACAAATAGCTCCCATAGACTTACAATGGGAAAAACTTAAAAAATCTTCTCCTCTGAAACCACTAGGCCCAGAGCTAACATATGAAGCATGTAGCAATGTCAAGGGGTCCCCTACATAAATTGTTCCAATCATGCCCCTGGGGTCTAAACTGACAAGCCCAGGGGTCCCTTAGCCCCCATATACTTATAATGGAAAAAAAAAAAAAATCTTCTTCTCTGAAACCGCTTGGCACAGAGCTTACATATTAAGCATGTAGCAATGTCAAGTGGTCCTCTACATAAATTGTGCCCAATCATGCCCCTGGGATCTAAACTGGCCACGCCCTGGGGCCCCTTAGCCCCCATAGACTTATATTGGAAAAAAAAAAGCTTAAAAAATCTTCTTCTCTGAAACCACTAGGCCCAGAGCTTCCATGTTAAGCATGTAGCAATGTCAAGTGGTCCCATACATAAATTGTGCCAATCATGCCCCTGGGATCTAAACTGCCCAAGCCGAGGGGCCCCTTAGCCCTCATAGACTTATAATGGAAAAAAAAAAGCTTAAAAAATCTTCTTTTCTGAAACCGCTAGGCACAGAGCTTACATATTAAGCATGTAGCAATGTCAAGTGGTCCGCTTCATCAATTGTGCCAATCTTGCCCCTGTGGTCTAAACTGGCCACGCCCCGGGGCCCCTTAGCCCCCATAGATTTATAATGGAAAAAAAAACTTATTAAATCTTCTTCTCTGAAACCACTAGGCCCAGAGCTTACATATTAAGCATGTTACTATGTCAAGTGGTCCCCTACATAAATTGTGCCAATCATGCCCCTGGGGTCTAAACTGGTCACGCCCCGAGTGCCCTTAGCCCCCATAGACTTATAATGGAAATAAAAAGCTTAAAAAATCTTCTTCTCTGAAACCGCTAGGCACAGAGCTTACATATTAAGCATGTAGCAATGTCAAGTGGTCCTCTACATAAATTGTGCCAATTATGCCCCTGGGGTCTGAACTGGCCACCCCCCAGGGCCCTTAGCCCCCATAGACTTATAATGGCAAAAAAAGCTTAAAAAATCTTCTTCTCTGAAACCACTAGGCCCAGAGCTTACATATTAAGCATGTAGCAATGTCAAGTGGTCCCCTAATCATGCCCCTGGGACTTAAACTGGACCCGCCGTGGGACCCCTTAGCCCCCATAGACTTATAATGGAAAAAAAAAGCTTAAAAAATCTTTTTCTCTGAAACCGCTAGGCATGGTTTGTTTGTTTGATTTGAGATTTAACATCCCAGTCAACACTGTTAAGGTCATTTTGGAGACGTTGCTTCCAATTTTGTGGGACTTTTACCCGACATTGAGATGACATCTCAAGCCCTGTCGTCCAATGAAACCAATCGGGTTTATTAGCATGGAGGGTCCGTCTAGCTAGGCACAGAGCTTAAATATTAAGCATGTAGCAATGTCAAGTGGTCCCCTTCATAAATTGTGCCAATCATGCCCCTGGGGTCTAAACTGGCCTCGCCCCGGGGCCCCTTAGCCCCCATAGATTTATAATGGAAAAAAAAACTTAAAAAATCTTCTTCTCTGAAACCACTAGGCCCAGAGCTTACATATTAAGCATGTAGCTATGTCAAGTGGTCCCCTACATAAATTGTGTTATTCATGCCTCTGGGGTCTAAACTGGCCACTCCCCGGGCCCCTTAGCCCCCATAGACTTATAATGGAAAAAAAGCTTAAAAATGCTTCTTCTCTGAAACCACTAGGCCCAGAGCATATATATTAAGCCTGTAGCAATGTCAAGTGGTCCCCTACATAAATTGTGCCAGTCATGCCCCCTGGGTCTAAACTGGCCATGTTCCGGGGCCCCTTAGCCCCCATAGACTTATAATGGAAAAAAAGCTTAAAAATGCTTCTTCTCTGAAACCACTAGGCCCAGAGCATATATATTAAGCCTGTAGCAATGTCAAGTGGTCCCCTACATAAATTGTGCCAGTCATGCCCCCTGGGTCTAAACTGGCCATGTTCCGGGGCCCCTTAGCTCCCATTGACTTATAATAAAAAAAAAAACCCTTAAAAAACCTTCTTCTCTGAAACCACTTAGCCCAGAGCTTACATATTAAGCATGTAGCAATGTCAAGTGGTCCCCTACATAAATTGTGCCAGTCATGCCTATGGGGTCTAAACTGGCCACACCCTGGGCCCCCTTAGCACCCATAGACTTATAATGGAAAGAAAAGCTTAAAAAATCTTCTTCCCTGAAACCGCTAGTATTATTAGCTCACCTGAGTGGAAGGCTCATGTGAGGTATTAGTATGCCAATGGTCTGGCGTCCGTTCACATTTTCAAATAAGTATATCTTTAAAGCCACTTGGCCAATCATGATTAAATTTCATGAGAAGCATTATCCGGTACGGGGAAAAGGTGCAGTATGTTTTGGGGCAATTCAGATTGAAACTGGTGTTGCAATGGCAAAATATAGCTCCCACAGACTTACAAAGGGAAAAACTAAAATCTTCTTCTCTGATACCACTAGGCACAGAGTTTACATATTAAGCATGTAGCAATTTCAAGTGGTCCTCTACATAAATTGTGCCAATCATGCCCTTGGGGTCTAAACTGGCCACGCCCCGGGGCCTCTTAGCCCTCATAGACTTATAATGGAATAAAAAAACTTAAAAAATCTTCTTCTCTGAAACCACTAGGCCCAGAGCTTACATATTAAGCATGCAGCAATGTCAATTGGTCCCCCACATAAATTGTGCCAATCATGCCCCTGGGATCTAAACTGGCCACGCCGTGGGGCCCCTTAGCCCCCATAGACTTATAATAGTATGTGCCTTTAAATTCTTAGAATTTACATCTAGATTCATGGCTCCCACCCATCTAGATGGTCTCATGATGCTCTCGAGCAGAGCTGAAACAAACTGCACACAAGTACTGGTAAACAGCTTAAAGGATCTAAGTCTGCCCAGACAAGGTGGTTAAGTCTGACCGTCCATGCTTATAAACTCCTTTCATTGGGCAACACAGCTTGACATGTCATTTCACTTCAGTGTCAATAAAAGTCCCACAAAATTTGAAGCAACACCTCCAAAATGACTTTTACAGTGTTAGATAACATGTTAAACCGCAAATTAAACAAAAACTGAAATTTAAACACTTAAACTCTGTTTTTAGTCCGTGATAGATTTTAAATAGTTATAGCCGCACTTTAAAAATTGGGCTAAACTGTATGTCAGTTTGAAGGCCCATTCAACACTATTTAGCTCATTTTTAATGACAGATTCAATCTGTCATCTCTAGCTATCCTGCAGGTTTTAAAGTAATTCAGGCCTTTCTTCCGACTTTGACCGCCATAGAAATATGAGTCCTTTATCTTACGATTCAGCATTTCATATGAATCAGCTGCATCATGCGACGTCATGGGTTTGGCGAAGTCTGTATACCCAGATCAATGTGGCGTCTGCTCAGCAGTCTGCTCAGGTTTTACATTGTTTTCTATCAGTGCTATCAATATTTAATCCTTAAAGACCAGCCTGCTGTTGGACCAGGTCAGCTGCAGACAAGAATATTAATGGCTTTTATTTCTGACTTTCGGTATAATGAACGGAAGAGTGTTTTGTTTGTTTTATTTGGAGTTTAGTCGGCCAGTCAAGGCTATTTAGGTCACATCAAGCCCGTCAGTTTACCTATCCACACTTTCCCTGGGCAGGCTTATACATAAGGGATTAATCAGTACAGTGCACAATCTTTTGCCAGAAACTGACAACTGCCCTTCTTGTATCAGAAAAAGGGAGAGAATGACCGTAGATCAATCTACATGAAAGAATGTTGCAAACCCCATCATGTACAATGCTGGAAAATTCTTCAAAATTTTACTTGTCCATGGGCATGCAGGTATAAGTAAATTTAACAGGGACAAGGCAAAATTTTTACTCATCCTCCAAAATTTTTACTCGTCATGGCAAGTGAATGAATGGAATTTTCCAGCCTTGAATGTACATAATTATTGGACTGGCTTCCTCCTGATCACCAATCAAAAGAAACTGTGTAAATTATGTAGATAAATGACCATTTATGGTCATTTTTCTGTGTAATTTATACTTTTTAGCTCACCTGTAACGTAGTGACAAGGTGAGCTTTTGTGATCACTTTTTGTCCGTCGTCCGTGCGTCTGTAAACTTTTTCTTCAAACAACATCTGCTCCTAAACCACTGATCAGATTTTGACCAAACTTCACAGGAATTATCCTTAGCTCGTCCCCTTTCAAAGTTGTTCAAATGGTTCTGGTCGGTTGCACATCTAGGTCAAAAATGCCCCAGCCCTGGGGGCCTTTGGTTTTACATAGGCTTATATAGGGAAATCTTTAAAAATCATCTCCTGAAACCACAAGGACCAGGTCTTTGATATTTGGTATGAAGCTTCATCTATTGGACCTTTACCAAGATTGTTCAAATTATAGTGCTGGGGCCAAAAATGCCCCCGTCCCGGGCCCTTTGGTTTTTCATTGGCTTATATAGGGAAAATCCTTAAAAAGCCTTAGGTTTTACATAGGCTCATATAGGGAAAATCTTTAAAAAACCGCAAGGCCAAGATCTTTGATTATTTGGTGTGAAGCTTCATCTATTAAGATTGTTCAAATTATAGCCCTAGGGCCAAAAATGTCCCCGCCCCTGGCCCCTTTGGTTTTTCATATGCTTATATAGTGAAAATCTTTAAAAATCTTCTTCTCGAAACCACAAGGCCAAGGTCTTCGATATTTGGTATGAAGCTTCATCTAGTTGTACTTCTACCAAGATTGTTTAAATTATAGCCATGGGGCCAAAACTGCCCGTGCCCCGGGGCTCTTTGGTTTTACCCAGACTTATATAGGGAAAATCTTTAAAAATCTTCTCCTCTGAAACCGCAAGGCCCAGGTCTTTGAGATTTGGTGTGAAGCTTCATCTAGTGGACCTCTATCAAGATTGTTCAGATTATAGGCCGAAGGCGAAAAATGCCCCCACCTGCGGGCCCTTTGGTTTTACATTGGCTTATACAGGGAAAATCTTTAAAAATATTCTTCTCCGAAGCCGCAAGGCCTAGGTCTTTGATATTTGTGTGAGCTTCATCTGGTGGACCTCTACCAAGATTGTTCAAATCATAGCCCTTGGGCAAAAGCTTCAGCTAAAGGACCTCTATCAAGATCTTCAAATTATAGCCCTAGGGTCAAAAATGCCTACGCCATGGGGCCCTTTGGTTTTACATTGACTTATATGGGGAAAATCTTTATAAATCTTCTTGTCTGAAACCAGAAGGTTCAGTTCTTTGATATTTGGTATGTTGCTTTTTCTAGTGGACCTCGACCAAGATTGATCAAATTATAGCCCTTGGGCCAATAATTGCTCTCCCAGGGGCCCACTTGTTGCCCTATGGATCAGGTGAGTGATCCAGGGCCATCATGGCCCTCTTGTTTAGGTGGTAGGGACCCCTCTGTAAACTGTGTTATAAACAAAATGGCATTATAATGAAAAGTTTTATAAAGAGGATCGGGTATACATGTATTTTATTTCAGATGATTCACATGAAATATGAAGCCTTATTTTTTTAAGAACACATTTTTGGGTCAATTGTTTGTCAGTAGACCCAAAGTCACTAACTACATAAGCTCTTCAGTGCTGATTTCCATGTGACTATCACTGATTTTAGGAAGTCCAGTCAAAGGTTATTTATAGAAAATAGACATGTTATTCCTGTCCTGTGTAAAAGAAAGCTTATTGTAAAACACTGACTCAGCACATGTTCTAGCTGGGACATTGGCAATCAGTTAAGATCCAGGGGCCAGTTGTCCAAAGCATCGTTAGCTTAACGAGCTCGTTAGCGGTCATATTGTTAACTGTTCTAGCAAGTACAAATTCAAAAATTTTGGCATTTTTGCTGAAAAATTGTGAGCAGCTTTTGCATCCGCAAAAGCTGCTTACATTTTTTCAGCAAAAATTTCAACATATTTGCCATATTTAATGATCAAAGTTTTAACGATACGTTGACTAACGACGTCGTTAGTTTTGAACAACTGGCCCCAGATCATCAAACAGTTCAGACCCTGATCAGATGCCACGATCGGTGGCATTCTGATCAGGTCTAAACTGCTCAAAGTATGGGAATTTAAGGGTTAAACAAAAAAGCCCAGTTTTCCATTCAGGACCACTCTCCCAACTCAGAAACAATCAACCCAACAGTGCTTTCAATTCTTTGCTTTTTTGTGGAATCATTGGTATACCTGGCAGATTTTTCTGCCATTTTCCAAAGGGAGACAACTTTTGGGACTTCCTATTCACTTTTCTATAAGCTCTGTCCCACTGGAAAAGGGGTCTACTCTTAAAGGAAAGAATTTGCTCCTTAATAGTTGACCCCTATTGACATGGGAGACAAAATTACTTTTGCAGGAGTTGCCTACCCTGAATGTGTATCCATTCCCCTCAAATGTTTGCTCAGTTGTAATTGCTGCTTTAAGGGTTAAGGTATTTTTATTATTATTATTTTCCAGAGAAAAACAGGCAGAATTGACAATCTTTATGGTTCATGGAGAGATTTACATCTAAGCTTGCATAGTCTCAGGGTATGAGTGACAGAAGCCTTGTCATCTTTGGCCCAGAAAAGTATGGGCCCCCAGGTTTTAGAAGTAAGTGCTATTGACTCAGTATTGACTTAGTATGATATTTACATTTAACGTTTAAGTGCTAGTCTTAATCTCTACATGAGATTGAGTGTTTGTGTTTTATGTCTCACCAACAGCTAAGGTCATACAGAAACAGGACGTCGGTGTAAAGACTCATCCGAAAGTCTGGAGAAGCGGGATTGATCCTCCGATTCCTAGTTTACAAGGCGCTACACCACGGAGGCTCCTTTCTCTCTGTGTACATATGACTTTAAAAATTTATGTCTTGGGAGCTCATAACTTTGTGTTTCTGCTTTACAGAGTAACTGCCCTTGAATCGATTATCTTAGTTTAGATTTGTGAAATTTGTACCTAAAACTGTTCTTATGAAACTCTGTGATTGATCATGAAATCTTTTCCATGGTCATTCTCTCCTTTCCGCTGATTCAAGAGGGTCAATTGTCATTTTCAATGAAAGAATGTACACTATACTGGATAACTGCTTATTTATAGGCCTGCCTAAGAAGTGTGGTTAGATAAACTGACCAGCTCGATATAACAGAAATAATGTTGACCGAGTTGTTAACCCTTTGTGTGCTGGTGGACTCTTCCATTGCTATATGTTGGACAAGTCCATTGGTCATATAAGGGGTGGCAGGCCTATATTTTCATTTTTATTTTATTTTTGACAGAAAATTCTGTTAGCAAATAGTGCAGGCCCTGATTAGACGCAGCCTGCACTGTTTGCCAAGGTACGCCTTTAGGGGTTTCCCGAATACAATGGGTTAAAGTCCAAACAAACAAACAAATCTTATGAAACTTACAAGTTACAGAAATTGCCTGCATACAGAAAATGGGAAGATTTAGCCAATTTCTTCAACTGTGTCAGTCTTTGGCTTGCCAGTATGAAGGTGGGAAGAGCTTTTGTAGTCACAAAGTCAGGGGCATTCTCATTAGTGTTAACCCTTATCCTGCTGAACACAACAACATCTACCTTTGCAAATAGTGTAGATCCAGATTAGAAGCCATCTGGTTAGGATCTACACTGTTTTTCATTCAGTTCGCTTTGAATGACTACATGATATCAAGTTATTTGATTTGCTGGTAATCAGAAATGTGTGTGGCTGCTAAACTATTCATTTAGCAGGATAAGGATTAAGGGTTTAGATTTTTCAGGGGAAGAAATTTTTTATCTTCTTGTTTGCGTTACTGTAAATTGAGTCTCAATTTTTAACTCATTTTGTACCAGAAACCCCAAAACGGGTACCTTTTCAAACAGTGCTGGCCCAGATCAGATGCCGCAGGGACTACACTATTTGCAAAAAGTTCAGCTATTTTCCCAATAAACTTTAAAGATAACACAACCTATTGCGATTTGCAGAGGTCCTTTACAATATTCCCTTAGTGGCTGATGGAGTAAGTTTTTCACACCTTTTTTAAAAGGTAATGGGTCCAGTATGGCTATAATGTGCATAATCATATTTGCATAGATCTGTAAAAAGCATTTAGCATTTAGAAAGATTATGCAATATACATGTACATTTATAACCAATTCAGATCAGTTATCTTGTGTTTTACTAACCAAACAATCTATTAATTTCAGCCAGCCTGGGGCATGGGAAGTTGTACCTGAAGGTCTATGTAACAGACAATCTGGGGAGATCTTCCTTGAAACCAAATTAAATGTTGAATGACTTGACATACTGTTTTGAATAGATCTTGTCATCAGATTATTAAAAATGATTTGAATTGAATAAAAATTCCATGCTGGCTACCATGATGCAGGCATTTTGTTCATATATTGATAAAGGATTTATGGCTGATGACGATCTGAAGAATAACGTGGTTGAGACAAATAAAGGAAACCAAAACAGAAACACTAATGATAATGTCACTTTAGGGGAAAGGTCCAAAATCTGTGAAAGTAGCTTTTCTGTGGAGAGACTTCTTGCAACCAATGATAAGGACAAGAGAAATAAACAAGCAAAAGCGGAGGAATTAGCTGATGACAAACCATATGAAGACAAGAAAAATCAATTTGAAGACCAGGAGAATCTTAATGTGTGTGAGTTTGAAAGTTTATCAAATGAATATCAGAGCCCTAAAATGGAATTATTTGATAATTTGGAAGAGCAAATTCCAGTTTCTAAAAGTGAAGGGCTTGTAAAAGTTGAACTGGGAATTGATGATGATGAAACTGGTGACTTGAAAATTTTTAAAAAGAATATTACTAATGATATTGTAAACATGAAATATACTGATGCAAATGATGAAAACAGTTCTCAAGAAGCCAGAAATCTGAACATTTATAACAAGTTGAATTACAGTAGTGACGATTCAGAGTATAATGACACCTTTGATCCGAAGTTAGACGTACATGATAAAAGCTCAAAGGAAAACCTATTGCGATTTGCAGAGGTTCTTTACAAATGTACTTTGTGCACCTCTATACCATCTATTTTAACATCAAAAGAAAGTTTTGTTAAACATATAACAGAACAGCATTTGACTCATCAACAAAATTTTGTTGACTGCTCTCAGTGCTTGCTGAAGTTTCAAACTGATGAAGATTTAAAGGAGCATAAACAATTGACTCATAATGCAAGAAACGATACAGCAGTTAGTGAATTGCATGAATATCCTGAAAGTGATGTTCTATCTTATGATCTTGATACACTTGACCGAGATGATAGTGATTCACATTCTTCTGGCCACAGGAACAGTACCTTTGTGTTTACACAGTCAGATGAGAATAAAAATGTTACAAATGTTAATTTCGATAAAGATGTGAAAACAACTGATGGTTCACTTGATCTCTCATTGAAAAATGGTCATAATTTTAAGAGGACATTAAAGCCAGTAAAGATCAAAGAAAGGGACCCAAACCAAAATCTTCCGTTGTTGCATCAAATCACAGACCAGATAGTGAAATCCAGTACTGTTAGTAGAAATAATTTTGAAACCCAAAAACCTGTTGAGTTTGCCCCAAGTCACACTCCTGAATTTGGTAAATATACCAAATTAGTCCGAGAGGGTGGCAATATTGTTTACTTCTGTCAGGTGTGTAACTGGAAATCTCCTGTGAAGGCAACATTTAGTGTACATTGTGGTATTGCAGATCATAAACGTAAAGTGATAATGGCAGAAAGGAGTGAAAAAGGGAATTCATGTGAACTTGACCTATCTAAGATCTCAGCATTGCAAACCAGTGAATCAAATTGTCACAAAAAGACTGAAGATGTAAAAAGTGTGTCAAAAAGTGTTCCTTCCAGTGGTGAACCAGTAGCATGGAAGCCAAGGGGCGGTGCCACCTGTATGTCTCTTTTGTCTGAACCATCAGGTTTTTATATTGGATCAAAAGCTGGACCTATTAGAAACAGGAATGAGTTGTACAAAGTGCTCAGTGAGAAATCTCATTCAAATCAAAGAAGAAAGAAAATGATGATGAATTCAGTGAGGCATCAAATGAGGCTAAAACCTAAATGGTCGGATACGGATTCAGATGATTATGATGATGATTTAGACAAATCCCTATTGCCTAAAACTGGGGAAGCTCATAAAAATGATTTAGCAATGAACTCTTTAAAATTGTCTCCAAAGTGTATGCAGATAAGTGATACTTCTCATAAAGTTAGTGACATTGTCTGTGATGACAGCAGAAAAGAAAATAATGTAGATCACAAAGAGGAAATGTTAAAAATAAAGAAAGAAATTGCAGACACAGAATTGCATATTATTGCAGAACAAAGTGAACCTACTGAAAAGAAACCAAAACTTTCTCCTCATGCTGAAACTAGTGTTCAAACTCTGATAGATAAACATGTAATTGAAAATATAAAGCATGGGAGTGAAGCAGTTTTCAAACTTTATAAGTGTCATTTATGTTCTTTTGAGTACTCAGATTTGAAAGAATATGGAATCCATTTTGAGGATGTTCATAAATCCCTCAGCTCACCTGATTTGGAGATTGAGGCCTCAGCCAGAAAGTATAGTGACAGATCTAACACTGGAACACCAAATGTAGATGGAACTTGTAATGAACACTGGCGAGTTCAGAAGATAAAAGAATATTTACCAGGTAAGTAGAGTATGCTGTAAGAAGCTGTAATTGACCCCTGTCAGGAGAAAACCTGTCTAGGGTTTTCCGACCAGTTAAGACACAAACCTGCCTGCTCAGCTCAACAGACTAGTAATAGACTTGATTATACCCCCGGCATACGGAGTATGCCATGGGGGTATATAGTTTTCGTCTTTTCTGTGTGTGTGTGTGTAAACTTTTTTTTGTGTCAAAGATTTCTCAGGAACTACTATACCTAGAAACTTGAAATTTGGTACAAACAACATGCATAACTAGTTGTATTGTGGGAAAGAAAATTGGGGCTGTGGGACCAGGTTCTTTAGAGTTATTCCCCTTTGTTATATTTGCTACTGAGATGTGCATTTTGTGACTTACCTTAAATTTTGTGTCAAAGATTTCTCAAGATCTACTGTACCTAGAAACTTGAAATTTGGTACAAGCAACATGCATAACTAGTTGTATTGTGGGAAAGAAAATTGGGGCTGTGGGGCCAGGTTCTTTAGAGTTATTCCCCTTTGTTATATTTGCTACTGAGATGTGCATTTTGTGACTTACCTTAAATTTTGTGTCAAAGATTTCTCAAGATCTACTGTACCTAGAAACTTGAAATTTGGTACAAGCAACATGCATAACTAGTTGTATTGTGGGAAAGAAAATTGGGGCTGTGGGGCCAGGTTCTTTAGAGTTATTCCCCTTTGTTATATTTGCTACTGAGATGTGTATTTTGTGAGTTACCTTAAATTTTGTGTCAAAGATTTCTCAGGAACTACTGTACCTAGAAACTTGAAATTTGGTACAAACAACATGCATAACTAGTTGTATTGTGGGAAAGAAAATTGGGGCTGTGGGGCCAGGTTCTTTAGAGTTATTCCCCTTTGTTATATTTTTTTTATAAAATTTTGTCAGCAAGATATCTCAAAAACTATTGGAGCTAGAGCCTTGAAAGTTGGTGAATAGATTGGTGGTGATGAGTAGATGAACTGATTAACTTTTGACAAAATTCCGAAAAATACTTTGTGAGTTATGGCCCTTTGTCATTTTGGTAATTTGTGCCATTGTACTGTATGGTAAAAGTGATGCATAGCATAACTTTAGAACCGTGTATGCTAGGGTTTTGAAATTTCATATATGGATTCCTCATGGAAAATTAGCCGACACGTATTTTTTTTCTCGTCCGGATTATGCTCCTTTCAAGAGTTATTGCCCTTTGAAATTTTTTTAATAAAATCTTGTCAGCAAGATATCTCAAAAACTATTGGAGCTAGAGCCTTGAAAGTTGGTGAATAGATTGGTGGTGATGAGTAGATGAACTGATTAACTTTTGACAATATTACGAAAAATACTTTGTGAGTTATGGCCCTTTGTCATTTTGGTAATTTGTGCCATTGATCTGTATGGTAAAAGTGATGCATAGCATAATTTTAGAACCGTGTATGCTAGGGTTTTGAAATTTCATATATGGATTCCTCATGGAAAATTAGCTGACGCGTATTTTTTTTCTCCTCCGGATTATGCCCCTTTCAAGAGTTATTGCCCTTTGAAATTTTTTTAATAAAATCTTGTCAGCAAGATATCTCGAAAATTATTGGAGCTAGAGCCTTGAAAGTTGGTGAATAGATTGGTGGTCAGCAAGATATCTCGAAAATTATTGGAGCTAGAGCCTTGAAAGTTGGTGAATAGATTGGTGGTGATGAGTAGATGAACTGATTAACTTTTGACAACATTCCGAAAAATACTTTGTATTTTGTCAAACTTGATGGCTTTGAATTGCCAGAAAGTTACCGATGGCTTTGGCCGGGGGTATTAGTGAGCATATGCTCACTTGATAGTCTAGTTTTTTATATATAGACACTAGGGTATCGATTATACAAGCAGCGAACACAAAAGAGGCTGAAAGACTATGTGCATTTGCTAGTAAACCAATGTCATATCAGAAATTAATTTCCTTTTTTTAGCCTCCACCCATCGGAGCTTGAAGAAATAGATGGGCTGCATGATGCTTCCACGCAGAGCTGAAGCCGACCCGCACATGAGTACTGGTAAACCACTTAGAGGATCTAAGCCTGCCCAGGCAATGCAGTGCGATTCGGGCCATCCATGCTTATAAACCCTATTGGTTTCATTGGGCGGCAAGGCTTGAGATGTTATGTCGGGTAAAAATCTCACAAAATTGGAAGCAATGGCTCCAAAATGACCTTTACAGTGTTGACGGGGATGTTAAAATTCAAATCAAACAAACAATTTACCTTCTTTTTTGCTTGGTATGCCCCTGGAAAACCATATGTACAAGATTACATGGACACCCAGTGAAGACTCAGATTAGCCTGAACATAAAGCCTGATTCAAGACAACTGGTTGTCTGTTTCTTTTATATGTCAGGCTTTGTTTGTTTGATTTGAGGTTTAACGTCCCCGTCAACACTGTAAAGGTCATTTTGGAGACGTTGCTTCCATTTTGTGGGACTTTTACCTGACATTGAGATGAAATGACATCTCAAGCCCTGTCGCCCAATGAAACCAATAGGGTTTGTTAGCATGGACGGTCCGCCTCGCACCGCGGTTCCAGGACAGGCTTAGATCCTCCAAGCGGTTTACCAGTACTAGTGTGCGGGCTGGATTCAGCTCTGCGTGGAAGCATCATGCAGCCCATATATTTCTTCAAGCACCTATGGGCGGGGGCGATTTATATGTCCGGTAAAATGCGGCTTCAAAACCTTTCATCTTCCATTTGCCTTCAACCCTTTTTAGCTCACCTGTCACGTAGTGACGAGGTGAGCTTTTGGGATCACTTTTTGTCCGTCGTCCGTCGTGCGTGCGTGTGTGCGTGCGTGTGTGCGTAAACTTTTTCTTCAAATGACATCTCCTCCTAAACCACTGATCGGATTTTGACCAAACTTCACAGGAATGATCCTTAGGTGGTCCCCTTTCAAAGTTGTTCAAATGGTTCCGGTCCATTGCACATCTGGGTAACAGGAGCTAAAAATAGATTTTTGAAATGAAAACTTTAAAAATCTTCTTCTCTGAAACCACAAGGCCCAGTTCTTTGATATTTGGTGTGCAGCTTCACCTAGTGGACCTCTACCAAGATTGTTCAAATTATAGCCCTAGGGCCAAAAATGCCCCCGCCCTAAGGGCCTTTGGTTTTACATAGGCTTATACAGGGAAAATCTTTAAAAATCTTCTTCTCTGAAACCGAAAGGCCCAGGTCTCTGATATTTGGTATGAAGCTTCATCTAGTGGACCTCTACCAAGATTGTTCAAATTATAGCCCTAGGGCCAAAAATGTCCCCTCCCCGGGGGCCTTTGGTTTTACAAAGGCTTATATAGGGAAAATCTTTAAAAATCTGCTTCTCTGACATCACAAGGCTCAGGTCTTTGATATTTGGTGTGACGCTTCAGGTAGTGGACCTCTATCAAGATTGTTCAAATTATAGCCCCAGGGCCAAAAATGCCCCCGCCCCGGGGGCCTTTGGTTTTTACATAGGCTTATACAGGGAAAATCTTTAAAAATCTCCTTCACTGAAACCAAAAGGCCCAGGTCTTCGATATTTGGTATAAAGCTTTATCTAGTGGACCTCTACCAAGATTGTTCAAATTATGATCCTTGGGCCGGAAATGCCCCTGCCCTGGGGGCCTCAGGGTTTACAATTACAAAGGCTTATATAGGTAAAATCTTTGAAAAAATCTTCTTCTCTGAAACCACAAGGCCCAGGTCTTTGATATTTGGTGTGAAGCTTCACCTAGTGGACCTCTACCAAGATTGTTCGAATTATAGCCCTAGGGCCAAAAATGCCCCCGCCCTAAGGGCCTTTGGTTTTACATAGGCTTATACAGGGAAAATCTTTAAAAATCTTCTTCTCTGAAACTGAAAGGCCCAGGTCTCTGATATTTGGTATGAAGCTTCATCTAGTGGACCTCTACCAATAATGTTCAAATTATAGCCCTAGGGCCAAAATACGCTTCTCTGACATCACAAGGCTCAGGTCTTTGATATTTGGTGTGACGCTTCAGGTAGTGGACCTCTATCAAGATTGTTCAAATTATAGCCCCAGGGCCAAAAATGCCCCCGCCCCGGGGGCCTTTGGTTTTTACATAGGCTTATACAGGGAAAATCTTTAAAAATCTTCTTCACTGAAACCAAAAGGCCCAGGTCTTCGATATTTGGTTTAAAGCTTTATCTAGTGGACCTCTACCAAGATTGTTCAAATTATGATCCTTGGGCCGGAAATGCCCCTGCCCTGGGGGCCTCAGGGTTTACAAAGGCTTATATAGGTAAAATCTTTAAAAATCTTCTTCTCTGAAACCACAAGGCCCAGGTCTTTGATATTTGGTGTGAAGCTTCACCTAGTGGACCTCTACCAAGATTGTTCGAATTATAGCCCTAGGGCCAAAAATGCCCCCGCCCTAAGGGCCTAAGTCCCAGGTCTCTGATATTTGGTATGAAGCTTCATCTAGTGGACCTCTACCAATAATGTTCAAATTATAGCCCTAGGGCCAAAAATGTCCCCGCCTCGGGGGCCTTTGGTTTTACATAGGCTTATATAGGGAAAATCTTTAAAAATCTGCTTCTCTGACATCACAAGGCTCAGGTCTTTGATATTTGGTGTGAAGCTTCAGGTAGTGGACCTCTACCAAGATTGTTCAAATTATAGCCCCAGGGCAAAAAATGCCCCCATCCCTGGGGCCCTTTGGTTTTTCATAGGCTTATATATGGAAAATATTTAAAAATCTTCATCTCTGAAACCACAAGGCTCAGGTCTTTGATATTTGGTATGAAGCTTCACCTAGTATAGCCCTTGGGCCAAGAATGTACTAGAGACACTGATTCTCAGGTGAGCGATTCATGGCCCTCTGGGCCCTCTTGTTGTACCATATGGAATCTTCCTCCTTATATATAGCAGTAGTCCATTTAAAAATTTAGGGGTGTCAGGTCATGTTTCTTCAATATTTATTTGAGAGGCCTCCGTGGTGTAGTGGTTACGCTACTTGCCTTGTAAACCAGGGCTCACAGGATTGATCCCGGGCTTCTCCAGACTTTCTGATGAGTCTTTAAACCAAGGTCCCGTCTCTGTATGACCTTAGCTGTTGGTGGGATGTAAAACTCAAACACTCACTCACTCAATATTTATTTAGAAAATGTTTGAACTTTTTGCAAACAGTGTAGGTCCTGATCAGATGCCACATTCTGATCTGGGCCTGCACTGTTTGCCAATTACCCATTTTGGGGTTTCCAGTACAAAATGGGTTAAAGTGCTATGGAATATTATAGAGCATACAACATTTTTAGCTTGTCTGTTTTTGGAAGAAAAACTTCCAACCTATTGTCAATACTCCGGTGTCCGAGTTGTCTGCCATTCAGAAAAAAACTTAACCTTGGCTATAACTTCAAAAGTATGTGACCTAGCCTCATGAAACTTCGTACACATACTCACCATTACAAGAGCTACATTCTGAGTGACCAAGGGCCATCCATAACCATATTGATGATTTTTGCTGAATTATCTATCCTTTTCTCTTTTTTTTGAAACACATTTTACCTCTCATTTCAATACTGTTTATTACAGAGTCTTCAAACTTGACATGGACATTCCTTGGGACAAGACCTTTCAATTGATAGCAACTTGTTTGACCTGTGACCTTGACCTTTGAACTTTGACCGATATTTTTCTAAAATTTAACCCTAGGGGCAAGACCCATCCATTGATACCTAGCTTTTTGACCTGTGGCCTTGACATTTGAACTTTAACCTATTTTTCGCAAATATAACCAAAAACTTTAACCTTGGGCCATATTTCCAAAAGTATTTGCCCTAGACTCATGAAACTTGACACAAATCTGTATGATCACAAGAGCTATTTTTTACCAAGTTCCATAACTCTATCATGCAATTTGACTGATGTCCGTTTGTGACATATATATATAAAGAAAACACCCATTTCAAGAAATTGATTTTGTCTCTCATTTTAATACCACAAACAATAAAGCTTTCAAAATTCAAATGTATGTTTCTTGGGGCAAGACCTTTGCACTGATATCAGACCTTTTGACCTATGACCTATGGCCTTGACCTTTGAACTTTGACCTATTTTTCGAAAATTATGTCCCCCCACTAGAGGGGAGGGGGAAATATTGATGACCAAACTTGCATGGTTACATCATTAGGATGGGGGAAAACAGTCACCAGGTTATGATGACCTTGATCTCATTTTCAAGGCCACAGGCTCCAAGAAAAACAGTCAATTTTAGGCCAAAAATGGCTTGTCTGCACTCTATCTCATCAACAAATGGATTAATTTTAGTCCAACTTGGTACACTATATCATTGCAACATACCACAGATTTGTTAAGCTTTTGGTGACCTTGACCTTTATTCAAGGTCAGAGGCCCCCAAAACAGTCAATTTTGGGCCAAAAAATGGCTTGTCTGCACTCTGTCTCATCAATGGATTAATTTTAGTCAAACTTAATACAATATATCATTCCAACATTCCACAGATTTGATTATATTTTGTGACCTTGACCTTTTTACAAGGTCACAGGCCCCCCAATTTGATTAGATTTTGGTGATCTGACCTTTTTAATGACTTTTTTTAAGGTCACAGGCTCCAGAAAACCCATCAGTTTTTGGCCAAAAATGCTTGTTTGCATCTTGCATTTTGGTGACCTTAACCTAGTTATTTAAGTCAAATGGGTGTTTAAGATATATTTATGGTGTGGGGACATTGTTTTTCTCTAAAGACATTCCTAGTTTAACAAAAAACTTTTAACCTTGGCTATATTTCAGAAAGTATTTGGCCCAGCCTCATGAAACTTTACATGCATCTGTATCACCACCAGAGCTACATACATGCCCCCCCGCCCATAGGGGCTTGAAGAAATATATGGGCTGCATGATGCTTCCACGCAGAGCTGAATCCGGCCCGCTCACTAGTACTGGTAAACCGCTTAGAGGATGTAAGCCTGTCCAGGAACCGCAGTGCGAGGTGGACCATCCATGCTAATAAACCCTATTGGTTTCATTAGGCGACATGGCTTGAGATGTCATTTCATCTCAATGTCGGGTAAAAGTCCCAGAAAATTGGAAGCAGCGTCTCCAAAATGACCTTTACAGTGTTGACGGAGACGTAAAACCTCAAATCAAACAAACAAAACAAGAGCTACATTCTGACGAAGTCCTGTAACTCTATCATGCAACTTAACTGATCTCCCTTTGTGACATTTGTAAAAAAAACAGACGAACATGGCACCAGCTTGCAGAACAAATAAGGCTTGACATTCGAGGGATGATCAAAAAAACTTCCACAGCACTTGTCCAAGCAGAAATTTCCTGGAACAACACTTGGCCTGAATGGGATATGCATACATTTCCATAAAACAGCCACTTGTCCCACAATGAAATTCACTTGTCATGGGCTGGGGACAATGGGATTTGATCATTCATGACATTCCATCAGAATCATTATTTTTTTCAGAGAAAAAAGACTTGACATTTCATGTGAATCATCTGCTTGCACAAGCATGGGATACACATTAAAAAGGTCAAGCCTTTTTTTCTTTAAAAATAAGAAGTTAAAAATACAGTAAAATTCCTATGTTAAGACCACCTTTGAGACTGTTCAAAAGTGGTCTTTCAGACCGCTTTTGAACAGTCCCAAAGGTGGTCTCCTATAAGGAGACACCAATGGTGTAGAAAATGCAAAGAAAGAATAACTGAAACTTTCTCAAGAAACTTTCAAAATCAGATTTTGTCTTTATTTTAGGTGGTCTTAATAGTGGAATTTTATTTTACCTTGATTTTCAGTAGTTTTGATTAGCGCTTGAAATGTTATAGATATTCCTTATTTCAGACTTCGTTAAGGTCAGTATGAAGGGCAATGCTTCCAGAGACACCTTGTTACAGAGAATCAGTACGACAGCTGGTGTCGCCGACTTGGTAGGCTGGTCATCAGCCTGTAACAAAGCCATGAGGGAAATGTTTCCCAGCAGTCTCGCGCAGAGGAAAGGGAAATACAAGAAATATCCTTTGCAACATACACCACAACTTCATTATAACACGGTTCATTAGAACATAGTTTTGGCTATAACACAGTGTCTTCCTTTCTTTGAGTTGAGGTCTAACATCCCAGTCAACACTATTTAGGTCATTTTGGAGATGCTGCATCCAGTTTTGTGGGACTTTTACCCGACATTGAGAATAACATGGTTTCAAGATTGATCCCAAAAATGTATAGATTATTTAGAAAAATGACCATAAATGGTCTTTTTTCTATATAATCTATACATTTTTGTTTGGATATAACACAATTGTTTAACTAACACTGTTTCTGCTTTGGATCCCATTAATAGTTGTATAAAGAGGTTGTGGAGTATCATCCTCCTCAAGCAAAAAAAGTCATATTTCATGTGCCCATACATGTGACTTTACCCTTATCCTGCTGAATATTTTAATTAGCCACACCCATTTCTGACTCGTGGAGCGTGATAGCTCAGTGGTTAGTGCACTTGCCTCTGATGCTAGAGGTCCCGGGTTCGATCCCCGGCAGCGGTGTGAAAATTTCGGTGTCCGAACACGCTCCACTGGCATCATTTGCAGGGATGAATGTAATAAAGTGCACCGTCCTTCGGATCGGGACGTTAACTGGAGGCCCCCTGTGCAGGGAGAACCATCCCCTCTGCAGGTTAAAGAACCCTACCGTAATTACATGATTACTGTGTAGGCTTTCATCCTGCAACACTGGAGTGTATGCGATATACACCGTCTGTGTCCGCTACCGGTGTTAAGGCGAAACCGGAAGAAAGAGAAAGAAAGAAAGACTATCAGTCAATCAGATTACATGATATAATGTTTTTGTTCAAATTCACAAACTGAGTGTCAAACTGTAGATCCTGATCAGCTGGCTTCTTCAGAAGCCATTTGGTCTGGATCTACACTGTTCGCAAAGGTAGGGGTTGTCATGAACTGCAGGGGATAAGGGTTAAGTTAGATCCCTTTTACTAGGTCATCTCATAGCTCCAGATAAGGAGCAACAAGGATAAAAAGGGATTCTAAGAAGTACCCACAATATGTTTTATGGACAAATAAGAAAAAAATATTTCTTAATCCTTTTCCTTAACCCTTCTCTTGCTGAATATTCAGATTAGCCACACCCATTTCTGTCTTTGAACCAATCAGATTACTTGATGTAATTTATTCCTACAAATTCATATACTGAATTTCAAACGGTGTAGACCCTGATCAGATGGCTTCTTCAGAAGCCATCTGATCTGGATCTGCACTGTTTCCAAAGATAGGGGTTGTCGTGAACAGCATGATAAGAGTTAATGATCCTTACTTGGAGCAATTTCATCATTCTGATTGAAATAGGACAAATCATGGCTGCCTTTCAGAAATGCTATCTGTTTGTTTGTTTGATTTGAGATTTAACATCACCATCAACACTGTATAAGTCATTTTGGAGACATTGCATCCAATTTTGTGGTACTTTTACCTGACATTGAGATTAAATGACATCTCAAGCCCTGCCACCCAGTGAACCGATAGGGTTTATATGCATTGGCGGTCCGACACACACCACTTCTCCTGGGCAAGCTTAGAACCTCAAAGCGATTTACCAGTACTCGCGCGCGGTCAGTGTCAGCTCTGGGTGGAGCATCATGTAGCCCAAACTATTTCTTCAAGCCCCATTGGGTGGGGGCCAAGAGAGGCTATCTTGTTTGCAGGTGTCAGAGCCAGTGTACCTTGTTTGTAATGTTGTTACAGCCCTGCCGTCATGGTTTTGGTGACTTTGCACCCCCACAGGTGCGACATAGCGTTTGGTGGAATTCTTGTTACATAAAACTACTTGTTATTTCAAGAATTTAAACAACACCAACATAAACAGACTTTACATTATTTTATTTCATCTGAGGTTTGGTCACGTGGCTTTTCCAAGGTTCAAATCTTACATTTTGAACAGAAATCATTTAAATAAAAGGACCAGAACTACAGAGGTGTAGCCAGAAAAAAGTATTTTATGCAGGACTAATTATTTTTGAAACTCTTGCCACCCTCTGAAGGGTGAAATCCAGCTAAATCCAGTTAACCCTTAAGATGCCAATCACAACAATTGTCATCTACTTATATTCTGCTGGTTACTTTTTAAGAGTATTATAAACAGTATGGACCAGGGCTCGAGAACATGTCGGTTTTGCCAGATCCAGACCTGTTTTGGTTTTCCTGAACCGATTTTGACTTCATAATTCAGTAACATTTTAAAAAAATCGATTCGAAATTTTTCGCCAAGTCTATATTGTAAAAACGAACTGACCTTTTTCCACTGATTATCCAAGCATGTCTACAAAAAATGCCTAGATCTCAAGTTGTTAGAATGGTTCATTATCTAACTAGGTGAAAATTGGTTAAGTCCACGTCTGGTTCTTTGATCTTATTGCAGCGAAATTTGATCCACGTGTCAAAATTATGTTATCAGATTTGTCCAATTCGATGAGCGGTGAGTTTTTGTTTGATTTGAGGTTTTACATCCCCGTAAACACTGTCAAGGTCATTTTGGAGACGTTGCTTCCAATTTTGCTGGACTTTTACCCGACACTGAGATGAAATGACATCTCAAGCCCTGTCGCCCAATGAACCAATTAGGTTTATTAACATGGACAGGCCGACTCGCACCGCTTTGCCTGGGGAGGCTTAGATTCTCTAAGCGGTTTACCAGTACTCGTGTGCGGGTCGGTTTCAGCTCTGCGTGGAAGCATCATGCAGCCCATCTATTTCGTCAAGCCTCGATGGGCAGGGGCCGTATGAGCGGTGAGGCATGGGATGATACCATGTCGGTGATTTTGATATGCAAGGTAATTGGTAATATGATTGATGTGTGAAAACAAAGTGTCTTGTGTTATATTACATGTGTAGTTTTGTAAAGGTCAACACTCTACACCTGCTTGGTCATGCATTACAATAATGAAGGATATTTTTTCTCTGTTGTTTATTTGCCACTTATCCTAGATGCGAAATTTCAATTAAAGGGATAAAGTTAAAGTTTGATTTTTAAGCGTCTAATACAAAGAAAGGTGCTAAAATCAGTCCTGCTCATAACAGAGTAACAGTTTTAGTTTAAAGTATTTAATGCTTGTAAGATCATTTTATATTGCCTTTTCTGTTTTGGAAATGGCACAGCGTAGTATTTTGTCTATGTTGCAAAAGACAAATCATGATAAAAAACCGGCCTGGTAACCCGGTTCAGTCAGCTGGAGGACTGACTAAAAATGATCGAACAATTTGTCCAATTCGATGAGCGGTGAGTTTTTGTTTGATTTGAGGTTTTACGTCCCCGTAAACACTGTAAAGGTCATTTTGGAGACGTTGCTTCCAATTTTGCTGGACTTTTACCCGACACTGAGATGAAATGACATCTCCAGCCCTGTCGCCCAATGAACCAATTAGGTTTATTAACATGGACAGGCCGACTCGCACCGCTTTGCCTGGGGAGGCTTAGATTCTCTAAGCGGTTTACCAGTCTCCAAAATGACCTTTACAGTGTTTACGGGGACGTAAAGCCTCAAATCAAACAAAAACTCACCGCTCATCGAATTGGACAAATCTGAGTCAACTGGGGGACTGAAAAAAAAAATGCAGTGACCAACTGCAGCACAACACGAACTGGTCTTTGACAGCACCGTGCTAGTTGTTTCCCTTTAGCGCTCTTCAGTTACTGAGTGACCTGGATTTCGGGAAAATGAAAGTAAATGAAATCTAGCTTGTCTGAATGATGTGAGCAATAATTGCCGTTTATAATCGAGATACTGATGTTCATATTCGTTGAACAAGTGTAAGAGCAATATTGGTATGTCACTCGTTACACTAATAACACAATGGCACTGTATGTTCAAATTGCAGATCACTACTCAATAAAAAAGATCCTTTGTGGAAATTACCGAAACCGTTCGACAATTTCCGTAATTTTTTGGCATCATCTGGATTCTTCAGTTTCTCGAGCCCTGGTATGGACCCAAATCGGTTCTCAAGGAGCAGCCTGTTCAGGGTCCACACTGTTTGACAATTGCCTGTGAGTGAGTGTTTGAGTTTTACAACCCACCAACAGCTAAGGTCATATGGAGACGGGGCCTCAGTTTAAAGACTCATCCGGAAGTCTGGAGAAGCCCAGGATCGATCCTGCGATCCCTGGTTTACAAGGCGAGTAGCGTAACCACTACACCACGGAGGCTTCAAGACAATTGCCTGTATGCAAAATTGTTGGTTTCAGCTTTGCATGGAAGAAGATGCAGCAGACTACATAAACAGACAACATTTTTAAGATGTAGTTTTTCATGGCATTTCAAAGGTTAAAGTTTCCTTAACATTATCCACAACATTCTATTTCGGTGTTTCACTCACTGATGATTCAAACCAGGATGAGGAGATGAATGTAGGGTCTTTGATGGGAGATCCAGATTCTTTCTTGTACCAGCCAATCAGAGACCTTAATGCTGACATTGAAAAAGTACTGGAACATTTACCAAGTGAGTCTTAAAGGCATTTATTCTTGTAAGGTAGGACACACCGTGTGCTCATAATTGTTCTATTATCCTCTGTGATATACTCTCTGTAGCAGATCAAAGGCAGCCCCTAATATGGTGATTAGTAGCTCTTGTTGAATCCCTGACTGAGGCACATAGGGGAAAATCAATAAGGTACAGTCTTGTCAAGTTAGTAAATTATTGATTTCCCCAAGGAGGTCCCTTACCAGTTAAAGACAGAGGACCTCTCTTCAGCCAGCACTGAGGTCCCTTACCAGTTAAAGACAGAGGACCTCTCTTCAGCCAGCACTGAGGGCTACATAATGTTATGTTATGTAATGATGGTCCTCAATAAAGGAGAATAAATGCTTTTAATGGTTTGATATACTATTAGAAGCTCATGGTAGGATTTTATGCTGTACCATATGGTGTCTGTCCATTTGTCTGTCTACATTTAATTGCTGTTTGATAACTTGTCTTGTTGGTTTCAGTTACATTACCTCCATGTATACACATGTACTTGTATATATTCAATTATTATAGCCCCGCTTTGAAAAAGTGGAGTTATACTGGATTTGCCATGTCCTTCCATGATTCCGTCATTCTGTGACTGCAAAATTAAAAAGCATTTTGCTTAATAACTTTTATGTTTGTGGTCCTACTTCAATGAAACTTATCCTACTCTTGGTCTCCAAGGTAAGGAAGGTGTTTGAGCAGAATAGTGACCAAGGGCCCATATCTCTTGGAGTTATGTCCCTTGGAAGATTTTTAAATTTTGCCATTCATGAAAATTTTTGTAACAGATTTCTCAGGAATTAGGAAAGCTAGAAAGCTGGAACTTCATATAAACATGGACAATGACGGGATGTATTGTGTGTACCAGAATATGGGTTAAGGGTCCTTAACTCTTTGAGTTATGTCCTTGATAGGTTTTCAAATTTTAAAATGCATTTTGCTTAATAGCTTTTATGTTTCTGGTTCTAGTTCTGTGAAACTTTTACTATCATCATGAAAACAAGCCTATATAATTTTGACCCCCTTGAACCACACTTTTATATAGTAAAACTGGGGTTTCCGGGGGTATAACTTATTTTTCTTATTTCTGCTCTAAAATATAGACTGTGGGTACTCGTTAGAACCGCCTCATCGAGTGCCCACAATCTATATTTTGAGCAGAAATAAGAAAATATCACAATTTTTCATCATAGATTTTTCATTTTATCGGAGATAAAGGTGGCAATGTATTTGTATAGGCGTGTTTGAGTAATGACTTGGTCTCTAAGGTAAGGAAGGTGTAGTATCAGAATAGTGAACAAGGGCTCACAACTCTTGGAGTTATGTCCCTTGGTAGGATTTCAAATTTTACCATTCTTGAAAATTTTCATTACAGATTTCTCATGAACTATGAAAGCTAGAAAACTGAAAATTCATATAAACATGGACAATGACTGGATGTATCGTGTATACCAGAATAGGGGTCAAGGATCCAGGTCCATAACTCATCAAGTTATGTCCCTTGATAGGTTTTCATTTTTGCCATTCTTGAAAATTTTGGTATCAGATTTCTCAGGAACTTTGGAAGCTACAGTACACACACCACAAATTTTTAGCTCACCAGAGCCGAAGGCTCCGGGGGAAGCTTATAGGATAGGCAGTTGTCTGTTGTGGTCGTTGTCTGTCGTCTGACGTCAACACTTTCAAACAACATCTCCTCTGAAACCACTGGGCCGAATGGCCTAAATTTCATCTGTAGCATCCATGGGCTGGGGTCTTGAAAGTTTGTGTTTCTTATGAAAATCGGCTCATTAGTTTGGTTGCTATAACAACTAAGAGAGTATCCATAGACTTATAATGGGGAAAATAGAAAAAATGGCATTTACTGCTAAGCCTTTGCAGATATTTTGACAACATTTTTATAGAAATGTTCCTTGTGTACCTTGAGTAAACGTCTTTCAGCCATTTGCTTTTATGCGAACTTGGTAGGCGGGGGGTGTCCAGGGTGTGCTGGGGCCATGCCCCACCCCCTCCATTTCATAAAAGGCCATATATCTTAGAAACCATTCAGATCCCCACCCCTAAACCATATATATTGTTGTTGCTTGTGATAAGATGCATTCAGTGGTCCCCTGAGTGTGCATAAAAGGCCAATTATCTCAGAAATCATTCGGATCGCCACCTCTAAACCATATATATTCTTGTTCCTTATGTTAAGACACATTCAGTGATACCCACTTAGGGGTCCCCCGGGGTGCGCTGGGGCCATGCCCCACCCCTCCACTTCACAATTGGCCAAATATTTGAAAAACTGTTCAGAGCCCACCCCTAAACCATATATATTCATGTTCGGTATGATAAGACACATTCAGTGGCACCAACATGGGGGCCCCGGGTCATATCCTGGGTCATGTCCCACCCCTCCACTTCATAAAAAGCCATATACCTCAGAAACCTTTTATATCCCCACCCCTAACGGCTTGAAGAAATATATGGGCTGCATGATGCTTCCATGCAGAGCTGAATCAGGCCAGCACATTAGTACTGGTAAACCGCTTAGAGGATCTAAGCCTGTCCAGGAACCACAGTGCGAGGCGGACCGTCCATGCTAATAAACCCTATTGGTTTCATTGGGCGACAGGGCTTGAGATGTCATTTCATCTCAATGTCGGGTAAAAGTCCCACAAAATTGGAAGCAACGTCTCCAATATGACTTTTACAGTGTTGACGGGGACGTTAAACCTCAAATCAAACAAACAAAATCCCCACCCCTAAACTATATATTTTCTTCTTCCTTTTGGTTAGACTCATTCAGTCACATCAAAATGGGGGACTCTTTGTGCTGAAGCAATGTGCTGGGGTCATGGCCCACCCCTCCACTACATAAAATGCCATATAGAAGCCATTTGGATCCCCTCCCCATAATCATATATATTCTTGTTCCTTATGATTAGACTCATTCAGTCACACCAACCAACTTGTGGGGTCCACAGGAGCTGTTCCTCTCCCCGCCTCATATCTCAGAAACCGTTCCTCTCCCCTTGTGACTTTTTTGACGCACCAGCCCTAGGCCAGCTTAGCTGACTGTGGCAGTTATTCGTTTGCAGATTTCAAGTGAACCATTTTTTCAAGTAACATTCTAAGCTATTTTCCAAGTGCAAACTCCATACCCAGCAAACACTCTGAACACCTAAATTGATGTGAAATTGTCATAGAAAATTTTTTTTGTCATCTATGATGAGAGCTGATGCTTTAGAATGGTATTAAAAACTGCAGTTTAAAGCTTAAAAGAAACATAAGGGATTTCTTTTTAGCTCTCCTGCCTGGTAGTGACATGGTGAGCTTTTATGACCACTGGTTCTCCAGCATGTGTTGTCCATTGCGGGTCTGTCAACAATTTACTTAAAAGACATCTTCTCAGGTGAACGGATTCTGAAATAGTTAAATAATTTTACAGAAATGTTCCTTGGGTGACCCTCTACCAAAATTGCCTAAATGGTTCCTGTTAGCTGAACAAGATGGCCATGAGAGCTAAAAATAGAAAAAAAGGAAAAAAAAAACAAAAAACTTAAAACGACATCTCCTCCTATGCCACTGGCTCAATTTCAAAATAATTTCACAGGAATATTCCTTTGGTGAGCCTCTACCAAAATTGCCCAAACCCTTCTGCTTGGATTAACCAGATGGCTGCCAGAACTAAAAATAGAAAAAAATCTTTAAACAACTTCTCCTCCTTAATCAGTGGATGGATTTTGAAATAATTTTACAGGAATGTTCCTTTGATGACCCTGTACCAAAATTGCCTAAAGGGTTCTTGTCCACTGAACAATATGGCCAACAGAGCTAAAAATAGACAAAATATAGAAAAACATAGAAAAACCTTAAAACACCATCTCCTCCTAGGCCACTGGCCCAATTTCAAAGTAATTTCACAGGAATATTCCTCAGGTGACCCTTTGCCAAAATTGCCCAAACCCTTCGGCTTTGATGAACAAGATAGCCGCCAGAACTAAAAATAAAAAAAAAATCTTTAAAGGACTTCTCCTAAACCAATGAACTGATTTATAGCTCACCGGAGCCAAAGGCTCACGGTAAGCTTTTGTGACCATGTCCGTCGTGCGTCGTCAGTCTGTCAACAGTTTCTTAAAAGACATCTCATCCTAAACAGGTGAATGGATTTTTAGCTTTGGGACCTGCATGGATTTTGAAATAATTTTACAGGAATGCTCCTTGGGTGACCCTCTACCAAAATTGCCTAAATGGTTCCAGATCTGCTGAACACGATGGCCACCATAGCTAAAAATACACACAAAAAAAGAGAAAAACCTTAAAATGCCATTTTCTCCAAGGCGACTGACCCCTTTTCAAAATAATTTCACAGGAATATTCCTTGGGTGACCCTCTACCAAATTTGCCCAAACCATTACGCTTGAATGAACACTGGCCCAATTTCAAAATAATTTCAGAGGAATATTCCTTGGGTGACTCTCTACCAAAATTGCTCAAAATGTTCCACTCGGGTAAACAATATGGCTGCCAGAGCTAAAAATAGAAAAACCTTTAAACGACTTCTCCTCCTTAACCAGTGAAAGGATGTTGAAATAATTTCACAGGAATCTTCCTTACATGACCCTCTTCAAAATTTTGTAAACCATTCTGCTCAGATGAACAAAATGGCTGCCAGAGCTAAAAATAGAAAAATCTTTAAATGTCTTCTTCTGCTTAACCAGTGCATGGATTTTGAAATAATTCCACAGAAATGTTCCTTGGGTCACCTTCCACTAAAATTGCTCAAACCCTTCACTCCACCTCACATTACCTAACATTTCATTTGTACAATATTGATCAGGTGAGCAATACAGGGCCATCATGGACCTCTTGTTGTTTTTTTCAGTGTAAGATCAATTTTTATTCCACTGATGATTACCCAAAGTTGTATTTTCACTGGTGGCTTCAGTTGGTGAAATAAAAATCAACCTTAACCCTTATCTTGCTGAATATTCATTTAAGCCACACCCATTTCTGTCTATCAACCAGTCAAACTACTTGATGTAATTTATTGCTACAAATTCATATACTGAATGCCAAACAGTGAAGATTCTGATCAGATGGCTTCTTCAGAAGCCATCTGATCTGGATCTACACTGTTTGCAAAGATATGGGTTGTAGTGAACAGCAAGATAAGGATTAATTGGAAAAAAAATCAAATATCCCCTGTATGAAATGAAATGAAATGAGTTTTTACAACAGAAAGAGAATTCTTGCACCTGCAAAGGAATAATTTATTGTGATTTTTTACAGCAGCAAGGTAGGTTACTCATACATAAAATAATTTGCCTCCTATCTTCTTGGGGATTCTCTTAAAGACAAGAATTTGCTCCCTCTAGGAGCAAAGTGCACCCCCTTTTAGAACAGTATTTGCATAGCAGCTGCTTGGTTTGACTAAGCTCTCTTTGAAAAATGGCAGCATACTCTATTATGTTTTCACCTAAGAATGAGATGGCTTCAGTAACGGATTATGATGCATGTCTGACTTGATTAGAAGGTCGCTGGTTGGACACCTACCAGGTCAGCAACATTCTTTCTTGGATATGATCATAAAATCTTTTCTATGATCATTCTGTCCCTTCTGCTGATTCAAGAAAGGCATTTTTCCATTTCTGGTGAAATAATGTGCAAAACCCTGCCCAAGAAAAGTGTGGTTAGGTACACTGAGCAGCTCAATGTGGCCTAAATAGTATTGACTTGGCTGGTAAACCTTATTCTGCTGAATATTCAGTTTAGCCGCACCCATTTCTGACTTTGAACCAATCAGATTACTTGATGTAATTTATTCTTACAAAGCCATAAACTTCATGTCAAACAGTGTAGATCCTGATCAGATGGCTTCTTCAGAAGCCATCTGATCTGGATCTACACTGTTTGCAAAGATAGGGGTTGTCGTGAACAGCATGATAAGAGTTAAACTCCTTACTCATCGAAACAAACAAATCGAAGAATAAAAGCCGAAGATTTATTTTCTTTGCAGCCATTTTGCTATGGACTGGGGACATGGAGAAGGGTGTGTACAGAGATGATATTTTACAAGTTTTAGCTGATATCATTGGGGATCCAGAGACGAAAAACTGGGGAAAACAATGTAACAAAGCTGTGAGAGTTGTCTTCCCTAATGTAGAGATTAAGAGGAAAGGAAAAGACAAAACATATCCTTTTATTGCTAAATGTTTATTTCAAGTGTGTTTTAACCCTTTTTGTACCAAATGGAATCTTCCTCTTTATATATAGCAGGAGTCCATTTCAAAATTTTAGGGGTGTCAGATTGTGTTACTTCAAATTTTATTTCAGAAGCCTCCATGGTGTAGTGGTTACGCTACTCGCCTTGTAAACCAGGGTTCGCAGGATCGATCCAGGGCTTCTCCAGACTTACGGATGAGTCTTTAAGCCGAGGTCCCGTATCCGTATGACCTTAGCTGTTAGTGGGACATAAAACTCAAACACTCACTCAAATTTTATTAGCTCACCTGTCATGTAGTGACAAGGTGAGCTTTTGTGATCACATTTTGTCCGTCGACCGTTGTGCGTGTGTGCGTCCATCCGTCCGTAAACAATTTCAAATAAGTATATCTCTAATACCCCACGGTCAATCTTGATCAAATTTCATGAGAAGCATCATCAGGTAGGGGGAAAGGCTGCATAAGGTTTTCGGGCTGAGCAGATTGGAATTCTGGTTGCCATGGCAACATATAGCTCCCATAGACTTACAATGGGAAAATTTTTAAAAATCTTCTTCTCTAAAACCACAGGGCCCAGAGCTTAGATATTTAGCTTGTAATAATGTCAAGTGGTCACCTACATAAATCCTGCCAATCATGTCGCTGGGATCCAAATTGGCCACACCCCAGGGCCCCTTAGCTCCCAAAGACTTATAATGGAAAAAAAAGCTTCAAAAATCTTCTTCTCTGAAACCACAGGGCCCAGAGCTTAGATATTTAGCATGTAGCAATGGCAAGTGGTCACCTACATAAATCCTGCCAATCATGCCCCTGGGGTCCAAATGGGCCACGCCCCTTAGCTCCCATAGACTCATAATGGAAAAAAGCTTCAAAAATCTTCTTCTCTGAAACCGCAGGGCCCAGAGCTTACATATTTAGCATGTAGGAACGGCAAGTGGTCACCAAACCACAGGGCCCAGAGCTTAGATATTTAGCATGTAGGAACGGCAAGTGGTCACCTACATAAATCCTGCCAATCATGCACCTGGGGTCCAAATGGGCCATGCCCCGGGGCCCCTTAGCTCCCATAGACTCCTAATGGAAAAAAGCTTAAAAAATCTTCTTCTCTGAAACCACGGGGCCCAGAGCTTAGATATTTAGCGTGTAGCAATGGCAAGAGGTCACCTACTCAAATCCTGCCAATCATGCCCCTTGGGCCAGAATTGGCCAAGCCCATGGCCCATTAGCTACCATGGATGGACTTAAAATGGAAAAAAACTTAAAACGGAAAAAAAAAACTTCAAAAATATTCTTCTCTGAAACCATAAGGCCCAGAGCTTAGATATTTAGCATATAGCAACGTGGAGTGGTTGCCTACATGAATCCTGCCTGAGTCTTGACCCTGGGGTTCAAATTGGCCAAATCCTGTGGCTCCTTAACTCCAATAAACTTATAATGGAAAAAAAACTTCAAAAATCTTCTTCTCTGAAACCATGCGTATGAACCTTAGATATTTAGTATATAGCAACATACAATGGTCGCCGACATAAATCGTGCCAACCATGCCCTTTGGGTCAAATTGACCTATGGACTTATACTGGAAAAAAAAAATCAAAAATCTTCTTCTCCAAAGCCATAAGGCCAAGAGCTCAGATATTTAGTATGTAGCAATGTCAAGTGGTCTCCTACACATATGATTTTCTGGTACACAGGTGAGCGATATAGGGCCATCGGGCCCTCTTGTTTAGAAAATGGCTGAACTTTTTGCAAACAGTGTAGGCCCTGATCAGATACCGCAATATGCGGCATCTGATCTGGGCCTGCACTGTTTGCCAGGGTACCTGTTTTGGGGTTTCCGGTACAAAATTGATTATAATTAATGTCTTTTCAAACTGTCCCACCCATTGGGGCTTGAAAAAATAGATGGGCTGCATGATGCTTCCAAGCAGAGCTGAAACAGACTGCACATAAGTACTGGTAAACCACTTAGAGGATCTAAGCCTGCCCAGGTAAAGCAGTGTGAGTCAGACTGTCCTTGCTTATAAACCCTATTGGTTTCATAATGCAACAGGGCTCGAGATGTCATTTCATCTCAGTGTTGGGTAAAAAAACCACAAAATTGGAACTAACGTCTCCAAATTGACCTATGTAGTGTTGATGGGTAGGTTATACCTCAAATCAATCAACCATTATTGCAGGATATTTTGGATATATCATGGTGTAAAAGTGGATCCCCGAAAAACGTTAACAGAAATGTACAGATTGTATGAGAAAAAAAAAATGACCATAAATTATTAATCTTGAAATTTTCTATGTGGTAACTTTGGGTTTCTGAAAGCAAGCCATACCACTTCTTGATGCAACTTCCTTCCCTTTGCAGGAAAAAAGTATGTACAGCAGTGTTTTTGGGCTTACAGTATGGAGTTAGCTTCATGTCATTAGATTTTATACCTGATTAGTTTAGGTTACATGTATAAATATTTCCCATGTTTCATTTTATCTGTTTTAGTCAGTTTCAATTAAACATTGCTGGCCTCGGTAACTCAGGTGGATAATCAGGAGGACGTGGGTTAGATACCTGCCGGGTTCGCAACATTCTTTCCTGGAGGTTGATCATGAAATCTTTTCCATGGTCATTCTCACCCTTCCGCTGATTCAAGATTGTCAGTTTCTGGTGAAAGAATGTGCACTGTACTGGTTAACCGCTTACGTTTAAGCCTGCCCAGGAATAGTGTGGATAGGTAAACTTACAGGCTCAAAAATGACCTAAAATAGTGTTGACTGAGCAGTTTAATACAAACAAACAAACAAAAATTCATTTAAACAGACTGTGTAGGGCCAAAATTCATCCCTGTCCTTGACAATTGTCGATTTTCTATTTTGGGATTCAGGTTACAATTACATGACTGCTTGTCTGTTCAAATTCAATATGGCGACTTTTAAACTTGATGGTCGAATCAGTTTGTCAATGGGACAGCAAACCTTTTCTGGTCATACTGTTTCTTCTTTATCTGGCCAAGGCTTTTCCATTTCACAAACCCTCAATGGATTCATGCTTCTATGTAGGTCATGAAAACTGATCAGTTTGTGCATATGCGAGGAGCGTTCATTTAATTGTGTCAGTAATGGCCCACTATACTGCGTGGCTGTAAGGAGCATGTGGAAACTGAAGTGATTTCACAGGTTAGTGATTTTCTATAATAGGATGAAATTTTGGGTCTTTCAAACCTTATTGAAAGTTCAAGTTGGTTCAGTCATTTCCACTCAACCCTTACTGTATGCAAAATAATAAACAAAACAAGCTTTGAAATTAGGGCCTACATTTAAGGTCCTGTTGGTCTGAATGGTTCAATATCATAGATATACCGTATTCGCCCTAATTACCGCACATGCTCCTATAAGCGCACATCAAAGCTATTTTTGAAAAGGAACTGCATAAGTGCACACTTTTCAGTAACCTCCCCTTGAAGCTCTCACAGTAAATCTATAAAAAACTTACCGTTATTTCTTCAATAGTGAAGGCAATGCTTAAGTATCCTTTTCTGTCCCGTTAAATATCAGTATGCATCATCTCGGAAGCTATTGTTTTCGTATCAAGTGTGCGCTATTTAGGTAGAATTTTCACCCTGATTTTTTTACATGATTTTGAAAAAACTAAGGGCACGGTGCGGTAATTAGGGCGAATACGGTATTGTGAACTATGGTCAGATACATGGGACATCTGTTGTTTCTGAAAGGTCCATTTTCTGGTGGCATAAAAAAATTAAAGGTGGTAACTGACCTGAAAAATTAGCCCCGTCCCTGCCAGCCAAGAAAAGCTGCTACAAACACTAATGTTGCTGCTGTGGCAGATATGGTCAATCAAATCTTGGAAGGCTCAGGGTGAAAGAAATTCCTCATAATGATTATGTTTCATCGGGGACAGTTCATAAGATTTTGACTCCGGAATATCTTGAAACTTAGCAAGGTTTGTGCACGATGGGTCCGGCATCTCTTGACCAAAGAAGAAAAGACCACCCATGTAAAAATGGCGATAAGTCTTTTGAAAAAGTACAAAAATTTGACAAACATAGAATTTCAGAGCTCTATTATTTTGAGTGGCAGAGACGCATCAGTAACAAGCAGTGGCTGCGAAAAGACGAAGCAAGGCTGGTCATTGTCAGAAGAATTAACCCTTGTCCTGCTGGATATTTAAATATGTCACATCCACTACTGATTATCAGCTAATCAGATTACTTGATGCAAATTATTGCAACAAATTCATAAACTGAATGGCAAACAATGAAGATCCTGATCAGATGGCTTCTTCAGAAGCCATCTGATCTGGATCTACATTGTTTCAAAGACAAGCCATATCCAGGCTCAGCAGGACAAGGGTTAAAAGCACGGGAAAGGTTTTGTATGCAGTATTTTTCAGTTGCGATGAACCCATTATTCAAATTCCTGGAACATTTGGCAAGATAATCACGGGTAAAATTTGTAAGAATGGTGTGTTGTCAAAAGTAAAGTCACAGTATGAAAAATGTAGACCTGCAGCTGGTTTAAGGTCTTTGTCTTATCTAAGACAACGCACCTGCTCACAAATAAGTTCTTGAAAGAAGAATTGGTAGTTCAGCTCTATCATCCACCTTATTCGCCAGATCTTAGTCCCTGCAACTTTTTCCTGGTTCCTTTACAAAAGAAAACCCTTTCTGGTCATAGTTCTGCATCCAGAAGTGCACTTGGTAGTGCAATTTACCAGTGTCTTCAGGTTATATAGAGGATCTTAAATGAGTGTTCTTGTATTATTGAATTTATTAAACTCGTTGAGGAAAAGGGATAAAATGCGAGGCACAGCCTCGCATTTTATCCCTTTTCCTCAAGGAGTTTAATAAATTCCATAGTACATGAGCACGAATGCAAGATTCTATTTATCATATGACATTTAAAACGCATTTTATTCACGATTGTTTACAAAAATGTCAATATTCCGCCGTTAGTAAACGCGACATCGTTAAGGACATTGTACATTTAACGTTACGGGATGTATCTAGCTAATTTGCATATTTAATCCACTAATGGATTATCGAAAATAATACATGACGTTATTACACTCTCAGAAGCGACGTCATATGATAAACCTAAGAAAGGCATTCTCCTCTGCCTTTACAGAATGGATTTTGAGACTTGAAAAATATGTTTCCGTCAAGGGAGAATACTCCGAAGGGATGAAGTAAAGGAAATGTGAATGGGATTAATAACACACCTGGTAGAACCCCAATGACAACATTAAATGAATGCCCCTCGTATGCAGTATGGTCTGTTTCTCATTAAATTTAGTCAACTCTGTTATCTCAAACTCCAAGGGACTGAGATTTTTGAAACTCCAATGGACTGGGATTTATGGTTTGAGATAAAAGGAGTCAAAATCTGGGAGTTGAAATCTAAGGAAAATTTGGCAAGACCAGAACAACATTGCCTAAAATTCAGGTTGACTTAAGCAGTAGTTTAAGATAGCCAGAGTCAACTACACCACAACCTCATTATATCACGGTCTGTTGTATCACTGTTTGGGATATAACACGGTTTCAAGATGGATCATAAAAATGTATAGATTATATAGAAAAATGACCATAAATGGTCATTTTTCTATATAATCTATACATTTTTGTTTGAATATAACACGGTTGTTTAACTAACACAGTTTCTGTTTTGACCCCCATTAATAGTGTTATAAAGAGGTTGTGGTGTATATTGGCTTTCCATAAGCAGACAAATATGAAGCTTTTGTGCAGGCATCCAGTTCTACCAAATTTATTAGTACATCTAAACCTCTTTTTATCACTATCCTTACAGCACAGTTTGGGATATAACATGGTTTTAGGATTGATCCCAAAATCAATATAATTTTGTTGGGATATAACACTGTTGTATTACAATACAGTTTTTGTTCTGGACCCCAATGACAGTGTTATAAAGAGCTTATGGTATAGAACAGCTGATGTTGATAATAACTGGCAATGTCACTGCAGGCCCTATCCAGTCTGTGTGAAAAATACAGCGTTTGACCCTTATGACTGGCAGATGGCATTTTCAAATTGTATAAAAAACATCTTCTTTTCAGTGAAAATAAGGCCTGACATTACATGTGAAAAGTCTGCCAAGCAGACGAATCACATGTAATAACAAGTCTTATTTGCTACCAAAATATTTTCAAAATCATTTATCATAAGACTTAAGCAGGTTGAAAGTGTAATAACGTCATGTAATAAATAGAGGATATTTACTTTTTTGAGATGAATATCAAAAATATTTCATCGAGTGTGTTGAGAATATCAGAATTTTCATGAGTGCGAAGCACGAGTGGAAATTCTGATATTTTCAACACACGAGATGAAATATTTTTGATATTTATCAAAAAAAAAGTAAATTTTCTTTTTATTTTATAATAATTTAGGACACTTACTCTAATTGATCAATCGGATCTGACGTCACAATTTTGGACTTGACTATGACATCATAACTGTCAGCTGCAAAACAGAAACAGATTGCCATTTTTAATACAGCATTTTTACAGTTAAAAGAATGCTTTTCAAGGTATTTAAAGAATTATTTCATCGATTACTTATGACTTAGGCGAAAAAAGTAGACCGGACTGCTACTGTGAAAATAACATTCACACTGTGAAAATATCACTTATATTTTCACACTGTGAAAATATCACTTTTAGTATGCCCCCGCCTATTCGGAGAATAGCGGAAGGGCATTAAGTTTTATCCCTGTCCGTCCGTTCGTTTGTCCGTCCGTCCCGACATCGTGTCAGGACCATAACTCCTAAACCGTATGGAATATATTCATGAATCTTCACAGGTGCATTCATCACACTGAGACGATGTGTCATGAACAAGGAAGACAACTCTTGCATGTTTGGTTTTTGGATTATCTGCCCTTGACTTAGTACCATATAGTAAACCGTGTCCGGGCCATAACTCCTAAACCGTATGGAATATATTCATGAAACTTCACAGGTGCATTCATCACACTGAGACGATGTGTCATGAACAAGGAAGACAACTCTTGCATTTTTGGTTTTTGGATTATCTGCCCTTGATGCATATATTTTATGATTGATTTGAGGTACATTTGTAATTTTTTTTATGAATGGCATTTGGGGCATCCGTGTCCTATGGACACTTTTTCTAGTTTGTTTCAGATATGCATTGATTTCAGTGCTATGTATAAAATAAATTTCGTAATCCACTAGCGGATTAAATATGCAAAATAGTTAGATATGCCCTGTAACGTTACAGGTACGACATCCTTATCAACGCTGTGTTAACAAATGGCAAAATTTTGACATTTTTGTAAAACAGTCATGAATAAAATGTGTTTTTAAATGTCATATGATAAATAGAATCTTGCATTCATGCTCCTGTATTATTGAATTTATTGAACTTGTTGAGAAAAAGGGATTAAATGCTCGGCAAAGCCTCGCATTTTATCCCTTTACCTCCACTTGTTTAATAAATTCAATAATATATGAACACTCAAAATTCAATAATATGTGAACACTCATGTAAGATCCTCTATATATGCTGTCTGCTCCAGAAATTTTATGTAGCAATTAATGGGTTATTATGTTGTTCCTTTGTAAGTCCCTTTTCGTTAAAGTTTTGTGTTAAAATTTTCGTACATCGTACATTAGGGCAGGTTCATATTGAAGTTTTATAATAGGGTGATCATCTGGTAATTTGTTGTTTTGTTTGGTTATCTTTCATACAAAATACAGCACCACAGCAGAACACATTTTGTGCTAAAACTTACTTTCCTTAACATAGAGCACTTCAGTTTACTTTGGTTTGGACTTCTACAACTTCGCTGATACACAGGTATGTAGAAATTTATAGTAGTGATGAAAGCACAAGCAAAACTGTTCAGATGTGCCTCTGTGGTCTAGTGAGTAAGAGCGCTGACTCTTAATCATTAGGTCTGTCACCGCTATGGTTTGAGCCTTGCTCGGATCACGTGAGCTCAAGACTGGGCCTGTCTAATAATCTGTTCGGTTCTTGTGATAACTAACAGAACTAATTAGTCAAAATTTGTATGTATAAAATTCAATTAGAACAGGTAACATGTCTTCCAAAATAAATTCAAATCATTCAGATTTTGGCACTGCTGTTTCAACACATATTGGAGGTTCTCCTAAGAATCACTTCCAGGTGATTGAACATTGTTCCTGGTGAATGAATGTTGTTGTACACGTTATCAGAAATACAGAAGAATTTTAATGGCTCAAACCCAGATGGCCCGTTTTCCATGGATGAATCAAACTCGTTCTTGAGTCCGCAAGGAATTCCTCCAAATACGATAAAGGGATAATGTAGGGTGATTTTCTTCTGTTATCTTGCAAATGTATGCTGTGTGTACTCTTGAGAATTGCCTCAGTGAGGCGATTCTAATGAGTTTGTTTGATTTGAGGATTAACGTCCCCGTCAACACTGTAATGGTCATTTTGGAGATGTTGCTTCTGATTTTGTGGGACTTTTACCCGACCTTGAGATGAAATGACATCTCAAGCCCTGCTGCCCAATGAAACCAATAGGGTTTATTAGCATGGATGGGCTGACACGCACCACTTTGCCTGAGCAGGCTTAGATCCTCAAAAGCGGTTTACGAGTACTCGTGTACAGGTCGGTTTCAGCTCTGCATGGAAGCATCATGCAGCCCATCTATTTCTTCAAGCCCCGATGGGCGGGGGCTGGATTCTAATGAGTACACACAACATACATTTATAATATGGAACACTGAAAAGATATATCACAATTATCTCCATTATGCCTCCTGGTATGGCAATAATAGTAACCCTCCGAGGCTCGAACTACCCCTGTCTCGAACAAATTTTCTTGGTCCCAAAGGCGTTCGAGCCATCGAAGTTTGACTGTAATTCTGATTCTGTGATGTGATCCTAATGAGTAATAATTATATGTAACTTTAGAAACATAGGTTTTCAATGTTTCTAAAGTTACATATAAAATTCTATTATTTAACGTAGCTACTTATTCCTAATAAATGGTATGTATTTTTCAGCCCAATATGTTCGGACGACCACAGAAGATTGACCTTGATCTCAGCAATAACAGCTCACCTGTGTCAAAGGTATTACCTGAAGCAGAGTGAGTGAGTGAGTGTTTCAGTTTACGTCCCACCAACAGCTAAGGTCATACGGAGACAGGACCTCGGTTTAAAGACTCATCCGAAAGTCTGGAGAAGCCCGGGATCGAACCTGCGACCCCTGGTTTATAAGGCGAGTAGCGTAACCACTCGACCACGGAGGCTTCTACCTGAAGCGGAATAGATACACTCTTTATAACCCATTTAGTACCGGAACCTAAAGGGGTAGTTGGCAAACAGTGCAGGCCCAGATCAGACGCCGCAGAACGCGGCGTCTGATCAGGGCCTCCACTGTTTGCTAAAAGCAGTCATTTTCCAAATAAAGGGGGAGTTCCAAATCTGCCCACGCACAGATTTTCTTGAAACTTCAGTTGTTGTTTACTTGAGGACTATCAACTATATTTATAACTTTGTTTCATTTGATACCTTACTGTAGACCTCAGGAGAGCTCCCTGGGGTAGTCCCCTGTAGAGGTCCTACACACCTGTGAACTTTTCAGTCTTTAATCAATAGGTTTGATTATTTTCAAATTTTGTTGCTTTGATTGGCAACAGAACTCTATAAGGATTGATCTTATACAAAAAAATGTAAATGTGTTTATGTCTTTTAATTTTTCTGATAAATTTATTTTCAAAATATCTTCTACTTTTCATGGAAATTGATAAAAAATGTGATTTTCATCATAAGTATTAGAGCTGTTACTGATCTTGTCACCCCAAGATATTGCATATAAAGTAGGCCACATATATCCTCTGTATAGCAAACAAATTTAAAAAAGTCAGAAACCGGTAACATTGTTTTTGATTGCTAGATATGGGTTCAGGTCTATTTTTGTGCTAAAATCATTTGCAATATAAGGGGACAAGATTTCCTTAAAGTGCAGTTTTATTGTGTTTTTAATGACCAATTAGTACCACCTTATCACACAAAGCTTAGCATAGGCATTTATGTAATAAAAACTCTTCCCCAACCCACCCACACACACCCCGGCAACCCCCCTACCCCCCCCCCCCCCCAATAAAAAAAAAAAAAATAAAAGACACTGTTTACAGACAGGAGTTTTAGTTTGACTTTTAAAAAGTAAATGAGAACATACATTAGCAAAGTATTCAAGTTCAATCAAAACATTTTAAAGAGAAAAAATAACATGCATTCATGCATTGTTCATGATGCATGTTAATGTAAACAGTATTGCAAAAATGATAATCCTGAAAAAATTACATTATTGCACAGTAGGACTTAAACAAAGTGAATCTTTTTACCCTGTTTTATTTGGTCTTTCTGTATATTTTTAAACCCTGCAATACAAGGACACTTGATGTCAGTAATACGCAATGACGTATTGAATCTGTTTAATAAATTACTTTCATATTCCTATTTCTTTCTTTAATTATTTTTGTTGTTGTTATTTTCTTCTATAAAATAAAACAGCAGCCAATAAATTGCCAACTGTGAAGGGACAGACTGATTTTTTCGATTTTTTCTTATTATTGATCGGTCCATGTGTTGGTAATTTTTCTTACATCACTTGGTCAAAGAGACTCACACTCCGCTCCACCAACAAAGGTTTTGTGAGATCATTTTCTGCATTTTTTTCTAGGTTCATTATAACATCTGCAAAAGTGTAAGCCACAGTGCCCTTGTCTTCAAAATAAAAGCAGAGCTAATCACACTGTAACTAGTTGTAAAATTGGCATTTGGTCATTTGGTATACACTTCCCTAAATGAAATAGATGGAAGGCAAGTTGTTGTAACTAATTCATTTGATAGCTTATATTATATTTAGTTGTTGTAATACCATTCGCATTTATAGTCATCTGTATGCAGTACTTGCCATCTATGTTAAGTTTTCTAGCTCTGTATTCATCAATTTTTGCAAATGGCGTTAATCAGCCGTTAGCTGTACAATTAGCATATTTTTGAGCCAAATCTGCAGTTGGCTTTATATTTTTCTATAATACTGATAGCAAATATACCCTTTGCTTATCATATTTAAGAATATAACTTTTGACACTGATTTGTCCAGCTGGCGACATTTGTTTGTGCTTTAATTCAGATTTTGCGGAGGCATTGTTAGAGTGACAAAAGAACCAACACAATTGTGTTTTCATTTTGTCTACAGTAATCTGTGTATACAGTGAGCCAATCGATCAGAAAATATTGTCTGTGGTATTATGACATACCTGGCTCAACCATAATAAACATCATTACTCTTGGCCATTCAAGCAAGCTGTGCCATTCAGGTATGACAATCAGACTTTTCAAACTCAGGTATGACAATCAGACTTTTCAAACTTTTTAAGTAGACTGTATCAGTTCAGAGAGTCAAGCGAAATTGTCTGGTTTACAGAGCCATCCATTTTACTTGCCATTTCAACAATCTTTGTCATAATAAGTTTCAGCAGGCTTTAGGATTACTTTAAATGCAAAAACGCCTGTTAAGAAATGAAATATATATTTTTTTTAGCTCACCTGTCACGTAGTGACAAGGTGAGCTTTTGGGATCACTTTTTGTCCGTCGTCCGTCGTGCATCCGTGCTTCCGTCCGTAAACTTTTCTTCAAACGACATCTCCTCCTAAACCACTGATCGTATTTTGACCAAACTTCACAGGAATTATCCTTAGGTGGTCCCCTTTCAAAGTTGTTCAAATGGTTCCGGTCCGTTGCATATATAGGTCACAGTAGCCAAAAATAGATTTTTTTCACCGCAAACTTAAAAAATCTTCTTCTCTGAAACCACAAGGCCCAGGTCTTTGATATTTGGTATGAAGCTTCATCTAGTGGACCCCTACTAAGATTGTTCAAATTATAGTGCTGGGGCCAAAAATGCCCCCGCACGGTGGCCCTTTGGTTTAACATGGGCTTATATAGGGAAAATCTTTAAAAATCTTCTTCTCTGAAACCGCAAGGCCCAGGTCTTTGATATTTGGTATGAAGCTTCATCTAGTGGACCCCTACCAAGATTGTTCAAATTATAGTGCTGGGGCCAAAAATGCCCCCGCACGGGGGCCCTTTGGTTTTACATGGGCTTATATAGGGAAAATCTTGAAAAATCTTCTTCTGTGAAACCGCAAGGCCCAGGTCTTTGATATTTGGTATGAAGCTTCATCTAGTGGACCCCTACCAAAATTGTTCAAATTATAGTGCTGGAGCTAAAAATGCCCCCGCACGGGGGCCCTTTGGTTTTACATGGGCTTATATAGGGAAAATCTTGAAAAATCTTCTTCTCTGAAACCGCAAGGCCCAGGTCTTTGATATTTGGTATGAAGCTTCATCTAGTGGACCCCTACCAAGATTGTTCAAATTATAGTGCTGGGGCCAAAAATGCCCCCGCACGGGGGCCCTTTGGTTTTACATGGGCTTATATAGGGAAAATCTTTAAAAATCTTCTTCTCTTTTACCACAAGGCCCAGGTCTTTGATATTTGGTATGAAGCTTCATCTAGTGGACCCCTACCAAAATTGTTCAAATTATAGTGCTGGGGCCGAAAATGCCTCCTCACCAGGGCCCTTTTGTTTTACATAGGCTTATATAGGGAAAATCTTTAAAAATCTTCTTCTCTGAAACCGCAAGGCCCAGGTCTTTGATATTTGGTATGAAGCTTCATCTAGTGGACCCCTACCAAGATTGTTCAAATTATAGTGCTGGGGCCAAAAATGCCCCCGCACCAGGGCCCTTTTGTTATACATAGGCTTATATAGGGAAAATCTTGAAAAATCTTCTTCTCTGAAACTGCAAGGCCCAGGTCTTTGATATTTGGTATGAAGCTTCATCTTGTGGACCTCTACCAAGATTGTTCAAATTATAGCCCTGGGGCCAAAAATGCCCCCGCTCCGGGGCCCTTTGGTTTTACATAGACGTATATAGGGAAAATCTTGAAAAATCTTCTTCTTTGAAACCACAAGGCTTAGGTCTTCGATATTTGTTATGAAGCTTCAGCTAGTGGACCTCTATAAAGATTGTTCAAATTACCGGTATAGCCCTGAGACCAAAAATGCCTCCGCCATATGGCCCTTTGGTTTTACATAGACTTATATAGGGAAAATCTTTAAAAATCATCTTCTCTGAAACACAAGGCTTAGGTCTTTGATATTTGTTATGAAGCTTCAGCTAGTGGACCTCTACCAAGATTGTTCAAATTATAGCCCTGGGGCCAAAAATGCCCCTGCTCCGGGGCCCTTTGGTTTAACATAGACTTATATAGGGAAAATCTTGTTTTACATAGACTTCCATATGCAGGGTAAACCTTTAAAATCTTCTCTGAAACCACAAAGCCCAGATGTTTCATATTCGATATGAAGCTTCATCTTGTGGACCTCTACCAAGATTGTTCAAATTATAGACCTGGGGCCAAAATTGACCCTGCCCGGGGCCCACTTGTTATACATTGGATCAGGTGAGCGAACCAGGGCCCTCTGGGCCCTCTTGTTTATAAAATCCGATTGAATTGTTAATGAACGCTCAAAATGAATTGTTTTTGGTTCCCCAGGGTACCATAACTAATACAAATGCTGATTAAATGAGCTCATACTGTACAATCAAGGGTTAAACGTACATATATTCATGTGTATATACATATATATTGGCGAACAATTTCTCGATTGAAAATGTTATACCATATCTACAAATGGTTTGAAAAAAAAGTTAAAATCTGATCACTACTATTTAATGGTCAAATGCAGTATGTTACCGGTCTCAGATTTTCAAGAAAATTTGACAAAATGTTCTACACATATATGGGCAATTTTCATTTTAAAATGATGGGGTGACAAGAACTGCAACAATGTGAAATTAAAAGTCAAACATACTCAAAAAGATTTTATGGTTGTGAAATCTGGGGCCTGCTCCATATGAAATTGATCATGGTCTATGGAACTTCAACTGAACAAGAGCAAATGTGATACAAAAATAAGCACAAATGACTACAGCGATGCCTGCAGACAAAATAACTCAGAAAGATAAGAAGTTGTTGTGTATATATACACTTGCTTGAGGATACCCCTATTTTCGGATGTGGAAATGGACAAAACATTGTAAATTTATAATGAAAATAGATATGAGAGTGAAAAAGCTAAATAATGAACAGTCATTTACCAGGCATTAATTATGCATATTATCATTGAAATCTGTGCGTGGGCAGAACCCTATGGAAATTTACTATAGGCTGGAACTCCCCCTTTTGATGAAAACACAACCTGTCACCCCTAAATTTTGAAATAGGCTCCTGCTTTATATAAGGTGGAAGATTCCATTTGGTACAAAAAGGGTTAAGGGAGGAGGCAACTCCGCCAAAAATATTTCTTTTTCCCTTGCCAGCAGGACTCATTCTCAAAAGAAAGAATTTGGGGCCAGTTGTTCAAAACTAACGATGTCGTTAGTTAACGTATCGTTAAAACTTTGATCATTGAATATGGCAAATATGCTGAAATTTTAGCTGAAAAAATGTGAGCAGCTTTTGCAGATGCAAAAGCTGCTCACATTTTTTCAGCAAAAATACCAAAATTTACAATATTGTACTTGCTAGAAGAGTTAACAATATGACAACTAACGAGCTCGTTAAGCTAACGATGCTTTGAACAACTGGCCCTCATTCCCGGGGAGAAGGTTAAGCCCAGCTTATAGAGATTGATTGATTGATTGTTTTGAGTTTAATGACATGTCAACCCTTGTGGGTCATTTTGTGTCATCTCCCAGTGAAAGGGAGAAAATGAGAAAGGAGAGATAGTAGATTAGGTGAAAGTGAGAGACAGAGGAGAAAATGAATGGAAGTGTAGAAACAGAAGAAATAACATTCCACCCTCTAACCTTACCTGCTGCAAGGACAGCAGGTCTTGTGGAAATGTAAGCCAATAATAGTGGGATGCCCCAGTGATGCAAGAAACCCCCCCCCCCCCTCCACCAGCTTTCAGAGACAAGCAAACAGGAAATCTTAAAAGTTATCTCCTTGTAAAAAGCAGCAGAAAACATTTTGAACCCATTGTATGCTAGCGGACTCTTCCATGGCTATATGCTGGACAAGTCCATTTGTCATATACTCCCTTCCTACTCTATCGCGGGTTCTATTTTATCGCGGTATTCACGTTCTCCTCTTATTCTCGCGAGCAGCGGCCCCTGCTGGTTGTTTACATTAATTACCTTCCGAGGCAAACATCAAACTCCACATCTCGAGAGAAATTGAACAAAATATCAAGTATATTGTTGGGTAAAGTTTATTTATTTAGAAAATCAAGTAATACTTTCTTCACTGAATCTATTCTATACCCCTACCTATATAAATCCCACTCTACTTTATTAAAACTTCAATGTATTATTTTGGTTTGATTCTGGTTGTTGTCGTCTGAAGTTGTCAAATGCCGCGCGCACGTAAAGTCACGTTATTACCTTATATGGAAACGGTTTCCTGGAGCCGAAAGTCACCTGGACAATTAGCGACTATAATTGGAAATGAAACCCCGAACGGCTTATGGGGGGCATCTAAATTGAAAGTGTTTAAGTCGGTCAAAATTGTGAACTGGGCAGAGTGTGACATATGCGGTCATTGGGCACCCCTTTAGTTTTGCTCCACAATCCTTTCTGTGAATGAAGGCAGTGAGTAAAGGTGTCCATGCCTGTCATGTGACCAGTAAATAGCATACTAAGAACACCAAACATTGCAAATACGTTAATTTCTGTTAAAGTTGAATTTTTGGATTATTTAAAGGGTTAATTAACGTTTAATGATTCAATTCAAGTGCTAAATATGTTCTTATGAATCAGTGCTGATAACTGATATTACATGGATATGCACCCGGCCTCAAATATTTTGACACTTTCAATTCAAGTGAATGCCGCGATAGACTAGGAAGTCACTCTGACGTAACTCTAAACAACATGGCTGCCAACAACCGGAAAATTTAAAATTGACTGGCGCTAAAATATATTTCTACCCCTTTTACAATATCGAAGTAGGGTTACTTATAACACACAAACAGGCACATATAAGGTAAGTTGATGTCTTTATTTAATTACTGGCGATTAACTGTTAGTACCGCGATAGAGTAGGCAACCGGGATATAAGGGGTTTCAGGCCTATTTTTTCATTTTTATTATATTTTTGAAGGAAAATTCTCTTAGCAAATAGTGCAGGCCCTTATCAGACGCCATATTATGATCTGGGCCTGCACTCTTTGCCAAGGTATCCCTTTAGGGGACTCCCGCATACAATGGGTTAAATTCACCATATTTACAGTATCAGAGACTATAGCCCTAGATCCTACTGCAGTCAAAAGGAGTGCCGTAATGATCCTAAGTATTGGAACAGATAGACCTAAACAAACAGTGCAGACCCAGATCAGACTGCTCCTGAAGGAGCAGTCTGATCAGGGTCTACACTGTTTGTCATTCTGTCTGCAACTTTTAAACTCCTTGCTGGATTGTGAAACAAATTCGTTCAAATTTAAGAGAATTATAGCAAGTCCTCAAGGCATGTAAATTTTTAGGATTTTTATGGTATGATCAGGGTCTGCATGTTTGACCCATTTTAAAGGTGCCCCAACAAGCTTCTACACGAGTAAACATTTACTCTATACAGGGGTGTAAGTCTTCAACCCACAACATAAGTTTCAAACAAGAAATGAACCCGTTTTATATGAAAAATCCCAAAATGGGATAAGCAGACAGTGCCTACCCATGCAAAAAGTTCAGACAATTTTAACCTTGAAGATGCTGAGAAAAACTACATCTGAAAATATTGTCTGCTTATGTCCTCTGCTGAATTTTTTTGGCAAACTTTTAAAAAAAAATTGTGCATACAGGCAAACAGTGTGGCCCCAAATCAGACTGCTGCTAGTCTGATTTGGGTCCATACTGTTGGCAAAAAAGACTTTTAAAGTAACCAACAGACGACAAAGCAGATGACAATTTCGCGACTGGCATTTTATGGGTTAAATCAATTCCTAAAATTCGTTCAACCTGACACCCCTAAATTTTGAAATGGACTCCTGCTGTTTATAAGGCAGAAGATTCCATTCTGTACAAAAAGGGTAAATAAAATCCCCTCATTACTCATCCATATTAGGAGCTAGGTGAAAAGCCTAACATAGTTTTCTTTTTACTACCTCAGATCAGTCCGGATTCAGAGAAACCATTGAACTTGGCTTCTGCCTGGAGCTCACTGACTGACCATGACATCCATGACAACGCAGAGGGAGATACCAAGGGAAATAACTCAGAGAAACTAGCCTCAGAACTGAGAGAGAAACGTTCATCTGAGAACAACTTTCAGGTTGAAGAGTATCTCACAAAGTTTGGAGGCGTGTCCATGTTTGACAGCAATGAGGAAGACAATGATGATATGGGCGGTGTTGATGCGAATGATAAGGATTGTATGGAAATATCTGTGACTGAAGAAGAAACAGGGGATAGTTAGAGGGGCTCCAACTAGCAGGAAAATATAGTTGGATATACACATAGCAAAAGATAAGGTTAATATTTCGTGATGATTGAAGGATAGTTTTTGTCAATTCTCCAAAAAAAAATGATGTGGTGGTTCTAATGAACACCCACAACATAGGTTTATATGGAGAAATAAGGAAAACTATCCTTCAATTGTCACAAATTATAGAACTTATCTGTTGCTATGTAAAACATTGTCAAACCATGAAGAATTGTTTGAGATAATGATAGTTTGAGATAGTGATAGTTTCAGCCCCGAGGGTTGATAAAAGAATTAGGTCAAGAGGGATAATCGGGGATAATTTAGGGAAATTATTTTGAATTTCTGTACAAAATAATGGTTTTGTTTGTTTTTTGTTTGTTTGATTTGAAGTTTAACATCCCCGTCAACACTGTAAAGGTCATTTTGAAGATAAACCAAATAAGGTTTATAAGCCACCGCTTTGCCTGGGCAGGCTTAGATCCTCTGAGCGGTTTACCAGTACACATGTACTTGTGTGGGGGTCAGTTTTAGCTCACCATGGAAGCATCTTGTAGCCATTATATTTCTTCAAGCCCCAGAGGATAGTTAGAGGAGCGCCAACTAGCAAGAATATATCATTGGATATACACATAGCAAAAGCTAAGGTGAATATTTCGTGATAATTGAAGGGTAGTTTTTCTTATTTCTCCATATAAACCTACGTTGTGGGTATTCATTAGAAATGCCATTAGAATTGAGGCAGTTCTAATGGATAACCACAACATCCGTTTTTATGGAGAATTGACAAAAACTACCCTTCAGTTATCACAAAATACGAACCTTATATGTTGCTATGTAAAATATAGTCAAACCATGAAGAATTGTTTGAGATGGTGATAGTTTGAGTCACTGAGGGTCAATAAAAGTACTAGTCAAGAGGCATAATGGAGGATAATTTAGGGATTTTTTTTTTAATTTCTGTAAAAAATAATGGTATATTGTGTATACTGATTAAAATCACCCCGTTGAGGTGATTCTAATGAGTACACACAACATAGATTGTCATTTCAAATGAAATCATACATGTGATACCTCCCTCATAAGTAGGGAGACTCCCTCATTTTTATGCTAATTTTTTCCCCAGTTTATGCTAAATTTTAGTAAAATATTTTTGGAGTCTCCCTCATTTGAACTGAGAATTTCCCTATATATTCTTTACATCTCCCTCATCACAATGGCAAATCTCCCTCTTACAGTTCAAAAAATTATCACAGGTATATGAAATGTGATGTGATTCAAATGAGTAGATGCAACATAGTCATTTCATATGAAATTTGAGGTGATTCTAAAGAGTAGATGCAACATAGATTATCATTTCATATGAAATATAAAAAGCTTCCCTATTTATCTCTTACGTTGAGCTATGGAAATTATCTCATTGGAGACTGAAGACTGAGTTGGTTTTGTTTGTTTGATTTGAGGTTTAATGACCCCGTCAACACTGTAAAGGTCATTTTAGAGACGTTGCTTCCAATTTTGTGGGATTTTTACCCGATATTGAGATGAAATGACATTTCAAGCCCTGTCGCCCAATGAAACCAATCAGGTTTATTAGCATGGACGGTCCGCCTCGCACCGCGGATCCTGGACAGGCTTAGATCCTCTAAGCGGTTTACCAGTACTAGTGTGCGGGCCGGATTCAGCTCTGCGTGGAAGCATCATGCAGCCCATATATTTGTTGGGCGGGGGCTTGAAGAAGACTGAGTTGGAATCGGCCATAGTAAACAAGTCAATCATATTCAAGTAATTGAAATTTTACTGTATGACTACAGCAAATACTCAGATCAGCCTGTGCATCCCCACAGTCTCAGTAGGGGTTTTTAAGGGGAATGGGTACACCTTCAGGGGAGGCAACTCCTGCAAAAGTATTTTTGTCTCCCATATCAATAGGGGTCAACTCTTAAAGAAAAGAATTTGCTCCTGAGGAGCAAATTCTTTCCTTTAAGAGTAGACCCCTTTTTCAGTGGGACAGGGCTTATAGAAAAGCTAACAGGAAGTCCCGACAGTGGTCTTCTTTTGAAAAATAGTGGAAAAATCAGCCAGGTGTTCTCATTCCCCAGAATGTGAGACCATAGCTCCAGATGCCATCACGAAAACATGCCTACGTAATTTTGACCCCCTTGAACCCTACTTTTATATAGTAAAACTGGGGTTTACAGACATTAATGTCATTATTTTTCTTTTTTCTACTCAAAAATATAGATTGTGGGTACTCTTTAGAACTGCCTTGAACAAACAAACTGTTTGTTTGTTTGTTTGTATTGGAGTTTAACAACCTAGTCAACACTATATAGGTCATTTTTGAGCCAGTCAGTTTACCTATCTACACTTTTCCTGGGCAGGCTTATATGTAAGTGGTTAACCAGTACAGTGCACATTGTTTCGCCAGAAACTGACAACTGCCCTACTTGAATCAGCAGAAGGGAGAGAATGACCGTAGAAAAGATTTCATGATCAATCTCCACAAAAGAATGTTGCCGACCCCGGCAGTTATCAAACCCACGTCTTCCTGGTCAGCATTCAGACGTACATCCGACTGAGCTACCTGCTAACTGTTCTCGTATGTTAGTTAATTTGAAGACATAATCCCATTGTTTATTCTGTCATTGACAAATTCTCAACTTACTTTAATGGCCAAATATGGCCGATAGCATTACTGACGGCCATTTAGTGTGGATTGATAAGTGGTATCTCACCAAACTATTACCGGGACTTGTATCGGCTTCTCAGCAAACTATCACCGCGACTTATATTGCGAATTGGACCCCAAACACTGCGATATATTGGATCTAGAGTGTACATTACATTTTAGCTAGTTTTAAAAGCAAATTTCAGACTAAATCTTATAAACCACTTTGAAAGGTCCCAAAAGTTGTCTTAATATATGAATTTTACTGTATATAACATGGGCAAAATATTAAATCTATCTGTAGAAAAGCACTAAAATTGTAAAATATATTTTTTTTCAACATGAATGCAGATGATTTCTCTTTCTACTGAAGATTAAAAAATGGTTATGATTAAATATGTGATAAAGTTACATGGCCAAACATTGGATGTAACGATTTTTTCAACTTGCTTAACTGACTGAAGAATCAGGCATTTCTCTTTAGTATTGCAGAGGAAAGAGGAGTTCCTGGAATATACTGGTGTCAAAACTATTTAAGATAAAATCTGTGTCATGAGTCAGAATGTCATGTGTCAACCCATCATCATCATAAGTCAACCCATCATCATCATAAGTCAACCCATCATCATTGAGTCAACACATCATTGAGTCAACACATCATGAGTCAAGATATCCCCATGATTATGAGTCAACACATTATCATAAATCATCCAAAGTCAACACATCATCATCATCATGAGTCAATACATCATCATCATCATGAGTCAACACATCATCTTGAGTCAACACATCATCATCATGAGTCAAGTATTCATGATCATCATGATCATCATCATGAGTCAATACATCACTATAATCGTTTTTTTGTTTGTTTGTTTGATTTGAGGTTTAACGTCCCCGTCAACACTGTAAAGGTCATTTTGGAGACGTTGCTTCCAATTTTGTGGGACTTTTACCCGACATTGAGATGAAATGACATCTTCAAGCCCTGTCGCCCAATGAAACCAATAGGGTCTATTAGCATGGTCACTATAATCGTGAGTCAACACTTCATTATTATCAAGAATCAGCACACCATCATCATCATCATCAACAAAAACTCGTATATGACTGAATTCATAGTTTAGGTAAAGGATGCATGCTTTTTATCTTTCTTCTATGACTAGCTAAAAGATGTGGTTAGAAACCACATTAAAAAGTCTGTCATGTGACAGTATTGGTGCTATTTCAGTTCAGTTTGCTTGTATAAATTTGGGCTATCTGTCTCATTTTGTTTTGTCTTTGTAGATTCATTGCTTTTCCAGTCATATTCACTTTGCAAACAAATGCATGTAACAAATGAGCGGGTGCATGACAAAACCTACAATGAGACAGGTTCAAACAGCAGAGACTCAAATCAACCTCCGCGCCCATCCACTATGACAAGACCTGCTTATGTATCTTTGCACAGATATTAGGCTATAGTAGGTACATGCAAACAGCAAAGACTGATCAGACTGCGCAAATGTGCAGGCTGATCTGAGTCTTTCTGGTCCCTCAAGACTTCTTGTAGATTTTGTCATGTACTGGCTCAAATGGTTTTCAGAATTATTGTTACCTAGGAGAAAGAACTGCTGTAATTAAAATGAGTTCTGGGTAGTATCTTTTAGAAATGAGGGGTTTTAAAATGTCAGGTTTCTTTCTTCATGTTGCCAATAAACGTGTTTAGTATGTTGAAGATATTAACCCTTAAACTGACAGCCATTGAGACATTTGCATTTTCAAATATTATGTTACCCTCCCCACCGGAGGGAAGGGGGACATATTGTTTTTGCTGTGGATCCCATTTGTGTCAGTGACGGCGAAGCCTGTTTGAAGCACTATATCTCCTGAACCTATGGATGGATTCTGACCAAACTTGCATAGTTACATCATTAGGATGGGGGAAAACAGTCATAAGGTTATGATGACCCCTTGACCTCATTTTCAAGGTCACAGCCCCCCCCCCCCCACCAACAGTCATTTTTGGGCCAAAAATGGCTTGTCTGCACTCTATCTCATTAAAAAATGATTAATTTAGTCAAACTTGGTACACTATATCATTACAACATACCACAGATTTGATTAGATTTTGGTGACCTTGACCTTTTTTTTTCAAGGCCACATGCCCCCAAAAACAATTTTGGGCCAACAATGGCTTGTCTGCACATACCGCAGATTTGATTAGATTCTGGTGACCTTGACCACTTTTTCAAGGTCACAGAGGCCCCAAAAGAAGTCAATTTTGGACCAAAAATGGCTTGTCTGCACTCTATCTCATTAACAAATTGATTAATTTTAGTTAAACTTGGTACAATATATTATTATAACATACCACAGATTTGATTAGATTTCTGGTGACCTTGACCTTTTTTCAAGGTCACTAAAACAGATAATTTTGGGTAAAAAATGGCTTGTCTGCACTATATCTCATTAAAGAATTTATTAATTTTATTAATACTAGGTACAATATATCATTAGAACATACCACTGATTTGAATAGATTTGGGTGACCTTTACTTTTTTTTTTCAAGGTCACCCCCCCCCCCCCCCCTCAATACTACACTCTACGGTCAAGGGCTCCTGAAACCTGTTTTTGGGGGCTAGAAAATGGCTTATCTGTACCGTATATCATTAAGAATTGATGAATGTTGGTCAAACTTGGTTCAATATTTAATTACAGTCTACCAAATTTGATTAGATTCTGGTGATCTGACCTTTTTAATGACTGTTCCCGAAAACTGTCAGTTTTTGGCCCAAAATGGCTTGTTTGCAGCTTACATTTTGGTGACCTTAATCTAGTTATTAAAGTCAAATGGGTGTTTAAGATCCATTTATGGTTGGGGGACATTGTTTTCCTCTGAAAACAATTCTAGTTATTTTTCTCATTTTCAGAGAAAACAAGGCTTGTTCATATGTGAGACGCCAAGTTCTGCAACGGAAGGTCAGGTGGTTTTTCCTCCGGGTACTCCGGTTTTCGCCCACCTCTGATTAACGATCGGCTCGATATGAGTGAAATATTCTTGAAAGGGCCGTTAAACCAAAACCAAAAAAAAAAAAACAAGGCTTGTAATGTGCAGAAAAAATGTGAGCCACTTTGCAAATGCAAAAGCTGCCAACATTTTTTTCAGCAAAAATTCCACAGTATTACATTTTGTACTTGCAAGAACAGTTAACAATTTGACCACTAACGAGCTCGTTAAGCTAATAATGCTTTGAACAACTGGGCCCTGATCACTAACAAGCTATCACTAATGATGCTTTGAACAACTGGGCCCTGATCTATGGCTGTTTTTTTCTTGAAGCTTCATCTTGGCATATACTGACAGTGTGAAAACAGAGAAGGTTCAGACATGACTGTCTTTGAAATGATGTAGCATTCATATGCATAATAGTAATGTACATAATTATGTGCACATCGAAAAAATTTTGCAATAAAGAGAAATCTACTTTTTCCTTTGCATATTATATGGGCTGCTCTTAACTCATAAATTGTCAATCATAACATTTACAGATGTCATTTTCATTTTTCAAAGAAAATAAGGCTTGACATTACATGTGAAACATCTGCTGATAGTTCATGTTATGTTAGGCCTTACTTACCCAGAAAATTGATTTAACCCTTCTCTTGCTGAATATTCATTAAAGCCTCACCAATTTCTGTCTATCAACCAATCAAATTACTTGATGTAATTTATTGCTACAAATTCATAAACTGAATGCCAAACAGTGTAGATCCTGATCAGATGGCTTCTTCAGAAGCCATCTGATCTGGATCTACACTGTTTGCAAAGATAGGGGTTGTCGTGAACAGCAAGATAAGGGTTAAAAATAAACTTGATGTCTGCTCTTCAAAAAATCTTGGTACTTAAAGGTTAAAGAAAAGAATTTGTTTCAGATGAAAGCAAATTCTTTACTTTTAGTCTCTTGATATGGGTGACATCCCCAAAGAAGAGGCAGCATATAAAGGACTTGTTCACCCAATCTTGGAATATGGTAGTTGTATCTCGGACCCCAACGGAGTGGTCCTTAATGAAGAAATTGAAAAACTTCAGAATAGAGCTGCTAGATCTGTAACAAGCAATTACTGCTTTGAAACTGGAAGCATGACTGGAACACTAGGAAAATTGAGATGGGAGTCTCTCAAGAAAGGAGAAAAGACAGTAGGCTCATACTTTTATACAAAGGTCTAAAGGGTGCTGCCAGCATTCCAACAGATGACCTTGTTCCCCCAGCTGTATAAATCATCATTCATTGGTATTTCAGACCCCTACTGCAAGAAATGACATTTATAAAGAATCATTCTTCCTCCGAACCTTTAGAGATTGGAATGCCCTTCCTGATATGATTTCAACAGCTGAAGGTGCTGAGGATTGTGTAGCTAAGTTTACCTCTTTGGTGAGGGCTAGGGACTAACTTCCCATCACAGGTCCTGGTGTATGAATGTCATTTGACGTGTCACCAGTAACAATTCTGACTCTGATACATAACCAGTTTGGCCAATGTGTAAACCCTCATTTAGTTAAGTTTATACTAATTTATTTTAGTTCGACTGCGATGAAAGCTCGCTCTCGAACACTCATTCCGGGTGTTTTCACGCGCGCGAGAGAGAGAGGCAGTGGCTTTTACACCACTGCTACCCATTTACACCTGGGTGGAGTGGGGCAGTGTCATTACGTGTCTTGCCCAAGGACACCTCGATACCGGTGGCCGGATTCGAACGCACAACCTCTCGATCATAAGTGGAACGCGCTAAGCACTGCGCTTTCGAGGCTGACTCTGATACATAATCAGTTTGGCCAATGTGTGAACCCTCATTTGAGATATGGTTGCAACTACTTTTATAACCTGTATATGTATTGAGGGGAAGGGATACAGCTAGCATATTTTCTCCCATTTAGTTTGAAGGGAGATAACTTTGGAGACTTCACTTTTGCTTTCTAATAAACCAAACCCTTCCAAAAAGGGTTTACTCTGAAAGGACGGATTTCACTTAATCCTTAAAAGTAGATTTCTGTAGGAAAGGAGATGAAAACATTCTTGAGAGAACAGCTGCCTCAGAAGATGCATCTGCTCCTCTTAAGGGGAATGGGAACACCTTCAGGAGAGGCAACTCCTGCAAAAGTATTTTTGTCTCCCATAGCAATAGGGGTCAACTCTTAAAGGAAAGAATTTGCTCCTAAGTACTGGGACAGACAGGCCTAAGCAAACAGTGCAGGCACTCCTGCTTCGCAGTCTGATGAGGGTCTACACTGTTTGCCATTCCTTCTGCACTTTTTGGACTCCTTGCTGGAGTGTGAAACAAAGTTGCTGAATTACAGCAAGTCTTCAAGGTATCCAAATTTTTAGGATTTTTACGGTAAATGATCTTGTGAGTGGTCATTTCATATACTTAAAATTTCACATGAAAATGACCAGGAATGTAAGTTTCTGTTTACCAATTTAAAATTTAAGTTAACTGTCAAAGAAGATGAAAAGAATCTCCGCAGAAAACATGGGGTTGTCACTGATAGCGTTTAAGGGGAATGGGAACACCTGGCAGATTTTTCCACTACTTTTCAAAGAGAGACAACTTTCGGGACTTCCTGATTGCTTTTCTATAAGCCATGTCCCACTGAAAAAGGGGTCTACTCTTAAAGGAAAGAATTTGCTCCTTAGGAGGAGCAAATTCTTTTCATTAAGAGTTGACCCCTATTGACATGGGAGACAAAACTACTTTTGCAGGAGTTGCCTCCCCTGAAGGTGTTCCCATTCCCCTTAATATTACATGGCAGTAACCATGGGTTACTGCATGTGTGGTCATATTTTTATGACATGATAACATCAGCTCAATATCAGTGATGGTATATGATAAAATATTTATTATATATGTATTTTCTGACTTGATTTTGCGAAAGAACTATTAACCCTTATCTTGCTGTTCACAACAACCCCTATTTTTGCAAACAGTGTAGATCCAGATCAGATGGCTTCTGAAGAAGCCATCTGATCAGGATCTACACTGTTTGGCATTCAGTTTATGAATTTGCAGCAATAAATTACATCAAGAAATTTGATTGGTTGATAGACAGAAATGGGTGTGGCTTAAATGAATATTCAGCAAGATAAGGGTTAACTTTGTATGAAGTTTATTTGTCTTGTTGAAGCTTTTTGTTTGTGATCTTTATAATAATGGTGATATAAGCATAATATATTTTGTCTTTTCATTCTCTGAAGTTTTCCTTTCTTTTCATTTTCCCCGAGCTTACAAGATTCTATAAATGTACTTGTAAAAGGTAAACCAAACATAAAATTTCTAACTGGACCAAGGAAGTGAGGGCATCAAAGATACTGAAGGGTTGGGGCATCAATGTTACTGAAGCAGTAGGGTGGGGTATGCATCAATTAAATTTTTGGACTGGTATGCAACATCGATGCAAGTATCAATGGAATTTGCCTTAGAGTTTAGAACATACAGACATCTATAAACTTTGTCTTAAAATTTTAACCAAATGTAAAATTTCTCAGTCCATGTCCTTGAGGTCAAGGTCACCATAGGTGGGGGAAGGGACATACATCACAAAATACTTGGACTGTTTTGCAACATTGATGCAAGTATCAACTGAATTTGTCTTAGAGTTTAGAACGTACAGACATCTATAAAAACATACAGGCATCTATAAACTTTGTCATAAAACTTTAACCAAATGTAAAATTTCTTAGTCTGTGACCTTGACCTCAAGGTCACTTGGAGGGGGCATGCATCAATGAAATCTTCAGAACATTATTTAACTTCAGTGTAGGTATCAACTAAATCTATCAAAGGGTTCAGAAGATACAATCTCTTAGAAACTTTGATACAAAACTTTGACCAAAATGTTAATGGATGGACACACAGATGGATGAACAGAAGGACGAAAACTATATACCCCCATAGCATACTTCGTATGCCGGGGGTATAATAATGCCAATCTGTGGTGTTAAACAAGGTGTGATTGTGTCGTAATTTAGGATCTTCAATTACAAGTATACAAATGTGTCTACATGATTTTTATATTAAAATGCACAGCATAAACATTTTCAAATTGAACCATGTATCAGCAGCTTCAAAGATATAAATGTAAATAGAAGATTGTCTATATCAATAAAGAGATTTATCAAAAACTGAAAATACATAACATGTAGCATACATTAAATAGAAACCATTGAGTGCGTTCAAGATTCTCCCAGCTGGTAACCAGTTCACTACCAATGGTTGCCGTAAGTTACCGAAGGTTACCAAACATACCTTAGGTTGCCAATTAATTCTGAACGGACTTTGGTATTATTGGTCACCAATGAAAACAATAAAATAAATAAATACACCAACAGAACAGGAATTAAACTTTCTAAAAATATGAAACACACGTCTCTTGGGACCAATAATTTGTTTAGTTGCTATAAAATGCTCATTTTTGCACCCTCTGACAGGCACGCCGGTCATTTATAATATTTAGACAGAAGCTGGTTATTGGTTACCTCCCTTATGTACCATATACGTTTCTGCAGGAAAATATGAAAATAGGAGAAATGTGCCCCAATATTGCCTTATCGCGCAGTGTACTTATTTGCAGCGATGAAAGTAATTCTTTTTGCTTAAAAGGTACGTTATATGTTCTCTTATTTGCTGGCATTCTCAATGGAATGAGATGCCGCCATCATGACTTGATTCAAAACGAGGCTACCAAAGCTACCTCACTTATAGAGTAGCGGGAGAATTGGTTGCCAATAACATTACTATCGGTATACCAGCAGTCACCGAAGGCTACCAATTGATACCGATGGCTACCAACGGTACCAATATGTACCAATGGTAGAATTCTGAACGCACTGATTGATAAACCATGCTAGAAATGGCATTACACAAAACTTACTACCATAATTATCGTATGTTTTCGGACAGACAGGCATGAGCAAACATTTTAGACCCAGATGAGAAGCCACCAAACACTGCATCTCATCAGGATCTTCAATGTTTGCCATTCATTCAGCTATTTTTGGAAATATTGGAAAGTTAATTGTACTTATTCAAATTTTACAGCCAGTATGGCGAGGGATTCAGGTGTTCCAAATTTTAGGGTAGATATGGTACTTAGCAGATATCTCCCCCCCCCCCCCACCCCCACACACATTACCCCCTTCACTACTTATTATGACAATCATGTGCACATACATTATATTCTAAGATATTAGGATAAAGATATTGAGCAGAAACCATTCTCCCCCATACTTGCCAACTTTGAGAAAATCCAAAGAGTGAGACTGCGCGCGGCGGACCATTTTTCACCTTCTTTTTTAGTATTTGGCTCGCGGGGAATTTTCAGGAAAAATTTGAAAGAGTGAGATTTTTTTTCTCCTAAAAATGCTAAGGGCTTTTCAAGAATTAACCATATGGGGTGGGCATGGGTGCCACCTTTTTCAAAGACCCACCACTCATAAAAAAAATTCATTGAACCCCACCACCAACAAATTTCAATTTTAACCAGATCAACCACCCATTAAAAAAGAAAGTGCTAGCATAAAAAATGTGGATTTTTAGCAGGGGTGAAATGTATGAAACTGTGTACTCTCTGAAAATATGTTACTTAGTTTTAAAGGTCGCTTTTACAAGTTTGATACAATGATTCATTTTACCACAGAACTTCATCAAATCTTATTAAAAACTGAACATATTTATGCTAAAATGGATAATTGATCAATGCTTCGAGCAATTTTGCTAATATTTTATGTTTTCATAGATTCATAAACAAAATAACCATTTTATTTGCAAGATGGGACATAGGTCGCCACACAAAATTTTGGGTGCCTTGTAAAATGTAAAAAAAAATGAAAAAGATCGTTATTATGGAAGATTATTAGTATGTAATGAAGAAATTAAATGGCTAAATGTGATTTCTGTAATATTTTTGTCACGCAGGGATGCCTGAATATCTGATTATTCTAAGGTCCAAACTTAGAAATTACCGATAGATAGATTATAGACAAGATGGATAGTTTTGTTTATTTACCTGGCCAATAATAGATTTGCTAATAATACCGTAGTCCAAATATACCTGTGACCTGGAGGTGTTTTTCCAATAGTTCTGTATCCCGGCTCTAATTCGCATACAATAGCGATTCTGAAAAGCCGATAATAACCAGTTCGCATAGGTAAATATCCGGTATGGCGAATTTATTATAAAGGCGTGAGATGCATTGAAATTCGTGAGATTTGGGCCATTTTCAAAATACGATCGTGGGGGAGTGAGACACACAATAAATCGTGAGAGTCACGCCAAAATCGGGAGTGTTGGCAGGTATGTTCTCCCCCCACCCCTAAAGATGTGCACATACATTATATTCTAAGGATTAAGATGAAGCGTAACCCATTTTCTGACAACAATCAAGGACAGTAATAATGGTATAAAATGCCAAGTAACAATCCCAAGTGAGGTAATGTCAAAGTCATTCTGAATGAGAAACTGGATCAAAATCATCAATTCTTTCACAAGATGTCTGGCGGAAATACAGAAACCATTTTTTGATGGCAGTATTTTCTGATGGCTGTCAACATGGTAATGGGCAGTTACTGCTTTTAATTGATGAAAAATGCCAACAATTCCAAGCGAGGTACCAGCTATAACATTATGAGAGATTTGATCAAAATCCACAAGTTCTTTCATAAGATGTTGAGCGGAAACCATTTTCTGCCAACATTCACAGGCAGTATTTCTGGTATAAATTGGCAAAACATCACAAAAACATGCCTATATACTTTTGACCCCCGCCAAGCGAATTTGTGTCTTCGAGCATTCCGTCATGACAAATTTTAACTGCGCATGCCCAGCCATTCAGAAGGGCCAGGGATGTGGCTTTCTGTCTGAAGGTTTCTCTTGATTCACTGCTTGTATGAGCAAGCAGCGAAGGTTCTGGCGAGATTGCGTGGATGCCCAGGCTCACCTGAACCTTCGCTGCTCGCACAGGCGATAAGCACCAAATCGCTTGACAGGGCCCATATAATAAAACTGGGGTTTACAGGGGTAAACATTATTTTTCTTATTTCTGCTCTAAATTATAGATTGTGGATACTTGTTAGAACTGCCTCAATGAGGCAGTACTAACAAGTAAAGTATAAGGCATTTTGGATTTTGATCAAACTTCACATATACAGTAAAATTGATAATATTTAGTGGGATTATTATTCAGCATTTTCCATCAATTTTCATCACAAAAACACGCCTATATAATTTTGACCCCTTGAATCCCACTTTTATATAGTTAAACAGGGGTTTACAGGGGTAAACCTTATTTTTCTTATTTCTGCTCTCAAATCAAGGTGATTCTAATGAGTACCAACAATCTATATTTAGAGCAGAAATAAGGAAAATATCACAATTTTTCGTCTTAAAATCTGCATTTTTTTGGCGGTTAAATTTACAATGTATTTGCATAGGTGTGTTTGATCATTTAATTTGGCAAATATACTAACATTTATGCTGAAGAAATGTTTTTTTTTATTCAGCAAAAAGACCAGAATTTTAGATATTGTACTTGCTAGAACAGTTAACAATTTGACCACTAATGAGCTCGTTAAGCTAAAGATGCTTTGAAAAAATCCCCCTTGATTTTTTGTGATTGGGCACAAATTAACCAGGTCAAACCATGTCTACATGATCAATTCACACCTGTCAAATTCTGACAGGATTGATCCTGTGGACAGGTTTTTATCACGAAAACACGCCAAAATAATTTTGACCCCCTTGAACTCCACTTTTATATAGTAAAACTGGGGTTTCCAGGGGTATACTTTATTTTTCTTATTTCTGCTATAAAATATAGATTGTGGGTACTAGTTAGAACCGCCTCGATGAGGGCGGTTCTAACGAGTGCCCACAATCTATAGTTTGAGCAGAAATAAGAAAAATATCACAATTTTTCATCATAAAATTTTCATTTTTTCGGCGATATAGGTGGCAATGTATTTGTATAGGCGTGTTTGCATAATGAATGACATTTCATTTCTTGAATCTACTGGATGCATCACGAAAACATGCCTATATAATTCTGACCCCTTTGAACCCCACTTTTATATATAGTAAACCTTATTAATCTTATTCTGCTCTAAAATATAGATTGTGGGTACTTGTTTAAAACCACCCCATCAAGAAAAATGTCACAATTCGTTTTTTTCTTCACCGGTAAAATTTACAATGTTTTCATTATGCATAAAGTTACTTTTTTCATAATTCTCAATACAAGGTCTGAAATACTTTTTACATCAAATACAAAATATCTGAGCCAGTAATTATACAAGAACACAAAACAATGTCTATTTATCAGTATCATGAACACAGAGACTGAAAAAGATGCCATAAGTCTGACACAATAATGACTTTTGTGAAGGTTTTGAAAGTTTAAAGAGGTTTTGTTTGTGAAAATATACACTGAACCTAAAAGTTAATATACAGTAAAATTCCGCTATTAAGACCACCTAAAATTAAGACTAGTTCTGTTTTAAAAAGCTTTAATATTTAGAAGGGTACAGTTATTCTGTCATCGTGTATTCTGCACACAATGTCCTCTGGTCAGGGACCACCTTTGGGACTGTTCAAAAGTGGTCTTAAAGACCACTTTTGAACAGTCCCAAAGGTGGTCTTAATGTAGGAATTTTACTGTAGTTTGAGCACTGATTGTATCTTTGGACACTTTTCATATGTCTTGCTTATTATGTCGAACATAAGTAGCAACTGAATAACTAAAAACCACAACATACATGACATAACTTATGTAGGTTGTTAGGGGTGTTGAAAATGGTTTGATATAATTAGGGCCCCGCACTGAAAGTGTGGGTGCCCTATAGTAATCACTCTGTCCATCCATCTGTCTGTCTGTCCGTCCACAAATTTTCCTACTCCTCTGATAGCGCTGCCGGGTCCCTAGTCAGTTTCACTGACAGCTCTAGTTTGCATTGTTTCCATAGGAAACGTCAAGGTTAAGGGTTTTTCACAGAAAAAAACAAACCTGTATCTGCTTCTATTTCAATAAAGCAAATAAACCTTTAACCCATTTTGTACCTGAAACCCCTAAAATGGGTAATTGGCAAACAGTGCAGGCCCAGATCAGATGCCACAGAATGCGGCGTCTGATCAGGGCCTACATTGTTTGCAAACATTCAGCCATTTTCTGAATAAATTTTGAAAAAACATAACCTGACACCCCTAAATTTTGAAGTGGACTCCTGATGTATATAAGGTGGAAGATTCCATTTGGTATAACAAGAATTCCACCGAAGGCTATGTCGTGCCTGTGGGGGTGCAAAGTCACCGAACCATGACATCTAGGCCAAGATCAAACAAAGATGCTTGCATAAAAGGCTTGTACTAAGTATCATTAATGAAGTTCAAATAATTCTTGAGAAATGAACTTAACCATTAGGGTGAACGTTAGGGTGGTGGCAATATTTTACAAAGTCAGTGAACCATGAAATGTAGGTCAAGGTCAAATATGGATGCTTGCATTTAAGTTGCCATCCCGAGATATAAGTTTGTACCAAGTATCATTACTGAAGCTCTTATGGTTCTTGAGAAATTAACTTGACCAGTAAGGTGAACGCTAGGGTGGTCGCAATATTTTACAAAGTCAGTGAACCATGAAATTTAGGTCAAGGTTGAATATGGATGCTTGCATTGAAGTTGCCATCAACAGATTCAAGTTTGTACCAAATATCATTAAAGAAGCTCTTATAGTTCTTGAGAGATAAACTTAACCATTAGGGTGAACGCTAGGGTGGTCGCAATATTTTACAAAGTCAGTGAACCATGAAATGTAGGTCAAGGTAAAATATGGATGCTTGCATGTAAGTTGTCATGCCCAGACACAAGTTTGTATGAAGTATCATTAATGAAGCTCTAATAGTTCTCAAGAAATAAACTTGACCATTAGGGTGAACGCTAGAATGGTAGCAATATTTTACAAAGTCAGTGAACCATGAAATATAGGTCAAGGTCAAATATGGATGCTTGCATGTAAGTTGTCATCCCCAGACACAAGTTTGTACCAAGTATCATTAATGAAGCTCTTATAATTCTTGAGAAATAAACTCGACCATTAGGGTGAACGCTAGGGTGGTCGCAAATGTTGACGCCTTGACGAAAGGACAAACGAACGGACGGAAAACCGGGCGCCTATATCACGCCATGCTAATAGCAGGCGCGACAAAAAAGGGTCAACTAGCAAATGGTATTTTTTTAGAGATGATAAGGCTTGACATTACATGTGAATTGTCTGCTGGTTAGACAATACACATAAAAAGTCAAGCCTTATATTCAACACGTCTCGCTGTGGAGCTATGGAGTTCCGTCCGCTCGACCTTGGCAGATGTAAAATGCCTTAACTTGAACGAACGAACGAATCAACACTTTTTGTACCCAATGCAATCTTCCTCTTTATATATGGCAGGAGTCCATTTTGAAATTTATGGGTGGAAGATTGTCTTTTCTTTAAAATTTATTTGGAAAAAAGCTGAACTTTTCACAAACAAGAGGGCCCAGAGGGCCCTGGTTCGCTCACCTGATCCAATGTATAACAAGTGGGCCCCAGGCAGGGTCATTTTTGGCCCCAGGGCTATAATTTGAACAATCTTGGTAGAGGTCCACAAGATGAAGCTTCATATCGAATATGAAAGACCTGGGCTTTGTGGTTTCAAAGAACAAGATTTTAAAGGTTTACCCTGCATATAGAAGTCTATGTAAAACAAGATTTTCCCTAATATAAGTCTATGTAAAACCAAAGGGCCCCGGAGCGGGGGCATTTTTGGCCCCATGGCTATAATTTGAACAATCTTGGTAGAGATCCACTAGCTGAAGCTTCATAACAAATATAAAAGACCTAAGCCTTGTGTTTCAGAGAAGATGATTTTTAAAGATTTTCCCTATATAAGTCTATGTAAAACCAAAGGGCCACATGGCGGGGGCATTTTTGGTCTCAGCGCTATAATTTGAACAATCTTTATAGAGGTCCACTAGCTGAAGCTTCATAACAAATATCGAAGACCTAAGCCTTGTGGTTTCAGAGAAGAAGATTTTTCAAGATTTTCCCTATATAAGTCTATGTAAAACCAAAGGGCCCCGGCGTGGGGGCATTTTTGGCCCCAGGGCTATAATTTGAACAATCTTGGTAGGGGTCCACTAGATGAAGCTTCATACCAAATATCAAAGACCTGGGCCTTGCGGTTTCAGAGAAGAAGATTTTTAAAGATTTTTGGCCCAAGCACTATAATTTGAACAATCTTGGTAGGGGTCCACTAGATGAACCTTCATACCAAATATCAAAGACCTGGGCCTTGCATTTTCAGAGAAGAAGATTTTTAAAGATTTTCCCTATATAAGCCCATGTAAAACCAAAGGACCCCGGTGCGGGGGCATTTTTGGCCCCAGCACTATAATTTGAACAATCTTGGTAGGGGTCCACTAGATGAAGCTTCATACCAATTTCAAAGACCTGGGCCTTGCAGTTTCAGAGAAGAAGATTTTTAAAGATTTTCCATATATAAGCCCATGTAAAACCAAAGGGCCCTGGTGCGGGGGCATTTTTGGCCCCAGCACTATAATTTGAACAATCTTGGTAGGGGTCCACTAGATGAAGCTTCATACCAAATATCAAAGACCTGGGCCTTGCGGTTTCAGAGAAGAAGATTTTTCAAGATTTTCCCTATATAAGCCCATGTAAAACCAAAGGGCCCCGGTGCGGGGGCATTTTTGGCCCCAGCATTATAATTTGAACAATCTTGGTAGGGGTCCACTAGATGAAGCTTCATACCAAATATCAAAGACCTGGGCCTTGCGGTTTCAGAGAAGAAGATTTTTCAAGATTTTCCCTATATAAGCCCATGTAAAAGCAAAGGGCCCCCGTGCGGGGGCATTTTTAGCTCCAGCACTATAATTTGAACACTCTTGGTAGGGGTCCACTAGATGAAGCTTCATACCAAATATCAAAGACCTGGGCCTTGCGGTTTCAGAGAAGAAGATTTTTCAAGATTTTCCCTATATAAGCCCATGTAAAACCAAAGGGCCCCGGTGCGGGGGCATTTTTGGCCCCAGCACTATAATTTGAACAATCTTGGTAGGGGTCCACTAGATGAAGCTTCATACCAAATATCAAAGACCTGGGCCTTGCGGTTTCAGAGAAGAAGATTTTTTAAGTTTTCGGTGAAAAAAATCTATTTTTGGCTACTGTGACCTATATGTGCAACGGACCGGAACCATTTGAACAACTTTGAAAGGGGACCACCTAAGGATCATTCCTGTGAAGTTTGGTCAAAATCCGATCAGTGGTTTAGGAGGAGATGTCGTTTGAAGAAAAGTTTACGGACGGACGCACGCACGGACGCACGACGGACGACGGACAAAAAGTGATCCCAAAAGCTCACCTTGTCACTACGTGACAGGTGAGCTAAAAAGGTAGGCCCTGATCAGACGCCGCGTTGTGCATCTTCTGATCTGGGCCTGCACTGTCTGCAGGGTGCCCTATTTGGGTTTTCGAGTACAAAGTGGGTTAAAAATACTGTCAGCTGCTGGAGAATTTTCCTTGGCACTTTAAGAGTTAAATAAAACATTTGACCATGCAGATGGCTTGGCCGGATTATAACTTGTGAAAGACATGACATGTTTGCTGGATGACATGTTTGCTGGAAGGATAAACTATGTTTTCTCTGAAGAGGTGTCAAGGGGAGATAATTTGTCAATTATCTTCTGGGCAATATTCTTGTACTCCATAGCCTGAAAAATAAAATACAACAGAACATCTTTATCCCTTTGAGTACCAAATGGAATCTTCCTACTTATATATAGCAGGAGTCCATTTCAAAATATGGGGGTGTCAGGTTGTGTTTTCTTCAAAATTTGTTTGGGATATGGCTTAACTTTTTGATAACAGTGTAGGCCCTGATCAGACAACGCATTCTGTAGCATCTGATCTGGGCCTGCTCTGTTTGCCCTGATACCCGTTTTGGGGTTTCCGGTACTAAATGGGTTATACTGTAAAAATTCTGAAACCTTGAGGACTTGCAGGAATTCTCCTAAAATTTTAACAAATTTGTATCATGATACTGCAAGGAGTCCAAAAAGTGCAGATGGAATGGCAAACTGTGTAGACCCTGATCAGACTGCTTCTTTAGGAGCAGTTTGATCTGGGTCTGCACTGTTTGCTTAGGCCTGTCTGTGCTAATATACGATCATTACGGTATCCTTACTGTTGCAGTCCAAAGCAGAAAGAGGTTTAGTTAAACAACCGTGCTATTTCCAAACAAAAACTAGAGCTGCCGCCTAACGGCGCCAATTATACCCCCGCTACCGACAAATTTTTACAAGTATTTGACCTTGAGGAAGGTCAACGTAAAGGTCAAGGTCAGGTTTGTGTATATCAATCTTAAGTACTAGTGGCAAGGTGTGTGGTGTGTGAATATTAAAGAAATCGGTCAAAGAATAAGGAAGTTATGAGCAATGTTAAAGTTTTTTGTAACGGACATTTTTGTAACGGACCGACGACAGACGACAAGCTGACTCCTATATACCCCCTTCAAACTTCGTTCGCGGGGGTATAATGATATAGATTATATAGAAAAAAATGACCATTTATGTTCTTTTTTCTATATATTCTATACATTTTTGGGCTCCATCTTTAAACCATTTTAAATCCAAAACCATGTTATAACGAACAGCTTTTTAAAGAAATTGTATATAATAAATTAAGCCATATTATGAATTCTAATGCACTTGAGTATTAACGCGACGTATGATTGGATAATGAAAACAATTTGGGACAGTATATTCTGTGATATACTGTTGGAAACCTGAGGTCATCGCGTAACATCGCTTTGATTTGGTTTTACACAGTGCTTGTCATTTTGGGCAAAATAGTACAGTTTTTAACAAAACAACCAAATAAGTGCATTAGAATGGAGATAACTGTATTGCAAAATTGTCATTTAGGGAGGTTTTACGGTTGCAAATTCCGTTTTATGGCTCCACTGATGCGTCACCATAAAACAAAATTTCCGACCGTCAAACTGCCAATTTACTCCCCAACTGACAATTTTGAATCCAGTTATCCCCTAAATGAGCCATTTCATGAGAAAGAGGTACTTATCGCATAGGCAACCTGAAAAAAGACACAGGCAATGCAGTGTCTGGTACCAGTGACATGGCTGTTCACAGACATGTAGAGGAGGGTTTGGAGAAGCTTCATGCATCTGGTCCTACTAGTTGGCTGAGCATGTATATCTGGGACCAGCTGTTCAAAGCTTCGTTAGCTTAACAAGCTCGTTAGCAGTCAAATTGTTAACAATATCTAATAGTCTGGTATTTTTGCTGAAAAAAATGTGAGCAGCTTTTGCATTTGAAAAAGCTGCTCACATTTTTTTTCTGCAAATATATTAGTATATTTGCCATATACATGTAAAATGACCAAAGTTTTAATGATTTGTTAACTAATGACATTGCTAGTTTTGAACAAATATAAATCAGAGAACACTAAGGCCTGTGTCTGATGTTTACATACATGTGAACTAGGGGTGTAACGATGCATCGATAGTTCGATGCATCGCGATAGGGACTGCCTCGATAGCAATGCATCGATAGTACTTTGGACTATCGATAGCTATCGCCGATAGTTCACTCAACTATCGATAGTTTCGATTGTTTTTGTATTTTTCTTGAATATACTTTGAAAATATACCTGTACTGTTGTGTAATTACGCAAGTATTTTTGCTTAGGAAATCCATTCATCTGTAATCAGGACAGACTGATAAGCCTTCACATACCGTAAAAATTCGGCTATAAGACGAGGATTTTTCCCTCCAAAATGAGCCCCGAAAAACGACCCCGTCTTATAGCCGAGGTCATGGACTGCAGGCTTTTTTCCGGCAATGTCCGGCCAAGACCAGACATACGGAAAAAGCCGATCGGTGATTTATGAATTGATATAAATCGCCGCCCACAAACCACCGCTTTCTGCACGCGATCGGAAAATGACGTCATCCGACGCCATTACCCCCACACGTGTTTAATGTCATTGCATGTATCTGTTTCATAAAAAAAATGTTTGGAACCGGTAAAAAAATATTTTCCCGATAGCTAAGCGGTTGTGAATAGAGGTGGATAGAAAATCAGTGCTTTGCACAGCTCCAGAATTATCCCCAGAAGCTCTGTGTCAATAACCAACAACAGCGTTCGACTTTTCCCGCCAACGTCTATTTGGCGCCAAAACATAACCATTCATGAGATCGTAGAAAAGTCCGATTTTATAATGCAAACATCTACCGTTAGATGTAGCTAATAGTCTGAGGAGCAATTAAATCAGTTTCACACTGATTGTGGATTAAATTTTATGACTGGAGGATAAACGCAAATTAGAAACATAACTTGACCATATTTTCACACCTTATCGACACGCACCGCAGGGTGGCAATTATCAACAGGGATTAACAATAGTGTCATACTTGAACCGTAATAAATACACAGATGGTTTGTCTCCGAATTGACAGCGATTTACTTACTCGGTTACTTTTACCGTAGTTAAGGACTCAAAAAGACTGGCGATTTTTTTTTTTTTTTTGCACTTGTCCCGACCAAGCGTCATAAAGTCAAAGTGCACCTGCCCGGCGTGATTTCGGTCTTGTCCCGGACGGCCGGGAAATGGATTTGTCAGCCCCTGTCGTCTAATAAATATAAGTTTGTGTAGCCTAAGCCAGCAAAGCATGTACCGGGCCGATACGTCGTATCGCTGTCGGCCCGGTACATGCTTTGCTGGCTTAGGCTACAACGACGTTTGCCGCTATTTTGTGCTAGCTGGGGCGTTGGTTCTGAAACGGAATAGCTAGGTGTTGTGTTCCCCGATAAAAAAAAAAAAAACGTTCAGTTACTTATAAAAAAGCTGCAACAAATATTTCTAAATTTTGTGGCTGGAAATGAGGGGTAAGTAGAGGGGTTTTCTGATGAAAAAAAGGCCGATTTCTCACATCTAAATAGCATCTGGCGGTAGCAGATAGGCCCCGACAGATATGGCAAAAATTTGACCCGTCTTATAAAAGAGTATAAGCAAAATCCCACTTTAGAACAACTGAAAAAGGGATCCCGTCTTATAGCCGAATCGCCTTATAGCCGAATTTTTACGGTATGTGCATGATGATCTGAGTCTTCGGTGGTCGCACATGTGTATCATAGTTTTTTGCTGTGTGGTGAATTTCTCGCGGCGATGAATTTCCCGCCGTCATTTTTGCACGTGCAGTTGAGGCAGTCAGAAATTTTCCCGCGTTTTTCAATAACAAAACGTCAATGATAGTTTGATCACGCGTTTGTTGCATGCAACTTTTTGAAAACATGACAGTGAAACCTGTGCGACATGTGAAGGCTCAGATCAGCCTGCGCAGTCATATATAAATGTTTGCTGTTTGTACTATCCTTGCGTAGTATAACTTCTGGGACAAACGCCATTTCCCTGTTCAGTTTCGAAGACATTTGCAAGATGCACAAGCTGATCTTTTGTATGAAGAAATGTTTGTTTTTGCTGTGTGCTGACTTATTCATATAGGTAAATAAATGCGTAATAAATGACGGTATAATGCAGTTTAACTTGTTGTATATGTGACTCTTTTGCGCATAAGGACCAGACTATTAAACCGCACTTTTGTGGTCTCATTAGAAATGCATTTCTCGAAAAATGCACAGAATGTGCATGCGAGTACATGATAGACTCAGATAAGTCGGCAAGTATGCACAAATGCATCAATGATGATGTCATCAGTCGGCTGGCCTGACCGATTGGGATTGAATTCTTGGGGGAATATTTAAGCAGACAAAGTTTTATTTTCCTGTCGTCATCCTGTAGGGGGAAAAAACGTGCAGCGCGAGGCCTTAGGTCTCCGTCTATCAAGTACTTTCTTAAGGTGATTCTGGACATTTTGATGGTGGACACTGGACAACCTGGGACAAATTGGCGTTTTTATTTTTCGTGGGTCTTTCTGATTCTATTTTTGGTTGTCTTTGTATTATAATAGAGGGATATTCCAGAAAAAATAACATGTCGAAACGGCCAAATTTTATTACATGAAAACTTTGTTTTATTATTGCTGCTTGTCTTAGCTGTCTTTTGGGCAAGGACTAAATGTCCACAGAGTCAAAGAGCCTATGTCAAGCCCTGTACATATTGCTAAATGAAAAAACCGACTTGATAATTGCTTTACTTCTATTTTGATAGTCTAGCTTTTGATGCTAACTTCAAATAAAAAATATGTAAGTTCAAGTTTTAATGCAGTTTGTTAGATTCATGTCGCCCTTAAAGAGGTGCTAAAATAGCGTGCTGTGATTACGTAATACTATGTAATAATCGGGTTACCTAATTAACTGAATCCACAGATTAATTTAACACAGGCGGCAAACATCAGAGAATCGAAGAACGATCAGCATGTGTCAGTTTTCACAAGCAGAAAATCTCAAACACTGCAAAGGTATTAAAGCTATGATAACCATCACTTACAGGTATATATACTGGAAGCAGCAAACTATTTTTAGGCGGTGGTGGGGATATATATAAAGAGCCGTCTCCCCATGATGTTTTTTTCTGGAATAGCCCCGAAGGAATGAATACTGATATTGAAACACACAATAAACATAGAATTTTAGGCCATTGGAATTTTCCTAACTTGTTCTGTCACTCTTAGCCATTTTATGTGAGTGATATAACATCTATGAATCATTTATAAGTGTTCCCGATAGTATCACGATAGTATCGTGATAGTATGCCACGATAGTGATAGTATCGTGATAGTAGTTTCCACGATAGCAATACTATCACGATAGTCAAAATTGGCATCGATAGTCAGCCCTAATGTGAACAGTACAGACTTAGGCAACACTATTCATTTGCTCAGTAAGACTAGTTTTTGTTTGTTTAACATCCCTGTCAACAACATTGAGGTCGTTTTGGTAATGTTGCTTCCAATTTTGTACAACTTTTTACCAAACATTCAAATGAAATGACATCACAAGTCCTACTGCCCAAAAAAAACCCTAGGGTTTTTATGCAGGGATGGTCAGACTCCATTAGACCCTCTAAGCAGCTGACCAGTACTCATGTTGCATTGGTTTAAGCTCTGGTTGGAAGCACCATGTAGCCCAATCTATTTCTCCAATTCCTAATGGGCCAAAGAAAATTCTCTATGGAGAACTAGAAATGGGCAAATGCTCCGATGGTGGTCAGAAGAAGTGATACAAGGACACCCTAAAAGCCTCCCTCAAGGACTTCAGCATACTAACAGAGTTGTGGAAACAAATACACAGGACAGAGCAAAGTGTTGAGGCCTCATCAGAAGGGTGCTTGTGAACATGAGGCAAAAAGAATCATTGAAGCCGTACAGGAATGTGCATAGCACAAAGCCAGAGCTAAGACATCACCAACAGAGCTGTCTTCCGCTGACTTATCTTGCTCTGTCTGCAACAAACAGTTTGGAGCTAGAATTGGTCTCATGAAACATCACAGAACACACAAAGAGTAGCCTTTCTCAAATTTGATTGATCATTGTGAGTAATGACAGAAAAACGCATTACGATAACACACCGACGCGACATAGTGCATTTTTTTACATCTCCAACATGGCTAATTTTCTAATGAAAATTCATTAAATTTTTCTTTTTACTGCAATCAAAGGTTGTGGGTGCTTGTTACAACTGCCTCAATGAGGCAGTTCTAACGATTACCCACAATCTATGTCTTGGAGCAGAAATAAGATAAAATAATGTGTACCCCTGTAAACCCCAGTTTTCGCTATATAAAGTTGGGTTTAAGGGGGTGTTTATTTCACGGACTTGTCCACATGAAGTATTAGATATTCATACTGTACCTGTGGACTGGTAGGCTGTGATATAACTACTGGCTGTCCTGTGTCACTGGTTTCTCTGATTGTCTTAGATAATGGAATATCACCTGTGAAAAAAAAGAAGAGAGTTAACCCTTTTAATCCTGCTGACCAGTACAGACTTTTTTCTTCTTTTCTCAATATAGTGCATAACACCCTCATAGATATTCTAGGCAGGTCTTCTTGGGTAGAAAAAGTACTAAGCATCAATACTTGGTGCTCATCATCATCATCAGCGGCGTTTAGATTTACGTGCAGGTACAGGGGCAACATCCACATAAATTGGCCTCCTTCCAGGTAGCTGGCTTGTTGCAAGCATGGCATATCTCACACCAGATATCCAGGTTTGTCTATCATGAGGGTCTATAGCAGAGAGCTTCCACTCTCTGCGATCTCTCTCTGTCAGCTGCTTCCAGGTCATCTTGGGCCTCCCAGGCCCACACCTTCAATCTACCTGTATGTCACAGGCAGCCTTGACTGCACCGTTGGAGCGTTCCTCATGTCCATACCAGCCGAGCCTTCTCTCTTTCAGGATGAGGTCAAGGTACTCAATGCCAAGCCGTGCAAGTATTTCACTGGACCTGAAGGTGACAGTGTCCTGGGGCTTGACATTGCAGATCTGTCTGATCATTGGCCTGTCATTCCGCTGTAGACGTTGGAGGTTTGGCTTTGTCAATGGCCAAGTCTAACTGGCATGAAGCATTGCGCTCCGCACACAAGAGCTGTACACACAGTCACTTGTCTTGAAGGAGAGGTGGTGGGAAGAGATAACTGGTAGCAGCTCCTTGAATTTCTTCCAGGCTGTTTTCACATGTGATGTGGTCGAAAGATCACTGCCACCCACTGCTAAGAGCATGTCACCTAAGTAGCAAAAGGAAGCTACCTTTTCCAGCTTGTCAGGTCTGACGTTGACTTCCCTCTGTGGTCTGCCATCTCAGGGGCGTGCAGTTCCTTGGTGCGATGTACACCTGAAATTAGGGTCTTCTGTCAAGTGCTTGTGCCCACTGCATTTCTTGTGCACCCAGAACTTGCAGCCATTGCAAAAAATACTGTTGCTGCCCAATCCAGTGTGACATACAGCACATGGGAACTGACCCTGTACCACAGATCATGATCTTCATCTTTCCTGCATTTACACTCAGCCCTTTTTCCTCCAATGCTTCTTTCCAAGTGAAGAGCCTCCAGACACATTCCTCAAGTGAATCAGTTATGATGACAAGGTCATCGGCATACAGGTACTCCCAGGGAAAACAAGAGTGGAACTCGCGTGACATGGCTTCAAGCACAATGATGAAAAGCAGTGGGCTGAGAACAGAGCCTTGATGAACACCAACCTTCACAGGATCAATCTGGAGTCTGATGCTTTACCCCTGCACCACTGATACCTATGCAAACAGTGTAGATCCTGATAAGATGGCTATGCAAATTGTAGATCCTGATGAGGTGGCTCATTGTGAGCCACCTCATCAGGATCTAAACTGTTTGACATTCTGTTAATGATTTTGACAAAAATGCACCCTGTTGGCAGCAATGGACATGTCCAAAGTCAAAGATGGAAGAGTCTACTGCTGGAACCCAGGGGTGAATTTGTTTGTTTGATTTGAGGTTTAACGTCCCCATCAACACTGTATAGGTCATTTTGGAGATGTTGCTTCCAATTTTGTGGGACTTTTACCCGATGTTGAGATGTAAAGACATCTCAAGCCCTGTCACCCAATGAAACCAACAGGGTTTATAAGCATGGATGGTCCAACTCAAACCGCTTTTCCTGGGCAGGCTTAGGTCCTCTAAGCCATTTACCAGTACTCGTGTGCGGCCAGTTTCAGCTCTGCGTGGAAGCATCATGCAGCCCATCTATTTCTTCAAGCCCCAATGGGTGCGGGCCGAACCCAGGGGTGAAAGGGTTAAAATGAGGTGACTCATGAAAAAGGGCCCCATTATGAAAACATGCCTATACAAATACATTGTAAACTTACCACCGAAAAACTAAAATTTTAAGATTAAAAATTGTGATATTTTTCTTATTTCTGCTCAAAATATAGATAGAGCAGAAATAAGCAAAATAAGGTTTACCCCTGTAAACCCCAGTTTTACTACATAAAGTGGGGTTCAAGGGGTCAAAATTATATAGACATGTCTTCATGATGCTTAGCATTCTCTGATTTTCATGTATATTCTTCAACTTTGCATGTTCACACAACTAATAGAGCTAGACTCAGGACGTCTTGCATGAAGCTACTTCAAGGTACTCTTAAATCATAATGATAACACATCCATGCGACATAGTGCATTTTTTTACATCTCGAAAAGGCTACTTTCTGATGAAAATCAGTGACATTTTTCTTGTTTATACTGCAAACAAAGGTTTTGGGTGCTCATTAGAACCGCCTCATTGAGTCAGTGCATTTTTTCACATCTCAAAAATGGCTACTTTCTGATGAAAATCTGTGATACATCTTTTTTTCTTATTTATACTGCAAAATTGGGTTTTGGGTGCTCATTAGAACCGCCTCATTGAGGCGGTTCTAACACGTATCCACAACCTGTCTTGGAGCAGAAATAAAACAATAATGAACACCCCCGTAAACCCTACTTTCCTCTATATAAAGTGGGGTTTAGGGGGGTGATCATTTCATGGACTTGTTCACATGATGGTCTGTGGGCAGTTACTATAACTGAGCTTGGTTGCTAATGACATCACACTCTAAGAGTTACCTTTCGTTGGACCCTCCATGCTTATAAACCCTATTTGTTTCATTGGGTGGCAGGGCTTGTGATGTCATTTCATCTCAACGTCGGGTAAAAGTCCTACAAAATTGGAAGCAACGTCTCCAAAATGACCTTTACAGTGTTGACAGGGACGTTAAACCTCAAATCAAACAAACAAAACAAAACAAGAGGCTCAATGAGCCTAAACCGCTCACCTGAGGAACTTAAGTTTTAACAATTCACAGACTTGACTACTAAATCTGCTAATAGAATCCAGCCCATTGACCCTTACAGGATATAAGTCATCATTATTGCATTGCATTCCAAGTTTGAGACTTCTAGCTTCTATAGTTCCTGAGAAATCTTTGACGAAAATTTAACATTGGTCAAAATGGAGACAAAGAAGAATGAAAGAACAGATGAACAAATAAGCTGAGAAAGCCCAATGTTTCTTACACAAAATAAGTCATCATTATTCTATTGAATACCAAACTTGATGCTTCTAGCTTTTATAGTTCCTGAGAAATCTTTGATTAAAAATTTAACATTGGTCTATCATCTCTATATGGAGAGAAAGGAGAATGAAGGAACAAATGAACCAGACTAGCTCCAAAACCTAATGCAGCCTTTCCCCTTGCCCAATGGTGCTACACATAAAATTTGAACAAGATTGGTCGACTGCTTTCTGAGATATGCTTCATTGAAAGTGTGGACGACGGATGGACGGACGACAGACGACGGACTCCAGAGCCTTGGTATACTATCGGCTCACTGGAGCCTTTGGCTCAGGTGAGCTAAAAATTCAAGTCGCTATTTCTGTCACAACATTTTCCCTACGTTAAGTCTATGGGCAAATTTTTTTGTCTCTCAAGGTCACGTAACTCCGAGGTCAATATTCCGATTCGGCCCAAAATCGAACTTAACCGAGATTTTATGCCTGTCCTCGTTACCTGCAAGTTTGAAGCTGATATGAATAAAAATAAAGTTGCTATCGTGGTCACAACGTATTTTTTTATGCTCAAGGGCAGGTAACTCCAAGGCAAATAATCCGATTCGGCCCAAAATCTAACTTAACCGAGATTTTATGTCTGTCCTCATTACCTGCAAGTTTGAAGCTGATCTGAAAAAAATTCAAGTCGATATCGTAGTCACAACATTTTCCCTATGTTAAGTCTATGGGCAAATTTTTTGTCGCTCAAGGTCACGTAACTCCGAGGTCAATATTCCGATTCGGCCCAAAGTTGAACTTAACCGAAATTTTATGCCTGTCCTCGTTACCTGCAAGTTTGAAGCTGATATGAATAAAAATAAAGTTGCTATCGTGGTCACAACGTATTTTTTTATGCTCAAGGACAGGTAACTCCAAGGCAAATAATCCGATTCGGCCCAAAATCGAACTTAACCGAGATTTTATGTCTGTCCTCGTTACCTGCAAGTTTGAAGCTGATCTGAAAAAAATTCAAGTGGCTATCGTAGTCACAACATTTTCCCTATGTAAAGTCTATGGGCAAATTTTTTGTCGCTCAAGGTCATGTAACTCCGAGGTCAATATTCCGATTCGAACTTAACTGGGATTTTATGCCTGTCCTTGTCACCTGCAAGTTTGAAGCTGATCTGAATAAAAATAAAGTTGCTATCGTGGTCACAACGTATTTTTTCATGCTCAAGGGCAGGTAACTCCAAGGCAAATAATCCGATTTGGCCCAAAATCGAACATAACCGTGATTTTATGTCTGTCCTCGTTACCTGCAAGTTTGAAGCTGATCTGAAAAAAATTCAAGTCGCTATCGTAGTCACAACATTTTCCCTATGTTAAGTCTATGGGCAAATTTTTTGTCGCTCAAGGTCACGTAACTCCGAGGTCAATATTCCGATTCTGCCCAAAATCAAACTTAACCGAGATTTTATGCCTGTCCTCGTTACTAGCTACAGTGATGACAACATTTTCCCCATGTTAAGTCGATAGGCAATTTTTCGGGCGCTCAAGGGGACGTAACTCTTGAGTGAATTATCTGATTCGGCCAAAAATCGAACTTGACCGAGATTTTATGCCTGTACTGGTTATCTGCAAGAATGAAGTCGATCAGAAAAAAATTGACGGAGCTAGAGTGAAGACAAGCTTTTTCCTATGTGAAGTCTATGGGAGCTAGATGTTGCCATGGCAACCAGAGTTCCACTCAGATCTGCCTGAAAACCTAATGAAGCCTTTCCACTTGCCCAATAATGCGACACATGAAATTTGATCAAAGTTGGCCAAGTAGTCTTTAAGATATACATTTTTGAAATTCCCATTAACCCTAATGCAAAAACACACAAGGGAGGTAACTCCTAAGTGAATGATCCGATTCTGCCAGTTATCGAACTTGACCAAGATTTCATGGCTGTGCTGGTTATCTGCAAGAATAAAGCCAATCTGAAAATAATTGAAGCAGCTACGGTGATGACAACATTCTCCCCATGTTAAGTCAATAGGCAATTTTTTCAACGCTCAAGGGCACGTAACTCCTGAGTGAATTATCCGATTAAGCCCAAAATCGAACTTGATCGAGATTTCATGCCTGTCCTCGTTATCTGCAAGAATGAAGTCGATCAGAAAAAAATTGACGGAGCTAGAGTGATGACAAGCTTTTTCCTAACGCTCAAGGGCACGTAACTCCTGAGTGAATAATCCGATTCAGCCCAAAATCGAACTTGATCGAGATTTCATACTTGTCCTCCTTATCTGCAAGAATGAAGTCGATCAGAAAAAAATTGACAGAGCTAGAGTGATGACAAGCTTTTTCCTATGTTAAGCCTATGGGAGCTCTTTGTTGCTGTGGCAACCAGAGTTTTCATCCGATCTGCACGAAAACCTTTCCCCCTACCTGATGATGGTTCATATGAAATTTGATCAAGGCCGGCCCACTGGTTCCAGAGATATACTTCGTTGAAAGTGTGGACGACGGACGCCGGACGACGGACGCCGGCTCGTGGTTTACTAATACCTCACATGAGCCTTCGGCTCAGGTGAGCTAATAATGCTACACATGAAATTTTATCTAAGTCGGCCAAGTAGTCTTCAAGATATACATTTTTGAAATTCACATTAACCCTTATGCAAAAATGCACAAGGGCAGGTAACTCCTAAGTGTATGATCCAATTCTGCCAATTATCGAACTTGACCGAGATTTCATGGCTGTGCTGGTTATCTGTAAGAATGAAGCCAATCCGAACAAAATTGAAGCAGCTACAGTGATGACAACATTTTCCCCATGTTAAGTCGATAGGCAATTTTTCGGGCGCTCAAGGGGACGTAACTCTTTAGTGAATTATCTGATTCGGCCAAAAATCGAACTTGACCGAGATTTTATGCCTGTACTGGTTATCTGCAAGAATGAAGTCGATCAGAAAAAAATTGACGGAGCTAGAGTGATGACAAGCTTTTTCCTATGTGAAGTCTATGGGAGCTAGATGTTGCCATGGCAACCAGAGTTCCACTCAGATCTGCCTGAAAACCTAATGAAGCCTTTCCACTTGCCCAATAATGCGACACATGAAATTTGATCAAAGTTGGCCAAGTAGTCTTTAAGATATACATTTTTGAAATTCCCATTAACCCTAATGCAAAAACACACAAGGGCAGGTAACTCCTAAGTGAATGATCCGATTCTGCCAGTTATCGAACTTGACCCAGATTTCATGGCTGTGCTGGTTATCTGCAAGAATAAAGCCAATCTGAAAATAATTGAAGCAGCTACGGTGATGACAACATTCTCCCCATGTTAAGTCAATGGGCAATTTTTTCAACGCTCAAGGGCACGTAACTCCTGAGTGAATAATCCGATTCAGCCCAAAATCGAACTTGATCGAGATTTCATGCCTGTCCTCGTTATCTGCAAGAATGAAGTCGATCAGAAAAAAATTGACAGAGCTAAAGTGATGACAAGCTTTTTCCTAATTCCCATTAACCCTAATGCAAAAACACACAAGGGCAGGTAACTCCTAAGTGAAGGATCCGATTCTGCCAGTCATCGAACTTGACCGAGATTTCATGGCTGTGCTGGTTATCTGCAAGAATAAAGCCAATCTGAAAATAATTGAAGCAGCTACGGTGATGACAACATTCTCCCCATGTTAAGTCAATAGGCAATTTTTTCAACGCTCAAGGGCACCTAACTCCTGAGTGAATAATCCGATTCAGCCCAAAACCGAACTTGATCGAGATTTCATGCCTGTCCTCGTTATCTGCAAGAATGAAGACAATCAGAAAAAAATTGACGGAGCTAGAGTGATGACAAACTTTTTCCTATGTTAAGTCTATGGGAGCTATTTGTTGCCATGGCAACCAGAGTTCCAATCCGATCTGCCCGAAAACAGTATGCAGCCTTTCCCCCTACCTGATAATGCTTCACATGAAATTTGATCAAGATTGGCCCACTGGTTCCGGAGATATACTTCTTTGAAAGTGTGGACGACGAACGACGACGACGGACGACGACGGACGACGGACGCCGGCTCGTGGTATACTAATACCTCACATGAGCCTTCGGCTCAGGTGAGCTAAAAAGTTACCTTTCTTGCTGGAGACACCCAGGGTGATTTTCTATATCATAGTGCAAATTATATTTTCTGGTCCTTTGGGATCATTGAGTTCATTTGGTATCATTTTGAAAACAGAGTTCTGCTTAAGCTGGTGCTAGAGGGCGTGGCTGGTGTTGCACATTTCAGTACTGGTCATGAACAGACTCAATAAAACCGAGTCTGCTATTTTTGTTTATTTGGTGTATTCCTTGCTTCCGTAAGGATCTAACTTCAGAACTTATTTATTTTCACTGTAGCTGGTGTTGTGCCGTGTGGCGGCCGTAAAACATCTCCCGTACATCATCATAGTGCAGATTATATTTATTTAGGTCCTTTGGGATCATTGAGTTCATTTGGTATTTATTTTCACTGTAGCTGGTGTTGTGTCGTGTGGTGGCCGTAAAACGTCTCCCAGTACATCATCATAGTGCAGATTATATTTTCTGGTCCTTTGGGATCATTGAGTTCATTTGGTATCATTTTAAAAATAGAGTTCTGCTTAAGCCGGTGCTAGAGGGCGTGGCCGGTGTTGCACATTTCAGTACTGGTCATGAACAGACTCAATAAAACCGAGTCTGCTATTTTTGTTTATTTGGTGTATTCCTTGCTTCCGTAAGGATCTAACTTCAGAACTTATTTATTTTCACTGTAGCTGGTGTTGTGCCGTGTGGCGGCCGTAAAACATCTCCCCGTACATCATCATAGTGCAGATTATATTTTCTGGTCCTTTGGGATCATTGAGTTCATTTGGTATCATTTTGAAAATAGAGTTCTGCTTAAGCCACTGCTAGAGGGCGTGGCCGGTGTTGCACATTCCAGTACTGGTCATGAACACACTCAATAAAACCGAGTCTGCTATTTTTGTTTATTTGGTGTATTCCTTGCTTCCGTAAGGATCTAACTTCAGAACTTATTTATTTTCACTGTAGCTGGTGTTGTGCCATGTGGCGGCCGTAAAACATCTCCCGTACATCATCATAGTGCAGATTATATTTATTTAGGTCCTTTGGGATCATTGAGTTCATTTGGTATTTATTTTCACTGTAGCTGGTGTTGTGTCGTGTGGCGGCCGTAAAACGTCTCCCAGTACATCATCTTGTGCAGATTATATTTTCTGGTCCTTTGGGATCATTGAGTTCATTTGGTATCATTTTAAAAATAGAGTTCTGCTTAAGCCGGTGCTAGAGGGCGTGGCCGGTGTTGCACATTTCAGTACTGGTCATGAACAGACTCAATAAAACCGAGTCTGCTATTTTTGTTTATTTGGTGTATTCCTTGCTTCCGTAAGGATCTAACTTCAGAACTTATTTATTTTCACTGTAGCTGGTGTTGTGCCGTGTGGCGGCCGTAAAACATCTCCCCGTACATCATCATAGTGCAGATTATATTTTCTGGTCCTTTGGGATCATTGAGTTCATTTGGTATCATTTTGAAAATAGAGTTCTGCTTAAGCCACTGCTAGAGGGCGTGGCCGGTGTTGCACATTCCAGTACTGGTCATGAACACACTCAATAAAACCGAGTCTGCTATTTTTGTTTATTTGGTGTATTCCTTGCTTCCGTAAGGATCTAACTTCAGAACTTATTTATTTTCACTGTAGCTGGTGTTGTGCCGTGTGGCGGCCGTAAAACATCTCCCGTACATCATCATAGTGCAGATTATATTTATTTAGGTCCTTTGGGATCATTGAGTTCATTTGGTATTTATTTTCACTGTAGCTGGTGTTGTGTCGTGTGGCGGCCGTAAAACGTCTCCCAGTACATCATCTTGTGCAGATTATATTTTCTGGTCCTTTGGGATCATTGAGTTCATTTGGTATCATTTTAAAAATAGAGTTCTGCTTAAGCCGGTGCTAGAGGGCGTGGCCGGTGTTGCACATTTCAGTACTGGTCATGAACAGACTCAATAAAACCGAGTCTGCTATTTTTGTTTATTTGGTGTATTCCTTGCTTCCGTAAGGATCTAACTTCAGAACTTATTTATTTTCACTGTAGCTGGTGTTGTGCCGTGTGGCGGCCGTAAAACATCTCCCCGTACATCATCATAGTGCAGATTATATTTTCTGGTCCTTTGGGATCATTGAGTTCATTTGGTATCATTTTGAAAATAGAGTTCTGCTTAAGCCACTGCTAGAGGGCGTGGCCGGTGTTGCACATTCCAGTACTGGTCATGAACACACTCAATAAAACCGAGTCTGCTATTTTTGTTTATTTGGTGTATTCCTTGCTTCCGTAAGGATCTAACTTCAGAACTTATTTATTTTCACTGTAGCTGGTGTTGTGCCGTGTGGCGGCCGTAAAACATCTCCCGTACATCATCATAGTGCAGATTATATTTATTTAGGTCCTTTGGGATCATTGAGTTCATTTGGTATTTATTTTCACTGTAGCTGGTGTTGTGTCGTGTGGCGGCCGTAAAACGTCTCCCAGTACATCATCTTGTGCAGATTATATTTTCTGGTCCTTTGGGATCATTGAGTTCATTTGGTATCATTTTAAAAATAGAGTTCTGCTTAAGCCGGTGCTAGAGGGCGTGGCCGGTGTTGCACATTTCAGTACTGGTCATGAACAGACTCAATAAAACCGAGTCTGCTATTTTTGTTTATTTGGTGTATTCCTTGCTTCCGTAAGGATCTAACTTCAGAACTTATTTATTTTCACTGTAGCTGGTGTTGTGCCGTGTGGCGGCCGTAAAACATCTCCCCGTACATCATCATAGTGCAGATTATATTTTCTGGTCCTTTGGGATCATTGAGTTCATTTGGTATCATTTTGAAAATAGAGTTCTGCTTAAGCCACTGCTAGAGGGCGTTGGCGGTGTTGCACATTCCAGTACTGGTCATGAACACACTCAATAAAACCGAGTCTGCTATTTTTGTTTATTTGGTGTATTCCTTGCTTCCGTAAGGATCTAACTTCAGAACTTATTTATTTTCACTGTAGCTGGTGTTGTGCCGTGTGGCGGCCGTAAAACATCTCCCGTACATCATCATAGTGCAGATTATATTTATTTAGGTCCTTTGGGATCATTGAGTTCATTTGGTATTTATTTTCACTGTAGCTGGTGTTGTGTCGTGTGGCGGCCGTAAAACGTCTCCCAGTACATCATCATAGTGCAGATTATATTTTCTGGTCCTTTGGGATCATTGAGTTCATTTGGTATCATTTTAAAAATAGAGTTCTGCTTAAGCCGGTGCTAGAGGGCGTGGCCGGTGTTGCACATTTCAGTACTGGTCATGAACAGACTCAATAAAACCGAGTCTGCTATTTTTGTTTATTTGGTGTATTCCTTGCTTCCGTAAGGATCTAACTTCAGAACTTATTTATTTTCACTGTAGCTGGTGTTGTGCCGTGTGGCGGCCGTAAAACATCTCCCCGTACATCATCATAGTGCAGATTATATTTTCTGGTCCTTTGGGATCATTGAGTTCATTTGGTATCATTTTGAAAATAGAGTTCTGCTTAAGCCACTGCTAGAGGGCGTGGCCGGTGTTGCACATTCCAGTACTGGTCATGAACACACTCAATAAAACCGAGTCTGCTATTTTTGTTTATTTGGTGTATTCCTTGCTTCCGTAAGGATCTAACTTCAGAACTTATTTATTTTCACTGTAGCTGGTGTTGTGCCGTGTGGCGGCCGTAAAACATCTCCCCGTACATCATCATAGTGCAGATTATATTTTCTGGTCCTTTGGGATCATTGAGTTCATTTGGTATCATTTTGAAAATAGAGTTCTGCTTAAGCCGGTGCTAGAGGGTGTGGCCGGTGTTGCACATTTCAGTACTGGTCATGAACAGACTCAATAAAACCGAGTCTGCTATTTTCGTTTATTTGGTGTATTCCTTGCTTCCTAAGGATCTAACTTCAGAACTTATTTATTTTCACTGTAGCTGGTGTTGTGTCGTGTGGCGGCCGTAAAACGTCTCCCCGTACATCATCATAGTGCAGATTATATTTTCTGGTCCTTTGGGATCATTGAGTTCAGAACTTATTTAAGTGTACTCTATTTATACAAAGTTTCAGTTTTCCCTTAGAAATCTGTTACGAAAATTTTCGAGAGTGGCAAAATTTGAAAACCTACCAAGGCACGTTACTCGAAGAGTTATGGGCCCTTGGACACTATTCTGCTACTACACCTTCCCTGGATGCAGGTTCGATACCTACCAGGGTCGGAAGCATTCTTTTGTGGAGATTCATCATGAAATCTTTTCTCTGGTCATACTCTCTCTTCTGCTGATTCAAGAAAGGCAGTTGTCAGTTTCTGGCAAAAGAACATGCACTGTACTTGTTAACCGCTTACATATAAGCCTGCCAGGAAAAGTGTGGATAGGTAAACTGACATCTCGAAAATGACCTAAATAGTGTTGACTGGGCCGTTAAACTCCGAAGCAAACAAACAAAAACTACACCTTCCTTACCTTATAGTCCAGGGGCCAGTTGTTCAAAACTAACGACGTCGTTAGTTAACGTATCGTTAAAACTTTGATCTTTTAATATGGCAAATATGCTGAAATTTTTGCTGAAAAAATGTGAGCAGCTTTTGCGGACGCAAAAGCTGCTCACATATTTTTCAGCAAAAATACCAAAATTTACGATATTGTACTTGCTAGAAGAGTTAACAGTATGATCACTAACGAGCTCGTTAAGCTAACAATGCTTTGAACAACTGGCCCCAGGTGTGGTATAAGTTTCATTCAAGTAGGACCACAAACATAAAAGTTATTAAACAGAATGCATTTTGATTTTTAAAAATCTATCAGGGGACATAACTCAAGATTTATGGAATCTTGACCCCTATTCCAGTACAGACGATACATCGAGTCATTGTCCATGTTTATAGAAAGTTTCAGCTTTCTACCTTTCATAGTTCCTGAGAAATCTGTTAGGCAAATACCTTAGAGGCCAAGTGTAGCATAAGTTTCATTGAAATAGGACCACAAACATTCAAGTTATTATGCAAAATTCATTTTAATTTTGCAGTCACAGAATGATGGAATGACGGAACCACAGAATAACGGAAAGGCATGGCAAATCCAGTACCGCCCCACTTTTTCGAAGCGGAGCTATAATAATTCCAATTATGTACATTTTTAGTGAATTGATTGGTTGTACTTTGATAAATTCCATGAGCAAGAGTCTCAGAACTATTTCACAAGCTGCATGATGCCCTAATATCATTTTTGTGGATTTTATTGATGTGTAAACTCTGGCAAATCACTCATAAACTTTACATACAGCCCTTTGGGTTTTGTGCGTGATTTGCCGGAGTATACACATCCATAAAATCCACAAAAATGAAATTCTTTTCTATATAGAGGATCTTACATGAGTGTTCATGTATTATTGAATTTATTAAACGAGTTGAGGAAAAGGGATAAAATGCAAGGCTTTGCTGAGCATTTTATCCCTTTTCGTCAACGAGTTTAATAAATTCAATAAGCCTCGCATTTTATCCCTTTTCCTCAACTCGTTTAATAAATTCAATAATACATGAGCACGAATGCAAGATTCTATTTATCATACGACATTTAAAACGCCTTTTATTCATGATTGTTTGCAAAAAATGTCAATATTCCGCCTATAGTAAACGCGACATTGTAAAGGACGTCGTATATGTAACGTTACGGGACATATCTAGCTAATTTGCATATTTAATCCACTAGTGGATTATCGAAAATAATGCATGGCGTTATTACACTCTCGGACGCGACGTCATATGATAAAATAAGATAAAAATATCCCAAAATTATCCTCATCAATCTTCCCTATCTCTGGCTATTCTTTACCTAAGATTTCTAGGCCTATCTCCCCAGCCACTCTCACTACACCACCTTCTCCGAATATATATTCTTGATGTCCACACTTGGGACAGATGAACACACTCATATTCTGTATCATGCCCAATACAGGGACATGCACTTTCCTAAACATCTCTGCCCCTCTTCTGGCATCTAGTAAGGCAACATCTTGAGGTGTTGACACAATGACAGCTCCTGTATATAAAAGTAGAAAACTGACTCATGAACTAGACTTCTACAGTCAATCCTCTTTATACCCACATTCGTTATAACAACAATTTTGATGAAATGACCACTAAGCTAAAGGTTTAGCCTAGGTTCCGAGCAACGTGGGCTTCCCTCGGGTTGGAAATACACAAATTGAGTCCATAGTCACGAAAGGGTCTGTTAATCTAATACTCCACAAAACAAATGTACCTCTGGTGCTATCGATAAGCCTGACAAGGTGTGAAAATATGGTCAAGTTATATCTCTAATTTGCGTTTATCCCCCAATCATAACATTTATTCGACTATCAATGTGAAAATGATTTAATCGCTCCTACGACAATTAGCTACAACTAACGGTAGATGTATGCATAATATAAACAGACTATTCTACTATCTCTTGAATGGTTATGTTTAAGTGCCAACTAGCAGACGCTTGGCAGGAAAAGTTGAATGCTTTCATTTGTGTAAACACATCTATCTGTATGCTGTTGTTGATTATTGACACGGAGCTTCCGGGGATAAGTTGGGAGTTGTGCAAAGCGCTGTTTTCTATCCACAACCATTCAACTATCGAGAAAACATTTTGCACCGGTTTCAAACATTTTTTTATGAAAGAGATATGCCCATTAAAAGGAAACAATGACATTAGGCATATGTGGGGTGGCTGGGGTCGAATGACGTCATTTACCGATCACGTGCAGAAAAATGGTAGCGGTGGTCTGTGGCCGGCGATTTGGATGGCAGAAAATTTTGATGTTCGTATTTAACTTGTTTGTAGGGCGGGTGCGATAGTTTGGGTTCGTTTTGGATGGAGGGGACCTCATTTTTGTGGTTGATCCATTAAATTGTAAACTAAATTGCATTCTTTTAATCTCTTATCTCGCTGCCATGACACTTCCGATCTCTTGAGTATATTGGTTGCAGCTCATGTTAATCATGCATGTCAAGCTAAATGAGTTTATATAACCGTATCTTAAATTGTGAATCGGTTAAGGTGTTATCACATGTCAGCAATTAACAGGAAAAAGTACCATTATTGACCATGACAACTACAGTATTTTCTACCATATTACTGCAGGGAGGGAAATAAATAGAAGTGAAGGCAATGATCAGGAATCAATACAATTAACCCACAGCTCCCATCAGAGACACCACAGGGAAACACAAACATGAAATAACTAGACCCTAATGGAAAGTTTTTGTGCTTAAAACTTGATAGAAACCTTGGATTATATTTATAAATGTTGGTCGTCACCATTATACCCCCGCATCCACCCCCACTTTGAGTTCAAAATCCTGGGCAAGTAGGATTTTGAGCTGGGCAAGTGTAAAAATATGTTACTTGCTCGGTGGGCAAGTGGAAAATTTTTGGATTTGTCAGACCCTGTGTATAATTATATGAGCCACATCATGGGAAGACCTGGGGCCAGTTGTTCAAAGCATCGTTAGCTTAACGAGCTCATTAGTGATCATACTGTTAACTCTTCTAGCAAGTACAATATCATAAATTTTGGTATTTTTGTTGAAAAATGTGAGCAGCTTTTGCATCTGCAAAAGCTGCTCACATTTTTTCAGCAAAAATTTCAGCATTTTGCCATATTAAATGATCAAAGTTTTAATGATACGTTAACTAACGACGTCGTTAGTTTCGAACAACTGGCCCCTGTTTTATTATGCAATTTGAGAACAACAAAGTGGCTGATTAGTCTTCCCATTCCAGCAGTCTAACCAGGGCCCAGTTGTTCAAAACTAACAACATCATTAGTTAACAAACCGTTAAAACTTTGATCATTTAATATGGCAATATACTAATATTTTAGCTGACAAAAATGTGAATAAAAATCAAAAATGAGTTTCTTTAAGAGCAATGAAAATATTCATAAGAAAGAAGATGGGCCATACTACGTAGTTTCGGCTAATAAAGCCTCATCAGTGACCCTGTAATGATCCGGCAAAGAAAGCCAGAGGAAACGTACTGCAATTTTGCGAATTTCGAATACCGTAGGCAGTCGATTCAAAGACTGATATAAATCAAAATGGGGTCCAAATAATTAAAAACCTGTCTAGAATGAGTCTAAGCCAATAATTTATTTCTGATTTCTCAGAATATTCACGCTGATAAAGGACCAAAAGTAAAATATAAACTGCACTATGGTTGATGTACGGGGAGACGTTTTACGGCCGCCACACGGCACAACACCAGCTGCAGTGAAGGCAAACAAAAATCAAAAATGAGTTCCTTTAAGAGCAATGAAAACATTCATAAGAAAGAAGATGGGCCATACTACATAGTTTTGGCTAATAAAGCCTCATCAGTGACCCTGTAATGATCCGGCAAAGAAAGCCAGAGGAAACGTACTGCAATTTTACGAATTTGAATAGGCAGTCGATTCAAAGACATATGCATATGCAAAAGTTACTCACATTTTGTCAGCTAAACTACCAGGATTTAATAGGTATTTTACTCCCTACAACAGTTAACAATTTAACCACTAATGACCTGTTAAGCTAACAATGCTCTGAACAACTGGCCCCTGTACATTTTAATACACTTCTCTGACAGAACAATACCTCTAAATTCTTTATCTAAAATTTCAAGATCTTGCTAATCTGTGTAGGTGAGCAGGATAGTTTGTGTCTTACCTGCTGCAAACCCCGAAGACAGGTTTTCTCGAACAGGATTTTATATTCAGGGGCTTCCATCACGTGAACAAGTCTGTGAAACCCCACTTTATACAGAGAAAAAGGTTTATGGGGGTACACATTACTTATCTTATTTCTGCTCCAAGACATAGGTTGTGAGCACTCGTTAGAACCACCTCAATGAGGCGGTTCTAACGAGCATCCACAACCTATGTTTACAGTATAAATAAAAAAGATATCACAGCTTTTCGTAAGACAAACAGCCATTTCTGAGATGTGAAAAATGTACTATGTTGCACAGGTGTGTTATCTTAATGCAACCAGTCAAGGCATAGATCAGCCTATGTTTCTGTTGAGTAAGACAGGGGGCATAAATATATTACCGGTGACAAAAACAGGGTCTATATAAATCTCAGGCAGACAGCAAAAGATTTTATAAGACTGCAGATGTGCAGGCTGCTCTGAGCCTTCACTAGTCACATGTCGAATAGCAACTCTTTCTCAACTTCAGTTTTAACCCTTAACCCTTGTCTTGCTGAATATATTAATCTGCCACACCCACTACGCATTATCAGCCAATCAGATACTTGATGAAAATGATTGCAACAAATTCACAATCTAAATGACAAACAATGTAGATCCTGATCAGATGGCTTCGTCAGAAGCCATCTGATCTGAAACTACATTGTTTGAAACCGGGCTCAGCAGGACAAGGGTTAAGCTGCCAAGAAAACAACACATAAAGATGTCGTCTGCTTATTTCATCTTCTGATTTTTTTTGCAAATGTTTTAAAACAATATTTTTGCTTACAGGCAAACAGTGTGGGCCCAGATCGGACTGAGTCTGATCTGGGTCCACACTGTTTGCAAAAATGACTTTTAAAGTAACCGGCAGATGACAAAGTAGCCGACAATTGTTGTGATTGGCATCTTATGGGTTAAATACTCACAATCCTACCTTTATGTATCAGAATAAAAAAGGAAAATGAAGAAATCGGTAATCTTCAATACCGTAAAAATTCGGCTATAAGACGAAGATTTTTCCCTCCAAAATGAGCCCCAAAAAATGACCCCGTCTTATAGCCGAGGTCATGGACTGCAGGCTTTTTTCCGGAAATATCCGGCGAAGACCAGACATACGGAAAAAGCCGATCGGTGATTTTTGAATTGATATAAATCGCTGCCCACAAACCACCGCTACCATCACTATACCAGTAAATACAAACTCAGACAAAATTTTAGCATCACTTCCATCAAGATCCAGTGTTAAATGTCTGGTAATTAGTTGTCACTTCAGTTTAAATTTTAAAATTTTTCAGTGATCGATTTCAAACAAATTTAGTATATACAGTGTCAAGAAAAAATGCCCAGGTTTAATTTAATTAATAGGTTTCTGTGAAATTGTCTTTTCCAATGTGTAGAATGCCAACAAAAGCTTCATTTTGGACAGAAGAAATCTCCCCTTTTCCTATATTATTTTGATCTTTTAACCCATTTTGTACAAGAAACCCCGAAACAGGTAATTGGCAAACAGTGCAGGCCCAGATCAGACGCCGCAGAACGCGGCGTCTGATCAGGGCCTACACTGTTTGCAAAAATTTCAGCCATTTCCAAATAAATTTTGAAGAAAACACAACCTGACACCCCCTAAATTTTGGAATGGATAATATATAATTTATATAAGGAGGAAGATTCCATTTGCTACAAAAAGTTATAAAGCAAAACAGAGAAAGCTGTACATAAATTATTTTTAGCTGTTGTTGAAAATATATATCGCGATTCAGGTCAATGAGTTAGTGGATAAGAGTAACGACTCTTAATCATTAGGTCTCTCACAGCTGAGGCTCAAGTCCCCCTCGTGTCACGTGAGATGCCAAGTCCTGCAACCGTGGGTTAGGCGGTTTTTCTTTGGGTACTCCAGTTTTTGCCCACCCCTGATTAACCATTGGCTTGATATGAGTGAAATAATCTTGAAAAGGTCGTAAAACCAAAACCAAAAAACAATGAGTTGCACTAAAGACAGAAACAGACAATACACTGCTTACACCAGTTCTTTACATTAACACAGTTGTTGGGGTCTTTACAGCAGAAAGCACACAAGTCAAACCACCATGTTATATCCAAACACATCGAGAAAACACGCCTATATAATTTGACCCACCCCTTAAGCCCCACCTTTATGTTAAAATGGGGTTTACAGGGGTATATATTATTTTTCTTTTGAGCATTTTTCTTATTTCTGCTCAAAAGAAAAGATTGTGTGTACTCATTAGAACCACCTAGGCGAGGCAGTTCTAACCAGTTCCCACAATCTATGTTTTGGGCAGAAATAGAGAGAAAAAAATATCAGAATTTTTTACCTGAAAATTTTCAGGGTTTTTTTGTGGTAAAATTTTCAATATACATGTGTATTGAATAGGCGTGTTTTCGTTTTCGTAATGAAAAATGTATAGATTATACAGAAACGTTACCATTTATGTTCATTTTTCTAATATAATCTGTATATTTTTGGGATCCCTCATCTAAGAAATGAATTTTATTTTTCTGTTGTTCATGAAAGTTTGAACACAGTGGGGCGCATGCAAAGTAAATGAACCCCAAAGGGATTCATGTAAACTTTGCTAGCGACCGGCTGTCATTCATGAAAAGCAGAAAAATTAAGTTTAGTTTTTATATTTACATTCTTTGCCCCTCATAACTGGGCAAACAGCTGAAAAACATTTGCACGCTGTTTCTTTCTACAAAGAGCGGAACAGCGCTGAAGTCACCAGTGCCCGTAGAGAACCATGGTTTAGACTGATGTCACTTGATGTCACTGAAAATCATGTGACCCGATGCGTTCATGAAAGTATGAACTATAGTAAAATTCCTATATTAAGACCACCTTTTGGACTGTTCAAAAGTGGTCTTTAAGACCACTTTTGAACAGTTCCAAAGGTGGTCTCTGACCAGAGAACACTCTATGCAGAAAACGCAAAGAAACAATAGCTGAAGCTTTCTAAATGAGCTTTTAAAAGCAGAATTAGTCTCAATTTTTGGTGGTCTTAATAGCGGAATTTTACTGTACATAATTTTCTATAGGTTTACATTAGACTTTACACTGGAAATGTAAATATTAAAGCATGTTATATCCAAAAAACCTGTTATAATGAACAGTGTTACAAAGAGCTTAATGTGTACATGTACTGGCAAGCATTACCATCAATGGGAATATTCTGTGACATAGAGAGCTGTGTATCCCCTGTCCCTGGAGGCATGTCAACCAGGAGGTAATCAAGGGGAGCCCATGCTACCTGCAACAATATGTGCATAGAAACCATTTCAATAAATGCACGGGTCAACTTGTCTGAAGCATCACGAGAATAACTAACTCTATCTCTATTTGTGGTGGAAATGTTTAACCCTTTTTGTACCAAATGGAATGTCCCTCCTTATATGTAGCAGGAGTCCATTTCATAATTTAGGGGTATCAGGTTGCGTTTTCTTCAAAATTAATTTGAAAACTGGTTGAACTTTTTGCAAACAGTGTAGGCCCTGATCAGACGCCGCATTCTGCGGCGTCTGATCTGGGCCTCCACTGTTTGCCAGGGTACCCGTTTTGGGGTTTCCGATACCAAATGGGTTAATACATGTAATTTTACAAGTACAATATATATATAGTCTTGTTCCTTATTCTTATTCTAGAAATTTTGGAGTGGGTGGGTGTGTGTGTGTGTGGGGGGGGGGGGGTTGGTTTCACGGCCCTTTCAAGATTATTTCACTCATTTTCAGCCAAAACTGGAGTACCTGAGAAAAAAAACAACAACTGACTTTCCATTGCAGCATATGGCTTCTCATACCGGTATGTGACCTGAGCGAGCCTCAAACCACAGTGGTAACAAACCTAATGACTAGACAAAAGTGCCCAGTGGGGCACGTATACCCCCGGCCAGTGCCATCAAGAACTACAAAGGGAAATAACTCTAAAAGGCCTGACCCCTTGGCCCTTATTTTCTTTCCCACAATACAAGTAGTCATACTGATCATGTGTGCAAAATTTCAAGTTTCTATGTGAAGCAGTTCCTGAGATATCTTTGACACAAAATAATTGTTTACGGACACACAGACGGAAAAGACAAAAACTATATACCCCCATTGCATACTTCGTATGCCGGGGGTATAATAAGAGTCAGCACTCTTACCCACTAGGCCATTGTGGCCTGTACAGTGTCTATTACACTGGTTTTGATGGTACATGTGTTTTCGCAGAAACTGATAAGTTGGGTATTTGGTAATGATTAACCCATTGCATGCTAGTGGACTTTTCCATTGCTGTATGTTGGACATGTCCATTTGTCATATTATAAGGAGTGTCAGGCCTATTTTTTCGTTTTTATTCTATTTTTGATAAAATTCTTTTTGCAAATAGTGCAGGTCCTGATCAGACACAGCATTCTGTGGCATCTGATCTGGGCCTGCACTGTTTGCCAAGGTACCCCTTTAGGGGTTTCCCACATACAACAGGTTAATCTATATTCTTTAAGTCTAATTTAAACTGAACCAGATGCAAAATTCACTTTAAAAACCTATGTTGTGGATATTCATTAGAAACACCTCAGTGAGGTAGTTCAAAGGAATACCCACAACATAGGTCTATATGGAGAAACATGGAAAATTGTCCTTCATTTATTACCAAATACCCATCTAATCTGTTAAATGTGAGCAATTAAGGGGAATGGAGACACCTTTGGGGGGAGGCAACTCCTGCAAAAGTATTTTTGTCTCCCCTGTCAATAAGGGTCTACTCTTAAAGGAAAGAATTTCCTCCTGAGGAGCAAATTCTTTCCTTTAAGAGTAGACCCCTTTTTAGTGGGACAGGGCTTTTAGAAAAGCAAACAGGAAGTCCCGAAAGTTGTCTCCCTTTGAAAAATGGTGGAAAAATCTCCCAGGTGTTGATATTCCCCTTAAATTTTAACAATTTTTTTTACATGATCCAGCAAGGAGTCCATAACGTGCAGACAGAATGGCAAATAATATATACCTTTCAGGAGCAGTCTGATCTAGGTCTGCACTATCTGCTTAAGCCTATCTGTCCAAATACTTAGGACCATTACGGTAACCCTACCCCTATCTCGAACAAATTTTCAAAGTCTAGAAAGTATTTAAGCCACTGAAGTCTGACTGTACATTACGATAACGCACCCGTGCGGCATAATGCATTTTTTACACCTCTAAAATGGCCATTTTATCTAATGAAAATCCATGATATTTTTCTCATAAATACTGCAAACATAGGTTGTGGGTGCTCGTTAGAACCGCCTCATTGAAGCGGTTCTAACGAGTACCCACACCCTATGTCTAGGAGCAAAAATAAGAAAAATAATGTATACCCTGTAAACCCCAGTTTTCTCTATATAAAGTGGGGTACAGGGGGTCTCCATTATATGGACTTGTTCACGTGATGATATGCATGTCCCTACAAATGCAATCTAATCAGTCTTTGCTTATTTTTTTAACTACCCGAAAGGGTCCATGATTTGAAAATAAAAAAATATTCTATTCTATTCTATTGTGCACTGCATGGCCGTCTATGGATTGAAAGCAAAGTCTTCATGCACACAGTGCAGGTAGTATTAAGAGTGCATATTTGTTTGTTTGAATTCAGGTTTTACGTTCCTGTCAACACTATTAATTTCATTTTGGAGACATTGCTTCCAATTTTGTGGGACATTTACCCAATACCCGATATTGAGATGAAATGACATCCTATGCTCTACTGCCCAAACAAACCAATAGGGTTTATATGCAGGGACCATCCGACTCACACCACTTTGCCTGGGCAGGCTTAAATTTTCTAAGTGGTTTACCAGTACTCCTGTGCAGTGGGCTTCAGCCCTGTGTGGAAGCATCATCATGCAGCCCAATCTATTTCTCAAAGCCCTGATAGGTGGGGCCACACTATATGGCCGCATATGGATCCAAAGCAAAGTCTCCATGCTGAGCGGCAGTATCAACCCTTTTCGTGCTGACCATGACAATCCCGAGCTTTGCAAACAGTGAAGATCCAGATCAGATGGCTTTTGAAGAAGCCATCTGATCAAGATCTACATTGTTTGTCATTCAGTCTATGAATTGAACAAATTAATTACATCAAGTAGTTTGATTGGTTGATAATCAGAAATGGGTGTGGCAACAATGATCTATTCAGCAGGACATGGGTTAAGAGTGGGTATGCAGGCTGATCTGAGTCTTTGTAGTGCACACATATTCCAAGATATATTTTGGCTGATAATGCTTAACTCTAAATGGAATCTTCCTCTTTATATATAGCAGGAGTCCATTTCAAAATTCAGGGGTGTCAGGTTGTGTTATCTTTAAAATTTATTTGGAAAATAGCTGAACTTTTTGCAAATAGTGTAGGTCCTGATCAGACGCTGCATTCTGCAGCGTCTGATCTGGGCCTGCACTATTTGCCAGGGTACCCATTTTGGGGTTTCTGGTACAAAATGGGTTAATTATAGCATATGGCTGCGGTGTCCTAATTTATAATTCTTCATAATTCCAATTCTCCATCAAATCGAGCGATTTGATTGGTTGTAGTAAAAGTTTTATACTTCAATAAATTCCATGAGCAAGAATATCAGAACTATTCCACACAGCAACAGGTGTTAAAATAATGTGATGTCAAAGAGCACGTTAAGAACCATTTTCATTTTATATGAAGCGACGTTAACAGCATTTGATTAAAAGATGGGGAACTATTGAAAATGTAAACATTTGAAGACAAACTAGAGAAAGCGACCAGTGGGTCACGTATACCCCCGGCCAGCGCCATCCTCTGATTTATCTTTTGAGCTTGTATGTAATATGAATGAAGAAGTCAAGAAGCTATAAGAATCTATAAATGTGCTTGTAAAAGATAAACCAAACATAAAATTTCTAAATGGACTAATGGAGTGAGGGCATCAAACTTACTGAAGGGTTGGGGGCATCAATGTTACTGCAGCAGTAGGGTGGGGTATGCATCAATGAAATCTTTGGACTGGTATGCAAACTCGATGCAAGTATCAATTGAATTTGTCTTAGAGTTTAGAATATACAGGTTTCTATAAACTTTGTCATAAAACTTTAACCAAATGTAAAATTTCTAAGTCCGTGACCTTGAGGTCAAGCTCACCGTGGGTGGGGAAGTGATATACATAACGAAATCTTTGGACTGGTATGCAACATTGATGCAGGTATCAACTGAATTTGTCTTAGAGTTTAGAAGATACAGGCATCTATAAACTTTGTCATAAAACTTTAACCAAATGTAAAATTTCTAAGTCTGTGACCTTGACCTCAAGGTCAGTGTGGGGGGTGGGACATGCATCAATGAAATCTTTAGACCAGTATGTAACTTCAGTGTAAGTATCAACTAAATCTATCAAAGGGTTCAGAAGATATAATCTCTTAGAAACTTTGATGCAAAACTTTAACCAAAATGTTAATGGGTGGACAGACGGACGGATGGAAAGACGAACGTTCTTACAGATGGACATTTGTTGGGTACTACAGTGTTAATTTTTCACCTATAAGTACCCAACAATCAGCTAAAATTTGCACAAGTAACATGTCCCATCAAATTTGTTGGCTACTTTTTCGGATACTAACGGAATAAACGGCAAGTACCCAACTTATGTCTACCCAACATATGCCCGTGGATGCGCTCGGACACACTGACGGACAGACGGACGGACGAACGGCAGGACGAAAAACATTATACCCCCATAGCATATACCCAGGGGGTATAACCATAGCATACTTCGTATGCCGGGGGTATAATAAACTGAATTTAAAGACAATTTTTTTTTTTTTTTTTTTTTTGCTTGGGTTTATTTCGAAGATGGCATCTTCTAACTGAATAATTATTCCACCGGGGCCGTTGGTAAGTTCATTCTTATGCTTTCGAAATAATTCTTACCATTTTCGTGGTATTTTTAAACATTTCGATGACAAAGTTGGAATTATAAGGAATGAATTATCATTTTTGTTGATTTTATCGATGTGTAAACTCTGGCTAATCACTCACAAACTTAATTCGGGCTCTATGCATTTTGTGAGTGATTCACCGGAGTTTACACAGCGATAAAATCCAGAAAAATGCAATTCATTCCTATAATCATGTCAACTAGTCTGTGTAATGAAACCCCTCTAAAATAGAAGTGATGGCAATGATATTAACCCACAGCTCCCATCAGAGATAGAGAAAACTGGGGTTTAAGAGGGTATACATTATTTTTTCTTACTTCTGCCATAACACATACATTGTGGGTACTTGTTAGACCCCATTATCTATGTTTGGAATATAAATAAGAAAAATATCACAAATTTTGAACAGAAAAGTAACCATTTTGGTGATTTAAATAATGCACTACCGTAAAAATTCGGCTATAAGACGAGGATTTTTCCCTCCAAAATGAGCCCAAAAAAAACCACCCCATCTTATAGCCGAGGTCATGGACTGCAGGCTTTTTTCCGGCAATGTCCGGCGAAGACCAGACATACGGAAAAAGCCGATCGGTGATTTATGAATTGATATAAATCGCCGCCCACAAACCACCGCTACGATTTTTCTGCACGCGATCGGAAAATGACGTCATCCGACGCCATTACCCCCACACGTGTTTAATGTCATTGCATGTATATCTTTCATAAAAAAAAATGTTTGGAACCGGAAAAAAAATATTTTCCCGATAGCTAAGCGGTTGTGAATAGAGGTGGATAGAAAATCAGTGCTTTGCACAGCTCCAGAATTATCCCCAGAAGCTCCATGTCAATAACCAACAACAGCGTTTGACTTTTCCCGCCAACGTCTGCTATTGGGGGCCAAAACATAACCATTCATGAGATTGTAGAAAAGTCCGATTTTATAATGCAAAATCTACCGTTAGAGCAATTAAATCAGTTTCACACTGATTGTGGATTAAATTTTATGACTGGAGGATAAACGCAAATTAGAGACATAACTTGACCATATTTTCACACCTTATCGACACGCACCGCAGGGTGGCAATTATACGACAGGGATTAACAATAGTGTCATACTTGAACCGTAATAAATACACAGATGGTTTGTCTCTGAATTGACAGCGATTTACTTACTGGGTTAGTTTTATCGTATTCAAGGACTCAAAAAGACTTCTTTTTTTTGCACTTGTCCCGACCGAGCGTCATAAGGTCAAAGTGCACCTGCCCGGCGTGATTTAGGTCTTGTCCCGGACGGCCAGGAAATGGATTTTTCAGCCCCTGTCGTCTATTAAATAGAAGTCTGTGTAGCCTAAGCCAGCAAAGCATGTACCGGGCCGACAGCGATACGACGTATCGGCCCTGCGTTTGCCGCTATTTTGTGCTAGCTGGGGCGTTGGTTCTGAAACTGAATAGCTAGGTGTTGTGTTCCCCGATAAAAAAAAACAAAACGATCAGTTACTTATCAAAAAGCTGCAACAAATATTTCTAAATTCTGTGGCTGGAAATGAGGGGTAAGTAGAGAGGTTTTCTGACGAAAAAAGGCCGATTTCTCACATCTAAACGGCATCTGGCGGTAGCAGATAGGCCCCCGACAGATATGGCAAAAATTTGACCCGTCTTATAAAAGAGTATAAGCAAAATCCCACTTTAGAATAACTGAAAAAGGGGTCCCGTCTTATAGCCGAATCGCCTTATAGCCGAATTTTTACGGTATGTCACATGGGTGTGTTATTGTAATGTTATGGTGGGTAGTAGGTTCTTGTTGCATCTCAATGGATTTACCTGCCTGAGAAGTCTCTGAATTGCTGACATCACCATAGGACCCCGCCATACTATAGGAGATCTCTCATCCACCAGAAAACCCATAGACATACTAGAAAAATTGATGCAAAAACAGGGATTTACCAGAATACATCATTATCTACTTATTAACAATTTCTTAACAACACATAGACATACATAGTACATACATGTGCATCAAAGGATTGTAGGCTCAGCCTATATGCATCCTCTCCTTGATGGCCGATACATATAATGATATACACACATACAAAAATATTAAGTCGTATCCGTCAAGATCCCAATGTTGAATCAGCATTGAGATAACTGTGAAATTGTTGAGACAACTTTGCTGTGTTCATGTGTAAGATGTCATGAGAAACATAATGAGAGAGAGAGAGAGAAGAGAGAAAAGAAAGAGAGAGAGAGAGAGAGCTTAAAAAATGTTTATATGTATACATGTGTACTTTATTACATTCTGGAATAAAAAAATGGAGATGTAAAAAAAAAAAGAATCGCTACTTCCTGGTCACCAGTCAGACATGCATGACTGAGCTACTGGTACTGAAGCTGAGCTCATAACTTGCTCTATATGAGCCAGCGCATGATAAAACCTACAATAAGATGGGTGCGACCAGCAGAGACTCAAATCAAACTGCGCACCCATTCACTATGACAAGACCTTTTTCTTATGTCTCTTTGCATAGATTTTAGCCTATAGTAGGTACATGCGATCATCGAAGACTGATCAGACTGCGCAAATGTGCAGGCTGATCTGAGTCTTCGGTGCTGGTTCAAGCCTTATTGTAGATTTCATCATGTGCTGGCTTATATATCAAGTAGTATAGGCTGTCACTGTGGCCAATTGGTTAAAGTTGCACCCTTTACTACCAGTGAAACCAACTGTCCACTGCTAAAGAACAAAACAACCTTTTTATAACTCTATAATTTGGGTGAAAACCAGACACCAAGGTAGTTAAATAACTATGTAACATTATATCCAACCAAAAGTATACAGATTATACAGAAAATATTCTATTATTTTTAGGATCCACATTTAAGCTGTGTTAAATCTAAAACCATTTCCTAGATCGCGCAGTCGATTGTATACCATCGCAAATACCCGCTTTTTCTATTTTTGTACTTTCTGACCTTTGACCTTCAAGCCATGTTGGGTCAAGGTCACAAAAAAGTAGCCCACTGCCATCTACATACAATGTACTATCCACATGCAAAGTTTCAAAAGTGTAACTTAAGATATGGCAAAGTCATACTTTTTTACCTTTGACCTTGGAGCCATGTTTGGGTCAAGGTCACAAAAAATAGCCCACTGCCATCTACATACCATGTACTATCCACATGCAAAGTTTCAAAAGTGTAACTTCAGTGGTTGCAGAGGAGATCCATTTACAAGAAATGTGACGGACTGACATACAGACGGACAGACAGACTGACGACCACTCTGGTACGAAAACAATATACCCATTTTTTCTTTGAAAAAGCGGGTATAATAATGAAAATGTTATAATAAAGCAGTCTATACACATACTACAGAGGACCCTTATTATATCAACAGTATTTATTCCCTATTATTGTGCCATTATAAAGAATTTGCCATTATAAAGAATCCCAGTTAGAAGTTTGAAAGGTAATAAAAATCCTTTTCCCCATCATTACTCCAAGAAACAAAATGTTATAGACATTTGTTAGAATTGCCTCTGTGAGGCAATGATAACAATTATCTATAACATTTGTTTCTTGGAGTATTAGATTACAAGACTCTTTCATGATTATGGATCGATTTGTGCATTTCCAACCCAAGGGAAGCCCATGCCGCTCAGAACCACGGCTAAACCTTTAGTTAAGTAGTCATTCCATTGAAATTGCCGTTATAACAAGTTTTGCCTTCATAACGATTGTCGGTATAAAGTGGGTTGACTGTAATTCATATAGTTTGACTATGTACAGTAATTATTGTTAAATCTGTATCAAAAGTTTGTTGTATTAGATACATTTATAATGCTGTCAGAAAAAGAAACAGTGCTGAGCTTGATCGGGCTGCTTCATGAGCAGTGATTGGGTCTGAGTATGCAATGATTGCTCTCGCACTATTGTCCCAATATTTTAAGTAATTTAGTTTTATGAGCATTTTTCAATATAACAAACAAGTTCTGTTTCGTTTCTTTGTTTGATTTGAGGTTTAACATCCCCGTCAACACTGTGTAGGTCATTTTGGAAACGTTGCTTCCCATTTTGTTGGACTTTTATCCGACATTGAGACGAAATGACATCTCAAGCCCTGTCGCCCAATGAACCAATAGGGTTTATAAGCAAGGATGCTCCAACTCGTACCGCTTTGCCTGGGCAGACTTAGATCCTCTAAGCAGTTTACCAGTACTTGTATGCGGTCGGTTTCAGCTCTGCGTGGAAGCATCATGCAGCCCATCTATTTCTTCAAGCCCTGATGGGCAGGGGCCGAAACAAGTTCTGTTTACAAGCAAAAATTAATGTTGTTACCATTTTATTCCAAAGTTCTGTAATGGTATCATTTGATCATCTGGAAAAGAAATAAAATTCACCAAGTCGGAATTAACACTTATCCTGCTGCATAAGTTAAGCCACACCCATTGCTGACTATCAACCAATCAATTTACTTGTGTAACATATTTGTTCAATTCACAAACTGCATGATAAACAGTGTAGATCCTGATCAGATGGCTTCTTCAGAAGCCATCTGATCTGGATCTACGCTGTTTGCAAAAGTAGGGGCTGTCGTGATCAGCACAATAAGGGTTAATATAAAACGAAAGATCTACAAATGTCTCAGAACTAGTGGAAAAAAATAAACAAACAAACAACAGAAGACTGTTCTACTTGAAACAAATAGCATGAGCTTTTTCACATACTTTTCGCTACAAAAACAATCCCAAAGTTCAACTTATGTACGTTATACAGCAGCAAGTAACATGTTAATGGCCCCCTGCCCACAGGGGCTTGAAGAAATAGATGGGCTGCATGATGCTTCCACACAGAGCTGAAAACGACCCCACATGAATACTGGTAAACCGTTTAGAGGATCCAAGCCTGTCCAGGCAGTGATGCGAGTCTGACCATCCATGCTTATAAACCATATTGGTTTCATTGAGCGGCAGAACTTGAGATGTCATTTCATCACAATGATGGGTAAAAGTCCCACAAAATTGGAAGCAGCGTCTCCAAATGACCTATACGGTGTTGACAGGGACGTTAAACCTCAAATCAAACAAACAAACAGAAAGGAAGAAAATACAGTCAAACTTCAATGGCTCGAACACCTTTGGGACCATAAAGATTTGTTCGAGACAGGTAGTTCAAGCTACCGAGGGTTAATCTTAGAGCAAAATCAGGAGACATAATATGGACATCTTTTCAATTTTCTTCAATAACTACGTTGTGTGTACTCATTAGAATTGCCTCATAGAGGCAATTCTAATGAGTACACACAACATACATCAATGTATGTTGTGACATCAATGTTTGTTTGTTTGATTTGAGGTTTAACATCCCCGTCAACACTGTAAAGGTCATTTTGGAGACTTTGCTTCCAATTTTGTGGGACTTTTACCCGACATTGAGATGAAATGACATCTCAAGCCCTGTCGTCCAATAAACAAATAGGGTTTATTAGCATGGACGGTCCCCCTCGCACTGTGGTTCCTGGACAGGCTTAGATCCTCTAAGCGGTTTACCAGTACTAGTGTGCGGGCCAGATTCAGCTCTGCGTGGAAGCATCATGCAGCCCATATATTTCTTCAAGCCCCTATGGGCGGGGGCCGATGACATCAATGTATGTTGTGTCAGCAGTTGTGTCAGCAGAGGTGTAAAATTTCCTCAAAACTTGCTCGCCTTTATGGTCTAAACTTTTCATTTAGGTGCTAAAAATGAAGAAAAAGGGAAGTCGGTTCTGAAAATCTCCCACACCCTGCCTTAAAATTTACTCGCAAATGCAAGCAGGCAAGTGAAATTTTTCAATCCTGGCAGTTATGGATTTTTTTCCTAGGGACTCTAGAATGAGTTCAAAACAGCCGTGGTAAACGAGCCATCGGTGTTTGAGCCATTGACGTTTCACTGTAGATAGCATTAGGAAAACACGCCTATTCAAATACATTGTAAATTTTATCGCCAAAAAACAACAAATGTCAGAGGAAAAATTGTGATATTTTTCTTATTTCTGCTCAAAATATAGATTGTGAGTACACATTAGAACTACCTCATCGAGGCAGTTCTAACGTGTACCCACAATCTATATTTCAGAGCAGAAATAACAAAAATAAGGTTTACCTCTGTAAACCCAAGTTTAACTATATAAAAGTGGGGTTCAAGGGGGTCATAATTATATAGGCGTGTTTTCCTGATGAAAATGCAGAATGAGGAAACAGGAGAATGGAAGATGAGAAACAGAATAAACATAACATTTCCCTTACACCCCTACTTCCTGAAAAAATAACGGGCCTTGCCAGCCAGTGAGGGAATATTAGTTGGATGACCAGATGCTAAAAGATACAAGAAACCCAACCAGCCCAACATGGTAAGCCAAAGCTGTCCTATGCATGGTATGCCAAAGCTATTCAATGCATGATAAGCCAAAGCTAGTCTATGCATTAAACCAGACAGTGCCGCTTGCTCTTTCGCTGCTCAGCGCCCAAAGAGCAGAATGGGCTCTAAACAAACTGTTGTGAAGGCTGATCTGAGTCTGCTGGATTGGTAAGGTTGGCACAAAAGATGATTCAAATACACATTATGAAAACATGTCAATTCAAATATACTGAACATTTTACCACCAAAAACTAAAAATTTTCACATTAAAAAAAAAATCAGATATTTTTCGTATTTCTGCTCAAAACATAGATTGTGGGATTTCCTTAGAACAGCCTCAGCAAGTTGGTTCTAACAAGTACCCATTATCTATATTTTTGAGCAGAAATAAGAAAAATAATGTATACCCTGTAAACCCCAGTTTTACAATATAAAAGTGGCATTAAAGGGTGTCAAACATGTATATGCGTGTTTTTGTGATGCTGATTCAGGGGAATGAATACGGTACACATTTAGGGGAAACGACTCTTGCACAATGTTCTATCTCCCATTAAATGATTGCTTATATTAAGAGGGAAGGATCTGTTCCCAAGGAGCAAATGTTTTTCAAACCAGGAGTTTGCAAGTTGTCACCCTTGTGACAATATAGAGTAAACTTCCTATATTAAGACCACCTTTGGGAATGTTCAAAAGTGGTCTTTAAGACCACTTTTGAACAATCCCACTGGTGGTCCCTGACCAGAGGACATGGTATGCAGAAAACGCGAAGAAAAAATAACAGCATCCTTCTAAATTAACTTTTTAAAGCAGAATTAGTCTTAATTTTAGGTGGTCTTAATAGCGGAATTTCTTTGTTATGCAAAACCTACTTTCATTTAATGCTGGTTCCCCTTGTAGATTCATCATTGTGGGTATTGATGGTCCATAAACATCAGCATCCAGGATACCAACAGACTTAGACTAGCAAAAAATTACAATAGCAATTGCTATACATACAGTAACAACTTCACCACAACCTCTTTATAACACTGTTTTAACCTTTACCCTGCTGTAGGCGACAAGCCCCTATCTTTGCAAACAGTGTAGATCCAGATCAGATGGCTTCTGAAGAAGCCATCTGATCAGGATCTACACAGTTTGACATTCAGTTTATGAATATGTAGAAATAAGCTGCATCAAGTAATCTGATTGGTTCAAAGTCATAAATGAGTGTGGCTTAATTGAATATTCAGCAGGTTAAAGGTTAAGGGTTCAAAGCATAAACCATGTTAACCCATTGTAATCTAGTGGACTCTTCCATTGCTATATGTTGGACAAGTCCATTTGTCCTTCAAGGAGTGCCAGGCCTATATTTTTTTTTGTTTTTATTATATTTTTGACGCAAAATTCTGTAAGCAAATAGTGCAGTACCAGATCAGTCGCTGCGTTCTGTGGCGTCTGATCTGAGCCTACATTGTTTGCCAATGAACCCCATGAGATCCCGATCCTGCATGCAATGGGTTAATTAAACAGCTGTGTTAATAATAAACAGTGTTATAGCGTATAACAGTATTATATTTACAATCTAAATCTCAGTACATATACAAGTCATGTAAAAATAGTTCAAAGATACGATAAAAATGATAAAAAGTCAATAAGACTAAAGATTTCGTATCCCTGAAAGGTTATACAGGTTGAAAGTATTCACTTACCATGTCTAGGGAAGCCCCCATTGAGTAGTGGTTAAGCTACTTGCCTCTAAACCGGAGGATGTGGGTTTGATTCCAGGCCTCTCCAGACTTTTGGATGAGTCTTTAAACTCAGGTCCTGTCTCTGTATGATCCTAGCTGTTGGTGGGATGTAAAACTCAAGAACACACATACACCATGTCTAGGGCCAGCATATAAAAGGATGAGCTTATCTTCTACCTTTTCATTTTTAACCCTTAAAATGTCAAGAAAATCTGCATTTGAAAATATCGGTTTATGTCGTCTGCGGAATCTTCTTGCAAATGTTTTAAAAATATTTTTGCATATTAGCAAACAGTATGGACCCAGATCAGACTGCTCCTAGAGAAGCAGTCTGTTCTAGATCCACAATGTTTGCAACAATGACTTTTAAACTAACTAGCAGATGACAAAGCAGATAACAATTGTTGTGATAGGCATTTTATGTTTTAACTAGAAAAAGTGTCCATAGGACACGGATGCCCCCGCCAAATGCCATTCATAAAAATATTACAAATGTACTTCAAATCAATCATAAATTATATTAAAATCATAAATGTAGGCGGTAGAGCGATGACAAAGTTTTTCTAAAATTAGCAACAGTGACCTTGACCTTGAGGTCATGACCTTGAAAGTCAAAGCAACTCGAGATATTATCATAAGAAACATTTGTGTGAAGTTCTATTAACATACATCAATAAATATAGGCACTAGAATTGTCATAAGGAACATTTGTGTGAAGTTATACTGAAATCGGTGAAGAAATGTAAGCGCTAGAGCCATGACAAAGTTTTTCTAAAACTAGCCACAGTGACCTTGACCTTGAAAGTGGAACTCGCTAGAGATATTGTCATACGGAACATTTGTGTGAAGTTATATTGAAATCGGTGAAGAAATATAGGCGCTAGAGTGATGACAAAATTTTTCTAACAAGAGGGCCCAATGGCCCTATATCGCTCACCTGTGTACCAGAAAATCATTAGTGTAGGAGACCACTTGACATTGCTACACTAAATATCTAAGCTCTGGGCCTTAGGGCTTTGGAAAAGAAGATTTTTGAAGCTTTTTTCAATTATAAATCTAAAGGAGCTGAGTGGCCCCGGGGTGTGGCCCATTTGGGGTGTTAGGGAAATGTTATGTTCATTCTGTTTCTCATCTTCCATTGATGTCACAACATACATAAGCTCTGGACCCTGTGGTTTCAGAGAAGAAGATTTTTTAAATTTTTCCCATTATAAGTCTATGGGAGCTATATGTTGCCATGGCAACCAGAATTCCAATCTGATCAGCCCAAAAACCTTATGCAGCCTTTCCCCCTACCTGATGATACTTCACATGAAATTTGATCAAGATTGGTCATGGGGTATTAGAGATATACTTATTTGAAATTGTTTACGGACACACGCATGGATGGACGCATGCACGCACGACGGACAAAAAGTGATCCCAAAAGCTCACCTCGTCACTACGTGACAGGTGAGATAAAAATAGCCACAGTGACCTTGAAAGTCGAAATCGCATGAGATATTGTCATAAGGAACATTTGTGTTAAGTTATATTGAAATCAGTTAAGAAATGTAGGCGCTAGAGCGATGACAAAGTTTTTCAAAAAAATAGCCAGTGACCTTGACCTTGAGGTCATGACCTTGAAAGTCGAACTCCCTCGAGATATTGCCATAAGAAACATTTGTGTGAAGTAATATTGAAATCAGTGAAGAAATGTAGGCGCTGGAGCGATAACAAAAGTTTTCTAAAAATAGCCACTGTGACCTTGACCTTGAAGCCATGACCTTGAAAGTGGAACTCGCTCAAGATATTTTTATAAGAAACATTAATTTTTTGTGTGAAGTTATATTGAAATCAGTGGAGAAATGTAGGCGCTAGAGCGATGACAAAGTTTTTCTAAAAATAGCCAAAGTGACCTTGACCTTGAGGTCATGACTTTGAAAGTCGAACTCAATCGAGATATTGTCATAAGAAACATTTGTGTGAAGTTATATTGAAATCAGTGAAGAAATGTAGGCGCTAGAGCCATGACAAAGTTTTTCTAAAAATAGCCACAGTGACCTTGACCTTGAGGTCATGACCTTGAAAGTTGAATTCGCTCGAGATTTTTTTATAAGGAACATTTGTGTGAAGTTATATTGAAATTGGTGAACAAATGTAGGCGCTAGAGCGATGACAAAGTTTTTCTAAAAATAGCCACAGTGACCTTGACCTTGAGGTCATGACCTTGAAAGTCTAACACCTCGAGATTTTTTATAAGGAACATTTGTGTGAAGTTATAATGAAATTAGTGAAGAAATGTAGGTGCTAGAGCGATGAAAACGTTTTTCTAAATATAGCCACAGTGACCTTGACCTTGAGGTCATGACCTTGAAAGTCTAACTCGCTCGAGATTTTTTTATAAGGAACATTTGTGTGAAGTTATAATGAAATTGGTGAAGAAATGTAGGCCCTAGAGCGATGACAAAGTTTTTCTAAAAATAGCCACAGTGACCTTGACCTTGAGGTCATGACCTTGAAAGTCGAACTCGCTCGAGATTTTTTTATAAGGAACAGCTATATCCCCCCTCACAACTATATTGTGCGAGGGGATAAAAATATTACAAATGTACTTCAAATCAATCATAAAATATATGCATCAAGGGCAGATAATCCAAAAACCAAAAATGCAAGAGTTGTCTTCCTTGTTCATGACACATCGTCTCAGTGTGATGAATGCACCTGTGAAGTTTCATGAATATATTCCATACGGTGTAGGAGTTATGGCCCGGACACGGTTTACTATTTGGTACTAAGTCAAGGGCAGATAATTCAAAAACCAAAAATGCAAGAGTTGTCTTCCTTGTTCATGACACATCGTCTCAGTGTGATGAATGCACCTGTGAAGTTTCATGAATATATTCCATCCGGTTTAGGAGTTATGGCCCGGACACGGTTTACTACATGGTACTAAATCAAGGGCAGATAATTCAAAAACCAAAAATGCAAGAGTTGTCTTCCTTGTTCATGACACATCGTCTAAGTGTGATGAATGCACCTGTGAAGTTTCATGAATATATTCCGTACGGTTTAGGAGTTATGGCCGACACGGCATACCATTTGACTATATATGGATGTAAGTCAAGGGCAGATCATTCAAAAACTAAACAAGCAGGAGTTGTCTTCCTTGTTCATGACACATCGTCTTAGTGTGGTGAATGCACCTGTGAAGTTTCATGAATATATTTCATACGGTTTAGGAGTTATGGTCCGGACACCGTTTACTATATGGTACTAAGTCAAGGGCAGATAATTCAAAAACCAAAAAAGCAAGAGTTGTCTTCCTTGTTCATGACACATCGTCTCAGTGTGATGAATGCAACTGTGAAGTTTCATGAATATATTCCATACGGTTTAGGAGTTATGGCCCGGACACGATGTCACCGGACGAACGTACGAATGGACGAACGGACGGACAGAGGTAAAACTTAATGCCCTTTCGGTATTCTCCGAATATGCGGGGGCATAAAAACCTTCCCCAAAGCAATCCCTATACTGCTTCCTGGAGGGAAAGTTTGGGGTATGCTAAAGTTTCAAACAAACAGTGAAGGCTCTGATCAGACTGCATGGATGCATGGTCTGATCACAGCCCACTAGGATAACACATCATTCTGTGTGACATAGTGCATTCTTTCATATCTCCAAAACGGTTATTTTTCTGATAAAATTTTGTGATGTTTTCCTTATTTAGACTCCAAACATAGGTAGTGGGTGCTCATTAGAACCGCCTTATATGGCAAAATATAGATTGTTACCAACTTCACTCAGAGCGATGAATGGCAAAAGGTGTTTCCTTATTTTATATCTGAAACCTCATATCATATCCTGCTGAATAAATTAATTTAATTTAGCCACACCCATTCTGACTATCAAACAATGAAATTACTTGATATAATGCATTCATTCAATTCACAAATTGCTTGATGATGCATGTAGCTCCTGATCAGTTGGCTCCTGAAGAAGCCATCCGATCTGGTTCTAAACTGTTTGCAAATGGTAGGGGTCATCATGTTAAGCAGGAAAAGGGTTGGAAGTATGAAAGATGACTTTCTTAATTATCCCTTAAGATGCCAAGAAAAACTACATCTGAAAATGCTGTCTGCTTACATGTATGTCATCTGCTGAATCTTCTTGCAAACTTTTTAGAAATATTTTTCATACAGGCAAACAGTGTGGACCCAGATCAGAGCAGTCTAATATGGATCCAAACAGTTTGCAAAAATGACTTTTAAAGTAACCGGCAGACAACCAAGCAGACGGCAATTGTCGAGATTGACATTTTATAGGTTAATTTCATGAAAAGCTTGCCGGGCTCGGTAGCTCAGTCGGATGCACGTCTGATTGGTGATAAGGAGGACGTGGGTTCGTTTTCTGCCGGGGTCGACTATATTCTTTCGTGGAGATTGATCATGAAATCTTTTCTACGGTCATTCTCTCCCTTCGGCTGATTGAAGAAGGGCAGTTGTCAGTTTCCAGCGAAAGAATGTGCACTGTACTGGTCAACCGCTTATGTATAAGCTTGCCCATGAAAAGTATGGATAGGTAAACTGACCGGCTCAAAAATGACCTAAAATAGAATTGACTGGGCTGTTAAGCTCCAAAACAAACAAACAAAATCATGAAAAGCTTATTTTATTCTACTTACACTGTCCACAGCTGCCATGGCAAGAGCAAGATTCACTGGAAAATAATACATACACATTATCACTACAGTAACTTGATCAGCTGCACCGATTCATGTGTAGTGGATATTTCCAGATCAAAGTATCACACATGATGCAGTGCGTCATCTAAGGCTGACACGATTAATTGTATAACCGATTAATCGATCGATAATCTCCACAAAAATGATTATCATTTCTGATTTGCTTTTAATCGATTACTTGATAGGTATAATTTACTACCCAAACTTGTGCATAAAATAGCTGGATGAGTGGCAAACAGTGCAGACCATGATGAGACGCCCCATTATGCGGCGTCTCATCTGGGTCTCCACTGTTTGCTCAGGCCTGTCTGTTCAAATATACATAGGTTTAAGTGCAACATTTGGTAAGAGTCATGCTCAGACAGAAAGCCAGACAAGTAAAACAATGACAAAAACCTTAGCGATTACTAATCGATTATCGATCGCAATCACATGACCGATAACCGATTATCTCTTCAGTTCCGATTAGCCAGCCCTAGCGTCATCCATGATGCACTTCCACAAAATGTGATACTTTGTGTTTGTTTGTTTGATTTGAGGTTAAACGTCCCCGTCAACACTGTACAGGTCATTTTGGAGACATTGCTTCCAATGTTGTGGGACTTTTACCCGACATTGAGATGAAATGACATCTCAAGCCCTGACGCTCAATAAAACCAATAGGGTTTATAAGCATGGACGGTCCGACTTGCACCTCTTTGCCTGGGCAGGCTTAGATCCTCTAAGTGTTTACCAGTACTCATGTGCGGGTCGGATTCAGCTGCGCATGAAAGCGTCATGGAGCCCATCTATTTCTTCAAGCCCTGATGTGCGGGGGTGGATGATACTTTGTAATTATAAAATATTATATATAGTAGTCGCAGATAAAATTGACAAGGCGGAGCTATCATTTGCAACTGCCTTTGGAATGATCTATTAACAGAAAGGTAATGCAAGTCATCCGATTGTGTGAATTCAACTGTAACACAAACAAAGTTGTGGCGTATACGGCCATTTGGTCCACTTAAGGAAAGCATGCGAAAGGCACTCTACCAAATGTTCTGGTGGACTCAGCAAATTTGACATATATATTGACAACACCTGAACAGCTCCGCCTAGTCAATCTTATCTGTGACTTCTATACCAGTACCTTCAATAAAATAATTTTTCAAATGTAAATAAGGGGGAAAATTTGATGTTACTATCTGCTTTCTACTAAGTGATGCCTGGTTCTGCATTACACATGGCTGATTTCTAATGTTGAAGCAAATGCCTGAGCTCAAAGCTAGACTTGATTTCACCCCATTGTATGCTAGTGGACTCTTCCATTGCTATATGTTGGAAAAGTCCTGTCCATTTGCCATATAAGGGGTGTCAGGCCTATTTTTCCATTTTTATTCTATTTTTGAAGGAAAATTCTGTTAGCAAATAGTGCAGGCCCTGATCAGACACCGCATTCTGCAGCATCTGATCTGGGCCTGCAATGTTTGCCAACGTACCCCTTTAGGGGTTTCCCTGCATGTAATGGGTTACAGGATGGTAATATGGAATTGGAAAATGCACGTAATGTGATACAGGATTCTGTATTTTTCTGCTAGATAACTGATAAATTGCGGTAGATAGCAATATTTTTATAGGTATATAATATAGTATAAAATGCTTTCGGGGGAAACAACTCTTTCAAATAATATTGCCAGCAGGAGTTTTCCTATGGATCAAGGGCCTGTTGTTCAAAGCCTCATTAACTTAACAAACTTGTAAATGCTCAAATATTAACTGTTCTAGTAGGTACAACTGGCCATTAAACATAATTTTGGTCATGTCGAGTGTGTCAGTTTACCTAACCACACTTTTCCTCTGAAGGCTTCTAGATAAGATGTTAACCAGTCCAGTGCAAATTCTTTCTGCAGAAAAAACAAAACAAAAAAAAAACTGGAGGCTCCACATGTAATTTGGTTTCAACTTGCCTAGAAGTTTCAGATGAGATGTCATTTGAAAATGTTGATGATGCAGATGATAACGCAGATGACAATGGACCACTGCCTATAATATAAGTTCCCCCAGAACCTTTGGCTTTGGTGAGCTAAAAATAAGTAGTCATTAAAAGCTGCCTTCCTTGCCAAAAAAAGCAGAAATTATGCCAGGTGTATACATTCAACTAAAGGGGAATAGATATGCTTTCAGGGGAGGCAACTCCAGCAAAAGTATTTTTGTCTCCCATGGCAATAGGGGACCCCTTTTTCAGTGGTAATGAGTTTACAGACAAGAGGCCCGTGGGCCACTACGCTCATCTGAGGTCATGTGGTTTATACCATATACAGGCATGCCGCCCATCTTGGGATTGTGACAACAATCCCACAAACCTCAGTTTACCTAGCCAAACTTTCCTGGGCAGGCTTATACATAAGCCATTAACCAGTACAATCCACATTCTTTCGCTAAAAACTGACAACGGCCCTTCTTGAATCAGCCAAGGGAAAGAATGACCGTAGAAAAGATTTCATGATCAATCTCCACGAAAGAATGTTGCCGACCCCGGAGGTATCGAACCCATGTCCTCCTGATCACTAGCCTCGGCACCCACCCATCGGGGCTTGAAGAAATAGATGGGCTGCATGATGCTTCCATGCAGAGCTGAAATCGACCCGCACACGAGTACTGGTAAACGGCTTAGCGGATCTAAGCCTGCCCAGGCAAAGCGGTGCAAGTCGGCCTGTCCATGCTTATAAACCTTATTGGTTTCATTGGGCGGCAGGGCTTGAGATGTCATTTTTATCTCAGTGTCGGGTAAAAGTCCCACAAAATTGGAAGCAACGTCTCCAAAATGACCTTTACAGTGTTGAAGGGGACGTTAAACCTCAAATCAAACAAAACCAAACTGATCATCAGCCAGACGCACATCGAGGCTCGCTACCGAGGCTGGCTACCGAGGCTGGATAGAATGACTTCACTTCTGATGCTAAAGGCTACCAGGCAATCAGAAAAATTCACTGTTTTGCCTTCTTTTTTTAAGTGACCAAATTAGACCTTGACATAAAAAAGGTCAAGGTCAACCAAAGCTCATCACCTTTGAAAAAAACTTAGTGGGGCCCTGAGATCCTAATGCTGCATGTCAAGTTTCAAGGCCATTCGGTTCCTGAGCAGAAGTTTTTAAAAGATTTTACCAAATACATAATGGGCATGGTGGCCATATTGGTCATGTGACCCAGCCCTCAGGAACAAATTTATGTTCCCCCTTCCCATAGAGGCTACACATGTAATTTGGTTTAAATTGGTGAAGTAGTTTCAGAGATGTTGTTTGAAAATGTTGACGACAATGATAGACGATTGCCTATACTATAAGCTCCACCAGAGCCTTCGGCTGTGGTGAGCTAAAAAACAAATGGCAAGTCCCGAAAGTTGTCTCCCTTTGAAAAATGGCATATAGATCTGCCAGGTGTATCCATTAGGCCCTGCCCATCGAGGCTTGAAGAAATAGATGGGCTGCATGATGCTTCCATGCAGAGCTGAAACCAACCCACACACAAGTACTGGTAAACCGCTTAGAGGATCTAAGACTGCCCAGGCAAAGCGGTTTGAGTTGGACCGTCCATGCTTATAAACCCTATTTGTTTCATTGGGTGGCAGGGCTTGATATGTCATTTCATCTCAATGTCGGGTAAAAGTCCCACAAAATTGGAAGCAACGTCTCCAAAATGACCTTTAGAGTGTTGACGGGGACGTTTAACCACAAATCAAACAAACAAATGTATCCATTCACCTTGAAGCTAAACCAGAAAAACATACCAGCGGTAGTTGATTTTCCTACCCCACCTTTCCCAGAGGCCACCACAATGACCTTATTCACCCCAGATATTGGTGCCTGTTTTGGTAAACCTCTGGCCATCAACTTTTTCTGGTGTTCTGTCACATTCTGACCTGGCATGCCCTGAAATTCCATTAAAATAATACAGCCCTGTGCTAAAATGGCATAATATTATGTTATATCTCCAAAACTGACATTTTTAAGATAAATATTTGTGACAGTTTTCTTATTTCTAGTCCAAACTTAGACTGTGGGTACATGCTTGTTAGAACTGCAATGAATCTAACAAGTACTCACAATATAATATTTTTAGCAAAAATAAAGTAGACCCCTGTAAATTCCACTTTTCTCTATATAATGTGGGGTTTACAGGGGTGTTCATTATATTGATTTGTTAACTCGATGTGTATGAGGGAGCAGCCTTTAAATGAATGGAGCCTTGCATTGTGAACTGAGGACCCTTTTAACCCTTACCATGCTGAACCCAGAAATATCCTTTTTTTGAAAACAGTATAGATCCAGATCAGCTGGCTTCAGAGAAGCCAGCTGATCAGGATCTATACTGTTTTCCATCCTACTTCTGAATCCATGGTTAAAATTGAAATCATGCAACACTAATGGCTAAAAGTTGGGGAGGAGTGTAATGCATTGAAATATGCAGCATGGTAAGGGTTAAACTTGCATGGATGCAAGTCTGCTAATTCAGTTCAGGCATTTTGTCTTTTTTGGGGTCGACTGTTTGTCAGTCGTCCTAAATTGTCTGTTGATCAAACTAAAGTTACTTAGTTCAGTAGCATTACATTGCAGATGTCCACATGACTATCACTGGTTTAATGGTACAAAGTAATTGTTATTTATAGCCGTGCTGTTCTTATCATTGTGAGGTCAGAGTGTTGTGTATATAGGGTTACCTGTAGAATCCACTGCACTTATGTGTTTAGGTTTGGCAAACAGTGCAGACCATGCTCAGATTCCAAAGAAAGTGGCTCAACACAGTTTGCTTCGCTCTTATCCTGTTTAGTCAGCCCCCACCCATCGCCGTCCGTCCATCTGACTGTAATGTCAAACCATTGCCCTAAGACCATTTAAGCTTAAATCTCTTAACTTTTATAGGCAATAGCCCTATGGCTGATGACTGCAGGGATGTATTCAGAATTTTGATGTGATCACCTGCCCCCTCAGGCAGGAGATGGGGCCCAAAAATGCCAGAGAGGTCAGAATTGATTTTGTTCAAACATAGTCATGTAACTCATGTTGCATATCAAATGGAAAGTAATGAAGGGTAGAAAGAATACAGTGCCCCGGGGGCATGTCTGGGGGTCACCAGAGGTCAAAAGATATATATTGTTTTCTGGATCCTTTTGTCGAACTGCCGCTAGGATTTTTGAGGGAGCCAGAAAATCTTGACACTGTCACTGTTAACAGCCCTATGGATGAGGACTGGAGGAACAAATTCAGAATTTTGCTTTGATGCCCCCCCCCCCCCCCCCCCACTTGCCAAGTGAAGGACAGGAGTGGGCCCAGGGGTCAAAAATCTATTTTGTACAAAAATAGTCATTTTGCATATCAAATCAATTGAAGGTAATGTAGAGTGGAATGCATTGATGCAAAAAAAATGTCCTTGGGATGTCTGGGGGGTCGCCAGAGGTCAAAAAGTAGGATTTATGTCCTTTTTCGATTGGCACGCCTCCTAGGCTGTTTCATTTAGAATCTTAAAACTGTCACAGGTAATAGCCCAATGGATGAGAGCTGTATTTGGGACTTTGATGTGACCGCCCCTTCGGCCAGGGCCTGACCTCGACTAGGGGTCAAAAATCTATTTTGTTCAAACATACATGTAGTCATGGTGCATATCAAATTAGAGGTATAAATTTATAAGACTATAATGCGATGATGCAAACATTTTGCCCCGGAGAATACCTTGGGGTCACCAGAGGTTAAAAAGATGTATTTTGGGTCATTTATTTTAACATGGTTTTCACAGTGCGAGGATATGCAATGACGCGACATCGACCTGCTCTAGTTATTAGTTAATTATGTACCGATTAACATGGGTGTGAAAATGATTATCGATAGGAGTTTAATCTAATTGTCCTCAATTAAAGATTGTTTTTAATTCCATTGATTTTGTCAGTGAGCGGCATTCCTGCATTTTTATTGAGCCACCTGTACATATATTCACACGTATGTGACCTTTTATGTCCCTTTTACAAGTTCAGTGAACACGCCTATGAACGAGCAAGTCACGACATGACGAGAGTTGACTCTGCCTAACAGTCGTATGTCCTCTTGAACCCCAATTTTATATATCACAATGCTCGGCTGCAGCCCCTTTTCATAATGAACAACTAGTCTGAGTTTCGAGTAAATACGTATGTTCAGTAATGACAGAGATATTACAAAATGTCCCAGTTTTTGTGCGACGACGACGCAGACGAAAATGTCCAAGTTTTTGCACGACAACGCCAGAGCTATGACAATACCCCGTCGTGTTCTTCGAAAACAGCCGAGCTAAAAACTGGTGTTCTAATGGGTACACATTATTTTCCTCACTTCTATTCTATAACATAGATTATGCGTATTTGTTAGAACCGAATTGTCAAAACGGTTCTAACGTCTATACAACATTTATGTTACCCAATGCTTATGTTTTGAGCAGATATCAGAAAAACATAATTGTAGAACTTACATTTTGAGTTGAGTTGAGTTTGACTGGGACCCAAACCACCTGTCTGATGAACCCAAACTACCTGTCTGATGAACCACCAGATGCAATTTTTGTTGTACAGCAGCTGCAAGAGATATATCTGGCAGCCAACAGGAGACTCTACATGGCTTTTGTAGACCTGGAGAAGGCATTTGATCAAGTGCCTCGGAAAGTCATCTGGTGAGCACTAAGAAAACTTGGAGTGGATGAGTGGTTTGTGCGACTGGTCCAAGGGATGTATGCTAATGCTCGGAGCCATGTTGGTGTTGGTGATGATAGCAGTTAAGAATTCGAAGTGAAGGTGGGTGTTCATCAACTTGATGATCAAGGTCCTGTTCTCAGCCCACTCCTTTTCATCATTGTGCTTGAAGCCTTGTCATGCGAGTTCCGCTCTGGAGTCACCTGGGAGGATCTGTATGCTGATGACCTTGTCATCATAGCTGAATCCCTTGACGAATGTGTCAGGAGGCTCTTAACTTGGAAAGATGCAATGGAGGTGAAAGGGCTGAGAGTGAATGCAGGAAAGACAAAGATCCTGATCTGTGGTACAGGTCTGGACCTCCTGCAGAGTACAGGCCAGTTCCCATGCACTGTATGTCGCACTGGAGTTGGCAGCAACAGTATCTTTTGTAATGGCTGCAAGTTCTGGGTGCACAAGAAATGTAGTGGGCTCAAGTGCTTGATAGAGACCCTGATTACAGGTGTACATGGTGCCAAGGAACTGCACGACCCTTAGATGGTAGACCACAGAGGGAAGTCCAAGCCGGATCCAACAAGCTGGAGGTTGTAGCTTCCTTTTGCTACCTTGGTGATATGCTCTCAGCAGTGGGTGGTTGTGACCTTTCAACCACATCATGTGTGAAAACAGCCTGGAAGAAATTCAAGGAATTGCTACCAGTTCTCTCTTCCCGCCACCTCTTGTTCAAGGCAAGTGGCCATGTGTACAGCTCTTGTATGCGGAGCGCAATGCTCCATTCCAGTGAGACATGGCCATTGACAAAGCCAAACATCCAACGTCTTCAGCGGAATGACAGGGCAATGATCCGACAGATCTGCAATGTCAAGCCACAGGATGCTGTCACCATCAGGTCCAGTGAGTTACTTGACAATCTTGGCATTGAGGACCTGGATCTCATCCTGAAAGAGAGAAGGCTCCGCTGGTATGGACATATGGAATGCTCCAACAGTGCAGTGAAGACTGCCTGTGACATACAGGTAGGTGGAAAGCAGCTGATGAAGCAAGATGACCTGGAATTAGCTGACAAAGACATTGCAGAGAATGGAAGCTCTCTGCTATCGATCCTCATGACAGACAAGCCTGGAGATCTGGTGTAATATCTGCCATGCGTGCAGCAAGCCAGCTACCTGGAAGGGGGCCCTCTTATGTGGTCGTTGCCCCTGTATCTGCATGTTAATAAAAAATCTGTTGATGATGATGATGACATTTTATTTGCAAATGAACCCAAAATGTAGGTTCTACAATTACATTTTTCTCATTGTCGCACCTGCTTGTAGCATGGTGTGACATAGGCGTCCGATTTTCCGTTTGTCCGTCCGTTCGTTCGTCTGTTAACATTTACGTCGAAGTTCGACATTTACGTCAAAGTTTTTATTTTTACAAACCTCAGCTACCATCAAACCTTACATGAAACATCTCATAGACCTTCTCACTTTGTAAGCACCTTGACCTGGTGACTTTGACCTATATTTTGCGCTCCAGTGACTTTGACCATTATGTCGAAGTTTGACATTTACGTTGAAGTTCGACATTTACGTAAAATTTTTTATTTTACAAACCTCAGCTACCATCAAACTTTACATGAAACATCTCATAGACCTTCTCACTTGGTAAGCACCTTGACCTGGTAAATTTGACCTATATTTTGCGCTCAAGTGATTTTGATCATTACGTCGAAGTTCGACATTTACGTCGAAGTTTGTATTGTAATCAACTATAAGACTAAACAACCATCAAACCTTTCATGAAACATCACCCTGAGCTCCTGACTAAGCAAGCACCTTGACCCGGTGGCCTTGACCTACATTGTATGCTTCAGTGAGTTTGACGCAAATTACGTCGATGTTCCAGATCTTCTCAAATAAAAGGCCTACAACAATAAAATCTTGAATAGTGCTTCTCCTAGATGTATTGACTCTGCAGGTACCTTGACATGGTGACCTTGACCTATATTTTACACTCCACTGACTTTGATACATTTTACGTCGAAGTTCCAGATCTCCTCAAATAGAAGGCCCACAACCATCTAATCTTGCTTAGTGCTTCTCCTAGATGTACTGACTCTGCAGGTACCTTGACCCGGTGACCTTGACCTATATTTTAGCTCCAGCGACTTTGACAAATTTTTATGTCGAAGTTCCAGATCTCTGCAAATAAAAGGCCTACAACCATCAAATCTTGCATAATGCTGCTCCTGGATGTACTGATTCTGCAGATACCTTGACCTGGGGACCTTGACCTATATTTTACGCTCCATTGACTTTGACACAATTTGCGTCAATGTTCCAGATATTCTCAAATAAAAGGCAGGCCTGCAACCACCAAATCTTGCATAGTGGTTCTCCTAGATGTGCTGACTATGCAGGTACCTTGACTTGGTGACCTTGACCTATTTTTTTGCACTCCATTGACTTTAACACATTTTTGGTCGACATTCCATATCTTCTTAACTATAAGGCCTACAACCACCAAACCTTGCATAGTGCTTCTCCTACATTTACTGACTCTGCGGGTACCTTGACCTGGTGACCTTAACCTATATTATGCACTCCAGTGACTTTAACACATTTTACGTCAATGTTCAATATGTCCTAAAATAAATGGCCTACAGCCACCAAACTTTGCATAGTACTTTTCCTCAATGTACTGATTTGGACCTGGTGACTATGGCCTATATTTTTTGGTCCAGTGACTTTGACACATTTTACATCAACTATCAACTGCTATGAAATTTACTTAATTAATAACAACATTCTGATTGTGGCTTCTATGACTTTTGCCCCCAGCAGGTGGGATGCCGCCTTCTGCGGAATTCTTGTTTTATCATTTAACAGCATATTAATTTAAACTAGAATGTATTTTCAGACATAGAAAGTGGCCCTTTTTTTTTTCAAAGAAAATTTTGTGCATTATGCAGTGCTTTTTTGGTGCTGCCATTGAAAAAGTCAAGAATACATATACTGTAGTGGGGGTTAGCAGCTAAGTCTGTGCCTGGCACGGGGTTAGCAGCTAACCCCGTGCCAGGCACAGACTTAGCTGCTAACCCCGTGCCAGGCACGGACTTAGCTGCTAACCCCCATTACAGTATATGTATGGGGTGAGTAGCTAAGTCTGTGCCTGGCACGGGGTTAGCAGCTAACCCCGTGCCAGGCACAGACTTAGCTGCTAACCCCGTGCCAGGCACGGACTTAGCTGCTAACCCCGACTACAGTATATTTATTTTTGACTTTTTCAATGGCAGCACCAAAAAAGCATTGCATAATGCACAAGATTTTCTTTGAAAAAAAAGTGTCACTTTCTATGTCTGAAAATACATTCTAGTTTAAATTAATATGCTGTTATTTGCATTTGAACTTTTAGGGAATCTTAATGTCACGTTGCACATGTTATGCAGCGATCACAGCCCTGGGACGGTTTATACTCCAGTTCTGATAGCTAACCTAATTTCTGATGATAAGACATGATTTCAAATATACTACATGGTACCCATCGGGTTAAAAGGTCTGTATAGTGGACAACCATGTAAACTCCTCTTTATATAGAGACTAAAGACGACCTATGATTTGCAGAAATTATCATCCTAGACATTGATAGAAAGCCCTATAGGACTTGTCACACAAGTTGAGAACATAGATTGTAGGCACTCGTTAGAGCTGCCACAATGAGACAGTTCATATGAACACCCATAAACTATGTTTGTCAGTTCTGGGTCATTTCGGCCCATGGCGAAATCGGCCCATAGCAATTTCGGCCCATAAATGATTTTAAAGGCTGTTATAGGGGTCAAACATCAGCCAGACTATATAAAATGAATGATATAGATAATTTATGATAAAATACATATACAGTAGAATTTCGCTTAAAAACCACTCCTATATTAGGACCACTCCGCTAGTCAAAGGTTCTTCACGCATCCAGCGATCATGACCATACTGTGCAGCTGAGTAAGATGAGCTGTGTATGCTGGGCTCGTGAAGTAGTCAAAGCTTCCTCATGCCTATATCAACCATGACCATACTGTGCGGTTGAGCAAGCTGATCTGTGTATGCTGGGCTCGTGAAGTAGTCAAAGCTTCCTCACGCCTCCAGCGATCATAACCATACTGTGTTGTTGAGCAAGCTGATCTGTGTATTCTGGGCTCGTGAAGTAGTCAAACCTTCCTCATGTCTCCAGCATTCATGACCATACTGTGCGGCTGAGCAAGCTGATCTGTGTATGCTGGGCTCTTGAAATAGTCACTACAGTGATAATGACCATACTGTGCGGTTGAGCGAGCTGATCTGTGTATGCTGTGCTTGTGAACTAGTCAAATCTTCCTCACGCCTCCAGTGATAATGACCATACTCTGCGGCTGAGCAATCTGATCTGTGTATGCTGTGCTTGTGAAGTAGTCAAATCTTGCTCACGCCTCCAGTGATCATGACCATACTGTGCAGCTGAGCAAGCTAATCTGTGTATGCTGGGAATGTGAAGTAGTCAAACTGAAAGCTTCCTCACTTGACCATACTCTGCGGTTGAGCAAGCTGTTCTGTGTATGTTGGGCTTGTGAAATAGTCACTCCAGCAATCATGACCATGCATACCATCTGGTTGAGTCAGCTGATCAATCTTCCTCACGCCTCCAGCGATCATGACCATACTCTGCGGTTGAGCAAGCTGGACATAAAGCATTATTTATGGACAGGACTTCAAGCTCCCTAACAAATGTACCCCACCCACCCATGACACCCGGCATCATATAAATCTGTAAGCGACCTGACAACATACCAGAGGGTTGTCGTGCGATAAGAATTTTTTTATCTGTGTCAAACATAGTCTATAAGAACATAGCACAGCTCTTGCATTCATTTTTATCTTGGATACGAACAAAATTCCTTGATTGTAAATCAAGTCTTCAGTTTGAGATATGCCTGGAAAAAAGTGAAGAGTTTTTCGGGTCTGCCTTAAAACAGTAATGATGCGTAATGTAGCGTAATGATGAGTAATGTAGCGTAATGTAGCGTAATGTAGCGTAATGTAGCGTAAAGATGAACAATTTATGCCTGAAAATGACCACCTATCTTTGTTAGTTGTTACCGACTTGATTCTCCAAAATGTCTAAAAGAAGACGGATTGATCTGCGAAAGGAACCTTCCTTTCGCGAAAGGAACCTTCCTTTCGCGAAAGGAAGGTTCCTTTCCCGAACGGAAGATTTTCGCTACGAAAGGAACTTTTTTTTTTTAGATAATTTGATGTCGAATGAGATACCATCCCAATCAATAAGCGACCTGTCATGTTAGCCTATAGATAATATATTATCCAAATTTTCCAGCTGGCACGGCACAAGAGCGAACGTATTTGTTTTGTTCATGATAAATGCATAAGGATTATCTCCAATATGAATAGTTTAGTCTTCATTTTTTCTGACGTCGCTCTTGTGTCGCGTGGAGGTCTGACTAGGTCTTGTTGCTGTAACCGAAGCAGACCATTTCTTAGCCTCTCGATTCTAGCAACAATTGCCAGCCCTTTTTTTTTTTTTTTTTTTTTTTTTGCTTTTTTTATAAACATGGATATTTTTGCTGAATTTTTTTTCATTTTTTTTTCTTTTTATATATACTTTTTATTATTATTATTTTTTATTTTATTTTTTTATTTTATTTTTTACATTTTCTTTTCTCGGGTTTTGGTTATACGCACTCTTGAAACACGTATAACCAACTTCCGATAATTTTCCAGTGCATAACAATATTTTCTCTTAAGACCGACAATAGCCATTTGAGGTGACTATGTTAAAGCACAATTTAGTCAGGGCTAGAAGCCACAGCCTGGCCACTTGAGGTGGTCAGTTGTATCCTGACTTTGCTTTAATTTTACTTTACTAAGATATAAACACTTTGAATTACAGTATTCGGGGCTAGATGCCACAGCCTGGTCACTTAAGGTGACCAGTTGTATCCCGAAGCTGTAAATATGTCATTGAATTATTTTTGTTGACTGTACAAAGTCGGGGCTAGAAGCTACAGCCTTGTCACTTGAGGCGACAAGTTGTATCCCAACTTTGTACAATAAATCGTACAAATAACCCACTTGAGGTGGTCTTGGTTTTATAGAGTCAGGCAAATATTGTTATGCATTGGAAAAACTAAATGTAATATTTTTTATAACACAGTACAAACCGATACATAATCTTATATATTTACAACCATTTCAAGCACACCAAGAGAACAGACACATGCAGTATATCTCAATCATTATGAAAACACACCTATTCAAATATATTGAAAATTTATCACCATTTCCATCAGAACAATTCTGATATTATTTTCATATTTGAGCCAGCGCACAACAAAACCTACATAAAAACGTGCTACCTTCAAATACCCAGATCAGTCTGCTCATTTACTCACTAAGACAACTGTATCTCTCTTTGAATAGCCTGCACATGCGAAAAACGAAGGCTGTGATCAAACTGCGCTAATGCGCAGGCTGATCTGAGTCTTCGCCGGTCGCAAAGCATTAACGTAGGTAGGTTCTGCTGTGCGCTGGCTCATTTCAGCTCAAAATACAGATAGTGTGAGGCGTTTCTAACGAGTACTCACAATCTATGTTTTGAGCAGAAATACGGCAAATGATGTATACCCCTATAAACCCAAGTTTTACTGTATAAAAGTGGCGTTCAACGGTCCATAATATATAAGCGTATTTTCATGATGGAAATGCAGTAAAATTCCTATATTAAGATCACCTTCGGGACTGTTCTAAAGTGGTCTTTAACAGTGATATAATTACAATCAAACCAAATTAATCAAACCAAATAAATACAAATGAACGGACTTCAAAGTGTGAATTTTAATGACTTCATAATTCGGCATGTGTCTTTAATGATAATAGTGTATGATGTCTTGTCTGCCTTATTTGATAAGCCGTAAATCCATAATGGCATTTTGTTAAACAATGGATACCTGCCCGTCTCACTTCAGGTGTGAAAATCATGTTAACATAAATCAGCACGAGCACCTTTAATCGCGCGCCCAATTAAAGAAGGTGCGAAAATCATTTAATAGAGAAAGAAAGAAAAAAAAGAAAATTAAAATGAACTGAAAGATAAATTGGACTTATCGTCATTTTGGAATGAATATGACATAACTTATGATTGTATTCTTTGAACAATATTTTGTATTCTTTTCCTTACATTGCTAGTATAGACCTTGATAATAAGCCAAAACTAATATATTAATCGCTAAGTTGTTAAACCTGATAAGATGTGGGGTTTATATAGGTCCCCTATGCATTATTTTCATGGTTATTCTCCAATCATACGTTGTGGTACAGTTTTAGGCGCCTCAATGATACGAGTACGCATTTACAATCTATGTTTGGAATAGAAATACGAAATATTTTCATATATTACATAGGAATGTTATCACATCGGGTTGATAAGTCGGTATAATGAACATTCCTCTAAACCACACTTGATGCAGAGAAAAAAATGGGGCTTACGGGGGTTTTCATTAATTTGGCGAAAAAAGTTAATGTGGGCCATTTTAGCACACTGATGTGTTATGGAGTAACAACGATATATAAAAAATTCAACAACAAAAAAACGAGGCGGTTCTAATGAGCGCACACAACTTATACCAAGACATAGGTTGTGGGCACTCGGTTAGAACCGTCTCAACGAGGTGCTTCTAACGAGCGCCCACGATTTTGTTTTTTTGCAGTATTAATAAGAAAACTTCAACGGATTTTCGCCAGAGAGAAAAGACATAGGTTGTGGGTACTCGTTAGAACCGCCTCAACGAGGCCGTTCTAATGAGCGCACACAACTTATACCAATATATAGGTTGTAGGTACTCGTTAGAACCGTCTCAACGAGGCGATTCTAAACTCTATTAGTTTATCTCCACCATGGATCGCAAAAACCTCACTGGGAGTTGGGCTATTGACTGTGGGTATCAGGATGCGGGAAAAAAATTGTATCTGTTCTGGAGTAAATATAACAATTCATAAAATAGGCTACACTACGCATCATTATGCTTTTTCAGGCATCATTACGCCATTTTAGGCATCATTACGCTACATTACGCATCATTACGCCACATTACGCATCATTAAGCCACATTACGCAACATTACTGTATTTAGGTACATCGGAGTTTTTCAGGGGAGTCAACTCGGGAGATACCAAGGAATCGACAAGTAAAATATTAGGAAAAATTTCTGTGAAACTCCACAAATTCAAGCATTGCTAAATTGAATCCATTCATCACAGAAGTATTCTGTCAGATGGCTTAAACAAACGGGCAAGATATTTGGGCCGATATTTGTATTTTATTGGTCATTTTCCGTTTTATTTAAACTGTTATTAGTTTCCGCGTTTCCTGAGTGTGCCGTTTTCGCCACCAAAGTGTTCGTCCTATATATCGTCGGTGCCGAGTGTAAATGGCGTAACTCAAAATATGTTAGTTTTCAGGAAAGGGAAAAAACTTCATAATTTTCTTCCCATCGTGTTTTATATATCGAAAAATGATTATTTTGTAGTCGTAAAAGTGCTTTTGGGTTTGAAATTAAAATTTAATACTTAAAACGTCCAATTAATTGTCTTAATTAGATAGGAGGTTTTAGGAATTCCGTTTATGACGTCATTCTTGCGCATGCGCAAAGTACTGGCCGTCAATTGAAACGGCCATCGCTATTCAAATGTATTGGCGGAACTTAAAATGCTAGCAATATTCAGACATTTTGAGAGAAAATATACCCGTTTTCATTGAAATAATGCCTCGAGAAGGAAAGAATGATATTTTACTTTCATTATTGAAATTCATTTATCCTAAATCCGTTTTTAATTGACGAAAATCTTTTCGTGAAAGTCTTTACGTAACTTTCGTTTTATTCGCTATCTATCTATCTATCTTGAGAAATCTGTCCAACGATCTGTCTACATGTACAATTTAAATGTCCATACTGACAGTCGAGATAAACTAATGAGTGGACTGACGGAGGGGCGTTGAGTCGATGTTGGTTCGACGTCATGCCGCCGACACCCACTCCAACTCTCTTCATTGTCACATGACCCTTGGCATGATAGAGAGAGACAGAGAGAGAGGGGAGTTTGACTGACAAACTGACAGTAGACGACACACAGACCGACTGACTGAATGACTACCAGACGAACGGACGGACTGTTAGACAGACAAATAAACATACTGACAGTCGAAAAAAAAAACAACAATATGTGGACTTACAGACGGGCGTCGAGTCAACGTTGGCTCGACGTCATGCCGTTGACAACCACTCCAACTCACTTCAATGGCACGTGACCGTTGAGATGGTTTGACTGATCCCTGTATCCAAGAAGCCCATAACCCTTTTTGCACCAAATGAAATCTTCCTCCTTATATATCACAGGAGTCATTTTCAAAATTAAGGGGTGTCAGGTTGTGTTTTCTTCAAAATTTATTTGGAAAATGACCGAACTTTTTGCAAAAAGTGTAGGCCCTGATCAGACGTCGCGTTCTGCGGCGTCTGATCTGGGCCTGCACTGTTTGTCACTTACCCCTTTTGGGGTTTCCGGTACCAAATGGGTTAATGTAGACCTAAGGGCTGGGCAGGTTGAACCAATCTACAAATCTACCAGCTTTTACTGTAAAATCTTGCACTTGCGAAGGAGTGTTTAACATTCTTATGCTCTGAAAGGGTGTTCTACGTTTGTTTTGAATTTAATTTTCCAATCCTACTGAGTCTTGATGGGTCCGAACACTGGGCAAATGACATTTTATAAAGCAACGCCGTATTATCGCCAACAAAACGTTGTGACGTTTCATCGACGTTGCAATGTCAAATTCAATGCATCGCTTTGAAGTTGGTTTGATGTAGACATCACATGTCGGTTGACGTAGCGTCATTTAACGACAAACTGTAATTTACATTTGCCTGCACTCGCTAATTCTTGGTGCGCTGAGAGAGAGAGAGAGAGAGAGAGAGAGAGAGAGAGAGAGAGAGAGAGAGAAAGAGGGAGAGAGGACCCTGTTGGGTCATATGTACAATATATCATTTTCGTAATGCGAAATCACACATCTGGCAGCATATCGGTGTTTCTCCCATTATCTTGCATTAGAATTCCCCTAAAGTTTAAAAGAATTCCACTGTTTTACGCTGTAATTAACACTTTATCTGTCCCACTGCCTTTGAAGCAATACGCCAGATGACGGCCAGGGCTTTTCCCGTTCTATTTTTAGAACCGGAAGTACGTCACGAAAAAAGCTCCTATACATAATTATCAATGACCTAATTTGCTGATATGAAGTAGTATTTTTTAGATACGCGAGTTACGCCATATTTCTCAGTCAAACATCTCAATGAATCATGAAGTTAGGTAATTGTCACAAGACAATAAACAATGTAAACCTCATGTTTTATTCAATAAACAATTGCTATACCTGAGTTACCTACTCTGTGTTATTTTGTAATAAATCAAATGAAAATGATAAGTGCAATCAACTAGTTTTAATACCAATACTTGGACTAGAAGCTGAATGACTTGCAGAATAACATCACATGTTGAACTTTGTAGGCAATTAACACTGCATGAACATGAATGTGAATCTAATTATATGAATAAACAGAAAAAATGATTCATTGAAAACTTATGAATAGAAAGTCGAAGTAGCCCAGTCTTTTGCAAGCAAAGCTTCTCCAATGGATGTATGAAAAGCTCTTTCTCAACTTGAACGGCTGTTGATCTTCATATTTGCTGGGTGATAAATAATAATAATGATACTAACCAAAGTAACAATGTTTAACACCAGTCCGCAATAAAATTCATCTGAACTGAACACGTTTTTTTCACGTATTAAGTAACTAATTATGAATGTAAATGGGCATTCCCAACAGTTACTAATAAGCAATTTTCGAACTCACAAAAACTTTGATACAATAATCTCAAAAGTTACGTTCATTTGACTAGAATAAGAGCTTCAAATTTTAAACTGGTAATCTCGTAGAACATAAAAACTGCACCAAACGATCCCACAATGACATGAAACCATTTTTATTTGGGTGGTAATCCTAACCGATGTTAGAATACTCTTGTACATATACCACAAAATGATAGACTTCCAATGTCCTCGATACTTGTTTGGAATTGTGGTTTTAATTTACAGATCCGTGACTGTTTGCTGTATATTACATAGAACGGAATTCTTATGCTGTACATTTAACTTTGAATGTTCCCAAAGTGACATAATATTCAGTAAACAATCACGGATCCGTACCACAAGACAAGTTTTGTATAACATATACACAAATCCTTACTCCGACTACACTGCTTAATTTGCATGAGGAAGTCCATCATAGAATCCATGATAATCTCTTGGTATAACGGATTTAAGCTGTTGTAAGTGCTGATATTTTGTCTTCTTGATAGGAATATTTGACTGGTACAGGTTTGGAACTGTGTCTGACGCATCTGGTTCTCGCGACCGTGTTGCTCTTGCTTTAGGAACATCACTGAAATTTTCGTCGGAGTAATTATACCCCCGCAAACGAAGTTTGAAGGGGGTATATAGGAGTCAGCTTGTCGTCTGTCATCGTCGTCGGTCCGTTACAAAAAACTTTAACATTGCTCATAACTTCCTTATTCTTTGACCGATTTCTTTAATATTCACACACCACACACCTTGCCACTAGTACTTACATGTAAGACTGATATACACAAACCTGACCTTGACCTTTACGTTGACCTTCCTCAAGGTCAAATACTTGTAAAACTTTGTCTGACAACGCATGCGGGGGTATAATTGGCGCCCGTTAGGCGGCAGCTCTAGTTGACTTTAAACTGAATTTTGCCTTCTGGCAAGTATTTCAAGCTACGTATGTCAGTTACAACCGGCGATCCTACAGCAGATCCGGGTCTGATCGAAGGATAATAACTGAGTGTAGTATAGTCTTTGAAAATATTTGATTTCATATGGTTTCTCTGGACGAGCCTCTTTGATATAGTCTACATAGTTTTGTGGGACATAGATGGATTTTTTCTTAATTTTTCTCTCCACACAACTATGAATGCTGTCGCACTCCATTTGCGTGTGCCCTCGTTCCAGGAATTTCTGTTCGACAATAATTCCAGTTTTAACTGCAAATTGCAGTATAGCATTTGACAGAGTAGCATTGCGGTTTTGATATGTACAACCGTCACTAAAAATAATGACTTTCTTTACCACAGCTATGTCAAGACTGTTTAAGTAATCAATGAAACATGAGGCAAAACAGTTAGCCGTTAGTTCCCCTTCTGCCTCATGCCAAAAATAGCACATTACATTGCTCGTATTCATATCAAATATTGTAAAATTGTGACATGAGAGTTTCATCTTGTAATACAAACTACTAGCCTGAAGCTTGGGACAAATAAGTAGGCTCTCAAGATCAACTGTTACAACCTTAAGTGATGGATCATTTCTAGCAGTTTCTTTGTCTTCAACCTTTGCTTCGCGAGCTTCAGTCACCTTTTTTATATGGTTTTCGTACGCTTCCTCCTCTATATTGCCCGCTTTATAAGAGCAGCATAGGTCGCCCTGATCCTTTCTTGGTTGCCATAGCGAAAAATTGAGCTCATGGAACAATTCATTAAATCCCGTTTTGTTGAAAGGAGTTTTACCATTTTCAACACAATTCTTTTTATATTGTCGATAGACTTCACAGACACTTGAAAACAGAGGTTCCAAATACTTTTTAGAGCTTGAGCTTCTGCAATAATGAGAGGGCACATTAGATAAGGACTCAAGATATTCTCTTGCCGACTCTTTTCTCTCTGTGAAAACATTACTGCCTCTGGAACTATTTGCCGGCCTTTTCGGCACACCAGCTGTCGCACCAGATATCCAATTATGGATAGTTTTCTTGCTGATTCCAAGCGTACTAGTGAACATGTTCTTGCACACGACTAAACGTGTGTTATTGTGCCATAAATGATATCTGAAAGAATAATTTCTTCGACTTTTTCCACCAGTCGTTCTTTGAGCAACTTCAGTTTTTTCCATTAAGTTAACTACATATAGTTTCTTTTCTTTCCAATCCATTTCTTTCCAAAATTTTTCAAATATGGCATTTCTGGTTTCTTCATCTATTAACGTGCAATGTCTCATTTTAGTATGGTTTTCGCACTTTTTAGAACAGCCTCTTGGGCAAAGCATTCTTCCTGCTCTCACTTTGCAGTGTGTCTTTACACCTTGGTTATTTTTCTGGACCCCCAGATAAGCCTGACCATGCATTCTTAATTTTTTGTTCCTTTCTTTCTTTGTATCACAACTAATCTTTCTCCTTTTACCGACCCTTTGAGATTCATTTGTTTCTACTGTTTCTTCATGGTCTATTTCGTTAATTGCATTGTCATCTGATTCATCGTATTCATCGGCTTTGTTTTCATCGTTAGTGTCTGAATCAGCAGTTTTGTCTTCCTCATTTTTCCAGTCCGGATCATTTACATCATCGTCGAAATCATAGAAGTCTGTATCATTGTCCTCCTCAGATTCTTGAGTTGGGTGTCTAATAAATGTGTTTTGTATTGAATTTCCTTCATCTTCATTCGATTCATGTCTTACGATTTCTTCAGCTTTACTCGTTTCTTCGGTGTTATATAATTTAAAAACTGTTATTTTGTTATTTGTACCTTTGTTATCTGTTATACTATAGTCATGATCTATATTCGCATGGAGGCGATGTTTCTGTGCAATAACTTCTTCATCAGAAACTGCTGTACATGTTAGATTTGTATCGATTGCACTGACGTGTGTTTCTTCATTAACCACTTGTCTAAAAGCGTCATAGCTTATTTCATTACCTGTATTCTGTTCGGTATCAGTTTCTGAAATATTCGTACAAACAGTCTTCTGTAACTAAGTTGTTGTTTTCATCTTGTCTCAGAAGTGGTGTTTTATCATTAAGATTGTCAGTTTCTTGAGTATTCTGATTGCTTATTATACTTTGACCTTGAATTCTGTAGCATCTATTATCGGGATTGTCATTCTGACTTCTGCAATTTGCCAAGGACATACTGACCAAAATTCTTCCCCTAGAAAGCATGTTTAGTTGTTAAGAATGCGTCTTACTACATGAACAGATGTGTCTCTATACCGGTTAAATAAGCCGTGAAACAGTGGTTCGTCCTCTAAGGTATCTAGCGTTACTTGAAAGTATAAAAGTGCAGGACTGAGTATTCTTTCACAGTGACCAACCTGAAGGGGAATCCCTGATGCATCTAGAAAAATGAGTGTTAGCTCGCCACATATTGAGACAAGTGTATCCGGCTTTATCTTGGTAAATGCAATATACAGCTGCGTTAGATTTTTGCATGATTTCACAGCTTGAAAGTCAGCATCCACGAGGTTTGTGCAATTGGATACATTGAGTATTTCAAGGTTTGGTAGAAAATAAAAAAAAACACAATGTCGACAACTTACAGTTAGTGACATCTAACCAACACAAGGATTTAGCATTGCAAAGACTGGTGGTGAAAATGAAGTCTATGTCCGGTGGAGAACAATCAAATGATCCGTATGGAATGACAAACCGTGTTATGGCAAGTGAGTGACTGCATATTCTCTGCAAGTGTTCTTTAGTTGCTAATGAAAAGCAGTATGGTGCGAAATTTGACCAGAGAACTGAATTATACTCTATAATGGAATGCAATCGTTTACAAGTTGTTGCCACGTTTTGTAGTAGGTCTTGTATGGGGAAAAAAGACAGTATTTTCACCAACACCAGATCTGGCAGGGATGTTAATGAATACTTTTCCATAGAACCTGAAACAAACCAAAAAAAATACTAGAATTTTACTGAGCTTTGCCTTGCGTCTATTTAAGTTGGGTAACAAACCCATGCAATATATTACTAGTCTCATGATTCTACATCAATGACCTGTAATAGTTTTCTGCTCCAAAAATAGAATGTGGGTGCTCATTAGAATTGCCTCAATAATATAACGAGTCCTTACAATTTTTGTTTTTGCATAGTAATATGAAAAAATAATGCATACCTTTGTAAACCCCATTTTCAGTTTTAAAAATGAGGTTTACCTGGTTATACATCTCAAGGACTTGTTTTCGCAAGTTATCTAGCACTGTGATCCCCTCGCCTATGAAAGAGAAAGCTGGTCGTTTCGCTGGCTGTCTATGTTAGTGTCCATATTTGGTGGTTTGACGTTTGTATAGCTTTTCTTCTAGGTGCAAAAAGATAATTAGTGCTGTCTGTGATTGTTGCACTCGATAATGAGTAGTTACTAGCTAAAAAATGCAGTAGCTAACTAAAGCAAGTGGATTTTCAATACTTTCTTTTAGAAATAAAATTCCCTGACATTTCTCTGACATTTTCCAAAATTCAAAATTCCTTGACATCTTTCAGAATTCCCTGACAATTCCCTGACCTTGAAAAAAATCTTTTTTCCTGATGCATATGAACCCTGTCTCTTAAGTCTTTTTTGCAAAACACATTAAGAGCTGGTATTTATGTCTTTTTGTCTCAAGTTAAAGGCTCTAAACTGTAGTTGCTGATCATGTCTCGGTACTGTGAGAACTAATTATAATGATTTATATCTCATAATTCAGCATGGTCTTCGCGGATGCGAAAATGGCGTATCTCAAAATGCCGAACAAAAAGGAGAGTAATTGTGTGATTTCTTGAACCGCTAAATTGGCGTATCTAAACATATCCACGTAAAAACACATAAAATGAGTAATTATTTACACAATATGCTGCTATTTTCTAATTACTTGCGTATTTTGAGTGCATACAGTTGCGCTCTAACTTCGACAAAATACAATCCGATATCAGATTGTTTCAATTTTTATCAAATGACTAACATAACAAAGATATTACAACGAAAACTACCTCGCTTCCTTCAGCAGTAAGACAATCGTAAAGCTGGTGGATTATAAAAGAAGACTTACCCTGTATTTTATCCAAAAGTAAGAAGAAACATGTGATGATAACACTTCACTGACACTTTTGACTCTTTCTGTAAGATAGGTAATTTTCGACGGAAGCTCTCTTCAGCCACTAATTGTTCGCTAAATTGTCATTTGATAATCTGCTATATTTCTGATTGGACTTCAGTTCCGCTATTTTCGCACATCAAGCTGGATGGTTATTTGAACGCATGGACGGCGACATCAATTTTCGCGCAAAAATTGACTTACGCCATTTGCAACCGGAAGCGACGATATTTATCTATCTTCTAAGAAACTTGGTCAATATGGCCGTAAATGGGGGGTGGGGATTGAAAACTTTTTGTGCCACACCCCAGACCTGTAATCATTTGCATTATTTTGCTGGCTCCCAGCGTGCACATTGTCAATATTGGAAGAACAGGTCAGGGGGGTCTGGTTACCTGCTGTTCCAGCACTAATAACCTTCAGACTAGGAACCAGCAGATAATGCGAATAAGGTGAATAGTCAGAATTGACTGAAAACAGTATCAGGAGAAAGAAAGAGAGAAAATAACAATTCTGATATGGATAAAACTGATGTATGAGGACTATAAAAATTTCAATGTGTAAGAAAAGGTTGATGAAATAACGAATTACGGAAGGGGTCTTTAACCTGCACAGGGGATGGCTCTCCCTGCACAGGGGGCCTCCAGGCAACGTCCCGATATGAAGGACGTTAAGAAGTATTGGAAGAAAGAAAGAGAAAGGACGGTGCACTTAATGACATTCATCCCTGCAAATGATCATTAATGATGCCAATGGAGCGTGTTTGGACACCGAAATTTTATCGCTGCTGCTGGGGATCGAACCCACTGTTACCCTAAAATGCGAAAAGGACTCCTTCTCGCGAAAAGGACTTATCCTAAAGTGCGAAAAGGACTTTTTCTTTTATGAAAAGGAAAATTACTGTAAGCGCAAAGGACTGCTCTATACTTTTGTTGCGGACGAGATGGGACATGGAAGTTCTTGTAGTAATCGCTTTCATTTAAATGATTATTTTTTTTTAAAATCTGATTTTGATGATGTTCCTTGCATTTGGATTGATTTGGGGTTTAACAGCCCAGTAAACAATATTTAGGTGATTTATTTAATAAGCGTATTGATTTAATTAAGAATTATTAAATGAGTTCATTTCAACCGGTTTAAAACTTCATCACGTGAACACGTCCGTGAAATGAACACCCCCTAATCCCCATTTTATAAAGACTAAAATGGAGTTTACGAGGGGTTTCAATATTTTTCTTATTTCTGCTCCAAGACATATGTTGTGGGTACTCGTTAGAGCGCGGTTCTAACCAGCACCCACGACCTCTGATAGCAGTAAAAATAAGAAAAATACCATGCATTTTCATCGGAAAAGTAGCCATTTTGGAGATGTGAAACATGCACTATGTCGTACGGGTGTGTTAGCGTACTGTTTGTTTGTTTGATTTGAGGTTTAACGTCCCCGTCAACACTGTAAAGGTCATTTTGGAGACGTTGCTTTGAATTTTGTGGGACTTTTACTCGACATTGAGATGAAATGACATCTCAAGCCCTGTCTCCCAATGAAACCAATAGGGTTTCTGGACAGGCTTAGATCCCCTAAGCTGTTAACCAGTACTAGTTTGCGGGCCGGATTCAGCTCTGCGTGGAAGCATCATGCAGCCCATATATTTCTTCAGGCCCCTATGGGCGGGGGTGAATGTTAGGGTACTGAGATATTATATTCATAAAATAAATAAATCATCACGAAAATACGCCTTTATAATTTTGACCCCCTTGAACTCCACTTTAATATAGTAAAAGTTAAACCGATGTTTACATGGTTATATACCTTATTTTTCCTATTTCTGCTCTCATCATCATCATCATCAATGGATTTAAAATATAGATTGTGGATATTCGTCAGAACCGCCTGAATGAGACGGTTTTGTTCTAATGAGTACCCACAATCAATATTTTTATGTTGAAAAGACTATCAGTCTCTTCCTTCCTTTACGTCTCTCTCTCTCGCTCTCTCTCTCTCTCTCTCTGCGACTGTCTTTCTGTCTCCTTCGGATCAAAAGAAATACCTTCTTAGACAAACTGCATACAGGTAGATTATAATCCGATGGACATCATTACTTAATTGGATTAATAATTGAAAAAGAGAGACCTTAAAAAAACACACAAATTAAAGGTACATACCGCTCTCCTTGGTCTTCAAAACATAAATGAGCAATTTTAATTAAAATTGAAACTGCCTTTAAAAGCATGCTTTCCATTGAGTCCTTACATTCGTTCATTTCACAATGGCGAAAACAGACATATGTTCAGTTTGTTCTGATAAATGTGTTACAGATTGTATATTTTGTGAGGTTAGTCTCTCTCTCTCTCTCTCTCTCTCACACACACACACACAGAGAAAATTAAAAAAAAATCTTATATTTTCCAAGTTTCGTATCGGCGAGTATAACCAGTACACACAACATCTCGAATAAGAAGAAAAAAATGTATACATATCTAAGTCTGTCTGTTTTCATTTTTGTTTTGTTATGGTTTCTTCTTTTACTTTCTCTTCAACTTCATCACGAAAACACACCTGTATAATTTTGACCCCCTTTAACCCCACTTTTATATGGTAAAAAACTTACCATATAAAAGTGGGTACTTGGGTTTACTGGGGGTACACCTTATTTTTCTTATTTCTGCTCCAAAATATAGATTGTGGGTACTCGTTTGAACGGCCGCGATGAGGCAGTTCAAACAAGCACCCACAATCTATATTTTGAGCAGAAATAAGAAAAAAAACTCACAATTTTTCAAAATTTCTTATATAAAATTAGAACTATTTTGCATAAGCGGCGGTTAAAGTAAGATAGTCATTAATGACAACAGCTTTATTAATACAATTTTTATGACGATGCCGTATGCAATAAATCGTTATTACAGGTAAAAAACTTATACAAGAATGCTTATCGGAAAGAAACCATACGCATGCCTAGGAAAAGGGTGGATATAAAATTGATATTATATTGCATAGGCGGCGGTAATGTCAACAGCTTTAATAATACAATTTTTATGACACGTGCCATACTCCAAAACACAGCAAAACTTCTATGGTCAGTTGTGACGTGGCCATTAAACTCCAAAATACAGCAAAACTTCTATTGCTAGAATTCAGATGCTCATTTACCATGTGTGAGTCGAAACATATTTTTAGTCCCTGTGGAATTCCTTCAGCTTCGATATAGTGATGGATAGGTTGATGGATATTACAGAACACTGAAAAGATTTCCCAAAATTATCTACATTATGCTTTCTGTGTGGCACTATTAGTAACCCTCAGTGGGGCGAACTACCCTTCTCTCAAACAAATTTTATTGTCCGAAAAGGGTTCGACCCATCGAAGTTCGACTGTAAACAAAAAACATTATTTTGCTTTTCATGTTTCATGTTCCAGATATGCGCCAGGTGGTTTCTCTATGAATGCCAAAACATTGACTGGTCTGTCGCCAAGACCTGGAAAGACAACTATGGGATACTTTTGCATTCAGTGTCGCTGTGATGATGCGGGGCAGCTTGATTTTATTATGGGGATCGGAAGACTGTCACTGACGTTGCCCTAACGATGTGTGGCTGCTGGGATATGTAAGCCTGCGATGCAGAACTTTCCCAGCAGGAACACAAAGTGTATGCAACATCGAATCAACGTCAGTGAAACGCCATTACGTTCAAATGACATTGCTTAAACGTCATTGTCATTTGTCCGCTGGGTTTGCTTCTTGTCAAAATAAGCAGATTGCTATTTTCCTACCACATTAGCTACGTATTCGCTTGCCGAGTTTCAACACATGTACAGGACCTAACTGCTCTCCTGCTGACATCTATCAGAAACCTGTTAACCCTCAGTATTAAGATATGATACCACTTCAATCAAATAGTAGCTAGATGTAATTGATAAAAAGGGAAAAACTTGTATCTGAGAGATGTCAACAGGAGAGTAGAAAAGTTATACGAAATGAAAAAAAAAAGAGAAAGAAAAAACATACAAAAAATATACATATTTATATTTGTCCAAAAAAACAACAAAAAAACATAAAGTAAATAATAAAAAATGGCTGGAAAATGGTTGCTACGAAACAACTGTCTTGTTTCCTAGCGAGACAGGCTAAAAAAAAAACTGTGCGGTGCCAGATAAACTTTTATCCTCTGGCTGACGTGGCAGGGCGAAAATGCAAGCTCCTTTTCACTAAATTGACAGACTCTTTCAATGCAATGACTCCTTTTTGGTATAAAAGTCCTTTTCTCATTTTAGAGTAAGTCCTTTTCGCAAAAAGGACTCCTTTTCGCGAAAAGGACTCCTTTTCGCATTTTAGGGTGACCCTTGAACCCACGGCCTCTAGCATCAGAGGCAAGTGCACTACCCACTGAGCTATCACGCTACTTTATAACTGGTACCATATGCTCTTTTCTGGGTATGGGTAATATCTTCACCAATATAGCAGACAGTGACAGTTCATGTAAGCTGTCCATGGCAAAAAGTGCTTGTTTTAGGAGTGGGCATGTACGTATCATCTGAAAATCTATCCTTTGAAAATGGGCGATTTAAATTGCTGGTTTGATGTTAAGTTGATCAGATTTGGGGATGAATGTCATAAAGTGCACCGTCCTTCGGACCGGATGTTAACTAGAGGCCCCCTGTGCAGGGAGAGTCATTCCCTGTGCAGGTTGAAGAACCCTACCATAATTACATGATTACAGTTTAGGCTTTCATCCTGCAAAACTGGAGTGTATGCAATATACACTACCTGTGTCCCCTCATGGGGTTAAGACGAAACCAGAAGAAAGAGAAAGAAAGAAAGAAAGAGAAGGGGCGTTAGTACAAATTTTTATTTTGATAATACAGAAATTGTGTCTTGACAGTAGGGAAAATATTGAAAATATCTAAAATGGATTTACACCTATGTAGAAGTGAAAGCAATGATCAGGAGTCGATACAATCAATCCACAGCTCCCATCAGAGACATCAAAGGGAAAGAAGCACAAACATGAAACAATAGACCTAATGGAAACACCAATAGCGGAAAGCCAAAAGGACAGTTACTTTCCCACAAAATGGCCAATAGGCTATCCAAAATAAAATAATATAAGCATCACAAACACCCAAAGACAAACCATAACAACAATAAAGCGCGACAGACCGCCTTGGAACGGTCAGTGGAAACGAATTCCACTGGGGGGGCTTAAATTGATTTTACGTGGCCACAATCCTCGCCCTTACTTCTGTTGCCATTTTGTTCTGGGAACCCCAAAACGGGTACCCTGGCAAAAAGTGGAGGCCCAGATCAGATGCCGCAGATTGCGGCATCTGATCAGGGCCTCCACTGTTTGCTGAAAGTTCAGTCAGTTTCCAAATAAATTCTGGTGAAAACACAACCTGACATCCCTAAATTTTGAAATGGTCTCCTGCTATTATATATAAGTTGGAAGATTCCATTTGGTACAAAAAGGGTTAATGAGTTCCAACAATTCATGTTTCTGAGCAAACATAAGGGAAACAATATATGTCCTTGTATAAACTGGACTTTTCACTATGTAATTGGGGTTTATATTACGAAAACATGCTCACAGTACCCTATTCAAATTTATTGAAAATTTTATCACCAAATTTTCAGATTAAATAAAATCTGAGCCTGCCCAGGCAAAGCAATGCGAGTCTGCCCGTCCATGCTTATAAACCCAATTGGTTTCATTGGGAAGCAGGGCTTGAGATGTCATTTAATCTCATTGTCGGGTAAAAGTCCCACAACATTGGAAGCAACGTCTCCAAAATGACCTATACAGTGTTAACGGGGATGTTAAACCTCAAATCAAACAAACAAACAGACATTTTTAGCTCATCTGTTTTTTGAAAAAAAACTTTCGAGCTATTGTCATCACTCCGGCGTCTGCGTTGTCGTCTGGCGTCGTCGTTCCAAAAAAACTTAACCTTGGCTATAACTTAAAAAGTATTAGACCTAGCCTCATGAAACTTCATACACACACTCATCATCACAAGAGCTACATTTTGACCAAGGACCATAACAACATTGTTGATTTTGGCTGAATTATCTCCCCTTTTCCAATTTTTTTCTGAAACACATTTTTTGCTCTCATTTTAATACTATTCACAACAGAGCCTTCAAACTTCACATGATTGTTCCTTGGGACAAGACCTTTTCAGTGATACCACACTTTTTGATCTGTGACCTTGACCTTTGAACTTTGACCTATTTTTCGAAAATTTAACCGAAAACCTTAACCTTGACCATATTTCCAAAAGTATTTGGCCTACCTTCATGAAACTTCATACACATACTCACCATCACAAGAGCAACATTCCCTGCAAGTTTTATAACTCCATCTTGCAATTTGATTGCTCTTGTTTGACTTAGAACTTTGGTTTTCTAAAAGAAACTGCAGACGAGCGTTGGCACCCGCATGCGGTGCTCTTGTTTCATATTTCTGCTAAAAATATAGATGGTAGGAACCCGATCATTAGAACTGCCGAGGTGAGGCGGTTCTAACAAGTACCCACAATCCATGTTTTTGAGCGGAAATAAGAGAAATAATATATCCCTGTAAACCCCAGTTTTACTTTATAAAAGTAGGGTTTAAGGGGGTCCAAATTATATGGGCGCGTTTTCTCGATGTAAGGATGTATATATATTGCACAGACTTGCACTGCCTGGCAGTACATCTGTTGGGGCCCAGCATGAATGACCCAGGAGTCTGAAACCACATCTGTGAACAGGCAGATTTCATTCGAAAGGTGGAACCGAGAGATTCAAAGATAAATCCAAAATAGGAAGATGAATACATGTATGTAGTAGCGATAGCCTGTAGGTATATTTATACCATCACGAAAACATACATATATAATTTTGACCCCATTGAACCCCACTTTTATACAGTAAAACTGGGGTTTGCAGGGGTATACATGTACATTATTTTTCTTATTTCTGCTCAAGCAGAAATAAGAAAAATACCACAATTTTTCATCTGAAAATTTTCTTTTTTCGGTGGTAAAAATTACAATGTATTTGTATGGGCATGTTTTTATAATGTCTTTTGCAGCCTACGTAGGGGTACAAGCCAGCTTTTATAGCAACACAATAGTATTGGTCTGTCACTCTGGTAGACCAGGTTCAATCCTGGGCTGGGTTATAGCTAGGTTAAAATGATAAAGATTAACCCATTTTTACAGGAAACCCCAAAATGGGCCATTGGCAAATGGTGCAGTTCCAGATCAGATGCTGTAAAACGTGGTGTCTGATCAGGACCTTCACTGTTTGCAGAAACTTCAATCATTTTCTTCGGCCCCGTCCATAGGGGCTTGAAGAAAAAGATGGGCTGAACGATGCTTCTACGCAGAGCTGAAACCGACCGCACACAAGTACTGGTCAACCACTTAGACGATCTTAGCCTGCACAGGCAAAGCGGTGCGAGTTGGACCGTGCATGCTTATAAACCCTATTGGTTTCATTGGGCAACAGGGCTTGAGATGTCATTTCATCTCAGTGTCGGGTAAAATACACTGTAAATATGGCCTTTGGTTATAATATAACTGTAAATATGGCCTTTGGTTATAATATATATTTTAATAAAGTGGATTTCTACGGAACCCGGGAAGGGACATGCAATTTTTTTTAATATGTTGTGCGAACAAGATATTAAGATGACATTGTGCCTACAAGATATTACATGTATCTTGTGCCCACGAGATAATATGTTGTGCACACAAGATATTATCTTCTGTGGACACATAATATATATCTTGTGCTGACAAGATATTATCTTGTGCCTGGAAGATATTATCTTGTTTGTACAAGATATTATCTTGTTCACACAACTCAATAGCTTATGTGCACAAGATATTATCTTGTTTGCACAACATAGATATTGTGCGGACAACATAATATCTTATGCGTCTGATTAAATTGTGCTTACAAGAAAATATGTTGTGCGAACAAAATATTATGTAGTACATACAAGATATTATCTTGTGCGCATATTATCTTGTGCACTATGTTGTGCAAACAAGATAATATCTTGTGCGCACAAGATATTAAGTTGTGCAAACAAGATATTATTTTGTGTGCACAAGATAATAACTTGTGCACAAAAGATATTATGTTGTTTGCACAAGATAATATCTTGTGCACACAAGATATTATCTTGTGCACACAAAATATTACAAAAAAATGCATGTCCCATCCAGGGTTCCATAGATTTCTGTAAATAAAGTGTTGCATAACTCAAGTTACCTTAATCCTTGTTCTGCTGAATAAATAAATTTAAAAATTTTGCCACACCCACTTTGGATTATCAACCAATCAAATTGCTTAGTGTTATTTATGCCTATACATTCACCAGTTGAATGATAAGTTTGTTTGTTTGATTTGAGGTTTAATGTCCCCTTCAACACTGTATAGGTCATTTTGGAGACGTTGCTTCCAATTTTGTGGGACTTTTACCCGACACTGAGATGAAATGTCATCTCAAGCCCTGTTGCCCAATGAAGCCAATAGGGTTTATCAGCATGGACGGTCCGACTTGCACCACTTTGCCTGGGCAGGCTTAGATCCTCAAAGCAGTTTACCATTACTTGTGTGCGGTGGGTTTCAGCTGTGCGTGGAAGCATCATGATAAGACCTGATGGCTGATCTGGATTTAAACTGTTTGCTGTGGTAGGGCATATATATCCTGGACAGCAGGACAAGGGTTGAGTGACCAAAATGAGCAAAAGCTTTGGGACTGATAAGCTTAAGCAAACAGTGCAGACCCAGATCAGACTGCTCCTGAAGGAGCAGTCTGATCAGGGTCTACTCTCTTTGCCATTCCATCTGCACCTTTTTCGACTCCATACTGGATCGTGAAACAAATTTGTTAAAATTTTAGGAGAATTACGGCAAGTCCTCAAGGTGTCCCAATTTCTAGGATTTTTACGGTAGTTATTGGTTTCTATATGTAGTTCATTGCCGTTGCAGGATGGAAGTTGAAGCTGTAGAAGAAGTCATACTGAAAAGTAGTTTGGAAGAGAATTCTCCAGTCCTTGTTAAAAGACCACCAGTATGTATGCCTAAGGCCATGTTCCTGTGATCAGGCTGTGTTTTATTACGTAAGGGGAATGGGTACACCTTCAGGGGAGGCAACTCTTGCAAAAGTATTTTTGTCTCCCATGTCAATAGGGGTCAATTCTTAAAGGAAAGAATTTGCTCCTGAATTTGTACCAAATACGATCGTCAAATTGGCGATACGCCAAGGTCGTTCCATTGCAGTCGTATCGGCAATGGAAAAAAAACCTGACGCCTGACAAAAAGCAATCGAAATTGCGGTAATTTTCGCCGCATCATAGTCTTCAACAATCAAAGCGCCAAAGGCACTGAAATGACAGATTCTATGAGAAAATCAAAACACTGTGAAAACTTACAGACAACCTTTCTAAAAAGATCTTAAAATTTAGAAAAGTAGTTCTGCAAATTCCATTGTATGATATGTTTGCAGATGTCTATACACCGGTGGTATCATGAAATGCCATTCGATGTTTCAAATTTTGGAAAAAAACTATTTATGTTTTCAAAACCAAACATTAAAATTCAAGTTTTAACAATGCTACTGTCAATTAGTAACATTTTTGTCTGGTCGGTTGTGGATACCTCCCCACAAAATATACTCTGTTTTTCACAAAGAGATCGGAGGAGAAAGGCTGGTCAGTCCAGTACATGAATTCCATTGGCTTGAAGACATTTTTGAGTAAGAACAGCACTATAGGAGGTTTTAGGAATTCCGTTTATGACGTCATTCTTGCGCATGCGTAAAGTACTGGCCGTCAATTGAAACGGCCATCGCTATTCAAATGTATAGGCGGAACTTAAAATGCTAACATTATTCAGACATTTTGAGAGAAAACATACCCGTTTTCATTGTAATAATGCCTCGAGAAGGAAAGAATGATATTTTACTTCCATTACCGAAATTCGTTTATCCTATATCCGTTTTTAATTGGCGAAAATCTTTTCGTGAATGACCCATTTCAATGGCTTGAGATACCTTTATTCAGGAAATAAGTTTTTACGTAACTTTCGTTTTATTCCCTATCTATCTATCTATCTATCTATCTATCTATCTATCTATCTGTCTGTCTGTCTGTCTGTCTGTGTGTCTGTCTGTCTGTCTGTCTGTCTGTCTCTCTCTCTCTCTCTCTCTCTCTCTCTCTCTCTATCTATCTATCGCCCATAGGGGCTTGAAGAAATATATGGGCTGCATGATGCTTCCACGCAGAGCTGAATCCGGCCCGCACACTAGTACTGGTAAACCGCTGAGAGGATCTAAGCCTGTCCAGGAACAGGGGTGCGAGGCGGACCGTCCATGCTAATAAACCCTATTGGTTTCATTGGGCGACAGGGCTTGAGATGTCATTTCATCTCAATGTCGGGTAAAAGTCCCACAAAATTAGAAGCAACATCTCCAAAATGACCTTTACAGTGTTGACGGGGACGTTAAACCTCAAATCAAACAATGCAAACAGTATAGATCCAGATGAGGCTCAAAATGCACCGTCTCACCAGGATTAACACGGTTTGCCAGTTAGCGAATTATACTCAGAGAAATATATTTGAAACGTTATTTTAAAACATACTGACAGTCGAAAAAAACAACCAATGAGTGGACTTACAGACGGGCGTCGAGTCAACGTTGGCTCGACGTCATGCCGTCGACAACCACTCCAACTCACTTCAATGGCACGTGACCGTTGAGATGGTTTGACTGATCCCTAGCTGTTTCCAAGAAGCCCATAACCCTTATGTACCAAATGGAATCTTCCTCCTTATATATAGCAGGAGTCATTTTCAAAATTTAGGGGTGTCAGGTTGTGTTTTGAAAATTTCTTCAAAATTTTTTTGGAAAATGGCCGAACTTTTTGCAAACAGTGTAGGCCCTGATCAGACGCCGCGTTCTGCGGCTTCTGATCTGGGCCTGCACTGTTTGTCACTTACCCCTTTAGGGGTTTCCGGTACCAAATGGGTTAATGTAGACCTAAGGGCTGGGCAGGTTGAACCAATCTACAAATCTACCAGATTTTACTGTAAAATCTTGCACTTGCTAAGGAGTGTTTAACATTCTTATGCTCTGAAAGGGTGTTCTACGTTTGTTTTGAATTTAATGTTCCATTCCCACTGAGTCTTGATGGGTCCGAGCACTGGGCAACGCCGTATTATCGCCAACGAAACGTTGTGACGTTTCAGCGACGTTGCAATGTCAAATTCAATGCATTGCTTTGAAGTTGGTTTGATGTAGGCACGACGTTGTTGACACGCTACATGTCGGTTGACGTAGCGTCATTTAACGACAAACTGTAGTTAACATTTGCCTGCGCTCGCTAATTGTTGGTGCGCTAAGAGAGAGAGAGAGAGAGAGAGAGATAGAGAGAGATAGAGAGAGAATGTACAATACATCATTTTGGTAATGCGAAATTTCACATCCGGCAGCATATCGGTGTTCCTCCCATTATCTTACATTAGAATTCCCCAAAAGTTTAAAAGAATTTCACCGTTTTACGCTGTAATTAACACTTTATCTGTCCCACTGCCTTTGAAGCAATACGACAGATGACGGTCAGGGCTTTTCCCGTTCTATTTTTAGAACCAGAAGTACGTCACGAAAAAAGCTCCTATAAACCCGCGCGTAATCCTGCTGGATTAGATATCCCGGATTCTGAGCGTAAACAAATAAATGGAACCACGTGAGGCTGACGCACTTGATTGATGTAACGTCTCGCTGTTCAGTAAACGTCTCAGCCATGATCTTGAATGTTCTTAATGTCACTAGCTACATGCAATGGCTGGACATACCATTTCGCTTATTCCATCCGATATGTTTTTTGTTTGTTTGATTTGAGGTTCAACAACCCCGTCAACACTGTAAAGGTCATTTTGGAGATGTTGCTTCCAATTTTGTGGGACTTTTACACGACATTGAGATGAAATGACATCTCAAGCCCTGTCGCCCAATGAAACCAGTAGGGTTTATTAGCATGGACGGTCCGTCTCGCACCGCGGTTCCTGGACAGGCTTAGATCCTCTAAGCGGTTTACCAGTACTAGTGTTCGGGCCTGATTCAGCTCTGCGTGGAAGCATCATGCAGCCCATATATTTCTTCAAGTCCCTATGGGCGGGGGTGGACCATCCGATATGTAATGCTCTATTACGCATGCTTCGCCTCGGCATACTTTACATCTATATGTCGAAACACCCCGAAACGACAATCGGCGTGATTCACGCTGAAGTGCGATGTGTCACTGAAACGCATATCACGCGAGTCCCTTAGACGCCAATATACATGTATGTATTTCATGCACCAGCGTAAGTGTTCCGTACTGTGTCGACGTCTTAATTTTGGTCACGAAAGGGACGTCTAGCTCTCAAAAGTGCATCGCATAAGGGCGACGAACTGTGTCAGTGCTTATTAGTCGGCAGTTGAAACCCTTTGTTTTAAGTACAGGTACAGTGTAGTAGATACCGGCGGAAATCTGCTTCGCATATGCGTCTGTCGGATGAATCGATCTTGACGTACTGACGTCGATCTTCCGCTACGTCAACGTCCACTAGCGTCTTCTGTTGATAGTAAGATGTGGCTCCAACAGACAAATAGATCACACACGTGGCACCCAAAATCAGAGTCAACGCCATCTGCTTTCCGACCAGCTTCTAACTGTCCATTAGAAGCCTCCGTGGTGTAGTCGTTATGCTACTCGCATTGTAAACCAGGGATCGCAGGATCGATCCTGGACTTCTCCAGACTTTCGGATGTGTCTTTAAACCAAGGTATCGTCTCCATATGACCTTAGCTGTTGGTGGGACGTAAAACTCAAACACCCGGGCCACTCACTCACTCTAACTGTCCAGGGTTTAATGAAAAATGTTGCAATACATGTACATTCTCACTTGATGCTTTTTGAGAACAAAATACAATTTCTTCTTTTTCAGGCACGACCTTACATCACACATCACAAGTTTGATCCTGTACAAGTGGTTTCTATCAGTGCTGGTGTGAAGGTGGTACACAGGATCGTTGGCCCCCGCCCATCGGGGCTTAAAGAAATAGATGGGCTGCATGATGCTTCCACGCAGAGCTGAAACCGACAAGCACACTAGTACTGGTAATCTGCTTAGAGGATCTAAGCCTGCCCAGGCAAAGCGGTGCGAGTCGGACCGCCCATGCATAAAACCCTATTGGTTTCATTGGGCGGCAGGGCTTGAGATGTCATTTCATTTCAGTGTCGGGTAAAAGTCCCACAAAATTGGAAGCAACGTCTCCAAAATGACCTATACAGTGTTGACGGGGACGTTAAACCTAAAATCAAACAAAACAAAACACAGGATCGTGGCCGGACTAGTAACCATACGTCACGGTTGATTGATTTAACCTTTTTAGCTTAAGGGCATTGTGCCTAAGCGACAGCGTGTTGTAATCATGCAATCGTTTGGTTTCAGAATCAAAGCACCGAAAGTGTTGGTGGGATGTAGGTTGGGGTAAAAGTCCTGGGCTGAGATTAAACTGTTTAATTTAACTCTGAAATTCCAAACGAATAGTGAAGCTTTCGATAAGAAGCGCATTCTGCAGCGTCTGAACTTGGTCTACACTGTTTGCCAAGCTCACCCTATGATTCCAGGAAGACCCTCTTCAGTCTTATGGAATACCCTGATCTCACTGCGGCTATTTTCTGCAAGAAGGTTATTCTGAGAAGTCAGTGATAGTCACGTAGACGTAAGCTCTGAATTGCTTTTTTATTAGTAACTTCGGGACAAATGCCAAACAATCAACCCAAACATAGCCGGGTCGTTTGTCAGTCTTGGGTACTGTAAAATCTGCACTTGAATAAAATGTTCGATCTGGCAAACAATGAGGACTAAGATCAAACGCCACAGAACACGGTGCTGATCTTGTTCTACATTTTTGCATCAGTTACTAACATCTTAAGTTTAAACGGATCAGTCCAAGTCCTCGTTCATGACCAGCCTGCAATTAGAGACAATCGGCATGAGTGTTGTCAGTGCTTTGATTTATTCACTGCCTTGAGTTTCTGGAGTGTACTCTTCCATCACTGAAGTTGGGCTCGTCCATTCTGCTAAATATGGCACCTAGAATTATATCACAGGACCTACACTGTTTGCATAGGTATCTGTACCATATTCCAGGGTTGAAAGGGACAACCTTTCTCGCAAAGTCTGATATACACCTAGTTGTAACTGACCTAGACTTGTCTTGACCTCGAATATCGGAAAATCCATTAATATTCTGGTCTGCAGCTGACCGGCTGGTCTTTAAGGATTAAATATTAATAGCACTTTTAGAAAACAGTGTAAAACCTGAGCAGACGTCTGAGCAGACGCCGTATTGAACAGGGTATACGGTCTCGCATGATGCAGCTAATTCATATGAAATGCTGAATCTATTCTCTGAAACGTAAGATAAAATCGTCAAGTCGTCTGCTTCAAAAGTTTGCATTGCGATTATAGGATGTACAATTTTGTTAACTGCGCCTAACCGGACTACATTTTGTGCGGACTCATATTTCTTTGGCGGTGAAAGCCGGAAGAAAGTCGTAAGAAAGCCGGAACTACTTTACAACACGCAGGATGGCTAGAAACGACAGATTGAATCTGTCATTAAAAACTGTTCCAATCTTCAAGAACGATTCGAAATTCATCCATTCATGAATTCATGAATGATGGCATTTGATTTAATTACGCTGAAACACTTCAACCTTACCTTTTGATGAACATATATTGAGCTTATATTTAATCAGCCTCAAGTTATGACAACATCAACATGGTTAGGAAACCGATTATTGATGCGTGATTACATAACGGTATTTATTATCTAAGGGAAAGCCGCCCGCATTATTAACTTTATTAACGACGCCTGAAGCATGAACAGTAACTTTATGACAAGTGTGCATAAAAATACGATCCTGAATATTGTTAGGCAACCAAATTGACTTCTACGGAGTGTCATCTTCGAGAAAAAAAAATGGGTTCGACAGGTCTACAGATTCACATTGTCATGTAGTTAGGAATTAAATATCAAAACAGACGCGCAGACGATAAAACGTTAAGTTTCTGGAGGACCCGACAAAGTTTCTCCGGAAAACGCAAGAAAAAGCAAATACATGAGGGATTTCTGGCGGCTATTCGCAGAAATTCACGTTGAAATGGATTACTGTGTATTCCGGGAAAAACAAAACAGAAGCAACAACAACTGGGCTAGGAAAGTTATTATTAATGTGACAGCGAATATACGAGTATCCGACCAGACAGTGTTAGCGATAGCTCTTTCTGCTTAGCGTCCGCAGGCCGCAGATGCAGGAAAATTTGCCTCCATGACTCATTGTTTTCTCGTCCTTTGGCCATTGGCGGAAACTCTTAACCGTAAAAACCTTGTTTATTGCCCTTTTCCGACACGTGTATGTCGGCTCCTTTGATTATTGCATCATGGTGGTTGTTTACTTTTGACTCCACTTCTATTTTTCATACTTTTATCATCCCGACATATTTTTTTCTCGCAACATTGTCGTCAATGCACGTCTGAGATAGAACCACCGCTGCACATACTTATCTCTTTGTCCGCCGTGTTGCGTATACATTTGACCAAAATTATATTTATTGAGTCACAATGGCAGGATTAACCTGTGATACTTGAGTCTCATATATCTAATTGTGAATCACAGGTGGTCAGCACGCAATGCATGCTTATTTACCGGCGTCTTTGAACATTAAGCAGAATGACTGGCAGCGCATAATAAAAGAACGCAAACACAGGAACCGGGACAGACTGATTAGCTCTCACAGATGCGCTTGCTGATCTGAGTCTTCACTCGTCGCACGTTTTATTGTATTTTTGCTGAGCGCTGAATTTCTCGCCTTTTACCAATCGCATGCAGTTGCTACAATTAGTGAACGCGTAGCACATAAGGCCGCCGCAGACACAAAACATGGGTTTGAAAAAGTTTTGTTGATAGTATGATCTTTGTGACGGCTGAAGACTCCAACCAGCCTGCAAAGTCTGATCAAAACGAGCCTTCAATGGCGTCTGGGAAATTCCAAAAAAAAAACACATGCGGAGAATACGACCACATTGGCTTGATTTACATTCTTTAGAAGAAAAATTAATTTTTCATTTTGCTGTCTGCCAGCTTATTAACATGAAAATGTATATCGGTATGTTACGATGATAGAATATGTGTTTAACGTCTATTACATATGGCCATTGTCACGTCTGAAATTAATATAAGTGCACTTAGCAGCCATCCTGTGATGACATATGAAGATACGACCCTAGTTTTGAATTTAGGAGTACCGCTACTCTCGAAGAATCACTGGATGCGCCTATAGTCTTTGGTTGAAGGAGTAACAGTACTCCTCGGGCAAAGCTTATCAATAACACTGGACTCATTCACTCAACTCGTTTAATAAATCATTAGTACATGAACACTCATTAAGATCCTCTATATAAATTTCAGCGATCTGAGAGGAAAAGGAGGAGATATGAGGAACTTCTGGTAGAAAAGAGAGAAAACAGAAAGAAAAAGAAACAAGAAAGAAAAGAAAGAATGAAAGAAAAAACTAGCTCAGCATCTGGTAAGGTACTATATTCCAAGGTAGCAAACCAGTCCCCCCACCCCGCCACCATTGGGGCTTAAAGAAATAAATGGGCTGCATGATGCTTCCACGCAGAGCTGAAACCTACCGCACTTGACTGCTGGGGAGTACTGGTAAACGGCTTAGAGGATCTAAGCCTGCCCAGGCAAAGCGGTGCAAGTCAGACCGTCCATGCTTATAAACCCTATTTGTTTCATTGGGCGAACCAGGCTTGAGATGTCATTTCATCTCATTGTTGGGTAAAAGTCCTACAAAATTGGAAGCAACACCTCCAAAATTGACGGGGATGTTAAACCTCAAATCAAACAGACTTTATTTTCTATAAGTTATATTTTCTAGTCCTTTGGAATCATTTAGTCCTTTGGAATCATTGGTCTGAAGACGATCTCACCGTCTGTATACACTTATTTGTTCATGCAGATGATCACCTTAGACATTGGTCTAAATACACTGTGTTCATGCAAGTGTTGACCCCAGTCTGACATGGATCTGTATACACAATTTGTTCATGCAAATGATGACCCTGGTATGACATGGGTATGTATACACTGTTTGTTCATGCAAGTAATGACCCTGTAATGACATCGGTCTGTCTACGGAATTTGTTCATGCAAGTGATGACCCTGGTATGACATGGGTCTGTATGCAGTGTTTGTTCATGCAAGTGATGACCCTGTATGACATAGGTCTGTCTACCCAATTTGTTCATGCAAGTGATGATATTTGTTCAGGCAAAAGATGACCCTGGTCAGACATACACGTAGGTCTATATATTTCCGATTTTACGGCCCTTTCAAGATTATTTCACTTATATAGCGAGCCGATCTTTTTGATCAAAGTTGCACAAAAACCGGAATTCCCGGAGAAAAACCACCTGACCTTCCGTTGCAGAATGACTTTGGTCAGACGGTCTGTATATACTATTTGTTCATGGAGGTGATGACCCTGGTGTAGCAGGGGTCTATCTACACTATTTGCTAATGCAGGTCATCACCATGGTCCTACACCATTTGCTCATGCATGTGATCACCTGACATGGGTCTGTCCACGCTATTTGTGCATGCAAGTATGCTCAGGTATCCAGGATTTCATACATGTCTTGTCAGGATTAAAACTTCTTTTATTTGTAGATGGTGCTTGTTTAAGTAAAAAGGAAGAAAAAGCTTTGATCAAAGAGAGAATGGAGGAAGCTTTAAAGACTGGTCAGAAGATATGTATAGACTGTAGTCTAGAAGAGCATATGAGTGATAAGGTAACTGTATGCCAGATTGTATAGACCAGGGGTCAGTTGTTGAAAATGTTCTATAAAAGGGTTATCCTTTGGAAGCATGGAATACACCACAGAACTAAAATATGGAGTGTACATGTTTTCTGGGCCAGACTAGCTAGTTTCGGCCAATTAGGCCTCATCAGTGACCCTCAGATATTTTCAAAATTCCACAATGGAATCAATGATCCCAAAGGACAAGAAAATATAATCTACACTATGATGTAGGGCAGGGAGACGTTTTAGCGCCGCCACACATTCCCACACACCAGCCTCATTAGCTTAGCGAGCTCGTTAGTGGTCAAATTCTTAACTGTTCAAGCAAGTACAATATCTAAAATATTGGTATTTTTGCTGAAAAAATGTGAGTAGCTTTTGCATATGAAAAAGCTACTCAAATTTTTTTTCAGCAAAAATATTAGTATATTTGCCATATTAAATGATCAAAATTTTATCTTTAAATTATTATGGTTAACTAATGACATCGTTAGTTTTGAACAACTGGTCCCAGAAGACTTCTGGGAAAAGATACATCACATCCTCTTTATAGCATTATTCATTAAAACATAGTTTGGATATAACATAGTTTTAAAATGCTGAATGAGAGTGGGTGGGTAGTGTCATTGCTTTAACCCGAAAAGCTCTTGAGAAATTGACGTTAGTGCTAAGGCCAGAGGCAAATGCCTATATAAGGTTTGAAAACGTTTAATTTCATAATCATTAAATCATGAAAAATTTATCAATGTCAAAATGGATGCTTGTATTCAAGTTGCAGCCTGTAGCTGCAAGTTTGAACCAAGTATCATTATTGTAGCTCTTATAGTTCTTGAGAAATGCACTGGAACATTTGGGTAAAAGCTAGATGCAACAAAAAGTTAAAAGAAAACAAAAAAAAAAACAATATGACAACAAAATGTAGTTTTCCTAGAAACTAATTCTCCACAATGAGATTTGTTATAAAGACAATACGAAAATACATCACAACTTCTTTATATCACAGAGGCTGGACACAAGACAAGTCTATAAAGGAGTGGGACAGCCACTTCAAATCCATGAGGGGCTCATGGAAGATTAGCTATTACATGTTTTTCATTTGTATGCACAAAATGTTGTCACCCTCTTTAAATAAAGTCTTTACTTACTTACTTACTTTACTTTACTTTACTTACACTTACTTGCTTACACTTACTTACTTTCTTACTTACTTACGCTATTAATGGGGTCAGAAGCATTTTAGTTAGACAAGTGTTATATCCAAACAAAAATTTATAGGTTACATGTATATAAAACAAGAGCACCGCATGCGGGTGCCAACGCTCGTCTGCAGTTTCTTTTAGAAAACCAAAGTTCTAAGTCAAACAAGAGCAATCAAATTGCAAGATGGAGTTATAAAACTTGTAGGGAATGTATCTCTTGTGATGGTGAGTATGTGTATGAAGTTTCATGAAGGTAGGCCAAATACTTTTGGAAATATGGTCAAGGTTAAGGTTTTCGGTTAAATTTTCGAAAAATAGGTCAAACTTCAAAGGTCAAGGTCACAGATCAAAAAGTGTGGTATCACTGAAAAGGTCTTGTCCCAAGGAACATTCATGTGAAGTTTGAAGGCTCTGTTGTGAATAGTATTAAAATGAGAGCAAAAAATGTGTTTCAGAAAAAAATTGGAAAAGGGGAGATAATTCAGCCAAAATCAACAAAGTTGTGATGGTCCTTGGTCAAAATGTAGCTCTTGTGATGATGAGTGTGTGTATGAAGTTTCATGAGGCTAGGTCTAATACTTTTTAAGTTATAGCCAAGGTTAAGTTTTTTTGGAACGACGACGCCAGACAACAACGACAACGCAGACGCCTGAGTGATGACAATAGCTCGAAAGTTTTTTTTCAAAAAACAGACGAGCTAAAAATGACCATTAATTTTATGGTCATTTTTCTATATAATCTATACATTTTTGGGATCCATTTTGAAACCGTGTTATATCCAAAACTGTGTTATAACAAATAGTGTTATAATGATAATGAGGTTATGGTTTAAAAGCAGTAGGAAAAACGTCAGTGTCTGTCCCCCTGGTTATCACATTCAAACAATGTTAAATGTAACAAGGAGTGACAAGTTCACCTTTTCCATGTGGTCAGCACATGGGACCCATCTTGCACTTACTTTAGACATTCCAATTTCTTTTGTCAGTATTTGATGCATTAGATTGTGAAGTCACTCTCACTTTTACCGGTCTGCTCCTTCACTTTTTCAGTATTTGAAGTCAAAATCACTCTTGGCTGTCCCACTCTTTTATAGGCTTGTTTTCCCCCATCGGGCCTTGAAGAAATAGATGGGCTGCATGATGCTTCCATGCAGAGCTGAAACTGACCAGCACACAAGTACTGGTAAACCGCTTAGAGGATCTAAGCCTGCCCCGGCAATGTGGTGCGAGTAGGCCCATCCATGCTTATAAACCCTATAGGTTTCATTGGGTGGCAGGGCTTGAGATGTCATTTCATCTCAATGTCAGGTAAAAGTCCCACAAAGTTGGAAGCAACGTCTCCAAAATGACCATTACAGTGTTGACGGGGACGTTGAACCTCAAATCAAACAAACTATAGTTTATACCTTGAGGACTTGCTGTAATTGTCCTAAAATTTTAATAATTTTGTTTCACGATCCAGCCAAGAGTCCAAAATGTGCAGATAGAATGCCAAACATTGAAGACCCAGATTAGACTGCTCCAAAACTTAGGATCATAGCTGTAGCTTACTGTAGCTATATTCAAAATTATCCTTTGGGGAGGTAAAATGCAATTTTTCTAATAACAAGTGATTTACCTCCCCAAATGATTATTTTCAATACAGTAATCTCCATTCTAATACATTTATTAATTTGTTGTTGTTTTTTTTTTTTTAGATGTACTGTTTGTATAAAGTGGCAATGAATGTGAACTGCATTCCAATTAATGATAAGCAAGGTTGCATTCTGACAGTATATTTCTGAATATATTGTCCCAAGTTTTTGATGTTCTCCAATCAGACGTTGTGTTACATAAGCAAGTGTACTATAATGTCCATTCTTTTTCAGGAAAAGGGAAAGCTGGCTATGCAGATTGGTCGCCTGTATGGGTCAAACAGACATGCTCAATTCCCTGCACATCTGTATCTGACAGGATTAGATGTAGATGGTCATTTATACCAGGAGTGTGTGAAGAAAAATGATGGTTTCAAAAATTATTTGGTATGTTTGAAAGGGAAGGGGCAAAGCAACAGATAAGGTTGGTATTTTGTTATAATTGAAGGATAGTTTTCCTTATTTCTCCATATAAACCTATGTTGTGGGTATTCATTAGAACCGCCTCACAGAGGCGGTTCTAATGAATACCCACAACATAGGTTTTTATGGAGAACTGATAAAAACTATTCTTCATTTATCACAAAATACCAATCTTATTTGTTGCCATGAAAGGGTAAACATTTAGCCAGTGAATCTTTTGCCTTATATATAGCAGGAGTCTATTTTGAAATCAAGGGGTGCGAGGTATGGTTCTTCGGGAAATTTATGTAGAAAATGGTTGAACATTTGGCAAATATTGAAGGCCCTGATCAGACACTGCATTCTGCAGCATCTGTTCTGGGCCTTGTCTGTTTGCTAGGTTCCCATTTTGGGGTTTCCCATATACAGTAGAACTTTGATGGCTCCAGTATCGATGGCTCGTTTACCATGGCTGTGTTGAACCCGTTATTGAGACCATAGGCAATTCCCCTGCATAAGAAATAGTGAGTGATAATTCAGGAGATTTTCATCTTTTATCTTACAAATGTATGCTGTGTGTACTCAGTAGAATCCACTCGAAGAGGCAATTCTAATGAGTAACGACAGCACCCATTTATATTACAGAACACTGATAAGATGTCCTAAAATCGTCCCTGTAACGCGGCCTGACAGTAGCCCTCATTGCCTCAAACTACCCCTGTCATGAACAGATTATCATGGCCCCAAAGGTGTTCAAGCCATTGAAGTTTGATTGTAAAATGGTTTAACGGTCTCAGCCTTGAAGGTCCCCAGGGGTGGAAAATAGTAATACATGATCATGTTAAGGACTGGCATGTGAAAGGCAGAGTCCAACCCTCTTCACCGCTTTTGGCTTCCTCAGAGCGATCCCACTTTGTAGTCTCAGACATGTACGGCAAAGCCTCGCATTTTATCCCTTTTCCTCATTTAATAAATTCAATAATACATGAACACTCATGGAAGATCCTCTATGATATATGGCAATGTCATTTGACCTTTTTCCACTGCTTCAGCATGGTTATGAGATCTTCCTGCAGTCCAATTACATCCTGGACCTTGTTGCATACCTCCTCATTCACCACATTGTCTTTGTATGAAATGTAAAGTGCACCTAGTTCAGTTTAAAGAGTTTCAACTTTATTTTATTTATTTATGTTGTTTACACCAAAAGCTCACATGAACTTAAAATATTTAAAAGTGTCCTTGAAGGCACAGATGTTGGTGCAATGACTTACTTGATGGAAGAAACCAGAATACCTTGACCAGGTGACCTCTACCCTGCCACATCCAAAGCAGGGCCACAGGAGTGAAAAGCGATTCATACTCCTGCACTATCCAGGCCCCAAGAATGACTATACCATCAGGGAGGCAATTCTTTCTAAAACTTTCTTAGTAGCAAATTCATTCCTTCAAGAGTAGACCCCTTTTTTTGATTGGGCTAACAGAATATTCTAAAAAATTGTCAGTCTTTGAAAAAATGGAGGAAAATGTATATATAGGTACATCCATTCCCTTCATGGCCCAGTTGTTCAAAGCATTGTTAGTTTAACAAGCTCAGTGGTGATCAAATTGTTAACTGTTCTAGTGGGTACAATATCTAATGTTGTGTTATTTTTGCTGAAAAAAATGTGAGTACACAACCTCTTTATAACACTATAAATGGGATCCAAAGCAGAAACTGTGTTAGTTAAACAACCGTGTTATATCCAAACAAAAATGTGTAGATTATATAGAAAAATGACCATATATGGTCATATCTTAACCCATTTCATACTGGAAACCCCAAAATGGGTACCCTGGCAAACAGTGCATGCCCAGATCAGATGCTGCACAATGCGGCATCTGATCAGGGCCTACACTGTTTGCAAAAAGTTCAGCCATTATCCAAATAAATTTTGAAGAAAACACAACCTGACACCCCTAAATTTTGAAGTGGACTCCTGGCACATATAGGGAGGAAGATTCCATTTGGTACAAAAAGGGTTTACTAAAGACGCCATTAGTTTTGAACAAATGGACCCAGAATTGTTTGTCTGACATTTGAATCACACATCATGTTTCAGATAGATATATGCCAAGGTCACCATTCCACAGTTTTCTCAATGGAGCAGATAGTGTATCTCACACCAGATTCTGACAAGCCTTTGACTGATATTGATGAAGAAAAAGTCTATGTTATTGGAGGCTTGGTAGATGAGAGTGTTACTAAGGTGAGTTCTTGATGTTTTGAATCTTTCTTATGTCTGGGTCTTAACTGTCTCTGATGACTTGATTATTGTGTTTGAATTTTTCTCTTAGATAGTTTCATACAAAATATTTGTTTCATTAGTTTATGAGTAATAATCTGATAGTCCCTTAGATTTTGTACGGAAATTCCTGCATCAGTAAATGTAGAATGAAGCATTTAACTCATAAAATGCCAATCATGACAATTGTCATCTGCTTTGCCGTCTGCCTGTTACCTTTAAAGTAATTTTTTTGCAAACAGTGTGGAACCAGATCAGACTGCTCCTGTAGGAACAGTCTGATCTGGGCCCACACTGTTTGCCTGTAATACATTATTAGGTTCTTTTACTCAGAAACAGTTTTCATGCAATTGCAATGAGTGCTTAATGTCTGACTATAACAGCCTTTATTTTGCAAAACAATTGTTTCTGAAGTGTTAGAACACTCATTACCAAATAACATAACAATTGTTAGTTGGAGAGATAAAAACTACGATTTTCGTAGTCACGAAAATACGTGACATTGCTCATTAATAGGTAAATATTTACTTTCATTACATCTGGGAGAGATTAAATAATTGTTCAAACATACTTACATGAAAAGATCAGCAAAGAGCATCCCTGTTCATGCTCATACAGATAGAAATTTCAAAAATGTTGGCAACTTGCATTTGTTTGTCTATCCTTTGGTTAAAAATAGTCAAAACAGCTAAAAATATACTCGGGTTTTTCCATCTCAAAAATAGATAGTGAAGAAATCCAAGATATTCCAAATGACTATTCACAAACAATATGGCTGATAAAAATACAAAGCGTGAGGAGGTGGAAAAATCGTGATTTTTGCCTTATTTTGGCAACACGATCGTGAGGTCAAAATGCATGGAAAAATCGTGAAACTCACTCCTAATGCGTGAAAGTTGGCAGGTATGGCCTGTATGCAAATATAGTTTTGAAAAGTTTGCAAAAAAAATCAGCAGACGACATAAGCAGAGACATTTTCAGGTGTAGTTTTTCTCAGCATCATAAGGGTTAAATACTGGTAACATGGAGTTGTTTCTGAATGCCATCACTGCTAATGCAAATTACCTATTCATAGGTGTAAAGCATTTGTTTGCCAACCATCTTCCAGATTTTTTTAAAAAGAAGCTTTGTTAAGCTACTCTTTAGAACTACCTTTCTGAGGTATTTCTAATGAGTATCCACCAGGCGATTCTGATACTTTGATACCCACAAAGTATAAATAGTATTTATGGAAAATCTTATTAACCCTTAAGATGTCAATCACAACAGTAGTCGTCTGCTTTGTTGTCTTCTGTTTACCTTAAAACAATCAGTGTTATAAACAGTGTGATCAGGCTCCACACTGTTTGCCTGTATGCAAAAATGGTTATTAAAAAAGGTTTACAAGCAGGCAACATAAACAAATGACTTTTTAAGATGCAGTTTTCATAGCAGCTTAATGGTTAATATTTAGTAATCCTTGACATGGTCAAACTTGGCATGGTCAAACTTCATCTTCAACTAAACCAATTTTGTGATGTTGTTTTGTTGCATTTAAACACATTGTATACCAAATACTTAAAAAAATAGAGACACTGACAAACAGTGCAGACTCGATCAGATGTCAAATTCTGTAGCATCTGATCAGGGATTTCACTGTTAGCATAAACTTTAGATATTTTCTTTATGAATTCCTAATACTAAATTACTATAGCTAGCGCAATTTGACATGAGACTGACGACCTCTATTACCATAATTTCACACCCGACTAAATGCATATATTTATCTTCGCCATTTTCTGAACAGGTTGATATTGTTATTCAATACATAGAGGCAGGTTAATGGATCGCAATTCATGAGATGCTGAAAATGCATGAGCTTACGAAAACCAACCTATTGGGCGATTACATGACTAATTTATTCTTTGCATAAAGGTCAGTCTCATGTCAAATTGCACCAGCTGTAACCCACCATGACACCCCTCAATTTAAAAAAAAAACTGTCTAACTGTTAGACACATTACAACTGAGCCAAAAATTTATTCTAGAAGTTCATTCCTCAGGATCACTGTCTGGCATCATGAAGCAATGCCAGACAGTGACCTTCTGGAGGCATTTTTTATGCCCCCAACTTCGAAGAAGTTTATGGGGCATATTATTGGTTCTGTCTTGTCTGTCTGTCCGTCCGTCCGTCTGTCTGTCCATCTGTCCAATACGCTTTCACCCTGTAGGAAACTCAAGAATGGTTTGAGCTAGGATCTTGAAATTTCATATATGGAATGTGCATGAAAAATAAGCAGACACATATTATTTTTTTTTCGCCGGACTTTACTTTGCAGAGTTACGCCCCTTTTCGGACTTATGCATTGTGGCTATGGGGAAACCTTGTGAGCAAGATATCTGGAGAACCACTTGAGCTAGGCTCATGATATTTAGTAAACAGTTTGGGTCTAAGGTATAGATGATCTGATTTACTTTTTACGAAATTCCGAAAATATTTAACGGAGTAACGCCTCTTTTGGAATTATGCATTGCAGCTATGGGGAAACCTTGTGAACAAAATATCTGAAGAAACGCTTGAGCTAGGCTCATAATATTTAGTAGGGAGTTTGGGTCTAATGTGTAGATGACCTGATTAACTTTTGATGAAATTCCAAAAATATTTAATTGAGTAACGCCCCTTTTCGGACTTAGGCATTGTGGCAATGGGGAAACCTTGTGAGCAAAATATCTGAAGAACTGCTTCAGCTAGGCTCATAATATTTAGTAGACAGTTTGGGTCTAAGGTATAGATGACCTGATTAACTTTTGATGAAATTCCGAAAATATTTAATGGAGTTACGCTCTTTTTCAGACTTACGCATTGTGGCTATGGGGAAACCTTGTTTAATTAAGTGTGTTAGTGGCAAGCATATGGTTGGGGGCATAGTGTTTCACAAACATATTTTCTAGTTCTAGCTTTCTTTCATTTGTAGTGTTTTATGTTCAGGACAAAGTGTGTTAATAATCCATAATATGAGGAGATAACTGTAACTACATTCTGGGCACCCCTGCCCATCGGGGCTTGGAGAAATAGATTTTGTTGCATGGTTTGTTTTTGTTTGAATTGAGGTTTTACATCCCCGTCAACACTATTTAGGTCATTTTGGAGACATTGCTTCCAATTTTGTGGGACTTTTACCCAAGCCCAACTGCCCAAACAAATCAAAAGGGTTATAAGTAGGGATGGTCCAACTTGCACCATTTGGCCCAGGCAGGCTTAGACCCTCTAAGCAGTTTACCAGTATTCATCGAGGGTCCGTTTCAACTCTGTGTGGAACCATCATGCAGCTTAATCTATTTCTACAAGCCCCGATGAGCAGGGGCCTAGGGTTGCATGGTACTTCTGTGCAGAGCTGAAACTTACCAAACAATTTAGTACTGGTAAACTGCTCATAAGTTCTACACCTGCCCAGGCATAGTGGTGTCAGTTGGACCATTCCTTAAACCCTAGAAGTTTTTTGGGGTGGTAGGGCTAGAGATGGAATTTAATCTCAAGGTAGGATAACAGTCCCACAACGTGAGAAGCAAAAATGACCTAAAGTTAACCTTAACACAAACAAACAAAAACTACATTCTGCAATACTATCAAAGCACTTTTATTTCAGGATATAACCAGGCAGAAAGCCTGTGAATGTGGGATAAAGACAGCTAGGTTACCAATAGATGAATACATGGAGAAAGTGCCACAAGACTCCCATTCTAAAGTTCTTTCAGTTAATCAAGGTATGGTAGCAAACTCAAAATTACTTTAATGCCCCTAAGTATTGGGACAGATAGGCCTAAGCAAACTGTGCAGACCCAGATCAGACTGCTCCTGAAGGAGCAGTCTGATCAGGGTCTACAGTGTTTGCCATTCCATCTGCACCTTTTTGGACTCATTGTTGTAGCATGGAACAGATTTGTTTAAATTTCAGGAGAATTACAGCAAGTCCTCAAGGTGTCTGAATTTTTTTTTGGACTCATTGTTGTAGCATGGAACAGATTTGTTTAAATTTCAGGAGAATTACAGCAAGTCCTTTAGGTGTCTGAATTTTTTGGATTTTTACGGTAAAGATGTGAGCATGTGCATAAAAAACCCTGCAATTTGACGTGTGACCAGCGAAGACTCAGGTCAGCGAGCACATCTAGGCAGTCTGATCAGTCTTTGATGAGCCCTTTACCGCCTACGGGCTATTCAAAGGGAGATAAACAACAAGAGGACCATGGATGGTCCTGTATCACTCGCCTGAGCTAACAGAATCAAAGTTTCAGGAAGTTCCAGTTGTTACTCATGGTGTTATGCTGATGACAAGGTCAAAAACAGGCGAAAACAGGATTTTTCTTCAATCAAAAGGATGTACCTCTATGACAGATTGGCTGACCTCGTCAATTTTCGAATTCATTTCAGCTTTTATCCCTGACTTACTTATACATAAGCTTCAAGAAGATCTGATGAAAACTAAAGGGGCTATAGTGATGACAAGAATAGGCATTTTCTGCAATCAAAGGGACGGAACTCTATGAAAGATAGGCTGGCCTCATCAGTTTTTAGCTCACCTGTCACGTAGTGACGAGGTGAGCTTTTGTGATCACTTTTTGTCCGTCGTCCGTCGTGCGTACGTTTGTGCGTGCGTGCGTCCGTCCGTAAACAATTTCAAGTAAGTATATCTCTAATACCCCATGGTCAATCTTGATCAAATTTCATGAGAAGCATCATCAGGTAGGGGGAAAGGCTGCATAAGGTTTTTGGGCTGATCAGATTGGAATTCTGGTTGCCATGGCAACATATAGCTCCCATAGACTTACAATGGGAAAAAATTAAAATATCTTCTTCTCTGAAACCACTGGGCCCAGAGCTTAGATATTAAGCTTGTAACAATATCAAGTGGTCACATACATAAATCCTGCCAATCATGCCCCTGGGGTCCAAATTGGCCACACCCCGGGGCCCCTTAACTCCTATAGACTCATAATGGAAAAATAGCTTCAAAAATCTTCTTCTCTGAAACCACAGGGCCCAGAGCTAAGATATTTAGCATGTAGCAACGGCAAGTGGTCACCTACATAATTCCTGCCAATCATGCCCCTGGGTTCCAAATGGGCCACGCCTGGGGCCCCTTCGCTCCCATAGACTCATAATGGAAAAAGCTTCAAAAATCTTCTTCTCTGAAACCGCAGGGCCCAGAGCTTAAGTATTTAGCATGTAGCAACGGCAAGTGGTCACCTACATAATTCCTGCCAATCATGCCCCTAGGGTCCAAATTGGCCACACCCAGGGCCCCTTAGCTCCCATAGACTCATAATGGAAAAAAAATCTTCTTCTCTGAAACGTCAGGGCCCAGAGCTTAGATATTTAGCATGTAGCAATGGCAAGTGGTCACCTGCATAATTCCTGCCAATCATGCCCCTGGGTTCCAAATGGGCCACGCCCCAGGGCCCGTTAGCTCCCATAGACTCATAATGGAAAAAAAGCTTCAAAAATCTTCTTCTCTGAAACCACAGAGCCCAGAGCTTAGAAATTTAGCATGTAGCAACGGCAAGTGGTCACCTACATAATTCCTGCCAATCGTGCCCCTGGGGTCCAAACGGGCCACGCCCCTGGGCCCCTTAGCTCCTATAGACTCATAATGGAAAAAAAGGTTCAAACAGCTTCTTCTCTGAAACCACAGGGCCCAGAGCTGAGATATTTAGCATGTAGCAATGGCAAGTGGTCACCTACATAAATCCTGCCAATCATGCCCCTGGGGTCCAAATGGGCCATGCCCCTGGGCCCCTTAGCTCCTATAAACTCATAATGAAAAAAAAAAGCTTCAAAAATCTTCTTCTCTGAAACCACAGGGCCCAGAGCTTAGATATTTTGCGTGTAGCAACGGCAATTGGTCACATACATAATTCCTGCTAATCATGCCCCTGGGTTCCAAATGGGCCACACCCCGTGGCCCCTTTGCTCCCATAGGCTCATAATGGAAAAAAGCTTCAAAAATCTTCTTCTCTGAAACCACAGGGCCCAGAGCTTAGATATTTAGCACGTGGCAACAGCAAGTGGTCACCTACATAATTCCTGCCAATCATGCCCCTGGGGTCCAAACGGGCCAGCCCCGGGGCCCCTTAGCTCTTATAGACTCATAATGGAAAAAAAGCTTCAAAAATCTTCTTCTCTGAAACCACAGGGCCCAGAGCTTAGATATTTAGCATGTAGCAATGGCAAGTGGTCACCTACATAAATCCTGCCAATCATGCCCCTGGGGTCCAAACGGGCCAGCCCAGGGGCCCCTTAGCTCCCATAGACTCATAATGGAAAAAAAGCTTCAAAAATCTTCTTCTCTGAAACCACAGTGCCCAGAGCTTAGATATTTAGCATTTGGCAATGACAAGCGGTCACCTACATAAATCCTGCCAATCATGCCCCTGGGGTCGAAATGGGCCACACCCTGGGACTCTTTAGATCCCATAGACTCATAATGGAAAAAAGCTTCAAAAATCTTCTTCTCTGAAACCACAGGGCCCAGAGCTTAGATATTTAGCAAGTAGCAACGGCAAGTGATCACCTACATATTTCCTGCTAATCATGCCCCTGGGGTCCAAATGGGCCACGCCCCGGGGCCCCTTAGCTCCCATAGACTCATAATGGAAAAAAGCTTCAAAAATCTTCTTATCAGAAACTGTGAAGCACAGAACTTAGATACCATATTCGCCCTAATTACCGCACCGTGCGCTTAGTTTTTTCAAAACAACAACAAAATCGTGTCATAAAATCATGGTGAAAAATCTACCTCATTAGCGCACACTTGATACGAAAACAACAGCTTCCAAGATGATGCATACTGATATTTAATGGGACGGAAAAAGATACTTAAGCATTGCCTTCACTGTTGGAATAAATAATGGTAAGTTTTTTATAGCTTTACTATGAGAGCTTCAAGGGGAGATTACTGTAAAGTGTGTGGTTATGCATTTCCTTTTCAAAAATAGCTTTGGTGTGCGCTTATAGGAGCATGTGCGGTAATAAGGGCGAATACGGTATTTAGTATCTAGCAACATAAAATAGCCAGCTACATAAATCCTGCTAACCCTGCCCCTGGGGTCAAAATTGGCCACGCCAGAGCTCATCAGCTCCAATAGACTTATAATGGAAAAAAACTTAAGAAAATCTTCTTCTATGAAACCATTAGGCCCAGAGCTTAGATTTTTAGTATGTAGCAATGTCAAGTGGCCACCTACATAAATCCTGCCAGTTATGCCCCTGGGATCCAAATTGGCCACACCCAGGGCTCTTTTGCTTCCATAGACTTACAATTGGAAAAACTTCAAAAATCTTCTTCTCTGAAACTACAGGGCCCTTATAATGAAAAAAAAAACACACACACACAAAAAAACAACAACTTGAAATGGGGGAAAAAATCTTCAAAAATCTTCTTCTCTGAAACCATAAGTCCCAGAGCTTAGGTATTTAGCATGTAGCAATGTCAAGTGGTCGCCTTCATGAATCCTGCCAATCATGCCCCTGGGATCCAAATTGGCCAAATCTTATGGCCCCTTAACTCCAACAAGCTTATAATGGAAAAAAGCTTCAAACATCTTCTCTGAAACCATGAAATACAGACCTTAGATATTTAGTATATAGCAACACAAAATGGTCGCCTACATAAATCCTGCCAACCATGCCCTTTGGGTCAAAATTGGCCAAGCCCCAGGGCTCATTAGCTTCTATAGACTTATACTGGAAAAAAACTTAAAAAAAGATCTTCTTTTCCAAAACCATAAGGCACAGATTTTGTTTGATTTGAGGTTTTACATCCCTGTCAACACTGTATAGGTCAGTTTGGAGATGTCTCTTCCAATTTTGTGGGACTTTTACCCGACATTGAGATGAAATTACATCTCAAGCCCTGCCAATAGGGTTTATAAGCATGGACACCCCTTTGCCTGAGCTTAGATATTTAGTATGTAGCAATGTCAAGTGGTTTCCTACACTAATGATTTTCTGGTACACAGATGAGCGATATAGGGCCATTGGGCCCTCTTGTTTTACTCAACTAAGCTTTTATTCCTAACTTATCAAGAAGATCTGCTAAAAACTGAAGGGGCTACGGTGATGACAAGGTCAAAAATAGGCATTTTCAGCAAGCAAAGGGATGCAACACTACAATTAATGGGCTGAACTTGCCAGTTTTCAAACTCATCCGAGCTTCTATCCCTGACTTAATTATGTAAGTTTCAAAAAGATCCAGAAAACAAGGAGACATAACTCTATGAGAGATAGGCAGACATCACCAGTTTTCAAACTCATCCGAACTTTTAATCCGAACCTACTTATATGCTAGTTTCAGGAAGATTCAATCAAAACTTAAGGACTTATGGTGATGACAAGGTACAAAATAGGCATTCTCAGCAAAGAAGGGGACTTAACAATGTGCCAACAATGTTAGTTTGCAAACCCATTCAAGCTTTTATCTCTCTAACTTACTTATATGTAAGTTTCAGGAAGGTCTGTTGAAAACTTAGGGACTTATGATGACCTTTACAGTGTTGAAGGGGACGTTAAACCTCAAATCAAACCAACAAATCAGCCTGCAGATATATGACTGGTCAAAGGTTTGGATGGACGGACGACGGATGGACAGATGACGGACTATACTATAGGCTCCCCTGGAGCCTTCAGCCCAGGTGAACTGAAAAAAGGCATTTTCAGCAATCAATGATAAACTTTTTTTTGGGGGGGGGGGGGGTTCGGTTTTACGGCCCTTTCCAGATTATTTCACTCATATCGAGCCGATCGTTAATCAGAGGTGGGCGAAAACCGGAGTACCCAGAGGAAAACCACCTGACCTTCCGTTGCAGAACTTGGCGTCTCACATGTGACCCGAGCAAGGCTCGAACCACAGCGGTGAGAGACCTAATAATCAAGAGTCAGCGCTCTTAACCACTAGGCCACTGAGGCCCGTCAATGATAAACTTAGCCAGTTTTCAAACTCATCCGATTTTTTATCCCCAGCCACTTTACATATAAGTTTCTGATCAAATCTGAAAATGCTACGGTGATGACAAGGTCAAATATAGGCATTTTCAGCAATCAAAGGGATGTAACTCTATGATAAATGGGCCGACTTGGCACCTAACCCATTGCATGCGGGAACCCCCAAAGGGGTACCTTGGCAAGGGTATCTTGGCAAACAGTGCAGGCCCAGATCAGATGCCACAGAATGCCGTGTCTGATCAGGGCCTGCACTATTTTCTAGCAGAATTTTTTATCAAAAATGGAATAAAAACAAAAAATAGGCCTGACACCCCTTATATGACAAATGGACTTGTCCAACATATAGCAATGGAAGATTCCACTAGAATACAATGGGTTAATCACTGGACTATGTAATACAAATGTGCATGACCATATTAAAGATGACATGCCAAGATGTAGGTTAACAACTGAAGTCACTAGACAGTTAAATATGGTCAATATCAGATGTGTTCCGCAGTTCCTCACAAGATTTAAGTGCCAGCCTTGGTAGCTCAGTCGGATGCACGGCTGACTGCTGATCAGGCGTGAGTTCGATACCTGCCGGAGTCTGCAACATTCTGTCATGAAGATTGATCATGAAATCTTTTCTACGGTCATTCTCCCCCTTCCGCTGATTAAAGAAGGGCAGTTGTCAGTTTCTGGCGAAAGAATGTGCACTGTACTGGTTAACCTCTTACATATAAGCATGTGTGGATAGGTAAACTGACAGGCTCAAAAAGACCTAAATCATGTTGACTGGGCCATTAAACTCCAATACAAACAAACAAAACAAATGCGCATGACCAAATTAAAGATGACATGCCAAGATGTAGGTTTAACAACTGAAGTCACTAGACAGTTAAATATGGTCAATATCAGATGTATTCACCAGCTCCTCAAGATTTGAGTATGGTGCAGAATGTGGCATCTGATCAGGACCATCACTGTTTGTGAAAAGTTCTGAATTATTCAACCTGAAACCCCTTAATTGTGAAATGGACTGCTACACATTGTACAGTAGAATCTCGGTGATTCGAACGCCGATTTTTCGAAACTACCGGATTTTTCGAAAGTGTGTGTCGGTCCCGATCTTCTTTGCTATTATTTTATGTAAAAATATTACCGATTTTTCGAATTTCGATTATTCGAAAAAGTCGATTTTTCAAATAAAATTGTCGGTCCCCATCAAAGAAATTCCTATAAAAATCCATCTCATAATTCGAAGTCAAAATATATCAAGTACATTATCCATGCTTGAAGAGCATGTTTCACTTCCGACTGATTTCACAGGTGCATTATATTATTGTGTATACAGGTAATTGACATCTAGTTAATCCTGAGCTTCTTAATTGATATAACGGTAATTTGTAATGAGCATCGTTAAGAAGATTATCCTGTTTGATGTTTTAATAAAGCGACTTTAATCTGAGACCTTAAAGCATATGGGATTTTTGGGAAACTGAAAGTAGAAGATTTTCGGAGAATTTCAAAGACAGTTGAAAGTGAAAATAGAAAATAAAAATGCATTACATCGAATGACTAGAAATATTTGGTTTGCCAGCACAGACTTCAACAGTATGCTTATTGCATTCTGATCTAGATCTTTGCCGACTACTCCAGTGAGCCATTTCTTTCTTGCCTTTTTACTGGTACAATAGTTTGTCTGTTAGAGATTTATTGTTTTACGTTACACAATAGGTCGTTACGGGATGTTAAATGCATATGTATGGTTCATTTTGTTTTGTTTCCTTTTAGATGAGGTATTTCTTTTATATAGAAAGTCTGTGTTCTTGCCTTTGGACAAACTGCAGTCAAATATTATACCGAACGAAAACTTCCGTACATTGCCGAAAACTACCATTTTCGAAAATTCGAACTCCCGATAATTCGAAGACAATCTGGCGGTCCCTGTCACTTCGAATTATCGAGGTTTGACTGTATATGGATCTTTCTTGGCCCTGAAAAACAGGGAGAAGTGGCCACTCTCCATCCCTGACAGGAAAGAGGGAGAAGTGAGTATCTCATGCAGATCTTCAATAGTGGTATGATCAACTCATAAGGCTAAGAGACAACCGATTGTCTTGTATTTCTTTTTCTGAAGGTGACTGGTTTTGTCGTCTGATAATCCAAATGTTGGCTTGTGGTCTGTTTCTGACATAAGCAATTAACACTTTGTCGGATTAATTAGCAGATTGGTGTTTTTGTAACCAGTTTGTTAAAACAGGTGCATTGCCTTTATCGATAGATATAACTTTGCTTTTCACTTGAAACTCATGGCTGTAAACATTTTACTAAGTGGATCCAATTGCAAGAGGCTGAGAAAAAACAAAGGAATCGGAAAAAATGTTTTGAATAAAAAAAAAAAAACAGTGCGAAGTCAACTTCTCTTTTATAGCCCAGTAAGGCGAGGTTTTCTGACTAAGGGAGATGTCGCCTGAATTGCCCCCTTGGTTGATCTCTGATGACATATAGTGAGTAAATGTCTATTTAGCTTAAAATGGGTTACTCTCTTTTCAGTGTTTGACATCCTCTTAACCTTCAAAAACACAAAGGACTGGAAGAAAGCATTGGCAGCTGGAGTACCTAAAAGGAAAGGCTATGTTGTGAACAATAAACCAGACTCCTGACACATACCCATTACGATAACACACCCATGCAACAAAGTGTATTTTTTCATATCTCCAAAATGGCTAGTTTTCTGATGAAAATCTGTGATATTTTTCTTATTTATACTGCAAACATAGGTTGTGGGTGCTCATTAGAACCGCATCATTGAGGCATTTCTAACGAGTACCCATTACCTATGTGTTGTAGCAGAAATAAGAAAAATAATGTATACCCCCAGTAAACCCTAGTTTTCTCTATGTAAACTGGGGTTTACGGGGTTGTACATTTCACAGGCTTGTTCATGTGACACTGATTCTCTTATAATTAACCCTCATCCTGCTGAACATGATAACCCTTACGTTTGCAAACAGTGTAGATCCGTATCAGATCCCATCCGATCAGGATCTACACTATTTGTTTTTCAGTTTGTTTCAAATACATTGTATCAAGTAATTTGATTGGTTGATAGTCAGAAATGGGTATTGCTAAATTAATTTATTCAGCAGGACATGGGTTAACTTGTTAAATAGACCACATTGGGCAAGCAAACCTATGTGAGATTATAAGTACACTGTAGCTTCGTTATAACGCTGTCATCGGGATCCATCAACGTCGACCGCATTATATGTGATCCCGCGCTATATAACTCGCGACAGATGGGTTTACCCACACCCACTTTTTCTGCATGCAGGATTACTGTTTCTGCCAGTTTATTATGAATATTCCATATTGCATGTATTTTATAAGTTATATAGTTAATAAATTTAATTTTAATCTGATTCTTTACTTCTAGCAGTCATTGTACTCCCGGCATACGAAGTATGTCAGGGGGTATATAGTTTTCGTCTTTCCGTCCGTTCGTTTGTTCGTTCATTCGTACTTCCGTCTGTCCCACCAATCGTCAACCTTTACGTCAAAGTTTTGCTTTAAACCTTTTTGACAGCTCACATCTCTGTAACCACGTTAGATTCTCTTCATGTGGGCTTTCTGTCTGTCCGTCTGTCTGTTCATCTACTTTTACGTCAAAGTTTTGTGTTAAACCTTTTTCATTGCTGATATCTCTGTAACCATATGTTAGATTCTCTTCATGTTTGGTAAAGTATATCTCTATACCATTACCTTTCATATGGAATATCTAAGCCCCTGGGTCAAGCCCCTGGGTGGGCTGTCTGTCCGTCTGTGTGTTCATCTACTTGTACGTCAAAGTTTTGTGTTAAACCTTTTTCATTGCTGATATCTCTGTAACCACATGTTAGATTCTCTTCATGTTTGGTAAAGTATATCTCTATACCATTACCTTTCATATGGAATATCTAAGCCCCTGGGTGGGCCGTCTTTCTGTTCATCTACTTTTATGTCAAAGTTTTGTGTTCAACCTTTTTCATAGCTGATATCTCTGTAACCGCATGTTAGATTCTCTTCATGTTTGATAAACGGTTTCGTGATGCATGTCCCTGCCCCCCACCCATGGTGACCTTGACCTCAAGGTCACAGACTTAGAAATTATACATTTGGTTAAAGTTTTATGACAAAGTTTATAGATGCCTGTATGTTCTAAACTCTAAGAAAAATTCAATTGATACTTGCATCAGTGTTGCATACCAGTCCAAAGATTTCATTGATGCATACCCCACCCTGCTGCTTCATTAACTTTGATCCCTCACTCCCTTGGTCCATTTAGAAATTTTATGTTTGGTTTAGCTTTTACAAGCACATTTATAGATTCTTATAGCTTCTTGACTTCATTCATATTACATACAAGCTCGAAAGATATATCAGCGGGTGGCACTGGCCGGGGGTATGCGTGACCCACTGGTCGCTTTCTCTAGTTTGGCTTTTCATTAAAACAGTTTTTATGCCCCCGCATCATATGATGCCGGGGGCATATAGTTTTTCGGTTTTCCGTGCGTACATGTGTACGTCCATCTGTACGTGTGTGTGTACGTACGTGATCCTGTAACCTCAGGTTAAAGTTTTTGTAACAGGTAGAGCCTGATTTATGAATGGCATTTGGCGGGGGCATCCGTGTCCTATGGACACTTTTTCTAGTTGAATTTATTATTGCTGTACTTTCGTTTTCTGTATCTCTGGCTGCCATATTTATTTAGCTCTTCCGGTAGTCGCTAAGGTATCACTAAATAGTGAAGTAAAATACAACCTGACTATACCGAACTGTTCGCTTGAAAGAAAGGCAATTGATTTAAGTGAACCAAGCTTTATGTTTGCTTATTGTTGTACCTTTCTTGATTTCCATTTCTTTGTTTATATCCAGTGAATAATAAATGAATAACCGTATGCAAATGCGAGAAAAAAAAACAACAACAAACTAGAAATGTGTCCAGACGACACAGATGCCCCCGCCAAGGGCGCCGCCTCACCCCGAAAATCCATGTTGCAACAAAATTTTCTAAGTGTGTGACCTTTCATCAGGAACATTTTTGAGAAGTTATATTGAAATTGGTGAAAAAATGTAAGCGCTAGAGCAATGACAAAGTTTTTCTAAAAATATCCACAGTGACCTTGACCTTGAAAGTCGAACTCGCTCGAGGTATTGTCATAAGGAACATTTGTGTGAAGTTATATTGAAACCAGTGAAGAAATGCAGGCACTAGAGCGATGACAAAGTTTTTCTAAAAATAGCCACAGTGACCTTGACCTTGAAAGTCCAAATGGCTCGAGATATTGTCATAAGGAACATTTGTGTGAAGTTATATTGAAATCGGTGAAGAAAAGTAAGCGCTAGAGCGATGACAAAGTTTTTCTTAAAATAGCCACAGTGACCTTGACCTTGAGGCTATGACCTTGAAAGTCGAACTCGCTCGAGATATTTTTATAAGGAACATTTGTGTGAAGTTATATTGAAATTGGTGAAGAAATGTAGGCGCTAGAGCGATGACAAAGTTTTTTTAAAAATAGCCACAGTGACCTTGAGGTCATGACCTTGAAAGTCAAACTCGCTTGAGATATTGTCATAAGGAATATTTGTGTGAAGTTATATTGAAATCATTGAAGAAATATAGACGCTAGAGCTATGTTGTGCGAGGGGATAATTAAAAAATTTTAAGTCTGTGACCTTGACCTTGAGGTCATAGGCATGGGTGGGGGTATTGCTGAATAAACATTGTACATATATGTATCATCATATGAACCAAAGCCATCATAAAAGTTCTACCAGGTACAAATACCTTAACTGGAGTCTTTAACATAGAAAATTTCTAAGTCCATGACCTTGACCTTGAGGCCATGGGCATGGGTGGGGGTATCGCTGAATAAAACTTTGGACCTATATCTATAATCATACCAAATATGAACCAATTCCGTTGAATGGTTTGGAAAATATGAGTTCTAAAATGTTCAAGTCTACCTGTTACAAAAACCTTAACCTGAGTCTTTAACATTGAAAATTTCTAAGTCTGTGACCTTGACCTTGAGGTCACAGGCATGGGTGGGGGTATTGCTTAATAAAACTTTGGACCTATATCTATCATCATACCAAAGATGAACCAGTTCCATCAAATGGTTAGGAAAATATGAGTTCTAAAAGTTCAGGCTCTACCTGTTACAAAAACTTTAACCTGAGGTTACAGGATCACGTACGTACACACACACGCACAGACGGACGTACACATGTACGCACGTACGGAAAACCGAAAAACTATATGCCCCCGGCATCATATGATGCGGGGGCATAAAAATGTCTGCTATGCCCTGTTTTGGCGGGTAAAAATATTTAGCATCTGCATGTGACAATTAAAAGGGGATTAATTAAGACATAAATGATTCAAATATCTTGAATGACATACCGGTAGTTTTCACACCTTATAACACTGTTTTTATGGCTGAGTTCCACAGAAAAATGGGAAAAAAATTTGACTGTTTTCAAAACTGGGGGAAAACGCAATAATTGGAGCCACAGGCCAACAGCGTTATAACGATTTCCCCCCACCAAAAGGCCCCATGGAATTAATGCATGCAGATGCACAGACGAAAACAGCATCTGCATTGCTCTATTTTGGCACGAAAAATATTTAGCGTATACACGTGTCAATTGTGAAGGGTGAATTTTCTATCCTAAACTTTAGGATGTAACTGGAAAACAACACATTGATGTGTTTAATGAAATAATTTGGCAATTGAAACCACCCTTTTCTATATTTATTTATTTTTTTTTTAATTATTAAAAATGTCGAGTACCAAGCACTGAACCCTGCAGTACACCGCATTCTATTCAAAATTACGGACCAAGCTTACCCACTCATGCAGGGTAATGTTAAATGAGAAAGTTCCAATCAGATAATTAAAACTAGATTAATAATTGATCTTTACAATTAATTCAGACATAATTGGTACATCTTTATTGATCTGGTTTTCACATCTTGTCCGGCTTATCTATAATGCCTTAGGCAAGTATTCAGTTTCAAAGTGTTGACAGCTTGAGTAAATCAGCGAGTATACACATGTGTTATCGTACCTGGTGTTGTTACGACTGCCGAGTTCCACGGAAAAATGGCAAAGTTTTCGGCCAAACTGGGGGGAAAACGTAAAAAAAAACACGGAGCCACAGACCAACAGCGTTATAACCATTTCAGCGTTTTATGCATCAGCGTTATAACGACGCTACAGTGTATAAGAATCTGACTTGATAGTGAGAGGTGGATAAAAAATCCTTCCTGAGGGTCAGTGTTAGGCATCAGGAGGCTTGCCGACTTATGCTGGACAGTGATGTGACAGATTTTTATACCTACCCCTTATACAAATGTAAGATTCTTTTTCTTGCATACCCTTCATGTCTAAGAGTGTATTTTTAAAATGCTGTCATTTCAGTTGTTGACATCTGCCTTATTTTGATGACAATAATGTGGCTGTACTTGCAGTGGTGTCAAACTTAACAATGGCATATGTGACAACCTATTGAACCAGTGAAACACATGAAAATTTTTGATTTTTATCTGATCCCTGGGTAGAATAACCTGGGTAGGTAGGATAAGAATTTATATCCCAGAGTTAAGTTCAGGATTTCCTTATCTGGTGTGCAAGAAAATGCTATCTCCCATGGCCTACAACGACTTGCACTGAGGAAATTTTTATATTTCTCTTTGATCATCATCCTTTTTATGCCCCCGGAATTGAGATTCGCGGGGCATATAGTTTTTGGTCTGTCTGTCCGTTTGTCTGTATACAAAAACCTTAACATTGGGCATAACTTTTGAATGGTAACAGATAGAGCTTTCATATTTCACATGTGTATACCTTATGACAAGACCTTTCCAGTGGTACCAAAATTTTTGATCTCGTGACCTTGACCTTTGACCTACTTTTTTCAAAATTTTTAAAAACATTTACATTGGCCATAATTGGTAAGTGATAGGGCTTTCATATTTCACATGTGCATTCCTTTTCACAAGACCTTTCTAGTGGTACCATAATTTTTGACCTTGTGACCTTGACCTTGATGTTTGACCTTCTTTTTAAAAACTTTAACATTGACCATAACTTTCAATTGGTAAGTGGTAGGGCTTTCATATTTCACATGTGCATGCCTTGTCACAAGACCTTTCTAGTGGTACCATAATTTTTTACCTTGTGACCTTGACGTTTGACCTACTTTTTTAAAACTTTAAAATTGGCCATAACTTTCGATTGGTAAGTGGTAGGGCTTTCATATGTCACATGTGCATTTCTTGTCACCAGACCTTTCTAGTGGTACCATAATTTTTGACCTTGTGACCTTGACCTTTGACCTACTTTTTAAAAACTTCAACATTGGCCATAACTTTCAATTGGTAAGTGATAGGGCTTTCATATTTTACATATGCATTCTATGTCACAAGACCTTTTCAACAATCCCATAATTTTTGACCTTGTGACCTTGACCTACTTTTTTAAGACTGAACATTGGTAATACCTTTGATTGCTGCGTGATACTGCTTTCATATTTAACGTGCTGTCCGTGGGCATCAGTGTTTCACAAACACATCTTGTTTTTCCTATCATTTTTGCTACAAAAACGGATTAAATGTGCTTCTAACAAGGGCCCATAATCTAAGTTTTAGAGTAGAAATAAGAACAAAAAATGATATGAACCACATCATATGACCAGTTTGCCATTTGAGAACAAATAATGAGCAGATCAGCCTGCCCATCGATGCAGTCTGATTAGCAACTTAATATCCACTACTTGGCTAGTATGATATCTCTAGCGTCTATAACTCAAATTTTGCTAGCCTTTGTAGCTGAGTAGGTCTCTTTGTCTTACCCGGGTCCGAGGTTATAAAACTTTTTTCATGCTCAACTCACTTGAGCATGGAATTTGTTTTGCTCATAAATTTTACAATGCCAGCAATTGTTGGCATTTTAAAATTTATGAACAGGACACATAACATTCTGCCCTGATCTGAGCAGAAAAATTGCCTCTTTCATTTGTATTTTAATATGTATAAGCATTATAAATTTCATGCTCAGGTGAAATGAGTGAAAAAGTTTTAAAGGCCTATGCGCAAACCCTGAATACAGAATTTCTTCCGCAGTGACCCAGTTGTTCAAAGCTTCATAAGCTTAAACAAGAGCTCCGCAAGCGGGGCATTATACGCCCGTGGCAAATTCATATTTGGTGGACTGAAACCTGAAAACAGTATTCACTGCTCCATCATGGTGTAACTATTTTTCAAGTTTCAGCCTTAATAAATGGAAAATGATTACATGACCAAATCTGCCACACCTTAATTCAGTAGTAATTAACCTCGAAACTTTACACACATCTCCACATCACAGTCTTGCTATCTACCAAGATTCAGGTAGATCGGATGAAAACTGTAGGAGGCGTTATCCCAAAAAGAAAACACTAATGGGCAGATGGACGGACAGGAGAACGGATGCGTTTCTAACGGACGCCAACTCCATAACATAATGCGAACGTTTTTATCAAAATGAGCATATTTTTCAGGTTGATCAGATGTTATCCGTAAACAAAATTTTTAACAAAATTTTCAGAGGGTCATAATGTTATTAATATTTGGTGTATGGTTAACCTCAAAACTAAGCACATCTCCACTTCAGTCTTACTATCTACAAAGTTTCAGGTTAATCAGATGAAAACTGTAGGAGTTATACGGAAATGATAATGTTTACCTAAATTTTCAAAGGGGCATAAGTCTTTAAATATTTGGTGTGCGGTTAAACATGTAAATTTACGCATATCTCCATGTCATAGTCTTGCTATCTACAAAGTTTCAGGTTGATCAGATGAAAACTGTAGGAGTTACCCGGAAATGAAAATGTAAACCAAAATTTTCAAAGGGGCATAACTCTATAAATATTTGGTGTATGATTAACCTCGAAACTTTACACACATCTCCAACTTGTAGTCTTACTATTTACAAAGTATCCGATTAACTGGATGAAAACTGGGGGAGGAGTTGTACGGAAATGAAAATGTTTACCCAAATTTTCAAAGGAGCATAAGTCTATAAATATTTGGTGTACGGTTAACCTAAAAACTTTACGCATATCTCCACATCATAGTCTTCCTATCTACAAAGTTTCAGGTTGGTCAGATGAAAACTGTAGGAGTTTTCCGGAAAAGAAAATGTTTACCGCAATTTTCAAAGGGGCATAACTCTATTAATATTTGGTGTATGGTTAACCTTGAAACTTTACGCACATGTCCACCTCATAGTCTTACTATCTACAAAGTTTCAGGTTAATCGGATGGAAACTAGGAGGAGTTATCCGGAAACGAAAATGTTTACTGCAATTTTCAAAGGGGCATAACTCTATTAATATTTGGTGTATGGTTCACCTTGAAACTTTACGCACATGTCCACCTCATAGTCTTACTATCTACAAAGTTTCAGGTTAATGGGATGAAAACTGTAGGAGTTATCTGGAAACGAAAAAGTTTACGGACGGGCGGACGGACGCCGACCCCATAACATAATACAACTGTTTTTTCAAAACGGGCGTATAAAAACACTTACAGCAAATTTATAAGAAGATAGGTAGATAGATATAAGTACATGTATATTGATGTTTTCTGAAACTCTTCGGATGCAGGTGTCAACAGAATTGAATGTTACATGTACACTTGACATCATCTGATGTAAGCATAATTACACAAGCTTTAATATATGTGAAGAATATATAGTGAAATTCTCAGTACACGAGGGAGAATCCAAATCTTTGGCACAGTTTGGGCAAAAATTAGCGTCGAAATGGGGGAGTCTCCCTCCTGATAAGGGAGGTATCACAGCATGTCATTGTACTCATTAGAATCGCCTCAGTGAGGCAGCTTACTTTTGTTTTATAGAAATTAGCCTCCTAACATGGGACAATGAAAACCCTTCATTGGCTCTAACTACCCATATCTCGAACAAATGTTCAAGCCATTTAAGCTGCACTAGATAGAAATAACTTTGGGCTACAATATTTTTTCTAGGTCTGCTCCAAAACAATGCTTGTATGTTCCTGTTAGAACTGCCTCAAATGCCCCTCAATGGTTTGGTTCTAAAGAGCACCTACAATCTTATCTGGCACAACAAAAAGCAATGTATCATAAATTATTATTTGATAAATGACATTTAGGAGCCATGCAATATTGCAGATGTTTCTTATCCTTTGGTAACAAATGAACTTTGGATTTACATGTTGGAAACCACAAATAATTCAGCAGGAAGACTTAAGGGGAATGGGAACACCTGGCAGATTTGTCCACCATTTTTCAAAGGGAGACAGTTTTCGGGACTTCCTGTTCGCTTTTATATAAGCTCTGCCCCACTGAAAAAGGGGTCTACTCTTAAAAGAAAGAATTTGCTCCTCAGGAGCAAATTCTTTCCTTTAAGAGTTGACCCCTATTGACTTTGGAGACAAAAATACTTTTACAGGAGTTGCCTCCCCTGAAGGTGTTCCCATTCCCTTAAGACTTACTTATTGAAAGAGTTTGAGTGTTAACTGGCCCGACTATAGCTGCTGTTACTTTTATAAGACTTTACTCCCTCATAAAAGTAACAACCAATCAATGCAGACAGAACAAAATTACTGTTCTAGTGTTCTGTCATTCAGATAAAACTAGGACCAGTCAACCATAGTCTGACCATCCTTTGTTTGTTTGTCTGTATAGGGGTTTAACAGCCCAGTCAACACTGTTTTAGGTCATTTTTATGCCGGTCAGTTTACCTATCCACACTTTACCTGGGCAGGCTTATATGCAAGCGGTTAACCAATACAGTGCACATTCTTTCGCCAGAAACTGACAACTGCCCTTCTTGAATCAGCGGAAGGGAGAGAATGACTGTAGAAAAGATTTCATGCTAATTCTTCACGAAAGAATGTTGCCGACCCCAGCAGGTATCGAACCCGCGTCCTAATCACCAGTCAGACGCGCATCCGACTGAGCTACCGAGGCCAGCAGTCTAACCATCCTATTATTCTAGTTAGATAATGGTTGACTGGTTTCCAGCAACTATAGTCAGGCTAGTTAATGAAATAAGCCTTTGAAAGCTTCAGATAAAAGAGTACGGAGGATAATTTTGGAATATTTTTTCTTGTTTTTCAATAAAAATAGTGTTGTGGGTACTTGTAAGAATTGCCTCAAAGAGGCGATTCTACCAAGTACTCACAACATAACTTTTATGTTTCTAAGAAGAAATGCAAAATGCTACCAGAATGCCTATATTATTCTTGTCATCCTTCCATATCTGGAGCTATGTTAACCTAACACATTGTATACCAGTGGACTCTTCCATTACTATATGTTGGACAAGTCCATTTGTATTATAAGGGGTGTTGGGCCTATTTTTCTGTTTCTATTCTATTTTTGACAGAAAATTCTGTTAGCAAATAGTGTAGGCCCTGATCAGACGCTGCATTCTGCGGCATCTGATCTGGACCTGCACTGTTTGCCAAGGTAGCCCTGTAGGGGTTTCCCCGCATGCAGTGGGTTAAACTCTGTTTGTTTGTGTTGAGGTTTTACATCCCCATCAACACTATTTAGGTCATTTAAGAGACATTGCTTCCGATTTTGTGGGCCTTTTACCCCACATTGAGATCGAATGACATCTCAAGCCCTACTGCCCAAAGAAACTGCTATGGTTTGAGGAGCAGTCCGACTCGTGCTACAATCTTGGCAGGCTTAGACCCAAGTGGTTTACCTGTACTCAAGTCGGTCATTTTTAGCTCTGCGCAGAAGCACCATGCAGCCCAATCTCCAAGCCCTTTTGGATGGGGGCGATTTGTTTCATTTCTGTTACCATTTGTATAATTTACGTGTTTCAAATAAAAAAAAAAAAAATAAGCATTGTAAAGTGTTTCTTCCCTGTCTTTATTATGAACAGTTTTATATTCATTATCACCTTGGACCAAAATAAATGGCATGCACATCCCAAATAAAAAGCATACACATACTTTTGAGCCATAGTTCTTAATATTTTTTACGGCCCTTTCAAGATGATTTAAAATTCTTTTAGCCGATCGTTAATCAGTTGGGCGAAAACTGGAGTACCCAGAGAAAAACCATGCGACCATCTGTTGCAGAACAGGGCGTCTCACAGGTGGCCCTGTTGAGGCTTGAACACATAGTTCTTAATAGTGTTTAGTAATCTACGTATTGTTTAGTAGTGTACACACTTCGACAAAGCAGACTTCTGCAGATCAGTCGGATTTGCATCTGAAGGAGGTTGTAGGTTTGATACATACAGCTTCCGCAACATTCAGTGATATGAAGATTGATCATGATTCTCCGCCTTCCACTACTTCAAGAATGGCAGTTGTCAGTTTCTAGTGAAAGAATGTGCACTGTACTTGTTAACCGTTTCCATGTAAGTCTGCTCAGGAAAAGTCTGGTAAGGTACATGTAAACTGACTGGCTTGATATAAACCTAAATATTGCTGACCAGGCTAAACTCCTAACAAATCACACGATGTCACTGTTGCACCTAGTAAACTCTCGAGCCTCGCTTTGGTCATATGTGAGACGCCAAGTTCTGCAACGAAAGGTCCGGTGGTTTTTCTCCGGGTACTCCGGTTTTTGCCCACCTCTGATTAACGATCGGCTCGATATGAGTGAAATAATCTTGAAAGGGCCGTAAAACAAAAAAAAAAACAAAAAAAAAATAAAAAAAAAAGTAAACTCACCTGGGAATATCATGTGAACAAGTCCGTGAAATGAACACCCCCTAAACCCCACTTTGTATAGGAAAAAAACGGGGTTTACAGGGGTATACATTATTTTTCTTATTTCTGCCCCTAAGACATAGGTTGTGAGCACTCGTTAGAACCGCCTCAACGAGGCGGTTCTAATGAGCACTCACAACCTATGTTAGGTGTAAATATAAGGAAAATATCACATTTTGATTGGAAAATTAGCCATTATGGCTATGTAAAAGAATGCACTGTCACTGTGTCAGAAGAGTGTGTTATCGTAATGTAGTCCAAATGTCTTATGTCATGGCATGTTGCCTATCAGTCCATTTTTGTTTCATTGCAGAATTGACATTTACATTTTGTAAGAGGACTGCAACTCTTTGTATAACCCCTAATTTGAAGTTGATGACCCACGAAATGCCCATTATCTTATTGCCAATCCTCATAGAACAGAATTGTTTTCAGAGAAAACAGAAACCGGCCAGAGAAACTGCAGTGAAACATTTTTCTTGACAATCTAAGTTCCATGGTGACCTTCAAAACAGAGTCAAGGTCATCCAAATCATTTCCCCACGGAACCTAATAGTTACTGGTATGCTACATGTAAGTGGCAAGTTTGACTAGAGCTTGATCTGGAGATACTGCAGAGGCGCCCCACTTCTGAACAAATGAAGTGCCTTGAATTGTAGGCTAACTTCACCAAGTGAGTGTGAGTGAGTGAGTTTTAGTTTTACGTCCCACCAACAGCTAAGGTCATACGGAGACGGGACCTCGGTTTAAAGACTCATCCGAAAGTCTGGAGAAGCCCGGGGTCGATCCTGCGATCCCTGGTTTTACAAGGCGAGTAGCGTAACCACTGCACCACGGAGGCTTCTACTAACTTCACCAAATTTTATCTGCAAAGGTTCCCATGATGATGACCTCCCAGCTATGCTAAGTACCAAATTTATCCAGAATCCATTCATTAAGCCATTTAGTACCAGATACCCCAAAACGGGTAATTGGCAAACAGTGCAGGCCCAGATCAGACCCCACCTAACGCGGCGTATGATCAGGGCCGACATTGTTTGCAAAACGTTCAGCCGATTTCACAATAGATTTTGAAGAAAACACAACCGGACACCCCTAAATTTTGAAATGGACTTGTGCTATATATATAAGGAGGAAGATTCCATTTGGTACAAAAATCTGGAGATATTGCACTGGCAGGTGGGGCTATTTTCTGAACATTCCAAGTTGCATAGTTACCAGCAAAATCCTAACTGCACCTGGATGTAGTACCAGCATCCACCCATTAGATCTGGAGGTACTGCAATGAACCCCTTTTTATGCGAAACATTTGACCATCTTTTAAGTTTGTGACCTTGAAAGTCAGGTCAAGATCACCAAAACCTGACCAGCAATTTCTCCTGTTCTATTAAATGATGTATCCATGCAAGCATATCCATGAGGTAAAGCACTACAACCTGCAACTATCCTTGAGCAGCTGGTAATTATCCCTCTCATAACCTTCATGGAGTTGTCACATTTGTCATGTGTCAGATACAAATAAAATACTGGTAAGCAGAACAAAATTTTCATTAACTTCTTTATTACTGTTATAACACATTCTAGGATACTGATGACTTGTGTAACATGTTTTCAGGGTCACTAATCTGATATTATTGGCCAAAACTATCTGGTCTGACCCAGAAAACATGTACTGCAATGCTCCCAAGTATTGGGACAGACAAGCTTAAGCAAACAGTGCAGACCCAGATCAGACTGCTCCTTTAAAGGAGCAGTCTGATCAGGGTCTACACTATTTGCCATTCTGTTTGCATCTTATGGACTCCTTACTGGATCATGAAACAAAAGTGTTAAAATTTGAAGAGAATTAAAGCAAGTCCCAAAAGTGTCCCAATTTTTAGGATTTTTATCATATTCCTGCTTTCCAAAGACAACCTTTACCACTTTAACTTCCCTCCAGCTTTTGTTGTGCTGTATGGTGGTGGCAGAACATCATTCTGTACTTCATCATAGTGCAGTTACCGTAAAAATCGCAAATATTAGGACACATTGAGAACTTGCTGTATTTCTCCTAACATTTTAACAAATTTGTTTCATGATCCAGCAAGGAGTTCAAAAAGTAGACAAAATGGCAGTGTAAACCCTGATCAAACTTCTCCTTCATTTGTGGATTTCATTGATGTGTAACTCCAGTGAATCACTCACAAACTGGTTTAACACTTTCGTATAAGCCTGCCCAGGAAAGTTCTGACAGGTAAACTAACCAGCTCGATATGACCTACCGGGGTACAGTGCTAGCTGGGCCTTGAAAATCCAAAATGAAAAAATCATTTCTCATGTCTGCAGAAATTGATGAAATTGTGATAATTTTCTTTTTTTAACTTGAAAATACATGTATATTGTTGTGTGTACTCATTAGAATTACCAATTTGCAGTATGATTTGAAAACCCATCAGTTGCTGAAACTAACGACATGGCCCCAAAGTGTTTGAGCCATTGAATTTTGACCATATACAGATTACATAGAAAACTGACCATTTTATGATTATTTCAGCTGACACGTGAAAAGAGTCCCTAGCATTCTAGGATGTTCTTCAATGCAAACGCATGGCCTAGATGCAGGACTTCTCCAGTAAGCTATCTTAAGGGTTCCTCTGTATTATGCTTGCAAGATTGTGCATAGGTGCAGGCTCATGTGAGCCTTTGCTGGTAGTCTATGCAATAAATAGAGGATGGTATATGAGCATTCATGTATTATTGAATTTATTAAACAAGTTGAGGAAAAGTGATAAAATGCAAGGCTTTGCCAAGCATTTTATCCCTTTTCCTCAACGAGTTTAACCTTGTCCTGCTGAGCCTGAATACATGTATGTCTTTACTTTCAAACAATGCAGATCCAGATCAGATGGCTTCTGGAGAAGCCATCTGATCAGGATCTTCATTGTCATTCAGTTTATGAATTTGTTGCAATAATTTGCATCAAGTAATATGATTGGTTGATAATCAGCAGTGGCTGTGGCATATTTAAATATTCCGCAGGTTAAGGGTTAATAAATTCAATAATACATGAGCACGAATGAAAGATTCTATTTATCATATGACATTTAAAATGATATTTTTAATGTAAAATTAATTTTAATTAATAATATACCTACCCATCACTACAATTATAGCCTTTTCACCAGACGCAGGTCTGGGACAGTCTGACACAAAAAAAAATCTAGCCAGAAATGCCACTGGCATGTCCCTTTTCCCGTGACCTCCCCAGCGTCGAGTCCTGATTGGTCGCTGATGTCACATGACCTATCAGACCAATAGGCAGACGATACAGGTCACGTGACCGCGATTTTCGCGCCGAGAAGGTCATTATTTCTTTCAGGAAAACAAATATTTCAGGCGGGGCTGGGAGGCGGGACATACCATTGTAGTGATGGGTAGGTATATTATTAATTAAAATTAATTTTACATTAAAAATATCATTTTAATATCAAATATAACTACCCATCACTACAATTATAGCCTGAATTCAAAGCAAGTGGAGGGTTGGATGAAAAATAAAGTTACACATACCTAACTCCTCCAACCTTGGTTGTTTATACCCCTTTTAAAACCATCCAATGATGGTAATGTAAGAGAGTATCCACGATTGACTGCAAGGGATCCAAATCCAAAATTCACAAGTGGAGAAGATAAATGGACAGGAACCGGAGTCAAATAGAAGGTTCATACCTATTCAAACAGGCTAACAAACAACCAAGGAAAATAAAATCCCAAAATAAGTGCTGCTCATAATAGATTGAGAAGCTACTAAACTACCCAAAGAATGAGTACCACTACGAATGGGAACCAAGCACCTTAGGTGAAGGGATGAAAAGTAGCGTTGGAACATCCATTACGCAGTAAGAAAAAACATTCTGAAGAAAAAAAACGGAGTTCCAATATGCCCAAAATGTAGAAGGTTCTAACCTCATACTGTATTCTGAATGATAATAGGGCAGAAGTGAAATTAGCATATACTGGTAGAAGCTTTATCACTTTACAAATCCACTTTGCAATCAAGGATGGTTAGAAATATATCCAAAACCCCTTGATTGAAAAGAAAAAATTCTCATGATAATCTCGAAACGTTTTAAACATTCTAATGTATACAAAAAATTCACATTAGCCTACAATCCACGAATCCTGGAAATGACAGGACAAATAGTAGTTTCAGACAAGGTTATTTATAGCCTGAAACAAAAATAGGTTGAATGAGAAGAGAAAAGGAAGTCATTGTTCTTCTCATACCTGAAAACAATCCTCTGTAATTGGCAAAGCATGACTATAACTTCTACGAACTGAAGCAAATGTCAAATGAAATACAGCTTGACTATCAAATGAATAAAAGAAGCTGAATTCACCGGATCGTAAGGTGGTTTAGAAAAGACCACAACACCCATGCAAGATTCCATTTGGATTCAAAGTCCTGAAAACCTGTCGGCATAGTGAAAAAAAAACCCTTTAATAAGCTGGTGATGGTAGGGTTTAATGAAAAAGTGTGAAGCCGACTAAAATTTTAACATGTTCGAGATTACTGATCTGTACCCTTCTCTTAGATGAAATAGAAATTGAAGGGTAGAGAACAGACAGAAAAAGAAATCCAGTAAAAAACCTCCCTAGAGGAATTGTCTGGATTTATTTCCCTTTTTCTACACCAACTAGAAAATATCTTCCATCTTCCAGAGTAAAACTTGAGAGTGGAGATCTTTCTATATTTGAAGATACACTCGGCAGAGAAACCAGAAAAGTGTCTACCTCTGGTTTGATTCCTGACAACATCTGGATGTGTAAGTAAAGCATTTCTGGATTGAAATGGAATGCTTGACCCACACCTTTTAGATATTTGATCTGGAACTACTGGAAGACTGGTTGCAAGTCTTGAGACTAGGCTCAGAATGACTAAAAAACCAAGATCTCTGAGGCCATAGGAGGCGTAATCAGAATGGCTCGGCTTTTGGACGCTTGAATTTTTACCTAGAACTAGAGGAATTCAGTTGAATGGTGTAAACGCATATGTAAAAGATTCCCCCAATCTAGAGATTTTAAATCAACTGCACGTTCCAGGTGATCTGAAACTTGAAAAACAAAGGAAGTTGATTGGAGAACCGAGTTGTTTGGACATTTGATTAAAAAAGGCCCAATAAAGGTTCTCTCCATTTGAGAAAACGCCCTGTAGAGAACGGATGGTGAACTGGTCTATAGGGGCGATCCCAATGACATAATCTGCCCTGGAGGTGTCCGACAAGGATAGACATACCTTCCTGAAGACACCAAGTTATAATCTTCCATGTAAAAGCCAACAGGGAAGAGTAATGAGTCACTCCCTGATAAGTAGAAAAAACTACACTATTCATTTGTCTGGAGTAACAATAATGAAGCTGTTCCTCAGTTTGGAGCTATGAAGAACTGATAAACCAAGGAAATTTTCCTGAAGTTTCAGAATGTTTATACACATATACATATATACATACATATACGCATACACACACATATATATATATATATATATATATATATATATAGCCCCGCCTAATATAGGCCCCACGTTCCCTGAACAACTAATCCCTGAGGTTCGAAGTGGAAAACCAACCTGAAAGGCTGGCATGCGAAAAAACAAATAGGGAATAGTCTCTAAAAGAGGAGACCCCATTTGATACTGAGGGATTCATAAATCGTAGAGAGCAATCTTGATAATGGAATTTATTGCTCCTTTAGACCGTATGGTATTTCCAGTGATAATATTAGCAAAAATAAACTGGAAAGGTCTAAGATGAGATTGTCCAGGGAAACTGGATCCAATTACTAAGTTCTAAAAAGGGGAAACAAACCCCTGACATAAATCGAAAGTTTTTCGGAGAGTGAAAAAATTTGGAGAAGTATCTTTGAGGTAGAGTCAATTTCAACTTCTCGATAAAGTGTATGAAATCTAAATTCACAATAACCTGTACCCGTTAGGACAAGGTATGATAAACAGTATCTGTAAAAATGATGACAAAACCCATCATCGGAACACTACACGAGATTGGGGCCTAATTCTATGATGAGAGCTGCTTAATTAATTTCCAATAAGTTGGTGAACAGGGAAAACATTGATCCGTTGACAAATCCAACAAAGGAAAGGCAACGGACTGATACACAAAAATTCCATCCAAGGTGAAAACAAAGGTATTTGCGTAATGACCTATGGATGGAGATGTGAAGGCTAGCGACCTTTAAAACTACGGAAATCGTCCCCGAATTTGGGAAATTTGACCTGACTAATCGAGGACGAAGTTTCCATTTTGAGACGATCGACTCGCATCATCTTGTTAAGTGTGAGAAGTCGATGATGAGTCGATTTTCCCATTTTCTTCTTTTCCTTTCATTGATCCGTTGACAAATCCAACAAAGGAAAGGCAACGGACTGATACACAAAATTCCATCCAAGGTGAAACGAAGGAATTTGCGTAATGACCTATGGATGGAGATGTGAAGGTAAGCGTCCTTTAAAAACTACGGAAATCGTCCCCGAATTTGGGAGAATTGACCTGACTAATCGAGGACGAAGTTTCCATTTTGAAATGATCGACTTGCATCATCTGTGTTAAGTGTGAGAACTCGATGATGAGTCGATTTTCCCATTTTCTTCTCGAACAGAAAGATCCGCCTGTAGAAGCCTGGGGAAAGGAGAAATTTTTCTACTTACACGGCTTTCTTTTGGAGAAGAACCCTTCCTCTTCCAATAAAAAGATTTCTTTTCTTGATACTATTTACCAGAAATAGTATTTGCATGTGAGAAAGAGAAAGGATTCCTAACGAACGCAATCCAGTAACCCTTTCTCACAACTCATAAAACTCAAAAAATATTTAATAAAAGAAGCCCAGGCTTGATAGAACTGAAAAAGCTCGGCTCCTACTGGGAGAAGATGAAGAGGAGGGGAAGGAAGAAAGTCATTTGTTAGACTTGTGTCTTCCTCTATTGGGAGATTTCGTTCCAGTCCGACCTCTGGAACGAAAGGACCGTGTACCCTGATCTGAGAATGATCTATTAGTAGACGAGGACTGATTGAGATCTTCTAGTCGAGGGTGATAAGCACTTAAAAGTCATCGGAAGTAGTCGAAGAGCGTCTCTTGGTTGCGGTACCTGTACTTGATACGCTCTCCGAAGACTTCAAAAAAGACGAATGCCCACGGTCTAGAAGCTTGATTCTGAAAACGTTGGGAAGACATGGTCCGCTTATAGTTTTAGAATCAAGAGGCGCTGAGGCTCTAAGTTTTCATTTACTATGCTCAGTAAAAACTGAACCAGTTATCAAGAGCAGAGTTGCGCCAAACATGCAACATGGTGGTAGACAGCCATGGCATGTGAAAAAATGACCGGGAAATAAACAAAAGCATTAGAATAGCAGCTATATGGTCGGAATGCTCTTGTTTGAAGGCAAAGTGGGTAGAATTAGAATACCAGTCATAATGAGAACCCACTTAATAATAGTCCTGGTAAGAAGCTCCAATGTTAGAGCGTCGAAACAGGAAGTAATGCCAATTTCCCTGACGTCATATATACAGAGTCTGAATCTGGGTAGAATTTTGGAATTTCATAAGAACAAAACAAATTGATGTTTTTTGTTGTTAGAACCAATGTTCCAAGTTCTTTTCGCACGAGTGCCCCCGGTCTTGAAGCTTGATTCTGAAAACGTTGGGAAGACATGGTCCGCTTAAAGTTTTAGAATCAATAGGTGATGAGGCTCTAAATATGTCCTTCTCATAATCGCTAATTAGTAAAGACGAAAAAAGACCAACCTCTGAGTATTGATATATCCCCAGAGGATAATTCACTAGGCCCAGATTCAGCTCTAGGGGCAAAACACTCGAGGCTCAATTAAACTTCCCCAGTGTTAGGCCCTTTATTGTGTATCGTGCACTGAACATGCGAAATTGCCGAATCAAAATTGAGCATTCAAGGAGCCGTGCCTAAAACGATCAAGGCCGAATCGACCCAAGGCCGAATCGACAAGGCCGAAACGACCCACCGAAATAGGCCGAATCGATCCAGGTGCAAATTCGGGCCGAAAACGACCCAGGCCGAAACGACTCCGTACCGAAACGTCCCGGACTCACTTGCAATAGTCACGGTATTCCAATAAACGATGACCAAGTCTGTATGTTTTACAAGGGAAAACAATCCAATTAAATGATTATGATAACAAAAATTTATCATAATAAGAGGAGAGAAGCATATGACCAAGGTAAACTAAGTACCGAAGGTCCGGAAAGGTTACCCGATAAAAACCGGGATCGGAACCGTACCAAAATTCGTATGTAACATGGATTCGGAAAAAAATTTTGGGCATAGGTTCCCCGCACCCCGGAGTCCCCGCAATTATGAGCAGGGTCTCTACGGGGCGGTGGACGAACCTATCCTAGTCAACCCAGGCCCAAATGGGAGGAGGGGACATAGACTGGCTCATCTTGATTCGGCAAAGGTGACCCACACGAATTGGATGGATTCTGTTTAGAAGATACTATAGAAAGGCCACAAAGGGACCTGAATATTATCCATCTGCATCGTGGGATTTATAAGTGCTAAACGAAGACGGGTCTTGCACATGTTCAAAACTAAATTAATGCTGAGAATTTTTATTCAGCGATACAACGTCTTCCGATACCGGAAGTGGAAGGAACACGCACAAAAACCGTCCTCTTTTCTGGCAATTTAAGTTTCCACAACGCCGACTTCTATTAAAACATTACCAGGAATAATACGAGCGTATACCCTGGCACATAACATGAAAAGAAGTGTGGTGCTTATCAAAAACCAAAAACGGTTGATCACCTGATAAACAAAACTTCCAAGTGAAAATTCAAAATGGCGGACAACCACTACACATGTAATGTCGGCAGAAACACGCGAAATAAAGTCTCTAAGAATTTCGGAATAAACAGTAAGCTTAAAAAGCCTAAGTACGTTGTGGAAACTCAAGGTAAGTGCAAAATCAAAAAAGAATAAAACACTTATCCGTTTATTCATTCTTCCATGGAATGTAGTTTGACATCCTATCCCAAGCAAGTCTGAAAAAATAATGACCTTCTCGGCGCGAAAATCGCGGTCACGTGACCTGTATCGTCTGCCTATTGGTCTGATAGGTCATGTGACATCAGCGACCAATCAGGACTCGACGCTGGGGAGGTCACGGGAAAAGGGACATGCCAGTGGCATTTCTGGCTAGATTTTTTTTTGTGTCAGACTGTCCCAGACCTGCGTCTGGTGAAAAGGCTATAATTGTAGTGATGGGTAGTTATATTTGATATTAAAACGCATTTTATTTACGGTACGTTTGTTTTACAAACATGTCAGTAATCCGCCATTAGTAAATGTGACGTCATTAAGGATGTCGTACAAGTAACGTTAAGGGGCGTATCTAAATTAGTTGCATATTTAATCAACTAGTGGATTATCAAAATTTATTACATGGCATTATTAAACACTCAGACGCGACGTCATATGATAAGTATCTTTTCTCATGAGCTGCCTTATTTTTTTATATCCACCTCAGCCCAGTTGTTCAAAACATTATTAGCTTAACAAGCTCATTAGTGGTCAAACTCTATGTATTCCAGTGAATACAATATCAAACACAGTGGTATTAATGCTGAAAAAAATGTGAGTAGCTTTTGCATTTGCAAAATCTTCTCACATTTTTTTTTTTCAACAAAAATGTGAGTACATTACTACATTTATTATATTTCAGGATTGAAATTTCAACAGTAACTATATTAACTAATGGCACCGTTAGACTTGAACAACTGCAGCCTGAATTTTTTTCACCATTTTTCAAAGGGAGACAACTTTTAGGGCTTCCTGTTTGCTTTTCTATTAGCCCTGTCCCACTGAAAAAGGGGGTCTACTCTTAAAGGAAAGAATTTGCTCTTCAGCAAAGAGCAAATTCTTTCCTTTAAGAGTTGACCCCTATTGACATGAGTGACAAAAATACTTTTGCAGGCGTTGCCTCCCCTGAAGGTGTATCCATTCCCCTTAACATGGGTTTTCATTTGGCTTCTAGCAACTGAAAACGGATGTGTTGAAAAGTTAAATGTACATGTACACAAGATTAAACCCAAATTTCAATTATTCTCCTTTGTTTTGTTGTGATCCCTTGGATAGCAGTTGTTTAAGTATCCGACCGATGATCTGGCCATTCCCTCTGCCATCCACTGCGTTTTTCACATTACCAATGAAATGGTTTATCACTTTCTTTTTACCACGCTGATATTTGGCCACCAGGGCAGGGCTTTTCTCCAACTCTGCTATGCATAACTGTTTTAATACCTTTTCATCATTTATCTGCCACCAGTTATTAGTGTCAATAACTTTAATTAGGTCAAGGTCCGGCTCTTTCACTAATACACTTAAGACATCCATTGTTGTCTCTAGTGATATTTTATCGTCTCTCATGAGGTCAGTTAATTTTCCTATTGACTCTGCATTCACTCTACAGTCTTGCATATCATCCACATACTGCTGCATAAAAGGACTGAACTGTTCTGTGAGGAACTTGGTCAACTGCCTTGTGTCTCTACCCTCTGCCAACACCTCAAAGTAGTGCAGCAAATCACCTGAAGAGGACAACATCATGTTTTAAACAAGAGGCCAATAGGCCACTACACTCACCAGAAGACTTGCCCAAGCCCCTGGCAGCCATATTTTTAGCAAACCATGGTGGCTTGAGAAATCTAGCCTTTCAGGCCATGAAATGATGCAGGGTAGCCACCTTGGCATTAATTAACAACTTCTATCAATTCTGATGCCATAGGCTACAAGAGAATCAGTTTTTGCCCTTTTTCCACATTGTGACCAAATATGAGATTGACATTTAACAGGTCATAGTGAATGAAAGGTCACCTTTTGAACAAACTTGCTAGGAATATCAATTCAAATGCCACTGGCTAAGACAGAACAGGTAAAATCCACTGTTTTTGTCTTTTTCCCATTAAAGGTCAAAGTGATCAAAGTTAAGGCCAAAATAAAAAATACCTGTGTTTCCGGTAACCCGACCGACCCTAATATTTTACCGCCGACCCTAATCTTTTTTTTTTCCCGGTATCCGCGGCCGCAAAAATCATTCGGTTCATTTCGGTAATTTCGGATAACTTCGCAGCGTGGCTGGCCGTAAGGATGGCAACAGAATATAACGGACTAACTTAGCCAACGGCTACCGCTGTACGACTGCTATCTGCGATCTAATTACTTTCCTTTGAAGTCTATTGTGACAATAAGAATTATCCGAAACTTATGTTCACACCTGCTGCGGCAGTTACAAATGTACGATGTTGTTAGTCGACGCTTCAATAATCATAAATAACGCTGGCTGATGCGCAAGCTGATCCGTGTCTTTTCTGGTCGCACATTTTTTCTAGCGTTCGTCGTATTTCCCGCCATCATTTCAGCATGTGCTGCTGTTGCAGTCAAAGCAAATTTTCCCGCGGTTTTTGCATGCGACTTGAAGGAAAAACAAATCTGTAAGGCTGGTGAAACGCAGATCAGCTTGCGCAGTCTGATCAACCTTTGCTCTTTACATACACCTTCTATGGCCTCGAGCATTTCAAAAGACTAGCAAGCAAAGAATTTGGCCACATTGGCTAGATTCACAGGCTGATCTGATCCTTCGTTAGAGGAAAACTTTTTAGCTGTGTGCCGGCTCATTTGCATGTAAATATATAAGAAAATTTTAACTTCTTGTATATGGAGCAGCTTCAGTGTTCGCGTAAGCCAATGAGTGCTAGGGCCAGACTGTTCAACTCTTCTTTAGAAAATGCCTCCCGAGTTATGAACTGAAGCCGCAGACTGATCAGTCTTTGCTGTTCAAAAGAATTCAATGATAAGGGTGCCGACAGCGAAGAAACTGACCAGGCTGCTGACATGGGCAGCCTATTCATGAGAAAGAAAGACCCCCCCCCCACACACACAAAAGAAAAAAGAAGGAAGATAAAATTAATTACATGTAGATTTTAAGCACTACCGCATTTTTATGCTGAAATTAGCCCATGGGCGGTTGTTTTGGTAAAAAAAAATCTTGGTACTGGCCACAATAAGCCGACACTTTTGATCTTTGCAAGCTCATGTTTATCATGCGTTTCAAAGGACACCTGCTAACAACCATATTACGCACTTACAAGTTGGACAGAAATAACAAACTTGTTAGGTACATCAATATTTGATTACATAAACATGTTAGTATGCCTGGGAAAATATGGCGTGATATTTCACTAGCAGTTTGATACCCAGACCAAAAAGTAGGATATAGCAGTCAGCCTGGCGTCTGTCTGTCCATCCGTCCGTCCGTCCGCAGTCACAACCTCGTCCTTGTGACATGTGACATGCCTCGCCATAACTCCTATACCCTTTGAAATATATTGATGGTACTTGATAAAGTTGTACATGAGGTCAAGAAGACATGTCAGGAGCAAGAACCACAACTCTGGGTGCACAGATATTTTGGTTATCTCCCCTGACAATATTTACCTTGTGATTGCCAAAACTCCCAAACCCCTTGAGATATATTGATTTAACTTGGCACAGTTGTACTCGAGGTTACGAAGGTCTGTTATGTGCAAGAACCACAACTGTAGGTGTCATGGTATTTCAGTTAACTCCCCTGACAATATAATCTTGTGATTGCATTAACTGCAATACTCATATAGTTTGAGATATATTGATGGGACTTGATAAGATACAACTTGTGTACTGGCCCCCACCCATCAGGGCTTGAAGAAATAGATAGGCTGCAGGATGCTTCCACGCAGAGCAGAAACCAACTGCTCATGAATACTGGTAAACCGCTTAAGAGGATTTAAGCCTGCCCAGGCAAAGCAGTGCGAGTCGGACCGTCCATGCTTATAAACCCTATCGGTTTCATTGGGTGACAGGCCTTGAAATGTCATTTCATGTCAATGTCAGGTAAAGTCCCGCAAAATTGGAAGCAACGTCTTTAAAATGACCTATACAGTATTGACTTGGACGTTAACCTCACATCAAACAACTTAATACCCATACCCTTTCTATGCGCAACATTTGGGTGCAATTTCAACTAGAACCAAAAAAAGGGGGACGACCTTGAGCACTTTTGACCAGGCAGCAGAAGGGAATGTAAGAAGGCAAAAATCTATGATTCGGACTGAACTATTGCTTGACTGCTGAGCTAAGAGGAAGGATAAACTGTGAACAATATAAACCCTGAACAAAATGTTCTTTGTAGATCAGTCTAATCTTAGTGTATGAAAAAAAAAAAGAAATGCCTACCTACCGACCCATTTTTTTCTTGCCATGTAATAGGAAACACATGTATTTTTTTTTTTGGCCTACCTGTGCTTTTAAATAGATCAGGGTCAACCGAAGTCACCAGTTGAATAAAACTTGGTAGGGGCTTAGAGTCCCAAGTGCTACACATCAAGTTTCAAGGTCATCAGCAATTGGTTCCAGAGAAGATTTCCAAAGGGGTTTTACCATATACGGGCATGGTGGCCTTCTTGTAGTAATTAATTTGAATCCAATCCAACAAAGTTTCATTGCCTCATGCAGGGGCTCCTTATATAATTTGGGAAAACATTTAAAAAATCTTCTTGTCTGAAACCAGAAGGCCCAAGTCTTCGATATTTGGAATGAAGCTTCATCTAGTGGCCCTCTACCAAGATTGTTCAAATTATAGCCCTAGGGCCAAAAATGGACCTGCCCAGGGGTCCACTGGTTTTATATAGAGTTAAGGCATTGTTAGAGTCAGCTGGTTCATCTCTGCCTGGTGCACTAGGACCTGACCCTCAATGCCACAATGTGCCCAGAAAGTGAAATACAAGCCAGCCCTGTATTGTTAAAGGGAACCACCAACTCATGTCTACTAAACTTCACAGTAATGGTGCCTAGGTGACTCTCTACTAAAAGCAGCTAAAATGGTTCCACTCCGATGAACAAGATGACAGCCAGAGCTAATCAAAGTGCCAAAGGCACTGAAATGACAGATTCTATGAGAAAATCAAAACAATGTGAAAACTTACAGACAATCTTTCTAAAAAGATCCTAAAATTTAGAAAAGTAGTTCTGCAAATTCCATTGTATGATATGTTTGCAGATGTCTATACACCGGTGGTATCATGAAATGCCATTCGATGGTTCAAATTTTGGAAAGAAACTATTTACGTTTTCAAAACCAAACATTAAAATTCAAGTTTTAATAATACTACTGGCAATTAGTAACATTTTTGTCTGGTCGGTTGTGGATACCTCCCCACAAAAGATACTCTATTTTTCACAAAGAGATCGGAGGAGAAAGGCTGGTCAGTCCAGTACATGAATTCCATTGGCTTGAAGACATTTTGAGTAAGAACACCACTATAAACACGCGCGTAATCCTGCTGGATTAGATATCCCGGATTCTGAGCGTAAACAAATAAATGGAACCACGTGAGGCCAACGCACTTGATTGATGTAACGTCTCGCTGTTCAGTAAACGTCTCAGCCATGATATTGAATGTTCTTAATGTCGCTAGCTATAATAGCTCGACATACCATTTCGCTTATTCCATCCGATATGTCATGCTGTATTACGCACGCGTTGCCTCGGCATACCTTACACCTATGTGTCGAAACATCCCGAAACGACAATCGGCGTGATTCACGCTGAAGTGCGATGTGTCACTGAAACGCACATCACACGAGTCGCTTAGACGCCAATATACATATTTCATGCACCATCGTAAGTGTTCCGTACTGTGTCGACGTCTTAATTTTGGTCACGACAGGGACGTCTAGCTCTCAAAAGTACATCGCATAAGGGCGACGAACAGTGTCAGTGCTTATTAGTCGGTAGTTGAAACCCTTTGTTTATCTACAGGTACAGTGTAGCAGATGCCGGCGGAAATCTGCTTCGCATATGCGTATGTCGGATGAATCGATCTTGACGTACTGACGTCGGTCTTCCGCTACGCCGACGTCCCCTTGCGTCTTCTGTTGATAGTAAGATGTCACTCCAACAGACAAACAGATCACACACATGTGGCACCCAAAATCAGAGTCAACGCCATCCGCTTTCCGACCAGCTTCTAACTGTACATTAGAAGCCTCTGTGGTGTAGTGGATATGCTATTCGCCTTGTAAACCAGGGATCGCAGGATCGATCCAGGACTTCTCCAGACTTTCGGATGTATGACCTTAGCTGTTGGTGGGACGTAAAACTCAAACACTCACTCACTCACCCTTACTGTCCAGGGTTCAATGAAAAATGTTGCAATACGTTCTCACTTGATGCTTTTAGAGAACAAAATACAATTTCTTCTTTTCTAGGCACGACCTTACATCACACATCAAAAGTTTGATCCTGAACATGTGGTTTCTATCAGTGCTGGTGTGAATGTGGTACACAGGATCGTTGGCCCCCGCCCATCGGGGCTTAAAGAAATAGATGGGCTGCATGATGCTTCCACGCAGAGCTGAAACCGACCCGCAAACGAGTACTGGTAATCTGCTTAGAGGATCTAAGCCTGCCCAGGCAAAGAGGTGCGAGTCGGATCGTCCATGCATATAAACCCTATTGGGTTTGATTGGGCGGCAGGGCTTGAGATGTAATTTCATCTCAACGTCGGGTAAAAGTCCCACAAAATTGGAAGCAACGTCCTCAAAATGACCTATACAGTGTTAACGGGGACGTTAAACCTCAACTCAAACAATACAAAACACAGGATCGTGGTCGGACTGGTAACCATACGTCACGGTTGATTTATTTAACCTTTTTAGCTTAAGGGCATGGTGCCTAAGCGTGTTGTAATCATGCAATCGTTTGGTTTCAAAATCAAAGCACCGAAAGTGTGGGTGGGATGTAGGTTGGGGTAAAAGTCCTGGGCTGAGATTAAACTGTTTAATTTAACTCTGAAATTCCAAACAAATAGTGAAGATTTTGATAAGAAGCGCGTTCTGCAGCGTCCGAACTTGGTCTACACTGTTTGCCAAGCTCACCCTATGATTCCAGGATGACCCTCTTCAGTCTTATGGAATACCTTGATCTCACTGCGGCTATTTTCTGCAAGAAAAAGGTTATTCTGAGAAGTCAGTGATACTCTCGTAGACGTTAGCTCTGAATCGCTATTTTTATTAGTAACTTCGGGTCAAATGCCAAACAATCAACCCAAACATAGCCGGGTCGTTTGTCAGTCTTGGTTACATGTAAGTGTTATCTGTAAAATCTGCACTTGAAAATCGATCTGGCAAACAATGTAGACTAAGATCAAATGCCACAGAACACGGTGCTGATCTTGTTCTACATTTTTTGCATCAGTTACTGAACGGATCAGTCCAAGTCCTCGTTCATGACCAGCCTGCATTTAGAGACAATCGGCATGAGTGTTGTCAGTGCTTTGATTTATTCACTGCCTTGAGTTTCTGGAGTGTACTCTTCCATCACTGAAATTGGGCTCGTCCATTCTGATAAATATGGCACCTAGAATTATATCACAGGACCTACACTGTTTGCATAGGTATCTGTACCATATTCCAGGGTTGAAAGGGACAGCCTTTCTCGCAAAGTCTGATATACACCCAATTGTAACTGACCTAGACTTGACCTCAAATGTCGGAAAACCCATTAATATTCTGGTCTGCAGCTGACCGGCTGGTCTTTAAGGATTAAATATTGACAGCACTGTAAGAAAACAGTGTAAAACCTGAGCAGACGTCTAAGCAGATGCCGCATTGATCTAGGTATGCAGTCTCGCATGATGCAGCTGATTCATATGAAGTGCTGAATATATTCTCTGAAAGGTAAGATAAATCGTCAAGTCGTCTGCTTCAAAAGTTTGTATTGCGATTATAGGATGTACAATTTTGATAACTGCGCCTAACCGGACTACATTTTTGTGCGGACTCATATTTCTTTGGCGGTCAAAGCCGGAAGAAAGTCGTTAGAAAGCTGGAACTACTTTACAACACGCAGGATAGCTAGAGATGACAGATAGAATCTGTCATTAAAAAAAGAAAAATCTTTAAATGACTCGTCCTCCTATATCCCTGGACCAATTTAATTCAAACTTATAAAGAAAAACGATTTAATTGAATGGACATTTCATAGGGAAGACTCCCTCTTTCTTGCATGTAATGTAAGAAATGCTTTTTTCACTTCTGAAGAGCATAAAAATTATACTTTATGGTCATGTCAGAAAGTGTGTGAAGCGCTCACCTTTCTACTTGACATTATTTACATAAGATTTGGCACTAAGTTATTTAGACAAGTTGTGGGTATTCAGATGGGTACTAATTGCGCACCCCTTCTGGCTGATCTGTTTTTGTTTTGTTATGAGAGAGACTTTGTGATGTCCCCTGCTGAAAACCAGTCTGTTAATTGTTAACTGCTAAACTTCTTAATCAGGGTTATCCATACCGAAACTACGCAAAGCCTTTTCCAAAATTATATAGACATCATTCTGATTTAATTTCAAAATTCAATATTGAACTTAAATCTCTTCTGCAGCAAGGTCTATCGGAACCCGAATTTTATATAAATTCAGAAAAATATGCAACCGCAATGACTTCAGCACCCAATTTCGTAAAATCATTCTTCGATATAAAAAGATTGGGTACAACATAAATGTTATGCGACAGACTGCATGCATGGTAGTTAACCCAATCACGGTTTACAACTTTGCTTCACCCTTTAATTGCACACCGGTGGATCAGGCCTCAGATTCTATGACGGTTCCAGTGTAAAGGCTAACTGAGAACTAGAGAGAATCTAATTCTATGTAATGTAGGTTGGTGCCTGATGCTCTGTCTCTGGTCGGGCCCATCGGAGTCTAACCGTTGGTTTTCTTTGGCTCCAGCACTTCAGTGATTTCTTGCTGTTGAGTACTCACCGTTGTTTCATCTCTGTGGTTGTTTTGTTTTTTGTGTTCACAGAGATGTTGCACTGATGAGTTAGGAGGCCTTCATGCGGACTGAACAAATGATTTGACTAAATCACGATGGAAGTAAGGGTGAGGATTGTGGCCATGTGAAATTTGTTTCACTGACCGTTCCAAGGCGGTTCTTCTGTCGCGGTTTATTTTTGTTATGGTTTACCTTTGGGTGTTTGTGTCGCTTATATTATTTGGCTTTGGATAGCCAGTTGGCCATTTTATGGGAAAGAAACTGTTCTTTTGGCTTTCTGCTATTGATGTTGCCAATAGGGTCTGTTGTTTCATGTTTGTGTTTCTTTCCCTTTGGTGTCTCTGACGGGAGCTGTGGGTTAATTGTTTTTATTCCTGATCATTGCCTTCACTTCTATTTCGCAGGAATGTTGCTTAGGTGACCCTCCACCAAAGTAGCTAAAACAATTTCGCTTAGGTTGGCAAAATTGTTGCCAAAGCTAATAATAGAAAACGTCAACAATTTGCTTCTTTCAAACTTTGCAAGATAGTTGCCAATGCGACCATCTGTAGAAGTGCAACATGAGCTTCACGGAATAAGATGGCTGTCAGTTATCCATATGACTTTCAGAAGCTATGTGACATCTTGAAAACAGGTGAGCCCACTTGTTCTCTTTTCCTAACACTTTAATATCCTACTGACCACGTCAACCCGTCTTTGCAAATGGTTTAGATCCAGATCAGATGGATTCTGATCAGGATCTACAGTTTTATTCAGTTTGCAAGTTCAAATGAATACAATATATCAAGTAATCTGATTGATAGTCTGAAATGTGTGTGGCAAAATAATTATTCAACAGGATAAGGGCTGATCTTATTTTAGAAATAATACAATGTCATGAGGCACACACATATCTTCTCACCTGAACCAATGCTATCAGCTTCATACAGTGACAGACCATGTTTATCAATCAGCCTTTCTCGCAGTTCTGAAGGCAGTACAGGAATCTCCTCTCTCAATTTGTCAATGAGTACAACTTCACTAGCTATAGACAGCTCAACTTCATCTGAGGTGTACAGGTGCAATGGAGGCAAGTTTGGCTCTGGCATGAACCTATAGTCCTGTTTTATTTCCTTGTCTCTCATTGGCACTGTCTCATCTGTATCATCATCAAAAGATCTAGTTTCATTGACCACTTCACCACCAGCCTCTAACACATGAATCTGTCGCTGTATCTCAAAGTCAATAGCTTTGCCTACAACTTTGACACTGTTTAAGTTTTTCACTTCTGCCCTTGTCCCTAAAGGCTCTCCAGGCCTGTGCACAGATATATTGGCATCTACTCGCAAAGATCCCTCTGACATTTTGCCATCACAAGTGCCAATGATTTGAAGTATCTTCTGTAGCTCTCTCACATAAGCTCTGGCCTCATTTCCATCATTTAGTTCTGGCTCAGAAATAATCTCCATTAACCCACACCCTGCTCTGTTAAGGTCAATGAGGCTTTTCCTATCTGCATCATCGTGCAAACTTTTCCCACTGTCTTGTTCCAGTTGTATTTGTGTCAGTCGCACAGTTTTCAGCTCAGCATTCTTTTTAGAACTGCCTTTTGGCACGACAAAACTAACATAACCACCATTAGCAATAGCCTGTCTCTGCTGGGTAATCTGGTATCCTGCAGGCAAATCAGCATAAAAGTAGTGTTTTCGGTCAAACTTTGAAACCCTATTGATTCTGCAGCCAAGAGCTAAGGCTGTCTTTACCCCTGCTTCAACGCATTTCCTGTTGATAACTGGTAACGTTCCAGGAAGTGCGGCATCTAAAAATGAGACCTGGGTATTTACAACACCACCATATTTAGCTGAGGCGCCTGAGAACAGTTTACTGTCCGCCTGAATCTGTGCATGAACCTCAAGACCAATAACACTGCGCCATTTCTTTGGGGTTTTACTGGAATAAAGACGACTGAAATAAAGGTGTTGTGTTTGTTTGACTAGGTTTCCGCAGTGGTGGCAAACTGGTACAAACTTCATGGAGGCTGCCATTTTTCAGGGGAGCTAAATTCTGTTTGCTGGGTAATCCATATAACCTTAAACGAGTGAACCGCACCGAAAAGCAAAGCAGCTTGAAAACAAACCACATCACAATAAAAACTTGCACGGCATTTGTAATAAATCACGCACTCAGTCCACTTTTTAAAGCACTGTGTTATATGAATTTCACGTTAAATATACAGACAAAAATATAGATGAAATAAGATAATGAACTCGGCACATACAATTAGCTGACAGGGCCAATTATCTATTGTTCACTTGGGTATGACAATTACATAACCAAACAATCAAATTAAAGTTACCTGTGAAATCGGTGTACGACAAAACATAGAAAGACAAAAGAGAGAAGAGACACAAAATAGATAAGTCAAAACATAGACGCGACTTTTAATAGATCGACATATAATAGAACGACCAATAAGTGTGAACGATAATTACCTGACCGCATGGCAATTGCTACACGTCATTGAACATTCGCTCACTCGATCAAGTCTACCGATCAGTAAGTGGACAAACAATAGTTACAGTTAAGCACCGATCGAGAAAATTTTGATGACTCTTTACGGGGCCATTGTTGTACTTCTTTTGTATTTCTTTTGAAAATGAAATTTATTAAACAAATTGTGTTCATATTGTTTTTCCATGCTTTTGATACAGCCCGTTATTTTCTTCCGAAATAGAAATTTTGACCACGCAGAAAGGAAAGCCACAACTGGCGTTAGATGGCTACCTTTATATTATTGATAAAAATGATAGGAAAATCTACTGGAAATAACGGGTCCCACATACCTGTATGGGCTATTTGGAGGGATTGGCACAAGACGTAATATATTACATGAAGCAGTATTACTGTGCCTTAAACTACTTAATCAACAAAATTCCCGAGATACGTTTACAAAAAAAAAAAAGAAAAAAGTATTGTCGAAAAATGGATGGAATAAAATTTTCGATGTTATTTCGATGTTTTTTCGATGTTTTATTTCTATGTTTTGTCTTTCTATGTTTTGTCTTTTCTATGTTTTTGCTTTTCTATGTTTTGTCGTTCTATGTTTTGTCATAGATCCTGTGAAATAGGGACCAACTAAATAGACCTATAAGGCTTAATACAACAAATTTTCGCCCCCGCCCATCGGGGCTTGGAGAAACAGATCGGGTTGCATGTTGCTTCCACACAGAGATGAATCTGACCACACACGACTTGGAAGGGATAAGCCTGCCCAGGCAAAGCGGTCTGAGTCAGATCGTCCAACGCATATAAGCCTTCTGGTATCATTGGACGGCAGGGCTTGAGATGTCATTTCACCTTAATGTCGGGTAAAAGTCCAACAAAACTGGTAGCAACGTCTCCAAGATTATCTAAATAGTGTTGACGGGGACGTTAAATACCAATTCAAACAAAACAAACTAATAAGACAAATTTTATATCAATATTTGATGGAGTATATCAAAAATAAAAATATGAAGATTTTTTTTTCAATAAAATTTCATCTATTCAAGTTGTTTCTTAAATTGACCAGCGAATAAATCTTCGATAAAAAAGTCTAATTATTTATCAGCATTTTCCTGTTTCTGGAGAATACGATACTGACGGTTTTTTTTTTTTTTTTTTTTTTTTTTTTTCTAGTTTGTTGTGTCAGCCAGAATATGCAACCGTTTTTGTTTTCGGCAATCATGGGTGGCAATGAGTCCCAAACATCATGTTCACAGCTTTTCTGAATTAACTGCCAATCATCACCTGATTAATCAGATAATTAGTGTAGCAATTAAGTCATAATCAGAGCCTATTAAGATGATTTTTTTTAGAAAAAACAAATTTAAAAAAATAAACTAGAAACTATTTTATTTAATATGCATATATAAAATTAAAATAATAATGAAACAGGAAAATAAAGTATTAATGTCGGCTTAATAAGCTTTATAACTATTGTGGGCCGAGTTTGTATGGGCCGAGTTGGTTATGTGCCGAGTTGGCCATGTGCCGAGTTTTCCCCGATACCATCTATTGGAATGCTTGCAGCCCCCTTTACACCCTTGTATAAAAGGATGAGTCTACTGCCTTTCCTCCTTTTCTTGAGGGACTCGCATTTTAATTTTCGAAGTGTAACAGGTGACAAAATGCTAATCACCTTTACCCGGCCGGGGATCGAACCCGGTCCGCCAGATCGACAAGCAAACACTCTTCCACGTCGCTATAAAATCCGGCTTGTACCGCATGGCAGTACAAGTGTGCTATATACCTATACCCTATGACATTCTCCCCCTCCACATTGAAATTCGTCCTCGAATTTCTGGGAGTCCGAGAATCACGTGAAATGATACTCAAGGAGTTCTAATGCACAAGTGGGTTATTTACGGTGGGCGCCAAATGTAACAGGTGAAAAAAATCCTATCACCTTTACCCGGCCGGGGATCGAACCCGGTCCGCCGGATCGACAGGCCAACACTCTACCGCGTCGCTATAAAAGCCGGCTTGTACCGCAAGGCAGGACAAGTGTGCTATATACCTATACCCTATGACACAAGTATTCCAGTCATGCTCCCAGTTTCAAAGCAGAAATTGCCTGTTACAAATCTAGCAGCTCTATTCTGAACTTTTTCAATTTCTTATTTAAGGGGTAGGTGTAATCCTTGGACTAAATCAGTTGGATTATTGGATATTGGAAAAATCCAACTGAATCCAAGTTGGAAAAATAGGGGTGTATTCCTTGGACTGTTCACCTGTTGGACTATATTTTGAAGATAAATTTAATTAATTTTATCATGTAACAATATGAATCAAGTTTTTCAATTTTGGAAATTAATAATTTTCAAAATTACTCTGTTTTCAGATAAAATGCATAAGTACTGAAAAGTCTCTTTTTTCAGGTTTTTTTTTGTTGTTGTTGTTCGTTTTGCTTTTGTTTTGAAACTGATAGCCATAGCCTGAAAGCTTATTGTAAATGAATGTTGTAAATGCACCCAAAATGAGAGACAAAAAAAGGAATGATTGGAATGTTAAAGGACTTTATTGTAAAGAAATATGAAAATACGCATCCCCAAAATGAGAGGAAGGAGAATAATGACTGAACCATACAAAATTTAAACCACAACAATGCTTGATTGCTTAACTCAATTGATTTAAGCCAGATATCAGCCCGGGATATCAGTTTCTACTTATCAATTGATAACATTTGCATCAAAGAGATCTTTTTCAGGCAAATTTCATTTAATCAAGGACCACTCAAAAAGATAATACTGAATTAATCCAGTGAAATCAAATTTGAATAAAGGTGGGCTATTCCTTGGACTATTTACATGTTGGACAATAAATATATTTTGGGGGAAAAATCATAAAAAATCATAAAAAATGTGACAGCATTAAATGCATGAACATTATGGTAACACACCCATGCAAAATAGGGCAATTGTTCATGGCTCTAAAAATGGCATTTTTCCTACAAAAAAATTGCGATATTTTCCTTATTTCTGCTCTAAACTTTGATTGTGGGTATTCGTTGGAACCACCTTATTGGGGCGTTTCTAATGAGTATCCACAACCTATGTTTTGAAGCAGAAATAAGAAATAATGTATACCTTTGTAAACCCCACTTTTCTCTATATAAAGTGGGGTTTACCAGAGTATTGATTTCATGGACTTGTTAACATAATGACAAATAGTTAAGACCTGATCAGACTGCTCTGATCAAGGTCTACACTATTTTCCCTTCTGTGCAAGTCTTTTGAACGCTTTATTAGCTGGTAAATTCAACTTGTTCATTTTTTAGGATAATTACAGCACATGCTCAAGGTGTCCCAACTTTTAGGATTATTATGGTAACTGAATTCAGATGCCATATAAAAGATAGTTTAGGTTTAGGCTATAGAATTTTTTATTTTCTGGTTCTCACGTCAGCCTCCCTAAACTTTTCAAAAATAAAAATGAAAGTGACTGAAGGAAATTTTAGTTTTATTATTTCCTTCAACTGCTCAATTTTTGGGGAAGGTATAATTCCTACCCTTTTTGGGGAAGGTATAATTTGAGGACTTTCACTGGAGGACCAGAGGACTGAGGACCAAGTCCTCTAGAGGACCAGGGGTATAATTTGAGGACAAAATACAGGAGGACCAGTGCTTAATCAGCCGTATAATGGTTATGTTAATTGAAGATAATTACTATTTATTGAAAATGACACCTACTGCTATGTTATATCACCTCATGGGCATATATACAGAAAAAGGGGAAAAAATAAAATAAATAAAAGGAAAAACATGTTATTATGCTCAAGAAATTTTTCACCATATAATTTTATGAAAAATATATTTTTGGCATCTTGTTTCTCTGATAAAAAATATTGAGTTGAAATTAGACTTTACCTACTTTCTATATACTTGATATAATCTATCTGATTGTTTGTTTTTTTAATTCACCAACTGCATGATGAACAGTGAAGATCATGATCAGATGTCATCTTGTTACTCTTTTAAAAATGTTCACTTAAAATTAGAATTCCTCTACTTTCCATATACTTGTACTTAATATAAGCTATCAGTTAAATTCGCATACTGCATGATGAACAGTGAAGATCCTGATCCGAGTGCACCTTGTTACTCTTTTAAAAATGTTCACTTAAATTAGAATTTCTCTATGTTCCATATACATGTATTTAATATAAGCTATCTTTTAAATTCACAAACTGCATGATGAACAGTGAAGATCCTGATCAGATGGCATCTTCTTACTCTTTTAAAAATGTTCACTTAAATTAGAATTTCTCTATGTTCCATATACATGTATTTAATATAAGCTATCAGTTAAATTCGCAAACTGCATGATGAACAGTGAAAATCCTGATCCGAGTGCACCTTCTTACTCTTTTAAAAGTTTTCACTTGAAATTAGAATTTCTCTACTTTCATTATACTTAAAATAAGCTATCTGTTAAATTCACAAACTGCAAGATGAACAGTGAAGATCCTGAACAGATGGCTTATCTGGAGCTAAACTGTTGATATGCTCAGAAATTTTTCACCTTAGAATAATATGAAATATCATAAAGATAACATTTCCGTATGACATAGCGCATTCTTACATGTTACCATAATAATCTACCTGTAAAATTCACAAACTGCAAGATGAACAGTGAAGATCCTGATCAGGTGGCTTATCTGGAGCTACACTGTTTTATGCTCAGAAATTTTTCACCATAGAAATAAATCGTAAATAAATTTTTGGCATCTTGTTACTTTTATTAAAATTGTTTAGTTGAAATTAGAATTTCTCTATTTTCTACGTACTTAATGATATAATATTTTGTTTGTTTGATTTGAGGTTTAACGTCCCCGTCAACACTGTCAAGGTCATTTTTGAGATGTTGCTTCCCATTTTGTGGGACTTCTACCCAACATTGAGATGAAATGACTTCTCAAGCCCTGTCGCCCAATGAAACCAGTAGGGTTTATAAGCATGGACGGACCGACTCGCACCGCTTTGTCTGGGCAGGCTTAGATACTCTAAGCAGTTTACCAGTACTCGTCTGTCTGTCTGTCTGCCTGTCTGTCTGTCTACTGATACTGGGCCGGTCACATTTGACCATTACCGCAGGTGTACATTACATACACTCCAGGTTTGCAGGATGAAAGCCTACACAGTAATCATGTAAATACAGTAGGGATCTTTAACTTGCACAGGGGATGGTTCTCCCTACACAGGGGGGCCTCCAGATAAGGTCCCGAGCCGAAGGACGGTGCACTTTATGACATTCATCCCTGCAAATGATGCCAATGGAGCGTGTTCAGACACCGAAATTTTATCGCCGCTGCCGGGGATCGAACCCGGGACCTCTAGCGTTAGAGGCAAGTGCACAAACCACTGAGCTATCACGCTCCACTCGTAAGCAGGTCGGTTTCAGCTCTGCATGGAAGCATCATGCAGCCCATATATTTCTTCAAGCCCCTATGGGCGGGGTGGGGTGGGGGGCGACTTAATGATATATCTATCTGTTAAATTAACAAACTGCAAGATGTCTTTTCTGCTACATAAATTGTGCATTATTGTTAGGACCACTTCACTGGGGGACTCTTAACATATTTCCTTAAACTTACAAACTGTCATAATAATTGGCTTATTTTTGATAAACCCACTGGTACTTCACTGAAGTGAGTTTAAATAATAAAACTTTCCATTGCATGGACATGGTACCACATTGATGCTGATTTCAATAAAAGCAGCTCCTGCTATACTAAAAGGTTCGTGGTGTGTGTGTGTGTGGGGGGGGGGGGGTATGGCTTTTCAAAATTATTTCACTCATTTATCGAGCTGATCGTTAATCAGAGGTGTACTAAAGTCTTCAGAGAAGTTTTGTTGCAAAAATATGTTCGTATCAATTAATTTAATTACCATGATTGTTGTTAATTATAATGTTCAGCTACACTGACTTTGAAGTTCTATAGTCTGATGTTTTATCAAATGCTTAGTTTTATAAAGTTATCATACTATAATGGCCTGCCACACACTGTTGAGGAATATATCAAAAATCCCCCAACAGGTTATTAGCAAACAGTGTAGGCCCAGATCAGATGCCACATTCTGCAGCATCTGATCAGAGCCTACACTGTTTGCAAAAAGTTTAGCCGTTTTCCAAATAAATTTTGAAGAACCCCTTAATTTTGATACGGACTCGTGCTATATATAAAGTGGAAGAATTCATTCATTTCAAAATGGGTTAAAACATGAATATATTGAAGACAATAGCTGTCCGGTTTGTTACCCTTTTACCAACTAGGATGTAATGAACACCCGAATAAACCCCACCTATTCCGTGATTTGGGTACTCCTGAGATACACTTGTCAGAACCACCTTGGTCTAACGAGCACCCACGTTCTATGCTTGCAGACGAAATGAGAAGAATGTCACCAATAAAACGGAAAATGTCAGTTTTAAGTTTGTGGAAGAAACATTACAATAACACACACATGCGACATAGTGTATTTTTTACATCTCCAAAATGACTACTTTTTGATAAAATCTTTGATATTTTTATTATTTATACTGCAAACACGAAATGAGAAGAATGTCACCAATAAAACGGAAAATGTCAGTTTTAAGTTTGTGGAAGAAACATTACAATAACACACACATGCGACATAGTGTATTTTTTACATCTCCAAAACGACTACTTTTTGATAAAATCTTTGATATTTTTATTATTTATACTGCAAACATAGGTTGCTGCCTCATTGAGGTGGTTCTAACTAGTACCCATGACCTACTTCTTGGAGCAGTAATAAGAAAGATAACCAGTGCTTCAGCTGAAGTGCACGACCCGCCGGATGCTTTTAGCTTTATGAGTGTTACCATATATGGGTATGGCGGCCATTTTGGTCATGTGACCTGGACCTAAAACGGTTCCCCCAATAATTGCACCTTATCGTAAGGAGTGAAAATATATCTTATACTTTAGTACTGTATTCTGAATCGTTTGCAGGATAAAATGCATTCTCACTTTTCCAATACAAAAGCATATGTGTTAAAGTTTGACCTAGGCACAAAGAAGGTCAAGGTCAACCCAGGGTCACCATTTTAGCAATTTATGATGGGCCTACGTCCCAGATGCTATTTATCAAGTTTCGTGGAAATCTGTCCAGTGGTTCTGGAGAAGACTATTTTTGAAGGTTTTTTACCATATATGGCTTAGCGGCCATTTTGGTCATCTGACCTGGACCCCATGAGCAAATTTTGGTTTCCCCCATCCCATAGAGGCTCCATATGAAATTTGACTTCAATCGGCCCAACGGTTTCCGAGGAGAAGCAGTTCGAAAATTTTCACATTTTTCGCCTCGGCAAGGCTATACTAAAATTGGAATGTAATATTTCGCAAGTTCATTGGTTAGATCTCATTGATATCTATCAGTATGCCAAAAATTGTTTAAATATTGCAAGCGGTTAAGTCACTATCACCATTTTTCACAAACGGGTTACGGACGGACATACAGACTGACAGAATGACCGAATGACAGAATGACACGGTGATTTTAGGGCACTCTTAGAAAATCAACCGACTTCAGTCGGTCGCTTTTTCTGCGGGTCGTGCAATGTATTCCTCTGTAAACCCTAGTTTACATAATAAATAAATAAATAACACACCCATGCAACGTAGTGCATGTTTCGCACCTCCAAAATGGCTACTTTTCTGAGGAAAATTCCGTGATAATTTTCTTAGTTATACTGCAAATATAGATTGTGGGTGCTCGTTAGAACTGTCTCATTGAGGCGGTTCTAACGAGTACCCACAACATATGTCTTGGAGCAGAAATAAGAAAAATAATGTCTACCCACGTAAACCCCAGATTTCTCTATATAAACTTGGGTTTAGGTGGGTGTTCATTTCACGGACTTGATCACGTAATGTATATATAAATAAACAATAAAATAAATGCATAAATAATAAAAAAAAAACATTATTAAATAATTAAATAAATGCTTATTTATGGGTCCAGTGTGAGTACTGCAATGAAAGGTCACGTTTTTTTTTTTTTTTTTTTTTTCAATTTTCATATCAACTTAAGAAAATGAATAATAAATTAGGCCCTAATTAACAATCAAACTAATTAGAAAAAAATGCTTAGAACTGAAAGATCTAACAATACATTTCAAAAATGAAGACTTTCAATTATTTGCAAAATTTCAACCTAATAATAGGCTTACAGCCATTGGTTGTAATATGTAACTTTGCCCCACCTACAATAGAATAAGCCCCGCCTACAAGTAACCATTAAACTGCCAATCACAATAATTATAATATCAAGCCTTTTTCTTTACTTCTCAAAGAAAATCTTGTTTAGCATTTTTCATATATGAGTCCTATGGAAATGTTGTTCTCTGAAAACAAACAAAAGAAAAATTTTTGAATGCCATCTGCTATGAGGTAATATACATCTGAATGTAGTACTTGGAAGTCTTAAAAAAAATGATAATAGTGCCATTACCAGTAAGTAATAAAATGACTGATTGAATAGGAATAGATAAAACCACTAGGAAAAATAAATTGCCATACAAAAAAAAAATAAAAATAATAAAAAATAATAATAATAAGATAAATAAATAACTTTTTTTTGTTTCCTGGTAGGGAAATTTCCATTAGAACTGAACATACTTTTTTTAAAAGATTTACACCATGCCTAAAATATATTTCATTTATTTATATGGTGAAGAATTTCTTTATCGCATGTTTTTCTTTAATTTATTTAATTTTTTTCCACTTATCCCGCTGAACAAGACAATCCCTACATTTGCAACAGTTTAGCTCCAGATAAGCCATCTGATCAGGATCTTCACTGTTCATCATGCAGTTTGTGAATTTAACAGATAGATTATATCAAGTGTATAGAAAGAACTTACTGTAGATAAATTCTAATTTCAAGTGAACATTTTTAAAAGAGTAACAAGATGCCGTCTGATCAGGATCTTCACTGTTCATCTTGCAGTTTGTGAATTTAACAGATAGCTTATAATAAGTACATGTATATTGAAAGTAGAGAAATTCTAATTTTAAGTGAACATTTTTAAAAGAGTAACAAGATGCCATCTGATCATGATCTTCACTGTTCATCATGCAGTTGGTGAATTAAAGAAAAAAAAACAAAAACAGATAGATTATATCAAGTATATAGAAAGTAGAGAAATTCTAATTTCAACTGAATATTTTTTATCAGAGAAACAAGATGCCAAAAATATATTTCATAAAATTATATGGGGAAAAATTTCCTGAGCATAATTACATGTTGTTCCTTTTATTTATTTTATTTTTCCCCTTTTTCTGTATATATGCCCATGAGGTGATATACCATAGCAGTAGGTGTCATTTTCAATAAACAGTAATTATCTTCAATTAACATAACCATTATATGGCTGATTAAAGCACTGGTCCTCCTGTATTTGGTCCTCAAATTATACCCCTGGTCCTCTAGAGGACTTGGTCCTCAGTCCTCTGGTCCTCCAGTAAAAGTCCTCAAAATTATACCTTCCCCAAAAATTGAGCAGTTGAAGGAAATAATAAAACTAAAATTTCCTTCAGTCACTTTCATTTTTATTTTTGAAAAGTAAAATTTAGGGAGGCTGACGTGAGAACCAGAAAATAAAAAATTCTATAGCCTAAGCCTAAACTATCATTTATATGGCATCTGAATTCAGTTACCGTAATAATCCTAAAAATTGGGACAACTTGAGCATGTGCTGTAAATATCCTAAAAAATGAACAAGTTGAATTTACCAGCTAATAAAGCGTACAAAAGACTTGGACAGAAGGGAAAATAGTGAAGACCTTGATCAGAGCAGTCTGATCAGGTCTTAACTATTTGTCAATATGTTAACAAGTCCACATGAAATCAATACTCTGGTAAACCCCACTTTATATACAGAAAAGTTGGGTTTACAAGGGAATACATTATTTCTTATTTCTGCTTCAAAACATAGATTGTGGATACTCATTAGAAACGCCTCAATTTCTTATTTCTGCTTCAAAGCATAGATTGTGGATACTCATTAGAAACACCTCAATAAGGTGGTTCCAACGAATACTCACAATCTAAGTTTAGAGCAGAAATAAGGAAAATATCGCAATTTTTCGTAGGAAAAATGTCATTTTTAGAGCCATGAACAATTGCCCTATTTTGCATGGGTGTGTTACCATAATGTTCATGCATTTAATGCTGTCACATTTTTTATGATTTTTTATGATTTTTCCCCCAAAATATATTTATTGTCCAACAAGTAAATAGTCCAAGGAATAGCCCACCTTTATTCAAATTTGATTTCACTGGATTAATTCAGTATTATCTTTTTGAGTGGTCCTTGATTAAATGAAATTTGCCTGAAAAAGATCTCTTTGATGCAAATGTTATCAATTGATAAGTAGAAACTGATATCCCGGGCTGATATCTGGCTTAAATCAATTGAGTTAAGCAATCAAGCATTGTTGTGGTTTAAATTTTGTATGGTTCAGTCATTATTCTCCTTCCTCTCATTTTGGGGATGCGTATTTTCATATTTCTTTACAATAAAGTCCTTTAACATTCCAATCATTCCTTTTTTGTCTCTCATTTTGGGGTGCATTTACAACATTCATTTACAATAAGCTTTCAGGCTATGGCTATCAGTTTCAAAACAAAAGAAAACGAACAAAAACAAAAAAAAAACCTGAAAAAAGAGACTTTTCAGTAATTATGCATTTTATCTGAAAACAGAGTAATTTTGAAAATTACTAATTTCCAAAATTGAAAAACTTGATTCATATTATTACATGAGAAAATTGATTAAATTTATCTTCAAATTATAGTCCAACAGGTGAACAGTCCAAGGAATACACCCCTATTTTTCCAACTTGGATTCAGTTGGATTTTTCCAATATCCGATAATCCAACTGATTTAGTCCAAGGATTACACCTACCCAAAAACGACAACTCCACTGGGGTCCCAGATACAACTACCATATTCCAAGATTGGGCGAACAAGACCTTTATATGCTGCCTCTTTTACATCCTGTAGGCACTGATGAAGATTACGCATCAGAAAACCAAGTATTCTGTTTTCCTTAGTACACATGTTGCTAATATGAGTATTCCATCTCAAGATGTGTGTGATTGTCACACCAAGGTATTTAATAGAGTCCACATTCTCGAGGGCCGTTCCCTCTAAGGTGTAGGTTGCCTCAAGTTTATTAGATCTTTTCCTAGTTTGTTTATTAGATCTCTTCCTAGATTCTTTATTAGATCTTCTTCTTTGAAGGGTTTTTCATTTCTCGGACGTGTAGACGTAGTGGAATTGGTGCTGATTCGTTTTCGCGACGCCGAATTAGCGTTGACTCGACGTTTCGGCGCTGTGTGCCCATTACGTAAATATCATTACATTGTGTAATTATTGCTTGCCATATTGCATTGTTTTAAAGAATATGTTGTGGCTGGCTGAAATCTCATGCCCCTATCTATCTATCTATCTATCTATCTATCTATCTATCTATCTATCTATCTATCTATCTATCTATCTATCTATCTATCTATCTATCTATCTATCTATCTATCTATCTATCTATCTATCTATTCGCCCCCGCCCATAGGGGCTTGAAGAAATATATGGGCTGCATGATGCTTCCACGCAGAGCTGAATCCGGCCCGCACACTAGTACTGGTAAACCGCTTAGAGGATCTAAGCCTGTCCAGGAACCGCGGTGCAAGGCGGACTGTCCATGCTAATAAACCCTATTGGTTTCATTGGGCGACAGGGCTTGAGATGTAATTTCATCTCAATGTCGGGTAAAAGTCCCACAAAATTGGAAGCAACGTCTCCAAAATGACCTTTACACTGTTGACGGGGACGTTAAACCTCAAATCAAACAAAACAAAAACAAATCTATCTATCTATCTATCTATCTATCTATCTATCTATCTATCTATCTATCTATCTATCTATCTATCTATCTATCTATCTATCTATCTTCTCATACTGAGTCGGTCATATTTGGCCATTACCTCAGTTGTGTAGGTGGCTAAATTTAGAATTTAGCACAAAAAAATTATCTCTGAATGAGTCCTTAAAACTGAACACTGAAACTTCAGAATGGCATAGATTGATGAGGATGTTGGGCCCCGTTTTCGGGCCCAACATCCTAATCTATCTATGCCATTCTGAAGTCTCCGGTAGCAAACACAGTCGTCTGCGAACAGTCTTATTTCTGAGTCATTGTCAGTGGAAATATCATTGATGTACAGGAAGAACAACAGTGGACCAAGAACAGTCCCTTGTGGGACTCCTGGCAGAACTGGAGCCCACTCTGAAGATTCACCATTAACGACAAAACCTTCCTTTTACGAAATGAACTTTCCTTCCGGGAAATAAAAGGTCCAGCCGAAATAAAAGATCCAGTAAATCGCCATATGCCCCAACTTTGGCAAAATACCTAATTCAATAAAATATCAGTATATATGACACCCTTTTAATGCCTCAGAAATACCTTCCTTTCGTAGAAAAATCTTCGCTTCCTCTCGCTATTTAGCTATACCGAGTACTGGATTTTACTTTCGACTTCCGATGTAAACATTACTCCACGTGGTTGGCTGTCAAAATGGGAAGAACCCACTGCCAGTACTCTAACAAAGGAAAAGTGTGCATTTTTCTCATTTTCTTGACACATATTGAGGCTCAGATCTTGGACCTATACTATTTCTTGCATACATGACCTCCCAGAGAAGGTTAGGTCAAAAGTCCGACTCTTTGCTGGCGACACAGCAATGTACTTATGCATTAGCTCCTTGTCTGAAGCAAACCTCCTTCAAGAAGATCTCTGCAAATTGGAGCTATGGGAAAAGGCCTGGGACATGAAAAGGCTTGCTACAGAAAACAGCGTGTTGTTGTTAATGGTGAATCTTCAGTATGGGCGCCAGTTTTGTCTGGAGTCCCACAAGGGTTTTAAGAACTCATCCAGTGGGTGTGTTTTTTTTTTTTTTTTTTTTTGCTAAATTCTAAATTTAGCGCACCACCCAACTGAGGTAATGGCCAAGTTTGACCGACTCAGTATATGAAGATAGATAGAAGGGACCGTTCTTGGTCCTCTATTGTTCTCCCTGTACATCAATGATATTTCCACTGATATTGACTCAGAAATAAGACTGTTCGCAGATGACTGTGTTTGTTACCGGGAAATTAGAGATACAGATGACTCACTGAAACTTCAGGCTGACATAGATAGATTAGGATGTTGGGCCAGAAAATGGGGCATGAGATTTCAACCAGTTAAATGCAATATTATGCAGATAACAAGGAAGAGATCTAATAAAGTTGAGGCCTCTTACACCTTAGAGGGAACGGTCCTCGAAAATGTGAATTCCATTAAATACCTTGGTGTGACAATCACTCATGATTTGAGATGGAATACACACATTAGCAATATGTGTACAAAGGCGAATAGAACACTTGGTTTCCTGAGGCGAAATCTTCATCAGTGTCCTCAGGATGTGAAAGAAACAGCATACAGGGGACTTGTTCGCCCAATCTTGGAATATGGTAGTTGCATCTGGGACCCAAGCGGAGTGGTCCTAAATGAAGAAATTGAAAAAGTTCAGAATAGAGCTGCTAGATTTGTAACTGGAAATTATTGCTTTGAAACTGGGAGCATGACTGGAATTCTAGGAAAATTAAGATGGGAGTCTCTCAAGAAAAGGAGAAGAGACAGTAGGCTCATACTCTTATACAAAGGTCTAAAGGGTGCTGCCAGCATTCCAACAGATGACCTTGTTCCCCCAGCTAGGCATTGTAGAAAACACCATTCAATGACGTTTCAGACCCTTACTGCAAGAACGGATATTTATAAAGAATCGTTTTTCCCCCGAACCATTAGAGATTGGAATGCCCTTCCCGATTCTATTATTTTGACGGCTGAAGGTGCTGAGGATTGTGTAGCTAAGTTTACATCTTTGGTTAGAGCTAGGGACTAACTTCCCATATCACAGGTCCTGGTGTATGAATGTCATTTGACGTGTCACCAGTAACAATTCTGATTCTGATTCTGATTCTGACATGAACTTCCACCCAACAAAATGTCAGGTTTTTCATGTCACCAGGCTGAAGACACCCATTCCCTCCAGATACTTTCTCCATAAAGATAAAGAAGCTTTATTTAACGTCGCATATCCGAAACGAGTAACATAAGCTCTGTAGAGCTTTTATTGCGACAAACAAAGTATCCTGTAACAAATACTTACCTGCCTTCATTTATCTTCCTAGGACTACCCCTGATAATGCGAGCGTCAGGCAAGGGAGCGCCTAGTACCATTTTTCACGCCTTTGGTATGGCGCGGCCGGGGATCGAACCCGCGACCTTCCATTCCCGAAGCGGACGCTCTACCACTGAGCTATCGGGGCTGGTAACATTGAACTTGAAAGTGTGTCTGCTGCAAAGTACCTTGGGGGTCACCGTATCTGACGACCTCAGCTGGGGAACGAGCATAGACAATAAAAGATAAAGAAGCTTTATTTAACGTCGCATATCCGAAACAAATAACATAAGCTCTGTAGAGCTTTTATTGCGACAAACAAAGTATCCTTAACAAATACTTACCTGCCTTCATTTATCTTCCTAGGACTACCTCTGATAATGCAAGAGTCAGCCAAGGGAGCTCCTAGTACCAATTTCTTCACGCCTTTGGTATGGCGCGGCCGGTGATCGAACCTGCGACCTCCCATTCCCGAAGTGGACACTCTACCACTGAGCTATCGGGGCAAATATCACAAATAAGGCAAATCAAACCCTCGGCTTCATCAAAAGAAATATCAAAGTACACAACCAAGACCTTAAGTCCACAGCATACAAAACTCATGTCCGACCGCAATTGGAATATGCTTCCAGTGTCTGGTCACCCCATACAGCTACAGATATCTACAAACTCGAATCTGTCCAACGCAGAGCTGCCAGGTGGGCCACACGAGACTGTAGGTACACATCAAGTGTTACAGCTGTGCTTGGCAAACTCGAATGGCATCCACTAGATCAGAGACGCATCGATAATCGCCTTATCATGCTATACAAGGTCCCGCATGACCTTGTTGCAATCCCTGTCTCAGATTACCACACACCAAATCGCATAGAGTCGAAATTTATCCACCCTTTTGCATACAAGCAAATCACCACCCAGACCAACTATCACAAGTATAGCTTCTTCCCAAGATCAGTTATACACTGGAACGCTCTTCCAGCCTGTATTGTCCTACTACCAACCTTGGCACAGTTCTGTCATGCTGTCTGCCGGGTGGTGCATGTGTCCCCCTAAAGCTACCAGATTCTGTTTTTTAGCTCACCGTCACGTAGTGACGAGGTGAGCTTTTGGGATCACTTTTTGTCTGTCGTGCGTGCGTCCGTCCGTGCGTAAACAATTTCTTCAAACGACATCTCCTCCTAAACCACTGAGCGGATTTTGACCAAACTTCACAGGAATGATCCTTAGGTGGTCCCCTTTCAAAGTTGTTCAAATGGTTCCGGTCCGTTGCACATATAGGTCACAGGAGCCAAAAATAGATTTTTTTCACCGAAAACTTAAAAACTCTTCTTCTCTGAAACTGCAAGGCCCAGGTCTTTGATATTTGGTATGAAGCTTCATCTAGTGGACCCCTACCAAGATTGTTCAAATTATAGTGCTGGGGCAAAAAAAATGCCCCTGCCCCGGGGCCCTTTGGTTTTACATGGGCTTATATAGGGAAAATCTTTACAAATCTTCTTCTCTGAAACTGCAAGGCCCAGGTCTTTGATATTTGGTATGAATCTTCATCTGGTGGACCCCTACCAAGATTGTTCAAATTATAGTGCTGGGGCCAAAGATGCCCCCGCACCGGGGCCCTTTGGTTTTACATAGGCTTATATAGGGAAGATCTTTAAAAATCTTCTTCTCTGAAACCGCAAGACCCAGGTCTTTGATATTTGGTATGAAGCTTCATCTAGTTGACCCCTACCAAGATTGTTCAAATTATAGTGCTGGGGCCAAAAATGCCCCCACCCCAGGGCCCTTTGGCTTTACATGGGCTTATATTGGGAAATCTTTAAAAAATCTTCTTCTCTGAAACTGCAGGGCCCAGGTCTTTGCTATTTTGTATGAAGCATCATCAAGTGGACCTCTACCAAGACTGTTCAAATTATAGTGCTGGGGCCAAAAATGCCCCTGCCCCGGGGCCCTTTGGTTTTACATAGGCTTATATAGGGAAAATCTTTAAAAATCTTATTTTCTGAAACTGCAAGGCCCAGGTCTTTGATATTTGGTATGAAGCTTCATCTTGTGGACCTCTATCAAGATTGTTCAAATTATAGCCCTGAGGCCAAAATTGCCCCCGCTCCTGGGCCCTTTGGTTTTTCATAGACTTATATAGGGAAAATCTTGAAAAATCTTCTACTCTCAAAACCACAAGGTCTAGGTCTTTGACATTTGGTATGAAGCTTCAGCTAGTGGACCTCTACCAAGATTGTTCAAATTATAGCCCTGGGGCCACAATGCCCCCGCCCAAGGGCCCTTTGGTTTTACATAGTCTTATTATAGAGATAATCTTTGAAAATCTTCTTCTCTGAAACAACAAGGCCCAGGTCTTTGATATTTAGTGTGAAGCTTCATCTAGTGGACCTCTATCAAGATTGTTTAAATTATAGCCCTGAGGCCAAAAATGCCCCTGCCCCGGGGCCATTTGGTTTTACATAGGCTTATGTAAGGAATATCTATTAAAAAATCTTCTTCTCTGAAACCGCAAGGCCCAGGTCTTTGATATTTGTTGTGTAGCTTCATTTAGTGGACCTTTGCTAAGATTGTTCAAATTATAGCCTTTTGTTGATTTTTGGTATGAAACTTTACCTTTTTAGACCTCCCTCAGCATTATGCACATTATAAACCTGGGGTCAATAATGGCCCTCCCTGGGGCCCACTAATGTTACTCTATGGATCAGGTGAGCGATCTAGGGCCATCATGGTCCTCTTGTTATCTTTTATCTATACTAACTTTCTTTTAGCACTGCACAAACTCATTTCACCTACTTTGCTTACCTTTTATTTCAGCTAACCCCCTGTAGCACTTGGTATACAGGATACCCTTCTGTTGTCCTCTTATGAGGTTAAGAAGTATTGGAAGAAAGAAAGGCTTCATATTTGACGTCGCATATAAGAATTAGAAACTGACAACTGCCTTTCGAGTGAAAATTAAATGTGTACTGTAATAAGTCTATGTACAAGTGAACACATGTGGTTTTGTTCTTTCTTTTCTTTCTATCTTTCTACTTATACTGCGATCGGTCACATTTGACCATTACTCGCAGGCGTACATAAAATACACTCCAGGTTGCAGTGTTGAAAGCTTACACAGTAATACTGTAATTACGGTAGGGGTCTTTAACATGCACAGGAGATGACTCTTCCTGCAAAGGGGGCCTCCAGTTAACGTCCCGATCTGAAGGACGTTGCACTTTTTGGGATTCATCCCTGTAAATGATGCCAGTGGAGCGTGTTCGGACACTGAAGTAATCACCCCCTCCGGGGATCGATTTTGTTTGTTTGATTTGAGGTTTAACGTCCCCGTCAACACTGTAAAGGTCATTTTGGAGACGTTTCTTCCAATTTTGTGGGACTTTTACCAGACATTCAGATGAAATGACATCTCAAGCCCTGTCGCCCTATGAAACCAATAGGGTTTATAAGTATGGACGGTCTGCCTCGCACAGCGGGACCTGGACAGGCTTAGATCCTCTATGCGGTTTACCAGTACTAGTGTGCAATAACCACTGAGCTATCAGAATTGTTACTGGTGACATGTCAAATGACATTCATACACCAGGAATCACGCTCCTCTGAGCTATCACGCTAATCTGTCACATTCACTCTCAGTCTGTATCTGGCCTGTTCGACCTAAATAGTTTTGATAGGGCCGTTAAACTCCTAACAAAACATTTAAATCATATAACATTATCTATAATTTATAAAGCAGGGCGTCTGCCCTAGATGAGCTGCATGATGCTTCCACGCAGAGCTGAAACCGACCCGCACACGAGTACTGGTAAACCACTTAGAGGATCTAAGCCTGTCCAGGAACCGTGGTGCGAGGCGGACCGTCCATGCTAATAAACCCTATTGGTTTCATTGAGCGACAGGGCTTGAGATGTCATTTCATCTCAATATCGGGTAAAAGTCCCACAAAATTGGAAGCGACGTCTCCAAAATGACCTTTACAGTGTTGACGGGGACGTTGAACCTCAAATCAAACAAACAAATCATTACACCAGTCACAGAAGTCGGTAGGGATTGATTTAGGCTTGTTTTTCCTTCCAAAATACTTTTGGTAGAGTGGTTTTAGCCACTTTAAGCCCACATGCCAGGTAGACATTTAGATAGTCCTTATATAAGGTATAAAAAAATTACCTTTCAAAAATTCATTTAAACCCATTTAGTACCAGAAACCCCAAAACGGGTACCCTGGCAAACAGTGCAGGCCCAGATTAGACGCCGTAGAATGCGGCGTCTGATCAGGCCGCCACTGTTTGCCAAAAGTTCAGTCATTTTCAAATAAATTTTGATGAAAACACAACCTGACATCCCTAAATTATGGACTCCTGCTATATATAAGGAGGAAAAATCCATTTGGTACAAAAAGGGTTAAACATCAACATCATGTTAACAAGTCGTGCAATGAAGACCCCAGTAAACTCCACTTTAGCTGTCCTCGGTAGCTCATTCTGATGCGCATCTGACTGGTGATCAGGAGGATGCAGTTTGATGCCTCCTGGGGTTAACTATTCAGTAGGGCTATGATTTATATATGTATTCTGACTTTACGTTTATGTTTTTAGACAGAATCCAGTTCGCATTTCGCAACATAAATGTCAAAACTAAAAAACATGCGAAATGCAATCTTTTGTTAACAGAAGTGCTGCTTACATGGAGCCTGCCCAGGAAAAGTGTGGATAGGTGAACTGACCGACTCAAAAATGACTTAAAATAGTGTTGACTGGGCTGTAAAACTCCAATACAAACAAAGCATAAAATCCCATGTTGTGAGAACTCGTTGAACCACCTCAGTGAGGCGGTTTAAATGAATACCCACAACGTAGGTTTCTTGTGGAGAAAAAAAGGAGAATTATTCTTAAGTTATCACCAGATACCCAACTTATCTGAAATCTGACTAGTGATCAGGAGGATCTTAAATTCAGGTGAATGGATACACCTTCAGGAAAAGCAACTTTTTTTTTTCAAATTTGTTGGTCTCCCTTCATAACAGGGGTCTACTTATCAAGTCAAGAATTTGCCTCTGAGAAGATACATTTTGGAAAGAACTCAGTTCATTACGATAACACATCCCTGTCACATACCGGTAGTGCATTCTTTCTCGTCTCCAAAATGGCTACTTTTCCGATGAGAAATTGTGATATTTATCTTATTAGCTCAGCTGTTTTCGAAGAAAACGACGAGGTATTGTCATAGCTCGTCGTGCAAAAACTTGGACATTTTCGTCTGCGTCGTCGTCGTGCAAAAACTTGGACATTTTGTAATATCTCGGACTAGTTGTTCATTATGAAAAGGGGCTGCAGCCGAGCGTTAACACCAGCATGCGGTGCTCTGGTTTTTACTCAAAACATAGGTTGTGGGTGCTCGTCAGAACCGCCTCATTGAGGCGGTTCTAACGAGTACCCACAACCTATGCCTCGGAGCAAAAATTAGAAAAATAAAGTATACCCCTGTAAACCCCAGTTTTCTCCATATAAGGTGGGGTTTAGAAGGGTCATCATTTCACGGACTCGTCAACCTGATGAGTTAACATGTACAGGGGAACAAACATGACACCCAAACATTATCTCTCTTGTAAAAATTGTAGAAGAGTTTCCAGATATATCTTTCACCTTAAAATTTCTGGCACAGCAGAATGAACACTCCTGTTAACCCACTTTTATTCAGAGAAAACTGGGGTTGTCTTATTTTTGCTCCAAGACATGTTGTGGTACATGTACTCATAACATCACGAAAACACACCTATATCATTTTGACCCCCTTGAACCCCTCTTTTATATAGTATAACTGGGGTTTACAGGGGTAAACCTTATTTTCTTATTTCTGCTCTGAAATATAGATTGTGGGTACTCGTCAGAACCTCCTCGATTAGATGGTTTTAACGAGTACCAAGAATCCATATTTTCAGCAGAAATAAGAAAAATATCAAAAATTTTCCATCTTAAAATTTTTCGGGTTTTTTTTCGGCGGTAAAGTTTACAATGTACATTGTATTTGAATAGGCGTGTTTTCGTCATGAGCAGCCTCAGCGAGGCGGTCATGAGCACCCGCAGCCTATGTTTGGAGTATAAATATGGAAAATAGCACAGATTCTTACTATAAAAAATGGCTGTTTGGGAGAAATGAAAGAGAACACTGTGTCACACAGATTTGTTGTTGTAATTAACCCATTGTTTACTAGTGGACTCTTCCATTGCTATATGTTGGACAAGTCCATTTGACAAATAAGGGGTGGCAGACCTATTTTTGTTCTTACTGCTATATGTTGGACAAGTCCATTTGACAAATAAGGGGTGGCAGGCCTATTTTTTGTTCTTACTCTATTTTTGATGGAAAATTCTGTTAGCAAACAGTGCAGACCCTGATCAGACGCCACATTTTGCTGCGCCTGATCTGGGCCTGCACTGTTTGCTGATGTACCCCTTTAGAGATTTCCCGCATGTAATGGGTTCATATTGCTTATTTGTAGGGAGTTAATGTGAAGAAGAAAAACAGAGGTCCTAAGAAAGGCACAAAAACAAAGCTGAAAGTTAGACCAAGCAAAGATGTTAAAATAGAGAATATTGAAATGCTAAGCAAAGCACAGCTTAAAAAAATAGTGTAAGTACAACTGAATTTAATGTAAAAACTTACGAAGCAGTACCTCATCATGTTAATAAGTCTGTGTAACGAATGGTATACCCTTGAACACTCAACTTTGTATTGGGAAAAGTGGGGTTTACAAGAGTATACATTATTTTCCTTATTTTTGCTCAAAAACATAGATTGTGGTAACTGCCACCATTCTAATGAGCACCCTCGCAGCCTCTGCCCATCAGGGCTTGAAGAAATAGATGGGCTGCATGATGCTTCAACACAGCTGAAATCGACTGCACACAAGTACTGGTAAATCACTTAGAGGATCTAAGCCTGCCCAGGCAAACTTGTGCGAGTCAGACCGCCCATGCTTATACTTCCTATTTGTTTCATTGGGCAGCAGGGCTTGAGATGTCATTTCATCTCATTGTCGGGTAAAAGTCTCACAAAATTGGAAGCAACGTCTCCAAAGTGACCTTTACAGTGTTTACAGGGATGTAAAACCTGAAATCAATCAAACAAACAAAGGGGCATCCTCAAACTATGTTTGGAACAGAAATAAAGAAAATAAGAAAAAATCATCTGAAAATTCAGACATGAACGACGAGTGTGTAATCATCTTGTTCTGTTAGTAAATCAGTTTAGGCAGCATATCATATTTACCCTAGGTACTCGGACACCTAAACTCCTTACCATACTTGCTCTAAAATTTGAACAAGTACAATTTAATACCCGATGTTGAGCCAAAAAATAGCTGGCTGAGTGCCAACAGTGTAGAGCCTGATAAGACACAGGATTCTGTGGCATCTCATCTGGGTCTGCAGTTTGCTCAGATCTGTCTGTCCGAATACATAAGCTAAATATCCCAGCGGGCACACGTAGGCGCAACATCGTATCAACGTTGATGCAACATCACGACGTTGCCTTAACGCCATGTGCCCGCTGGGATGTTACTTTCATTGCATCAGTCACAGAAGTCAGTAGGGCATATTGGTTGGACTTGTTTTTCCTTCCAAAATACTTTCAGTAGCTATGATGCTCAATGGTTTGTGCTGCGACCTTGACACTTTATATAAACAGTAAAAATAAAATAAATGTACAATGAAATGAAGCATTCAATGGCAACAATGTGACATAGATGTAGGTAAATATTGTTTAAAGTACTAAAGTCAATTTTTGCCGCACCTGCCTATAGCAGGGTGCGATATAGGCATCCGCTTGTGCGTTCGTCTGTTAACATTTACGTTGAAGATCGACATTTACTTCAAAGTTTTATTTAAGTCAACTACAAACCTCAGCTACCATCAAACCTTACATGAAACATCTCCCTGACCTTCTGTCTTTGTAGGCACCTTGACCTGGTGACTTTGACCTATATTTTGTGCTCCAGTGACTTTGACCATTATGTCGTCGAAGTTAGGCATTTATGTCGAAGTTTGTATTGTAATCAATTACAAGACTAAACAACCATCAAACCTTTCATGAAACATCTGCCTGAGCTCCTGACTAGGCAGGCACTTTGAGTGGTGACCTTGACCTATATTTTACGCTCCTGTAACTTCGACAAATATTACGTCGATGCTCCAGATCTCCTAAAATAAATGGCGTACAACCATAAAATCTTGCATAGTGCTTCCCCTAGATGTTCTGACTCTGCAGGTACCTTGACCGGGTGACCCTGACCTATATTTTACGCTCCGCAGACTTCGACACATTTTACGTCGAAGTTCCCGATCTCCTTAATGGCTGAATTATCTCCCCTTGAAATTTTGCAAAAACTCAGACATTGGCTCCCACGGGGGGCATTGGTCACCGCTCTTGTTATTTTTTATTTTTGATCAATACATGAAGCATGAAAGTTGTAGAGGAGAAGCTCTGCCAACTTTTCGTAAAGGAGACCACCTCCAGAATTGAATACTTTTTGCTCTAATCGGTTGGACTTTTTACAAGTTTTGATAAAAAAACTAACACTATCTAAATGTTAACAAATGACTGGCCTATCTGAAATGGTATCTTTACATGTATATGGATAAATTCCATGCAGCCAATGAAGCATCCAACTGAAGGGCCCTTATACAAAACATTAACCCTTTTTGTACCAAATGGAATCTTCCTCCTTATATATAGCAGGAGTCCATTCCAAAATTTAGAGGGTCAGGTTGTGTTTTCATCAAAATTGATTGGGAAAATGGCTGGACTTTTTGCAAACAGTGTAGGCCCTGATCAGACGCCGCATTCTGTGGCGTCTGATCTGGGCCTGCACTGTTTGCCCTGGTACCCGTTTTGGGGTTTCCGGTACTAAATGGGTTAAATATAGTATAGACAGTCAAAAACATGAAATGCATTGTTATAGTCAGCAAACCCTTACTTCAGACAATATAGATCCTACACTTGATCTACATGTACATTGTGAAAATATTAAAAAATAATACCTCATATAATGTGACTTTCTTTTTCACTGTCGAAATATGCAGGATATTTGGATGACCCACATAATTGTCCCACAAATCAACCAACCGTCACGAAAACACGCCTATATAATTTTGACCCTCTTGAACCCCACTTTTATACAGTAAAAAATGGGGTTTACAGGGGTAAACCTTATGTTTCTTATTTCTGCTCTAAAATATAGGTTGTGGGTACTCATTAGAACTGCCTCGATGAGGTGGTTCTAACGAGTAACCACAATGTATATTTTGAGCAGAAATAAGAAAAATATCACAATTTTTCATCTTAAAATTTCACTTTTTCACCAGTTAAGTTTACAATGTACATGTATTTGTATAGGCATGTTTTCGTAATGCACACCATCAAGGCGGGATTTGTGGCAGCAGAAAATTATGCACAAACTGAGCTCAGCTCAGATGACTAAAGGACGTGAAACATTTTTGAGAAGTTGGCGGAGCTTCTCTACAACTTCCCCACTGGATGTGTTGATCAAAAATAAAATATATGAAAAATGCGGCAAAAATTATAAAAAAAAAATGGACTTTAGATGATCCCTGTTTTTTGGAAATAGGGAAATGTTTATTAATGGGCATTAAGCATGACTGTCAGTAAAAAGAATAAAGTATTAAAGGTACGGTATATTAGAATTTACTTATAATTTTGCATTTCAGAAAAAATCCTAAGAACTCTATTCGGGCATCTGGGAAGAGAAAAAGAAAAGTGTTAAAGAGACTGAGACATAATGAAAAAGAGAAAACAACAATGCAAGGTATTTCAAAATTTTTCTAAAATTGAGAACTAACAAACTTTTCCTGTTTTCTTTTCATTGGTGTTTTGATAGTGTCTTAACCCATTGTATGCGGGGAAACCCATAAAGGCGTACCTTAGCAAACAGTGCAGGCCCAGATCAGACGCCGCAGAATGCGGCATCTGATCGGAGCCTGCACTATTTTTTATAACAGAATTTTCCGTAAAAAAATAGAATAAAAAACAAAAAATAGGCCTGACACCCCTTATATGACAAATGAACTTGTCCAGCATATAGCAATGGAAGAGTCCACTAGCATACAGTGAGTTAAAATACTTTAAGTATATAAAGCAGTGGTCAATCAACTGTTTATCTTTCTTGTTATATGTTTCTTGCACCATGCAAAGATTTCATCAAACTACACACTCGTATGGGTTGATCAGTTTTCCAAGTTCATTCTGTGTGTGACTGAGGATCTAAACCCACTTTGTACTGAATGGAATCTTGCCCCTTATATACAAAAGGAATCCATTTCGAACATTACGGGTGTCGGGTTCAGTTGTTTTTTTTTTAGAATTTTATTTGGAAAATGGTAACTTTTTGCAAACAGTGGAGGCCCTGATAAGAGATCTGGGCCTGCACTATTTGCCATTAACCCATCTTTGGGTTTTCTATAAAGTACCGGTAGGTGACGATCGCTTGACATACAATTGTGATCTGGGCCATATAGCACAATCATAGGAAAGCTTTGAGGTATAACTAAAGCTCATTGAAGCTGGTAGGCTGTGATTGGTTAAGTATATCAGCTCTCTTTTAAGGCCTATCATTCCAGCTGTAAAATTGCATTTATCAGAGGACTGCAAAATTGAGTTTTATGGGTACATGTATTTGTTGTTGACAATATCACATTCTCATTATAAATAAACATTGCATTGCTAGGCATAATGCCATCATGCTTGGCACTGTATTTCTAGGTTTTGCTAGACTACCGTGATTGTTATGCAATGACATTGTCTTTAAGTCTTGTATGAAAAATTCATGTGGTTTATAATCTGTATACCTCAGTTAACTTCATTTTTCACCACACAAATAAGCTGGGGTTTACGTTTTTGAACTACAACCTTTTCCTTTGACCTCTAAGTATGACCTTGACCTTGGGTCTTGCCCATGACACATCGTCTCATGATGGTTAACATTTCTGCCAAGTAATTTCAAAATTCATTGCAGGAATAACAAAGTTTTACCTGACATTGAGATGAAATGACATCTCAAGCCCTACCACCCAGACAAACCAATAGGGTTTATAGTCAGGGACAGCCTGACACGCACCACTTTGCCTGGTCAGGCTTAAACCTTCTGAGCCGTTTACCAGTACTCATGTGTAGTTGGTTTCAGCTTTACGTGGAAGCACCATGCAGCCCAATCTACTTCTCCAAGCCCCAATGGGCGGGGGCTGTGAAAGGTAGACTTATCTTGTATAATTGATAGTACACGTTTGTTGTTAATGCGAGAGGAGACAGGTAAGAGTTTTCCTATTGTTACATGGGAGATATCTTTTGTGACTTCCTGTTTTTCTTTTCTTTTTCATTTAGCCTTTTTATGCCCCGCCATTCAAAAAATGGCAGGGTATTATGTTATACCCTCCGAAGTTTTGAGTGTCTGTCCGTCCATCAGTCCATCAGTCAGTGTCCCATAGTTCCTTGTCCGCTCCATAACTCTGATACCGTTTGAGATATTTTCACGAAACTTCACAGATATGTAAAGCACTATCAGACGACGTGCAGAACATATAAACCCTAACTCTGATTTTTCTACTTTTGGAGTTGTTGCCCTTCGAACATTGAACATAGGCATTTCTATCATAGTTTCGTGCCCCCTCCATAACTTCGATACCACATGAGATATTTCCATGAAACTTCACAGACATGTAGAGCACCATGCGAAGACAAGTAGAAGATATGAACCGTAACTCTGATTTTCCTACTTTTGGAGTTATTTCCCTTTGAATTTTGACTATAGCAGTTGCTATCAGTTTTGAGTCTGCTCCATAACTCTGATACCATTTGAGATATTTTCACTAAACTTCACAGATATGTAGAGCAGCCTGAGACAACATGCAGAACATATGAACCATATCTCTGATTTTCCTCCTTCTGGAGTTATCGTCCCTTGAACATTGAACATAGCCATTTCTGTCATGCAGTCTGTTTGGAGCACTATATCTCCTGAACTTAATGATTCTGACCAAACTTGCATGGTTACATCACTCACAGGAGCTTGAAATTCTGTCCATAAATAATTCCTAATGTCCAAAAACAAAAGTGACAGTAAGCCATTTCGTAAGAAATGGCCAGGAGTGCAAGCGTTTTTGCTGCACCTTTGAAGTGCTTCAACCACAGGTTCTTGGCAAATACCGACTGTGTGCAGTGAAAATATATATCAAATTATAATGCGGGGCATGGATAACTTTTTCTGACACATCAGCATGACGCAATAAACAACGATTGAAATGTTGTGAAAATTGACGACAGCCATTGCGTGTCCAGTTTCCGGTACCCTCGGGTAGAAAAATCTCTTTGTCACGCTTTGGTAAAATCAATTTTAACAAATACATAAAATTGATTAGATAAATAAAACAGGTCATTTTTATGTGTTTGTCAGATTATTTAAATGCAATCCTTACCTAAGTCTTAGACGAGAACATGTTTTGAAAAATTAGATTCAAAATAGAAAACGGTTTTCCAAAGCCTTTGTTTACCAGTGCACCGGCTACATCATAATGACGTTGGCATATCTTGATGACGTTTGCAAACCACAATGCACAACCGTTACTTATGCTATACCGGAATCTAACGTTCAGTGATTCTCACCACGGTTTCCCCGATTGCTTCATCTCCATAATCATTAGTGTATGTATGTGTGTGTGTGTTCGTGGAGATGCCCTTCTTACGAGTTAGAAAGCTTTCATGCGGATTAAATAAATTATTTGTCTGACAGAATTGTAGTCACGTAAAATCGATTCAACCGCAACCCCCCCCCCCCCCCCCCCATTTTCCCGGCACCCTATTCTGTCGCGGTTTTGTTTATTTTTGTTAGAAATCGTCTTGCTTCAATGTATCTCTCTATCTATCTATCTATCTATCTATCTTCTTGTACTGAGTCGGTCATATCTGGCCATTACCTCAGTTGATTGGGTGGCTAAATTTAGCTCGGAAAAAAAAAAAAAAAAGAGAGAGGCACTGGATGCGTCCTTAAAACTATTTACAATCTGCATAACAGAGGTATCTAAAACGCATACCTCTGAGTTCCAATCTTACACTGTGCGTGCTTTGAACTCTTTGCGGACTTGGCATTCACCGCAGAGGAGGGAAGACTATTCCATTGGGGAATAGTTCTAGGAAAGAATGAGTTCTTCAGGGCATCACTATAGGACTGGTATCTACGATATTGCGAGTCGTTTACTTTTGATGCCCTTGTTTGGGTCGACACTGTTACAGGGGTCAAGTACCTATCTTTATCAATATACACTGAATCAGAGTGTATCTTGTAGAAGAAGGTTAAAGAGGACTGCTCACGACGGGCCTCCAGGGACGGCCACTCTAGCTCATTAAGCATGTCACCGACGCTACTTTTATTTCGCCATCGCCTACAGGTCTATCGAGCAGCTGTTCTCTGCACCTTCTCCACCAGCTGAGTCTGAGTTTTAACATAGGGATGCCAAATGGGTGATGCGTATTAAAGTTGAGGGCGAACCAATGTTTTATATGCAACATCCTTTGTCTGCCTAGGTGCAAAAGCCAAGTTCCGTCTAAGGAATCCCAAAGTCCTAGTTGCTTTAGATGTATTCTCTGAGATATGTTGACCCCAATCAAGATCGTCAGTGATGGTGATACCAAGATATTTGGCGGATTGAACATGCTCCAAAATTTGCTGGTGAAGAGTATAGTCAAACTTAATTTGCTTGTCCGGAGGGTGTCGTGACACCCTCATTGAGTGACATTTGGACACATTGAACTTCATTTGCCAATCGGCCTCCCACTGTGCAAGTTGATCCAGGTCATCTTGTAAAATAAGAAAGTCAGAAGGAGAGTATATGTTTCTATACAGGACACAATCATCAGCAAACAAACGTACCGATGACCTGATATTATCGGGGAGATCATTAATGAAAACCAAGAAAAGGACCGGCCCAAGGACCGAACCTTGGGGGACTCCAGATAAAAGAGGGACTGGGTCAGACGCTTGGCCATCAAGTACAACTTGTTGTGAGCGCCCAGAGAGCCATGAGCTAATCCACCTATGTGTGGATCCTCTTATCCCAGAGTACTCCAGTTTATGTAATAGCCTTTGTATTTCATGTATTTTGTACTTTGTACTCATGTATTTGTATTTTGGTTGGCCATTTGGCCATTTTTTTGTGTGGGAAAGTACATGTAATTGTCCTTTAACCATTCCGCTAGTGATGTTTCATGTTTGTGTTTTTGTCTCTTCTGTCTGGGGTAATTGTATCGACCACTTCTTTTATGCTATCTGTAGATTAATATAGAAGTAAAGGTGCCCGTCTTCCCGGGCGGGTTAAACACCAGTGTAAACACAGATTAAGAAGGTTTTGTTTCACTTGTTTGATTTAAGGTTTAACTTCCCCGTCAACACTGTAACGGTCATTTTGGAGACGTTGCTTCCATTTTTGTGGGACTTATACCCGACATTGAGATGAAATGACATCTCAAGCCCTATCGCCCAATGAAACCAAAAGGCTTTATTAGCATGGACGGTCCGCCTCGCACCGCGGTTCATGGACAGGCTTATCATAAAATGTTCAACGACTCGAAAGAAAAACAGATGATCAATCTCAGTACACATCCGACCAGTCTGATCAAGGCCCGATCCAGACAGAACAAGATTCAAAGTCGCATCGCTCGCATTAGCCCCTTTCTTGCCTGCTGCGACAAGATTCATTTTGTCACTGTTGGCCAATTACTTAAAAGCCGCTTTGATAGCAGAAGCACCCAAAACGTCGATCTTCGATTAGAGGTACAAAACAGGTAAAATTATGAAATATTTCATACCTTTTTACAGGTGTGGACAGCGCCATAATTTGAAAGGTAGCCACACCCTCTCAGGCAAGCCAAACAAACAAAAAAAAAAAAAAAACGGGAATTAAATCTCTCTCTCTCTCTCTCTCTCTCTCTCTCTTAAGCCCCCGCATAAGAATTCGATGATTCTCTCTCTCTCTATCTCTCTCTCTCTCTCACACAAATATATTGAAGCGCCTTGTTATTTTTTTGTTGTTGTTTTACGGCCTATATAGAAGATTTCATGATCAATCTCCACGAAAGAATGTTGCCGGCAGGTATCGAACCCGCGTCCTCCTGATCACCAGTCAGACGCGCATCCGACTGAGCTACTTTCAAGATTAAGATTATTTCACTTATATCGAGCTGATCGTTTAACCGGAGTACCAAGAGAAAAACACCTGGGGCGCTAACAGTTTGTTTTCCATTTTGTCTCATGCGACTATTTTCATGCAGTGCCTCGTTGATTCTACAGCGACACGTGATGTCATTGAGTATTTTCCAGCACGAGCTGTTATTGCATACGAAAAGGTCGTTACAGGAATATGCTGTCGCTCCTATGTGAACAAATTCTTCCATTCTCTTGAGGTTTTATGCGTTTGTTTTGTTGTCCGGCTATCCAAAGCGCACACAGCGAATACCCAGATCAGACTGCACAGGCTGAGCCGAGTCAAAGCCGGGCACGCATGTAAATCTTTTGGTTTTTTAACGTCCCTGTCAATACAGTATAGGTTATTTTGGAGGCGTTGCTTCCAATTTTGTGGGACTTTTACCAAACACTGAGATGAAATGACATGTCAAGCCCTGTCGCCCAATGAAACCAATAGGGTTTATAAGCATGGACGGACCACCTCACATGGCTTTGCCTGGGCAGGCTTAGATCCTCTAAGCTCGTGTGCAGGTCGGTTTCAGCTCTGCGTGGAAGCATCATGCAGCCCATCTATTTCTTCAAGCCCCGATGGGCGGGGGCCGCCGCGCACGCATGTAAATCTAACGAATTGCCGCATTACGACAAACTGTCACCAGCCCCCGTAGAGGCAATAACAACGGCCCGCAAAAAAAAAATGAATAAATAAATAAAAAAATAAAATAAAATAAAATAAAAAGAAGATAAATTGCCAGGACGCGTCTACGATCAGGCTGACCACATTATAATCGGACTATAAACAGACTAAGAACGCATAGTTTAGACCCAACCACCACGCATCTTGAAAAGCATAGACACGGACCAGCAGGGGTCCAGCCGCAAAAGAAGACACATGACATAATACTGGATCAATGTTGATGCAAGTTATTCCAACAAAAAAAAAAAAAATTCCGTCAAATATTCGCCGTCGCGAGCTGATTTGCAGAACTCTTTACCATACCATGTTCACAAACTATGTCACGAGTTTGAGCCTTGAATTTCTTGTCCACTCCATTTCTCCTGTGCCGCCCTCAGTAGCTCAGTCGGATGCGCATCTGACTTGTGATCCGGAGGACGCGGGTTCGATATCTGCCGAGGTCGGCAACATTCTATCGTGGAGATTGATCATGAAATCTTCTCTAGGGTCATTCTCTCCCTTCCGCTGATTCAAGGAGGGCGTTTGTCAGTTTCTGGCGGAAGGATGTGCGCTGTACTGGTTACGGTCAGTGAAAAAATAATTACTGGCGGAGGTGGGGGTTGAGGATGCTATAATTTGATTTTACGTGGCCACCATCCTCGCCCTTGGTTCTATCTTGAAGTTTACCGTTTAGGACAATAAGAAATGAGCGATCACTGACAACTGAGATCAGCCTGCACATCTGCGTAGACTGAACTAAGTCTCCACTGTTCGCATGGGAGTCACAACCCGGCAAAGACTTAAGCACATTGGCTAGATTCATAGGCGGATCTGATTCTTCCTTTTTTTGATCTGCGCTGGCTCGCTCAGTGTACCACTACAAGATCATGCTGAGAACACCTGTGCGTCGTGCTAGCTGTCTCGTTCATCTCAGTGACAAGTCGAAAGAACACGGTGACAGAGAATTTTGTCATGGTGACGACCAAGATCTATAGGAATGTTTGTTTTGTTTGTTTGTTTGATTTGAGATTTAACGTCACCGTCAACACTGTATAGGAGACGTTGTTCAATTTTGTGGGACTTTTACCCAACATTGAGATGAAAAAAAAAGACATTTCAAGCCCTGTCGCCCAATCAAACCAATAGGGTTTATAAGTATGGACGGTCAGACTTGCAGGCTCTATCCTCTACGCAGTTTACCAGTCCTTGTGTGCAGTCGGTTTCAGCTCTGCATGGAAGCATCATGCAGCCCATCTATTTCTTCAAGCCCCGATAAGTGTACATAAATACACAAGCCAAAATAATTTCTGTCGTTTTTCTCTTATTTAAAAACAAATGTCACTAAAGCATGTCGCTACTTATCTATAATGCACTGTACGATTATACTTCGTGATACATTTGACGTCATATTAAGATCATCGATGCAGTTTAAAGGTCACATTATCTAGCCTATTCGTAAATCGGATGAACTGTGAAATGGATGTGAATACTGTTTTTTTTTTTTTTTTGTCTACGCATGTCATATTCTTCGAACATTGACAGCGCAGAGCGCTACCTGATGAGTAGGCCTGCATTCCTGTTTTCATGCGACCCGATGCCATGTAAACAACAGGTAATAACTGAGATTTACTTAATCATTTTAGGTTTGGGTTGGGGATGGTGTGCGATTTAAGAAGCTACCCTTTCTAGAGTTTCGTTGTCTCTCTGCTTCAACCACATTTGTGAAGGTTTGGAGCATTGTAGTGCATTTTCTCTCACGTTATCCTCTGCCAGTCAGTATGGCCGGATAAATTGCAAGGTGCTTTAAGACATTGTGCAGTAAGATATGTCACCTCGACGAGTGAAAACCTCGAAAGGGGCAACTTGTAATTTTATAGCAGCATACTAAAAGCTGTTGCCAAATACACAACGTGCAGAGACATGCAGGTTTTGTCTCATCAACGCTTATTCTGAGTCTTTGTGCATAGCAGTCATCTATTTTTATTTTACGTCAAGTTTCCATCGAATACTTTGACGTTCATGACGTTGCCGTGCAACATTTGCTGCGGTGTTACGGAAGTCAGAGGCGCAATGGCTCCGAAACAGCGCTTGCACACCTGGCAATTTCTTTGAAATTGCTTCTGGAACTTTTGTATTTGGACATTTTCAGCACGTTTGATGGACCAAACTTCAAGCGCCTGTGCATCACTAGAATGGGTGAAACAGCCATTAGCTTTTGTTTCACTGTGATATAGCACTTGCTTGATGTAATTGTAGTGGCGGGGCATCATGCAGTGCTTGCAGTTTTATTCCTACTGAACAGGAGAATGCCTACCTTTACAGTATTGATCCAGATCAGATGGCTTCTAAGAAGCCATCTGATCAGGATCTACATTATTTGTCATGCAGTTTGTGAATTGAACAAATACATATTATGTAATTTCATTGGTTGATTGTCAGAAATGGGTGTGGCTAAATTAATTTCTTCAGCAGGTTAAGGGTTTGAGTAGACCCCTATTGAAAGTGAGACCAAAATGAGATTGATCCTTGTATTTCCTATTATCATTTTCTCCCTTCTGCTGATTCAAGAAGGGAAGTTGTTAGTCATACTTACAGTAATTGCAACTAAGATTGTGAATATGTCAAATTCACTGAGACTATCGCATGCTTTTGCAAGCTGACTACATGGCCATATATACTATATCTTTGTGTTAAAACTGAAATCACATAACATGTTAAGTTGGTTAATCTTTCTGTTAATACAGTCAAACTTCAATGGCTCGAACATCTTTGGCACCTCGAAAATCTGTTCGAGACGGGGGTAGTTCGAGCCACTGAGGTTACTGTCAGGAGGCATAACAAGATACTTTTAAAAACATCTTTACGGTGTTCTGTAATGAAAATGTATGCTGTGTGTACTCATTAGAATCACCTCATTGAGGCGATTCTAATGAGTACACACAGCATACATTTGCAAGATAAAAGCCTAAAATCTCCTTAATTACCCCCACTATTTCTTATGTAGAGGATTTCGCTAGGGCTCAAGAATGGGTTCGACACATCCATGGTAAACGAGCCATCGGTGTTCGAGCCATCGAAGTTCTACTGTAGAATATTCCAAATGCAGGAGCAGACAATGGCTCTGCCAATCTTAAATGACACATCTGGCAGAACAATGTACACTAAAATTCCTACATTTTTTTTTTTTGGTGTTGGGGGGGGGGGGGGGGGGGGTGTTGGTCTTGGTTTTACGGCCCTTTCAAGTTTATTTCACTCATATCAAGCCGATAGTTAATCAGACGTGGGCGAAAACTGGAGTACCTGGAGAAAAATCACCTGATTTCCGTTGCAGAACTTGGCAAAATTCCCACATTAAGACCATCTTTGGGACTGTTAAAAAGTGCTCTTTTCAAAAGACCATTTTTAACAGTCTCAAAGGTGGTCTCTTACCAGGAAACACAGGGTGAAGAAAACAGAAAGAAAGAATACCTGAAACCTTCTCAATAATCATTTAAAAGCAGATTCAGAATTAATTTTTGGCGGAATTTTACTGTACATTGTACTGGGTAATTTAAAAGCCCCGTGGTGTAGTGGTTACGCTACTCGCCTTGTAAACCAGGGGTCGCAGGATTGATTCGCAGTCGCAGGAAATTCTCCAGAATTTCGGATGAATCTTTAAACCGAGGTACCGTCTCCATATGACCTTAGCTGCTGGTGTGACGTAATACTCGAACTCACTCACTCACTGCATTGGGTAACTGCTAAAAAGACAAAACCGACACGGGAAACATGTCTTAAGTTAACCTACCAGCTTAACATGACTTAGTGTTGACTTGGCTGCTAAATACCAAAACAAATACAGCTGACAGACAAGTTATATATTAAACCTTTTTGTGCCCAATGGAATCTTCCTCCTTATATAAAGCAGGAGTCCATTTCAAAATTTAGAGGTGTCAGTTGTGTTTTCTTCAAACATTAATTGGAAAATGACTGAACCTTTTGTTAACAGTGTTAGCCCCGATCAGGGCCTACACTGTTTGCCAATTACACGTTTTGGGGCTCCCAGAACAAAATGGGTTAACCCTTATCCTGCTGAATGGTTAAATTTGCCACACCCATTTTTGACTATTAACCAATCAAGTTATTTGATATATACCCAGTCAAAAAAGTAACTATACCAACTTCCGAGTAAATTCCAGAAGCTATCCGGCAGCCATTCAGCTAAGCGTGGTTGTAAACATGCGAATCGGACGTTTAGCTACAAAATGCATACATTTACATTTGCCAATACTATTCTGCTCAAGAGTTGTCTCGCAATATGTGCCTTGAAAGGTTTTGCAAGGAATTTGGCATTGCGCATGCGCAGATGATCATTTTTTGTCAGAGATGAAAGATCATGACCACTGATCATAGAAACTCACTTTACATTTCCAATATCTCATGTTCTTGCCCTACAATCAAAGCTTTAATTTGTGAAATTCTCAGATTATCTCCCTTTCTATTAAAACTAGAGCTGCCGCCTAACGGGCGCCAATTATACCCCCGCATGTGTATATCAATCTTAAGTACTAGTGGCAAGGTGTGTGGTGTGTGAATATTAAAGAAATCGGTCAAAGAATAAGGAAGTTATGAGCAATGTTAAAGTTTTTTGTAACGGACCGACGACGACAGACGACGACGACAGACGACAAGCTGACTCCTATATACCCCCTTCAAACTTCGTTTGCGGGGGTATAAATATAGCAATTTTCAAACTGTTGCGATTTCTATACCTGTCATTCAATTTTTACAGTTTCTTTAAAAAGCGCTTTGTTGCCACCATTGCTGTTAATCGTGATGGAAAATGATGAAGAAAATTCATGTAGCATGTAGCACTACCAATTGCCATTTTCTATGGAGTTTCCATTGAAATCAGCATTTTGCACACAACTTCAAAGAATGGGAGGCCTATACGCGATCGTCTGTTTATCTTAGCGAATGAAACTAAAGTTACAAACCTTTTGTAAATAGACACACAGGTTATCTAATAAAAGGTTACATGTATCAAAGTTTAGAAATTATGCGCTAAGTGTAATTTTTTTATTGTGTTAAATTTTGGCCTTTGTAATGATTTATTCTGCGAAATTGTCACAGTGACCCCTTGGGTGTTTGAAACAGTAGCCCAGGCTGGCGAGTTTACATGAGCAAAAACAGTTTGGACTTTTACATGTTAAATGAGTCCTCTAACTAAAACAAAACAAATTTTGTGTGTTTTTCATTTGTAGTAACTATGGTAACAGAAGCAATTTTATGTATAGGAATTTTTTTGACGCAGCATATATAATAGTCATTTAAATTCACAAACTGGATGGCAAACAGTGTATATCCTGATCAGATGTCTTTTTCACAAGCCATCTGATCTGGATCTACACTGTTTGCAGAGGTTGGGGTTGTCATAAACAGCAGGATACTGGTAAAGGGGAATGGAAACACCTAGCAGATTTTTCCGCCATTTTCCAAAGGGAGACAACTTTTGGGACTTCTAATTCACTTTTCTATAGGCTCAGTCCCACCGAAAAAGGGGTCTACTCTTAAAGGAAAGAATTTGCTCCTCTTTCCTTTAAGAGTTGACCCCTATTGGTATGGGGGACAAAAACACTTTTGCAGGAGTTGCCGCCCCTGAAGGTGTACCCATTCCCCTTAAGGCTCCTCATATGTTATTCTTGCAGTTGAGACAGAGTTGCCAGAGAGTACCAGTAAGACCAAGTCTAAAACACTGACGAACACAAGTACTGGTAAAGCCCGGTCTAGGACACCCAAGATGGAAACTGAACAAATAGAGGACAGTGATGAAGATGTTGATATGGCTGTACATGTGCTTTAAACTGGCAATATTTAACCCTTATTGGTAAATAAGCCACACCTATTTATGACTTTCAACAAATCAGATTACTTGATGTTATTTATTCCTACAAACTCACAAACTGAATGTCAAACAGTGGAGACTGATCAGAAGCCACCTATGACTGTTTGCTAAGGTTGTGGTGCAGGACAAGGGTTAATGAAGATCAGTAGGAGACATTTTTGTTCATAAACAGGGCCTGACGTATCATTCAAATTGTTTTAGATTGTGACTAGGCCCTATTTTCATGCTCAGCTTAAGTTAGAATTTGTCTTCAACATAAACACATGTACTGAAATACCAGTATTTCAATACAGCCGACTCTCATTACGTGTATCTCAAACTCCAAGGGACTGGAATGTTTGGTTTGAGCAAATAGTATTTATACTGTATAATGAAACTATTTCTCACTCCTAAAAACCTAGTGGTTTCTATTGGTGGTAGGGCTGGATATGTCATTTCATCTCAATGTCAGATAAAGTCCCAAAAAATCGGAAGCAACGACTCCAAAATGTCTTAAATAAGTGTTGACATGAGGTGTAAAACCTCAATTCAAACAAACAAATCATGTTGTCCAAAATTGTTTGAATTAACCCATTTAGTACTGGAAACCCCAAAACGGGTACCCTGGCAAACAGTGCAGGCCCAGATCAGATGCGGCGTCTGATCAGGGCCTACACTGTTTGCAAAAAGTTCAGCTATTTTCCCAATAGTTTTTGAAGAAAACACAGCCTGACACCCCTAAATTTTGAAATGGACTCATGCTATATATAAGGTGGAAGATTCAATTTGGTAAAAAATGGTTAAGCAGTAGCTTGAGATAGCGGTGTTTCAGATATCAAGTCAACTGTATGCACAGGACAACAATAAAACTATTTTTTTATACCTCATTAATATTCATAAGCTATTCTAGAATTCTGATTGGTCCAGAGAATGCCACGCACAGGGCAATAAATTATCATATTCCCCTGCAATGAATCCCCTCACTGCTCCAAAGTACAAGTGCATTCACTGAAAGAATCTCTAAAAGTCAGAATTCGGTATAATAAATCATGTATTGCCCTTGTGTGAGGGGAAAATGATGAAATGTTAACCCTCAACAGGTAATATTGCCCCTCAGGCAATATTACCTGCCGAAGGAGAACAAATCATCATCCCCTCACACAAGGGCAATACATGTAAATGATTTTGTTTGTTCATTTGATTTGAGGTTTACGCCCCTATCAGCACTGTATACATCATTTTGGAGATGCTGCTTCCAATTTTGTGGGACTTTTACCCGACATTAAGATGAAATGACATCTCAAGCCCTGTCACCCAATGAAACCAATAGGGTTTATATGCATGGACGGTCCGACTTGCATCGCTTTGCCTGGGCAGGCTTAGAGCCTCTAAGCGGTTTACTAGTACTCGTGTGTGATCTGTTTCAGCTCTGCGTGGAAGCTTCATGCAGCCTATCTATTTCTTCAATCCCAATGGGTGGGGGCTACGGGCAATAAATGAATATCATTCCACAGAATTTGGTTCAAGTATTGTTGCCAAGCTCATTGGCTCAGACAGATGCTCATCTGACTGAAATCACAGGACCAAGAGGTCAGGATATTGATTGTAAAAATTTCTCTGTGGTCATTCTCTCCCTTTCACTGATTTGTGAAGGCAAGTTGTCAGGCATTGGAGAAAGAATGTGCCCTGTACTGGTTAATTATGGTTAGGTTAACTGACTAGGATCTTGAGCTATCTGAAAGAATTGCTTAGGGCCAATGAATAAGTTCAAATTGGCCATCCATCAAGTTCGACTGTAGATGTATCTGCAGTGTAAGCAGTAGCCAAAGGACACAGAGGCAAGAAAATTCACGTCCTCGAGTCATTTGGCGGAAACTGGTCACTCAAAGAAGAATGTCACCAGCACAGCCATTTCCCCCGACACGTGTATATTGTTGCATCATTGTGTTTGTTTACTTTTGATGTGTCAATACTGACCAACTCATTATATATTCACTACCTTGGATGATAATCACCCAATGAATGAAAAATATTTCTGTCGCACCTGACGTAATGAAAAATAACCAGCAACGGTTTGATATGGACTGGCAAACTGGTTATTAATAAAGTTTGTTGCGGCATACTACAGTCGCGCATCCAAGTTTTTGTGTCAGGTTTTTAAGAGCTCCGGATAACCAGTGTTTATTCATAGTTCAATGCAGTGAAATAAAATCATATAAATAAAATTGTATATATGTTGTCATACTCATGATGTTACAATTGCAACAGTTAAAACTTATCTTTTTAAACCTTTTATGCAGAAATAAATGAAACAAATAAATAAAACAGTGTTCATACTAATATCATCCCCCCGACGTATTTTTTCTCGCGACATTGTAGTCAATACACAGCTAAGATAGAACCATGTGTGCTGTTATATATACTTCAAACAGAACTGTTTTCTCACTCTTTATGGCTGCACAGACTGATCTACGCACAACTTGCTGTCTTACGATGAAATCTTTAGCCATTGCGTTCCAACTAGCAATGCATGTATACATGTATCCAAGACTTTTTATGCAAGATTATATTTATTTCTCCTGTTCTTTTGAGTCCAATTATACTTTGTTATTACTCATTTATTACTCATTTATCTATTGTGAATCTAAGGTGGCCTGCATGCGGTTCATGCTTAAATATCGCTATTCATCCAAAATTAGCACTGTCCAGCTACTTAGATGTCGCGTCGGTGTCTGACCGTGATAGCAGCATGACTTGCAGCATCATAAAATTTACTTTGCATCCTTTGGACACATTTTTTTCTCGCTAACACAAACTGTATCTGTTGATCATCTAGTTTTATCAATTTATCACCTGTCCTGCTGAATATATTAATTTTGTCACACCCAAATCTGTCTATTAGCCTATCAAAATACTTGATGCAATTTTTCCTGCAAATTCTAAAACTGAATGACAAACAGTGTAGATCCTGATCAGATAGCTTCTTCAGAAGCCATCTGATCTGGATCTACACTGTTTGCAAAGGTAGGATGTTCCAGGTTCAGAAGGACAAGGTCTGAAAAAAAAACGTGATGGAAAAAGAACAAACAACTGCTTGAAACTGTAAGAAGTAATATATTATCAAATGATTATGGGTCAACATTCCAAAAACAAAGTCTAAAAAACATAAAATTTATCCCTTTTCCTGCTGAACACAACCACCCTACCTTTGCAAACAGTGTAGACCAAGATCAGCTGGCTTATGAAGATTTGAAAACATCTGATCAGGATCTACATGTTCTTTCAGTTTGCAGTTTGAATAAATGCATTATATCAAGTACTGTCATTGGCTGACAGTCAGGTGTGACTAAATTTATTCAGCAGGACAAGGGTTATTCAAGAAATGAGCATAAGCCTGTGCTGAAAGCTACCGTAATGATCCTAAGTACTGGGCCAGATAGGCCTAAGCTATCACTGCAGACCCAGGTTAGACTGCTCCGAATGGAGAGAGCTAACAGTGAAGACCCAGATCAGAATGCTCCTGAAGGAGCAGTCTGATCTGGGTCTGCACAGTTAGCTTAGCTTAGGCCTATCTGCCCCAATATTCTCCTGAAGGAGCAGTCTGATCAGGGTTTACATTGGTTGCCATCCATCTGTACCTATTTGGCTCCTTGCTGGACTGTGAAACAAATTTCAGCAAGTCCTAAAGGTGTCCGAATTTTTTAGGATTTCTACAGTATTTATGATACTGACCACAAAAAGGGTCCCTCAGGTATGTGCACCCAGCAAAGACTCCTATTAGCTTGTGCATTTGTGCACTGTGATCAGTCTTTGCTATGCACTTTATGGATGGCCACTGACAAAGCTTGTTCATGCCATCAGGGAGTTCTATTCTAACTAAGTTTATGTACAGACTAAATCGAGATTTAGCCGAAAGTCTGTCGCTGCCTACCGTAAAAATCCTAAAAGTTTGGACACCTTAAGGACTTGCTGTAATTCTCCTAAGTTTTCGCAAGTTTGTTTCACAATCCAACAAGGAGTCCAAAAAGTGGAGACGGAATGGCAAACAGTGAAGACCCTGATTAGACCGCTCCTAGTCTGATCTGGGTCTGCACAGTTTGCTTATGCCTATATGCCTTAGGATCATTACAGTATATGACAAATGTAACATTGTAAGCAGTCTCCTAATGGCATTGCATACCTAATGGGTCAGCATATAAGAATCTGATATGGGGTTCTGTGGAAGATGGGCCTTTCCAACTCAAGGGATGACCACGCTGAGTGGAACAGAGGTTCCGATCAGCACAGTCATCCCAATGGTTAGAAATGCCCATCTACAACAGAACCCTGTATTGGATTCTATTTCCTGCACAACACCACCAAAAATTTTCATTTTACTTTAACGTTGTTTTTTTTGTTGCAGTTTTTTTTTGTGCATTATTTATAAAGTTTGCCTAGCTCAGATCAGCAGAGAATATTGTTTGACCTGCTCATAAACTTTAAAATGCCAACAATTATTGGCATTTTAGAATTTATGGGCAGGACAAATTTTATGCTCAAGTGAGTTCAGCCTGAGAAATATTTTTAACCTCAGGGCCTGAGCTTTGTCTACACTGTTGTCCTATGGTCCCCACCCATTGGGGCTTGAAGAAATATATGAGATGCATGATGCTTCCACACAGAGCTGAAACCGACCTGCACACGAGTACTGGTAAACCGCTTAGAGGATCTAAGCTTGCCCAGGCAAAGCGGTGCAATTCAGCCCGTCCATGCTTATAAACTCTATTGGTTTCATTGGGCGGCAGGGCTTGAGATGTTTTTCATCTCGATGTCGGGTAAAAGTCCCACAAAATTGGAAGCTTCAGTATGAGTTGACGGGGACATTAAACCTCAAATCAAACAAACAAACACTGTTGTCCAAATGATCAATCTTGAATTCAACACATTTCAGATAGTGCTGACTGGGCCATTAAACTCCAAACTAACAGACAAAACCTTAACCCTTATCCTGCTGAATAAATCTATTTAGCCACACCCATTGCTGACTGTCAACCAATCGAATTACAAGTTCTTAATGTAATATATTGTTTCTTTCACAAACTACATGACAAACAATGTAGATCTTCAGAAGCCATCTGATCTGGAGCTACACTGTTTGCAAAGGTACGGTTTGCAAAAGTATGGGTTGTCATGAACAGCATGATAAGGATTAAAGCTGACAATGTTGAGTAAAATAGGGGTGTATTTCATGTATTCAAACAGTTAAGGCACAGCTCCAGTTAAGGTAATTTCTTGTTTCTCGTTAGAAACATATGTTGTACTTGTCAGAATTGCCTGTAACATACACAATTTATGGACATATAATAAAAATTATTACTGCTGTCCTCAGTATTCCACTGTATAAACAAGTTTGTGAAATGAACACCCCTCTAAACCCCAATTAATATAGAGAAAAGTGGGGTATAAGGGGCTATTCATTATTTTCCTTATTTTTGCTGAAAAACATAGATTGTTGGTACTCATTAGAACTGCCTCATTTAGAACTGCCTCAGTGAGGCAGTTCCAACGAGCACCAACAACCTATGCTTGGAGTATAATTAAGAATTATACCGCAGTTCTTATCAGAAAAACAACGGTTTGGAGACATGATATAATGTACTATTGTCTCACGGGAGTGTTATCCTAATGAAGATTGGATAGCCAATTGGTCATTTTGTGGGAAAGTAACTTTGTTTTGCCTTTCCACTATTGATTTTTCCATTAGGGTCTAGTTATTTCATGTTTCTTTCCCTATGGTGTCTCTGATGGGAGGTGTGGGTTAATTGTATCGATTCCTGATCATTGCCTTCACTTCTATTCTGCATGCTCCAGAGAATCTTCTATATCTGTCTTTGCAATAAGTACCAGAAGGAATGATGCATTTTTGCTCTCTCTAAAAGCCTTGGCACAAATAAATATATCAATTTGACATAGTCTGTGTTTCAACAAACTGAAGAAACATCAACTTAAAGACTTCTTATGTTTGTCTGAGTTTTCATTGGATTTTGATCCTAGTTTTCTAGCTTCATAGTTCTGTTGCTGTTCTGAATTTTTCTCTGCATGATATATTCTTGAAACTTGTACAAGTACAGGTCCTGTCTCTGCATCACTTAACCAATGGCTAGCTGAGAGAGGCTGTTCTAACATCTGTATGAAAGCTGAAATGGAGTAAAATGGAACAGCATCATTCAACCAATGGCTAGCTGAGAGAGGCTATTCGAACATCTGTATGAAAGCTGAAATGGAGTAAAATGGAACCATATCTTTCAACCAATGACTAGCTGAGGGACGCTGTTTTAACATCTATTTGTATGAAAGCTGTAATGGAGTAAAATGGAACAGAATTCCATGCACCATCAGGTTCCAAACTGGTTTTAACCTATTTTCTACCGGAAGCCCAAAAATACGTAATTGGCAAACACTGCAGGCCCAGATCAGACGCTGCAGAACGTGGCGTCTTATCAGGGCCTACACTGTTTTCAAATAGTCAAACCATTTTCCAAATAAATTTTGAAGGAAACACAACCAGACACTCCCAAATTTTGAAATTGACTCCTGCTATATATAAGGAGGAAGATTCCATTTGGTACAAAAAGGGTTAAACAATTTTATACAGGAAACCACAAAACATGACACTGGAAAACTGCATGCCCAGATCAGCGCCACAGAATGCCAGATCTACACTGTCTGCTTATGAATCTGTAATGGTCTATTGAGTTGAAAGTGTCAATTAAAGGTTCATGCATATGAATTTTCCAGTAAACATGAAACTACAAAAGTTTAGAGCCGGCCTCGGTAGCTCAGTCGTATGCGCGTCTGACTGGTAATCAAGAGAAAGCGGGTTTGATAACTGCTGGGGTTGGCAACATTCTTTCATGGAGATTGATCATAAAGTCTTTTCTCTGGTCATTCTCTCCCTTCCACTGATTCAAGAAGGGCAGTTGTCAGTTTCTGGCAAAAGAATGTGCACTGTTTTGGATAACTGCTTACATATAAACCTGCCCAGGAAAAGTGTGAATAGGTAAACTGACCGGCTCCAAAATGACCTAAATAGTGTTGACTGAGCTGTTAAACTCCAACACAAACAAAACAAAAGTTTGGATAAATATTTTTAATGACTTGACTTACTGGCATACATTTGATCTCTTCCATTATTTAACTAGAAATGCATCCATAGGACACGGATGCCCCCGCCTGAAATATGTCTATGTTCGTATTCATCCATAGAAAGTTATTGACCGTGTTTAAGTTTTGGACCCTTTTTATGCCATTTGACCTCTAAGTATGACCTTGACCTTGGAGGTACGGATCTGGGTTTGCACGTGACACATTGTCTCATGATGGTTAACATTTCTTCCAAATAATTTCAAAATCCATCCAGAAATAAGTAAGTTATTGGCTGCGTTTAAGTTTCGGACCCTTTTTTTGACCTTTGACCTCTAAGTATGACCTTGACCTTGGAGGTATTGACCTGGGTTTTGCATGTAACACATCGTCTCATGATGGTTAACATTTCTTCAAAGTAAATTAAAAATCCATCCAGAAATAAGAAAGTTATTGACTGCGTTTTTAGGACCCTTTTTTGACTTTTGACCTCTAAGTATGACCTTGACCTTGGAGGTACGGACCTGGGTTTTGCATGTGACACATCGTCTCATGATGGTTAACATTTCTACAAAGTTATTTCAAAATCCATCCATAAATAAGAAAGTTATTGACTGCATTTAAGTTTCGGACCCTTTTTTTGACCTTTGACCTCTAAGTATGACCTTGACCTTGGAGGTACAGACCTGGGTTTTGCACGTGACACGTCGTCTCATGATGGTTAACATTTCTGCCGATTAATTTTAAAATCCATCAAGAAATAAAGAAGTTATTGACCGCGTTTAAGTTTCGGACGCACGGACAAACGGACGGACAGGGGCAACGCTATATGCCCTTTCCACCATTCTTCGTATGGCATGGGCATAAAAATTTCACCTACCTAAAAGGCACCTAGGGTTGTTTAGACCTAACTGTACTGTAGGATTAGCTAGTATGGCTTTCAGGAGGGGGCTGTCTGTCTCAAATCCTTCATCTACTTCTTCACTAGGTAACTTCTTATCACTTAGCAACCACTCACACTGCAAGAGAACATCAAATCTAAGTCCATGTAATGAACACTCCGGAAACCCCCACTGTGTAAAAGAAACAGGGTTTACAAGATGTATATTATTTTTCTTATTTCTGCCTTAAAACATAGACTGTGGGTACACAATACATGTGTCTGATTCAGATTATGCTTTTTTTTTATTTTTTTTGGTTTTACGGCTCTTTCAAGATTATTTCACTCATATCGAGCCGATCGTTAATCAGAGGTGGGCTAAAACTGGAGTACCTGGAGAAAAAAACTACCTGACTTTCTGTTGTTGAACTTGGCGTCTCACATGTGACCCAAGCCAGGCTCGAACCACAGCAGTGAGAGACCTAATGATTAACCCTTTACCACTCAGGGATTTTGTGAATTTTGCTGATGTTCACAGTGTTGCACCTGACAGCAACTTCAACTAGCCATTGTTTCATAATGGATGGTCTATTTTACACCAAACTCGGTATGAATGTTCATTGGGCAGTAGCCTTTCAAATGCAACCTTACATGACTTGATCATTGTTGTCATGGTAAAGAGGGGGCATCTCAAAGTTGGCAAAAAGTGTGTTTTCACATGAATTTTTGACCACATTTTAATCTTCACACAGCTCTCAAGGCAACAATTAAGGTGTTTGGCACTGGCCATTTTCACTGTTTGCAGCATGTTTTATCAGCATCAATTTTCAGGCATTTTTGACCCCAGACACCCTCAGATATAGATTTTTAGTGGCTGATTGGGCCATGCACCCAAAATTTTTCGGGATGTGAGGGAGGCGTTGCCCCCACTTCAATCCCCCCCCCCCAGAATATTTTTAGTGGGGAGGCGCGTGAAAAAACAGGTCACTTTTTTGCCCAACAAATCTTAAAGCAAACATAACTATCCAGGGGTAGAAATGCAGATATAAGGTGCTTCTGGGGCTTAAAATGGGGGGGGGTGCAGACACGTAAAAACACGTATCTGAGTGGTAAAGGGTTAAGAGTCAGCACTTTTATTGACTAGGATGATAACAAGCACTCAAGATTCCATTCAGCGGAAAAAAGGGATAAGCAGGACATCATCCCAAAATCAGAAAAGGTTAAATCTGTCCTGCTTGCAAAATACACCCCAGTCTCTTTATAAGTTAATAACACTACTGTTGAGGATATGCGAGTTAAACAAGTTATATCTAAATAAACCTATAGATTTTGTAGAAAAATGACCATCCGCAATCATTTTTCTACATGATCTATACACAAATTTTTATCCCCTTACCAAAAATGTTCTGGGGATATATCAATCAGTCTGGCGTCCGTCCATCCATCCGTAGACAAGACCTTGTGATGGCCTTAATTCCAATACCCTTTGAGATATATTGATGGTGCATGGTACAACTGAGCATGAGGATGAGTAGGCATGTCATGTTCAAGAAGCATAACTCTAGGTGCCATGGTATTTGAGTTATTTCCCCTGACAATATAATCTTGTGAGCGCCATAACTCCAATACCCTTTGAGATATATTGATGGTTCTTGGTAGTGTTGTGCATGAGGTCGAGTGGGCATGTCATTCGTAAGAACCACAACTCTAGGTGCCATAGTATTTAAATTATCTCCCCTGACAATATAACCTTGTGTTTGTCATAACTCCAATACACTTTGAGGTATATTGATGATACTTGGTACAGCTGTGCACAAAGTTGAGTAGTTGTGTCATGCGCAAGAATCACAACTCTAGGTGCCATGGTAGTTGAGTTATCTCCCTTGACAATATAACCTTGTGATCACCATAATTCAAATACCCTTTGAGATATATTGATGATACCTGGTACAGTTGTGTATGAGGTTGAGTAGGCATGTCAAGTGCAAGAACCTCAACTCTAGGTATTATGGTATTTGAATTATCTCCGGATAAATATAACCTTGTGTGCAAAGCAGACTTCTCTATACAGTGTTGATCATGACTAGCAGATGCCATATGCTTTGTGTATTTTTCTTGTTTTTCATAGAAAATGTATAAATTTCTTGTTTTTCATAGAAAACAAGGCTTGACATTTCATGTGAATTGTCTGCACAGCAGACAATTCACATGAAATGTCAAGCCTTTTCCTCTGAGAAATAAAAAAAAAATCATCTGCTCTAGAATTTTCCATAATGCTTGAAGGGTTAAACTTACCGCTGCATTACTGTCATTTCTAGTTACCCTGAGAGCATCTATCACATCTTTTTCTTCAAACCCCATCTCCATCAAATGCTTTAATGCCTGAAAAAAGTGCAGTCAAATTTCAATGGCTCAAACACATTTGGGACCATGAACATTCAGCCATCAGTGTTTGAACTATTGCTTATCATAGCTCCAGATGAGGAGGAGAAACTTGGATAATCAAGGGATAATTATGATGATTTCTTATTAAAAACATGAGGCGGTGCACGACAAAACCTACAATAAGACCTGTGCCACCAGCAGACATTCAAATCAACCTGCGCACCAATCCACTGCGACAAGACCTTTTGCTGATGTCTCTTTGCACAGATATTAGCCTATAGCAGGTACATGCGATCAGCGAATACTCTGATCAGACCGCGTGGATGCACAGGCTGATCTGGGTCTATGCTGGTCGATCAAGACTTCTTGTAGATTTTGTCATGCGCTGGCTCATATGTTGTGGCTACTTCTTAGAGTATAAGCTCTCTTAAACAAAGGAACATACAGGAGAACACAAAAGCAGCAAGATCCAGCTCAGAGATTATAAATATTTATCATATGACCTCAACTCTGAGAATGTAACAAAACCATGTATTAAATTTGGATACCATCTGGTGGATTAAATATGCAAGTTAGTTAGATATGCCACGTAACGTTACATGTATGACGTCCTTAATGATGTCTCGTTTACTAATAGCGGAATATAGACATTTCTGTGATTACAATCATGAATAAAATGAGTTTTAAATGTCATAGGATAAATTGTTTGTTTGGTTATGGGTTTAATGACCCTGTCAACACTATATAGGTCACTTTGGAGAAGTTGCTTCCAATTTTGTGGGACTTTTACCCAGCACTGAGATGAAATGACATCTCAAGCCCTGCCACCCAATGAAACCAAAAAGGTTTATATGCATGGACGGTCTGACATGCATCACTTTGCCTGGGCAGCCTTAGACCTTCTAAGTGGTTTACCAGTACTCATGTGGGGTCGGTTTCAGCTCCGTTTGGAAGCACCATGCAGCACAATCTATTTCTCTAAGCCCCGATGGGCAGGGGCGGCATATGATAAATAGAATCTTGCATTCGTGCTCATGCATTATAAAATTTATTAAATTTGTTGATGAGAAGGGATAAAATGCTGGGCAAATCCTCATGTTTTATCCCTTTTCCTCAACTCATTTAATAAATTCAACAATACATGAACACTCATGCAAGATCCTCTATACAATGTTCAGTTCTGCTATTGAGAGAAGACCTGGGGCCAGTTGTTCAAAACTAACGACGCCGTTAGTTAACGTATCGTTAAAACTTTGATCATTAAATATGGCAAATATGCTGAAATTTTTGCTGAAAAAATGTGAGCAGCTTTTGCGTTAGCAAAAGCTGCTCACATTTTTCCAGCAAAAATAACAAAATTTACGATATTGTACTTGCTAGAAGAGTTAACAATATGACCACTAACGAGCTCGTTAAGCTAACGATGCTTTGAACAACTGGACCCTGTATTCGGGGGTTTTGACCAGGTAAGCAACAGAACAGCCTGCTCGGCTACACATACTAGCAACAGTTTGAGGGTGATCAATTTTTTTATACCCTCAAGTCATGGGCCCTGACACCCACTGAGTGATCAGTGGCTTTAAATAAGCAAAACAATCAAAAATAAATAATGAACAAGAATTCCACCAAAGGCTATGTCGCACCTGTGGGGTTGCAGTCACCGAACCATGAAATCTAGGTCAAGGTCAAACATGGATGCATGCATAAAAGTTGCCTTTCCTTGATACAAGCTTGCACCAAGTATCGTTAATGAAGCTCTTATGGTTCTTGAGAAAATGGACTTGAACACCAAGGTGAATGCTAGGTTTGATGCAATACATCACAATGTCAGTGAACCAAAACATGTAGGTCAAGGTCAAATATGTATGCTTACATAAAAGTTGCCATCGCTAGATGCAAGTTTGTACCAAGTATCATTAATGAAGCTCTTATGCTTCTTGAGAAATGGACTTTACCATAAGGGTGCATGCTAGGGTGGTTGCAAATGTTGATGGCTTGACAAACAGATGGATGGACAGACAGAAAATCAGACTCCTATATTGCACCATCCTTATGGAGACAAAAATCTCATGGTGCAACACAAAAGGGATGGCTGGTCTGAATACACCAAACTTTTAACACAAGTGCTAAGATCAACAATTAAACCTTGCTATAGCTTTGTAAAGATTATTGGTTATCTTTCTATATTTTGTTTAGTTTATACTAATTTATTTTAGTTCGATTGCGATGGAAGCTTCAAGCTTATTTAATCATTCTCGAACACTCATTCCGGATGATTTCACACGGGCGCGAGAGAGGCAGTGACTATTACACCACTGCTACCCATTTACACCAGGGTGGAGTGAAGCAGTGTCATTACGTGTCTTGCCCAAGGAAACACCTCAATACGGGAGCCAGATTCGAATGCACAACCTGTCGATCATGAGTCGAACGCATTAACCACTGCGCTATCGAGGCTGTTTGTTTGTTTGTATTGGAGTTTAACAGCCACATCAACACTATTTAAGGTCATTTTTGAGCCGGTCAGTTTACCTATCCACACTATTCCTGGACAGGCTTAAACGTAAGCGGTTAGCCAGTACAGTGCACATTCTTTTGCCAGAAAATGACCGTAGAAAAGATTTCATGCTCCGTTATCTTTCTATATAATCAATACAGTTTTGTGAGGATTTCATATTTCTGGGACTGGTCTTCACAATGTGTTATACATAAACCATGTTACAGTGTACAGTCCTTAAGGGAAATGTACACACCTTCAGGGGAGGCAACTCTTTCAGAAATATGTTTGTCTCCCTTATCAGTAGGGGTCTACTGTAAATGGTATTTCAAAAGTTCAGGGGAGGCAATTCTTCCTTATCAAAAGGGGTGTACTCGAAAGGGTACCCGACATTGAGATGAAATGACATCTCAAGCTCTGTCGCCCAATGAAACCAATAGGGTTTATAAGAATGGACAGTCCGACTCGCACTGCTTTGCCTGGGCAGGCTTAGATCCTATAAGCGTTTTACCAGTACTTGTATGCAGGTCGGATTCAGCTCTGTATGGAAACATCATGTACCCTGGCAAACAGTGTAGGCCCAGATCAGACGCCGCAAAACGGGGCAAATTCCTTCCTTTAAAGTACACCCTTTTCCATGGGTTCAGTTGTCAGAAAGCAAAAGGAAAATCTCGAACATTGTGTCCCATGCCCAAAAATGGTGTGAATATGCTAGCTGTCGATGCCCATTTTAAAGATGTTCAAAAGTACATTCTGTTTACATTAAGAGGAATGGGAACACCTGGCAGATTTTTCCGCCATTTTTCAAAGGGAGACACTTTTCGGGACTTCCTGTTCACTTTTCTGTAAGCCCTGTCCCACTGAAAAAGGGGTCTACTCTTAAAGGAAAGAATTTGCTCCTCAGGAGCAAATTCTTTCCTTTAAGAGTTGACCCCTATTGACATGGGAGACAAAATTAGTTTTGCAGGAGTTGCCTTCCCTGAAGGTGTACTCATTCCCCTTAATGCTATCTCTTTTTGTGATATTTTGCAGTGGCTGAACTCAGTTACCTTTGTATTTGGTTTAAATTCTCTCTTTCTATATGCCCGAAGTGAGTGTAGTATATTTGAGACTTTATGGTTCGTTGAAGTTTTATCATCCTGAGTTGTCCCTCCTGTTGCTCCTTCCATCTAAAAGAGAACATACAAGTCAACAGGCCAGAAAAGCAAAAGATTGTGTACATCAGAAAGGTTTAAATTTCCAAGTCCATGCTTTTGCTGTGGTTCCTTCATGTTTTGTGTTGGTGGTTCTGATTCTTTCCCTAACCATATATGTTGATACGTTGATAATTCTGATTCTTCCCCCTTTTTGATTGTTCATTTTTAGTTACGTTTGTCCTTCCAGTTTAATGTTTGTCATGTTGGTGATTCTGATTCTTTCCCCCATTATGTATATTTCTCCTTTTTAGTTAGGTTTAGATATTCTGAGTCACCACCTGTTTGGGAAAAAGCTGCTGACTATGTTAACCTGTTGTCCATTTTGTTAACTGTCGTCACTCCATGTTTCGTCGTCTTTCCCTAGTGATATTGCTTGCAACTTTACTATCTTTAATTATCAAATATTTGCAAATTTGACCACATAATTCTTCCTCACCATATACAGTAAAATTCCAATAAGACCACCTTTAGGTAGGGCTGGCTAATCGGAGCTGAAAAGATAATCGATTATCAGTCCTGCCATTGCGATTGATAATCGATTAGTAATCGCTAAGTTTTTTTTTATTATTTTACCTTTCTGGCTTTCTGTCTGGGCATGACTCTTACCATATGTTGCACTTTACCATATGTATATTTGAACAGACAGGCCCGAGCAAACAGTGTAGACCCAGATGAGACGCAGCATAATGCGGCATCTCACCATGGTCTGCACTGTTTGCCACTCATCCAGGTATTTTAGGCATAACTTTTGTGTAGTAAATTGTATGTATCAAGTAATCGATTTAAAGCAAATCAGAAATGAAAATCATTTTTTGTGGTATTAATCGATTATACGATTAATCGTGTCAGCCTTACCTTAAGGACTGTTCAAAAGTGGTCTTTAAGACCACTTTTTAGAAGTCCCAAAGGTGGTGTATTATCAGAGAACACCAGGTGTAGAAAATGCAAAGAAAGAAGAACAGAAATCGTTTAAACAGTTTTTTCAAAAGAAAAATTACCATTAGTTTTAGCTGGTTTTCAGGGGAATGGGAACACCTGGCAGATTTTTCCGCCATTTTTCAAAGGGAGTCCACTTTCCAGACTTCCTGTTTGCTTTTCTGTAAGCCCTATCCCACTGAAAAAGGGGTCTACTCTTAAAGGAAAGAATTTGCTCCTCAGGAGCAAATTCTTTCCTTCGAGAGCTGACCCCTATTGACATGGGAGACAAACATAGTTTTGCAGGAGTTGCTTCCCCTGAAGGTGTATCCATTCCCCTTAATAGCGGAATTTAACTGTATTTGCATATGCCATATAAGACTCAAACTCTAATGGCTTGTTTACCATGGCTGAGTCAAACTCATTCCTGAGTCCCTTGGGATTTCCCCCATAACACTAGATTATCAATATATTTAGTAAAACTTGTCTTGGAAATGTATAAGTATTGTGTGTATTCATTCATGCCTGAAGCGCAAGGTGTTAGACTGGTTCATTATCTAACTAGGTGAGAATCGGACAAGTCCACGTCGGGGTCTTTGATCTCATCACAGCGAAATTTGATCCGCGTGTCAAAATCATGTAATCTGATCTGTCCACTTGGGTGAGCGCTGAGGCATGGGACGATACCATATCGGTGTTTTTGATATGCAAAGGTAATTGGTAATATGATGGATGTGTGAAAACAAAGTTTCTCGTGTTACATTTTGATGTGTAGTTTTGTATTGTATTTTAAATGACAAAACTGCGCACCTGCTTAGTTATGCATTACAAAAAAAAAGTTGTTTTTTCTGTTGTTAATTGTTTATCTGTAATTGCCAATTATCCGAGATGCGAAAATTTTAATTAAGGGGGATAAGGTTAAAGTTTGATTTTTTAATTGTCTAATACAAAGAAAGGTGTTAAAATCGGCCATGCTTACAACAGAGTAATAACTTAAGCTGAAAGTATTTAATGCTTGTAAGATCGTTTTATATCGCCTTTTTTGTTTTCGAAATGGCACAGCGTAGTATTTTGTCTATGTTGCAGAAGACAAATCATGATAAAAACAGGCTTGGCAACCCTGTACAGTCAGCTGAGGGACTGACTAAAAATGGACTATGTAAATAATTTGCTTTTTAAATAAATAAATAATAATAATAAACAAAAAAAAAACCTCTGCCGAAGTCGGATGTGCTGGGCCTCGACGTGGCGCAGGGGCGAAACATTGCACTAAAAATGTAGAGGCCAACTGCAGCACAACGCGAAATAGTATTTGACCGCACCACACTGGTTGTTTCCCTTTAGCGCTCTTCAGTTTCTGGGTGACACGGATATTGGGAAAATGAAAGTAGATAAAATCTGGCGTGTCTGAACAATCGGAGCAAATATTGCTGTTTTTAATCGAGATACTGACGTTCATATTCGTTGAACAAGTGTAAGAGCAGTATTGTTATGCCATTCATTACCCTGATAACACAACAGCACTCCGTATTTTGAAATTGCAAATCACTTCACAATAGAAACCAAGGACGTTTATGGAAATTACCGAACCGCTTCGACCGCTTCGGTAATTTCCGTAAATTTTTGGCGAAATCTCACAGTATGGGAGCGGAAGTGAACGGCCATTTGCGATTGAACAGCACTTGCGATTTGTACAGTGGACGATCAGTCACTTGCGGTATGATATTTTCGCCGACACGGTAAGGAATTTCATTTTTGTTCCGCGAACATAACGCTTATGGGCAATTTATATGTCTTGATGGTAAGATGGATGTTTTTATCATATTCCAACCGCAGAAACATGCTATTTTTGGATGGCATGAGAAGAGCAAGATTGTTGATCACTTTGTTAATCCTTATGCTATAACCGGTTGACACACCTGTAAATACGCATAAAACGTGTGCCAGTAAGCATTTCCTTTGTTATTTAGCATTTAAGTCGTCCAAAAGTATCACTGATTGAATAGAAATCAAAGACATCGTCAAAAATGCAAATCAGATCGAAGGACTGTTAAAAGTATGACGCAGGAGAAAAAACAAACCGTTCAGATCACTTGCTTTTGTAAGTATTCGGATTGTACAGGTCAAATGCGATTAAATTGAACTGTCACTTGTTAGTACATGTATGCTGAAGTCATTCGCTTAAGCTGCATGATGCTTCCACGCAGAGCTGAATCCGGCCCGCACACGAGTACTGGTAAACCGCTTGGAGGATCTAAGCCTGCACAGGCAATGATCTAAGCCTGCACAGGCAATGCGGTGCGAGTCGGATCGTCCATGCTTGTAAACAATATTTGTTTTATTGGGTGACAGGGCTTGAGATGTCATTTCATCTCAGTGTCGAGTAAAAGTCCCTTAAAATTGGAAGCAACGTCTCCAAAATGACCTACATAGTGTTGATGAGGAGGTTAAACATCAAATCAAACCAAAACAAACATTCGCTTAATCGCACCTATATTCCCCATCTCCACGCTACTCACTCATACTGTACTGACGTATCACAGTATCTCCTCTTTTCTAGCAAAGAGGTAAAATACAGATGCGCGTCTGACTGGTGATCAGGAGGACGCGGGTTCGATAACATTCTTTCGTGGAGATTGATCATGATGTCTTTTCTACGGACATTCTCTCCCTTCCGCTAGCCCCCGCCCATAGGGGCTTGAAGAAATATATGGGCTGCATGATGCCGCCACGCAGAGCTGAATCCGGCCCGCACACAAGTACTGGTAAACCGCTTAGAGGATCTAAGCCTGTCCAGGAACCGCGATGCGAGGCGGACCGTCCATGCTTATAAACCTATTGGTTTCATTGGGCGACAGGGCTTGAGATGTCATTTCATCTCAGTGTCGGGTAAAATGACCTTTACAGTGTTGACGGGGACGTTAAACCTCAAATCAACCAACCAATCTCCCTTCCGCTGATTCAAGAAGGGCAGTTGTCAGTTTCTGGCGAAAGAATGTGCACTGTACTGGTTAACCCCTTACGTATAAGCCTCCCCAGGAAAATTGTGGATAGGTAAACTGACCAGGTCAAAAATGACCTGAAACAGTGTTGACGGGTCCATTAAACCCCAATACAAACAAAAAAACAAAGAGCACACAGGCGCACGTGCGCACACACACACACACACACATTGCTGTTTATTTTTATTTATTTATTTGTGTTGCTCTTTAACGGCCCTGACAAGAATACCAGAGTACCCGAAGAAAAGTCACATGACCTTCCGTTGCAAAACTGGAATCTCACATATAACCCGAGCGAGCTTCAAACTATAGACTTGATAGACCTAATAATTAAGAGTCAGTGCTCTTATCCACAAGCCCATGGAGACCAGACAACATAGATTACTTAATTGCTGGTATTCGCAAGAAAACGCCTTCTAGTCGACGTTCCTGTGATTGAAGGACTCAAGTACTCGTCATTAGGCGCCCATGGGAGTAGACATTATAGACGTAGGGTTTAACATGGAAGTACAGCCATTAGTCACCCACGTTGACGATGACAGGTTTTAAGGTAGCCAGGGGCTATAAGCACATAGGGGCTACCTAGAATATGTTCAGGATTAGTTGTTTCACTTTGTACACGGCTTTGGGACCAATGCACCACTCTAGTCTCAGGCACGGTGGTCTGTAAGTTACAGAAATTTCGATAACCGGTCAGAACAATAGCAGGCTGCACATCGCGGCTATGGAAGGTGGTCAGTTGCGACCTGTAAACCGTGTCTCATAGCCAGTGCCAGTTAGAATATCTGACCAGGTGGTCTTTACAAAGGCCAGAGTACCGGCAAAATGCAGGCTAACCTTGGCATTTCCGGCGGTAGCTCGTCATTCTGTTGCTGGCGTCACTGGTAGGCTGTTCCAATGACAAAACAATCTTTTTATTATACCCAGACCGAATAGGTTCGGGGTATATAGCGATCAGCCTGGCGTCCGTCCGTCCTTCCGTAGACGAAACCTTGTGATGGCCATTTCTCCAAAACCCTTTGAGATTCATTGATTGTTCACAAGGCTGAGACGGTGTGCCATGCGCAAGTGCCACAACTCTATTTGCCATAGTTTTTTAGTTAGTTCCCCTTCCAACAAAATAGAATGACAACTTTGTGATGGGCATAATTCCTCATTTGGGACGTATTGATGGTACCTTGCACAATTGTTCACTAGGCTGAGACGGCGTGTCATGCGCAAGAACAACACCTCTGGGTGCCATTTCTTTTTGAGTTACCTCCCCTTCCAATACAATAGAGTCCCTACATTGTGATGGTCATAACTCCAATATCCTTTGAGATATATTGATGGTACCTGGCACAATTGTTCACAAGGCTGACCCGGCGTGTCATGCATAAGAACCACAGCTCTGGTTGCCATGATGTTTTTAGTTATGTCCCCTTTCAATAAAGTAGAATCTCTACCTTGTGATCGCCATATCTCCAATACCTAGGCGCCATATTGATGTCACTTGGTTTTTGTTTGTTTGATTTGAGGTTTAACTTCCCAACCAACACTGTATAGGTTATTTTGGAGACGTTGCTTCCAATTCTATGGGACTTTTACCCGGCATTGAGCTGAAATGACATCTCAAGCCCTGTCGCCCTATGAAATCAACAGGGTTTATTAGCATGGACGGTCCGACTCAGGCGCACCGCTTTGCCTGGGCAGGCTTAGATCCTCTAAGCGGTCTACCAGTAATCGTGTGCGGGTCAGATTCAGCTCTGCGTGGAAGCATCATGCAACCCATATATTTCTTCAAATCCCGATGGGCGGGGGCCGCGATGTCACTTGGTACAGATATACATGAGGTTAAGCGAGCGTGTCATGCGCATGAATTACAACTCCGGGTGCACTGGTTTTGGAGTTATCTCCCCTGACAATATAACATTATATAGTGGCCGTAACTCCAATAATCTTTGACATTTACTAATGGAACTTGGCACAATTGAATACAAGTTATAGAAGGCATGTCATGACAAAGAAATACAACTCTTGGTACTGTTGTATTTGAGTTATCTCCCCCTCAAAGATAACAGTATGGCCGCCTTGTGTCACCATATATCCAATACCCTTTAATACACTCGGATTCAATGAAAACGCAACCACTCAATTTTAATCGAGTCACAATATGTGCAACATTTGATCACGTTAATTGTTTGATTTGAGGTTTAACGCCCCCGTCAACACTGTATAGGTCATTTTGGAGACGTTGCTTCCAATTTTGTGGGACTCTTATCCGACATTGAGATGAAATGACATCTGAAGCCCTGTCGCCCAATGAAACCAATAGGGTTTATAAGCATGGACGGTCTAACTCGCACCGCTCTACCTGGGAAGGCTTAGATCCTCTAAGAGGTTTACCAGTACTCGTGTGCGGTAGGTTTCAGCTCTGCGTGGAAGCATCATGCAGCCCATTTATTTCTTCAAGCCCCAATGGGCGGGGGCCAATTGATCACGTTAGATGCATATCAATAACTTATCCACAGACTCACTACAGAGTGCGTTTCATTGGAGACTCGAATAAGTCCACACACACACTCAAAGCAAAACCACGTATCGTAATACCGGGTATGTCCACCATACCATCAAGTGTTGCTTGGCATCGGCGCCTCATGCTTCGAATTAAACGCTGTATCTGGTCTTGTGTGGTGTTGTCCCATTCTTCATGTACCGCCATGGCAAGCTGCTGACGGTTGATTTGCGGATGATGTCGGCTGTAAACATATTTTCCGAGCTGGTCACAAAGGTGCTCGAATGGGTTTAAATCCGGCGAAAAAGCAGGCCAAGGAATAACTTGCACACCATTTTGATTGAAAAAAAAATCCGAGTCCGATAACAGAATACTTGTAAGCTTTTTTTTATTTGCAATTCACATAATGAATGAAGTAAATTTTAATGCTTTGTGAGTTATGTTAAAAGTAATTAAACGTTACTCAAATATGTCAAAGAAAAGATGTAATCGGGTCTTTAGCCTATGTCCATCGGAGACTGGGATGCACTGTTCTTCCCGGCAGAGCTGAAACCGATCGCACATGGGTACTGGTAAATCGCTCAGAAGGTCGTCGCCTGCCCTGGCAAAGTGGTGCGAGTCGGCCGGTCCCTGCATATAAACCCTATTGGTTTGTTTGGGTGGTATGTGCTGAGATGTCATTACATCTCAGTGTCGATTAAAAGCCACACCATTGGAAGCAACGTCTGCAAGATGACCTGAATAGCTTTGACTGGGTCGTAGCACTCAAATCAAATAAAGCGTGTGTTATCACTTGAACATGCAGAAGTGAAAAGTGTTCCGCACCATGCTGATGAAACAGTAGCAATGTCCTGAACACTTTTCTGCAGTGGTAACAGAAGGAAGTGTTTTGGTTATTTGATGTCAGTATCTGATCAGACTTCTTAGAATGACCCTAAATCACAAAAATGTTATTTGTGAAATCACCATCGCAAGTGACTGTTCAATTTCAATGATCAATTTGGCAAGTGACTGTTCAACTCTAATAATTACAGATCGCAAGGGACCGTTCAATCCAATGTCAAGTGACCGTTCAGATGATCAAAATTGATGGGAATACAAGTTAAGATTTAGCTGCCGTATTTTACATCAGTGTAAACATCCTTTTTGTCAATAGGCTTTATAGTTTATTAAAGATGTCAGAGAAACTCAAAGAAGTGGCCTCTAAATATTCATCCGTCATTTAAACCACTTTTAGTAACGTATGCCAGCAACAGAGAAACACATGTCTACTGATCACCATCGTTATGTCCACCGATGGGATCAATGATACCAACGAAATTATTTCCGGTAAAGTGTCAAATATATTGACAACTTTCACAAATAAAAGTAATGACCAAAAACTCACGCTAATGGCTTCTGTGTTTACATATTTGAGATACCACGTGATAATGTTATATCGCAAGTGACTGATCGTCCACAGTACAAATCGCAAGTGCTGTTCAATCGCAAATGGCCGTTCACTTCCGCTCCCATACTGTGAATCTGGCTGGACCGATTTTGATTCTTCAGTTTCTCGAGCCCTGGCACACAGTATACATTTATTTAATATAATATATGGGGGGGGGGGGGGTGCATTTTTGGCCCCAGCACTATTATTTGAACAATCTTGGTAGGGGTCCACTAGATGAAGCTTCATACCAAATATCAAAGACCTGGGCCTTGTGGTTTCAGAGAAGATTTTCCCTATATAAGCCCATGTAAAACCAAAGGGCCCCGAGGCGGAATCATTTTTGGCCCCAGCACTTTAATTTGAACAATCTTGGTAGCGGTCCACTGGATGAAGCTTCATACCAAATATCAAAGATGTGGGCCTTGTGGTTTCAGAGAAGAAGATTTTTTAAGTTTTCGGTGAAAAAAAATCTATTTTTGGCTCCTGTGACCTAGATGTGCAACGGACCAGAACCATTTGAACAACATTGAAAGGCGTCCACCTAAGGAACATTCCTGTGAAGTTTGGTCAAAATCTGAGGAGTGGTTTAGGAGATGTCGTTTGAAGAAATTGTTTACGGACACACCCACACACACCATCACGCACACACTGACGACGGACAAAAAGTGATCACCAAAAGCTCACCTTGTCACTACGTGACAGGTGAGCTAAAATAATGTTCATGGTCCCAAACATGTTCAAACCATTGAAGTTCAACTGTACATGTACAGAATTTATGAGAGAAACAAAGATACTCTCAATAGCTAGAGGTTTACGGTGTTTAAAACAGGGGCCAGTTGTTCAAAGCACCGTTGGCTTTACAAGCTCGTTAGTGGTCAAATTGTTAACTGTTCTAGCAAGCACAATTTCTAATATAGTGTTATTTTTGCTGAAAAGTGACAGCAGCTGCTCACATTTTTTCAGCAAAAATATTAGCATATTTGCCATATGATCAAAGTTTTAACAGTAGGTTAACTAACAACCTCATCTAGTTTTGAACAACTGGCCCCAGTTATTCAAAATTAACATCATTATTTAACATAATGTTAAAACTTTGATCATTTGGGACCCGTCAAGCGATTTTGGTACTTATCGCCTATGCGAGCAGCAAAGGTTCAGGCGAGCCTGCGCATCTGCGCAGTCTCGCCAGAACCTTCACTGCTCGCTCATACAAGTAGTGAATCAAGAGGAACCTTCAGACAGAAAGCCATATCCCTGGCCCCTCTGAATGGCTGGGCATGCGCAGTTAAAATTTGTCATGACAGAATGCTCGAAGACACAAATTCGCTTGGCAGGGCTCATTTAATACTACAAATATGGTAAAAGTTTTGCAGTTAAAAGAAATGTGAGTGCTACTCAAATTTTTTCATTAAAAATACATTGTTTTGCTTGTTTGTTTGAATTGAGGTTAAATCCCCATCAACACTATATAGATCATTTTGAAGGTTTTGCTTCCAATTTTGTGGGACTTTTACCCAACACTGAGATGAAAAGACATCTCAAGCCCTACTGCCCAAATGAAACCAATAGAGTTTATATGCATGGATGGTCCGACCTGCACCATTTTGCCTGGGCAGGCTTAGACCTAAACAGTTTTCCAGTACTCACGTGTGGTCGGTTTAAGCTCTTTGTGGAAGCACCATGCAGCCCAATCTATTTCACAGATCACCAATGGGTGGGGGCCCAAAAAAACATTGTAGTGAATATTAACCATTATCCTGCAGTTCATGACAACCCCCCCACCACCTTTGCAAACAGTGTAGATCCAGATCAGATGGCTTCTGAAGAAGCCATCTGATCAGGATCTACACTGTCATGCAGTTTGTAAATTGAACAAACATATCATATCAAGTAATTTGATTGGTTGATAATCAGCAAGGGAGTGGCTTAATTAGCTTGGTTAATTTCGAAGAAAACCACGAGGTATTGTCATAGCTCTGGCTTCGTCGTCGTGCAAAAACTTGGACATTTTCATCTGCGTTGTCGTCGTGCAAAAATTTGGACATTTTGTAATATCTCTGTCATTAGTGAACATAATAACTTGAACTCGGACTAGTTGTTCATTATGAAAAGGGGCTGCAGCCAAGCGTTGGCACCCGCATGCGGTGCTCTTGTTAATTTATGCAGCAGGATAAGGGTTTATTTGTACTTGCCAGAACATTCAACATTTTGACCTGTAAAGCAAACAATCCTATGAATAACTGGACCGAGGTCAAATGAACCACTCACCACAGATTGTTCTATTGGAGATACATGTAGATCTTCCACCAGCTGTACTGGTTCATCAATATCCTCATCATTCTCATGGTTTAACAACCACTCCATAGCTGTTAATACTGAAGTTCTGCAAATACATCAAAACCTCTTTACAATATAATAATATAATATTATTAACCCAGTAATTTCGTATTGGCTCAGTTACAGTCCTTGGTCAGCTGTATTGGCCCTGTAACTGGGCCAATACGAAATTAAATGATTAATGACAATTTTATTCATTGACACAATTAAAAAACATGATTTATATTGATTTTTGACCTCAGCCTTATATCACCTGATCTACGGTTTACCTGGTGTTAATAATAATATGAATGACCTCCGATCAATACAGGACAGTCAATTAATAACTATCAATACAGGACAGTCAATTAATAACAAATACTATTATTGGAGTCCAAAGCAGAAATCATGTCAGTTATACAAGTGTCATATCCAAACAATCATGTAAAGATTATAATTTTGTAGAAAATGGTCATTTTTCTACATACATTAGGAAAAATGACCATAAATGGTATTTTTTCAAAATTTAATATAAAAATGTACAGATTATGTAGAAAAATCTCCATTTATGATCATTTTTCTACATAATCTATACATTTGGCAATCTATCTTCAGTTGTGTTATATCCAAAAATTGTATTGTAAAGAACAGTTTTATAAAGAGATTTATGTGTATGAACAATGAAAGGAAAACAGTTAGAGTTGTCTTTCTGATCCACTCCACATCCTCTTAATCCTTATCCTGTTGAATGGATTAGCCACACTCATTTCTGACCAATAGTTTGTTTGTTTGATTTGAGGTTTAATGTCCCCGTCAACACTGTAAAGGTCATTTTGGTGACGTTGCTTCCAATTTTGTGGGACTTTTACCCGACATTAAGATGACTTGACATCTCAAGCCCTGTCGCCCAATGAAACCAATAGGGTTTATTAGCATGGACAGTCCGCCTCGCACCGGGGTTCCTGGACAGGCTTAGATCCTCTGAGCGGTTTACCAGTACTAGTGTGCGGGCCGGATTCAGCTCTGCGTGGAAGCATCATGCAGCCCATATATTTCTTCAAGCCCCTATGGGCAGGGGCAAACTGACCATTAGTCAATCAGATTATATGATATATATGTTTTCATTCAAATTCACAAACTGAATGACTAATAGTGTAAATACTGAACAGATGGCTTCACAGATCTGATCTGGATCTGCAGTTTGGAAAAGTAGGGGTTGTCGTGAACAGCAGGGTAAGGGTAAACCTGGTCTACATCCTGACCAAATTTGACCTAAATAGCTCAAAGTATTTTGGAGATATGGCATGCACAAGGTTTTGGCTTCAGGGGAGATAATGAGATAAGAATGTGAAAGATGTCATTCTTGTCCACTGCATGCATTCTGGTCCTGATCTCCATCCATACAAACATCACGAATACACATCTATTTAATTTCGAACCCCTTGAACCCCACTTTTATATAGAAAACTGGGGTTTACAGGGGTAAACCTTATTTTTCTTATTTTTGCTCTAAAATATAGATTGTGGGTACTTGTTAGATCCGCCTCATCGAGGCGGTTCTAACGAGTACCCACAAGCTATATTTTGAGCAGAAATAAGAATAAATATCACAATTTTTCTTCTTAAAATTATTGTTTTTTCACGGTAAACTTTACAATGTATTTGTATAGGCATGTTTTTGATATGTATTTTCAAAATATCTCAATCAGTTTTGGTGTTAATGATTGCACATATCCACATAAAGGCTTAAGGATTTATGGCAAGCTTAACTGCAAAGTATGACATTTTCATTTGTTATGCCTTTGCCATTTGAATAATGGTGGAAAGGGCATATAGTGTTACCCCTGCCTGTTGTTCCGCATCCGAGATGGTGTTAGCAATATGTGTTGAAGTTTTTCGTCAGTTGCACAACTTCCAGGAAGGGGAATCTGTGTCTCTTATAGCGTCTGATCTGCGTCTATACTGTTTGCCCAACCCAACAAATGATTCCAGTCCAGATTCTATAGATAACCCTTTTGCACAACACTTTGACCTCAAAGTGATAAGGAATGGGTGGTTATTTTCTATAACTAACCATTACCTTGATTTCCTACAAATCAGTCACGTGGACATCAGCACTGAAGAGCTTCTGTACTCAGTAACTCTGGGTCAACTGACAATCAATCCAAAAAGGCATCTGGTTGTGTGGTACTTGGCACTTAAAGGGTTAACCCTTATCCCGCTGCATAAATTAATTTAGCCACACCCATTTACATTTCAACCAATCAAATTACTTGATGTAATTTATTCATTCAAATTTGCAAACTGAATGGCAAACAGTGTAGATCATGATCAGATGGCTTCTTCAGAAGCCATCTGATCAGGATCTACACTGTTTGCAAAGCTACGGGTTGTCGTGAATGGCTTCAGAAGCCATCTGATCTGGATCTACACTGTTTGCAAAGGTAGGGGTTGGAGTGAACAGCGGGATAAGGGTTAATACAGATTAACAGAACTAACCTATTGAGCAATAAAGCCTTTCTTGCCCTGTTCTCTGGGAAGCCCATGTCCATCAACTGTTTAAGATCACCTGCATCAACTTCTTCATTGTTGTTTTTTGTAGGTTCATTTAAAATTTCTGTTAAAAACAAACATAACTTCAATCTATGTCCACTAACAAACTGGGTCAAATTCAACAGTGTTTTAAGGCACCCATTTTATAAATAGGTCATTGGCAAACAGTTTTTTATTTGTTTGATTTGAGGTTTAACACCCCTGTCAACACTGTATAGGTCATTTTGGAGATGTTGCTTCCAATTTTGTGGGACTTTTACCCGACACTGAGATGAAATGACATCTCAAGACCTGTTGTCCAATATAAACAGTAGGGTTTATAAGCATGGACGGGCCGACTCGCTGCTTTGCCTGGGCAAGCTTAGATCCTCTAAGCAGTTTACCAGTACTCATGTGCAGTCGGTTTCAGCTCTGCGTGGAAGCATCATGCAGCCCATCTATTTCTTCAAACCCCGATGGGCGAGAGCCAATGAGCAAACAGTGCAGGCCTGGGATAAGACACCGCAGAATGCAGTTTTATCTGATCAGGGTCTTTACTGTTTGCCACAAGTACAAAAATTTAAGAGATACATGTACAGTAGAACTTTGATGGCTCGAACACCGATGGCTTGTTTACCATGGCTGAGTCAAACACATTCTTGAGCCCCTAGGGAAGTCCTCTACATAAGAAATAGTGGGGGATAATTAAGGAGATTTTAGTATTTTATCTTGCAAATGTATGCTGTGGGTACTCATTAGAATCGCCTCGATGAGGCGATTGTAATGAGTACACACAGCATACATATTCATTACAGGACACCGAAAATATGTCAAAAAGTACCTCGTTATGCCTCCTGGCAGTAAGCCTCTGTGGCTCGAACTACCCCTGTCTCGAACAGATTTTCGAGATCCCAAAGGTGTTAGAGCCATTGAAGTTCAACTGTAAATGAAACAATCTGAGTTCCTACTCGGGCCCATTTTCCCAGCCTACACTCAGAGACAATCAACCCATTAGTGCTGTCAGTGCTTTGATTCAAACTGAGGTAAAAAATAATGTGTTTTTGTTCAACACAGCTCATAAAACATACAGGAATCCCCATATCTTTTTTTATGAGCTGAGTAGAACAAAAAAGCATCTTCCGAATGTGCGCTCAGCCAACTCAAGCCAGCCTGTGTACCCATTCAGAAATGATACAGTAAAATTCCTATATTTAGACCACCTTTGGGACTGTTCAAAAGTGGTCTTAAAGACCACTTTTGAACATTCCCAAAGATGGTCTCCCACTTGTGCACACTGGATGTAGAAAAAACAAAGAAAATGAAATTGAAACCTTCTAAATATGCTATTAAAAGCATAATTTGTCTTAATTTTCATCACAAAAAATGCCTACATAAGTTTCACCACTTTAAACCCCACTGTTATATAGTAAAACTGAGGTTTACGGGGGGTAAACATTTTTCTTCTTATTTCTGCTCAAAAAACATACTGTATTCCACCTAATTACCGCACATGCTCCTATAAGTGCACACCAAAGCTATTTTTGAAAAAATATGCATAAGCGCACACCTTACAGTAACCTCCCATTGAAGCTTTCACGGGAAATCTATAAAAACTTACCGTTATTTCTTCAATAGTGAAGCGGGGAACAAGACATTTCTGCTGCCAAGACAGTTACCGCGCTTAATAGGTCGATTTTTCACCATGATTTGTTGACACAATTTTGAAAAAACTAAGCGCACGGTGCGGTAATTAGGGCAAATACGGTAGATTGTGGGTACTTGTTAGAACCCCCTCACTGAGCAGTTCTAACGAGTTCATAGATTTAAACATAGATAGTGGGTACTCTTTAGAACTGCCTCAGTGAGGTTGTTCTAACAAGTTCCCACAATCTATGTTTTAAGTAGAAATACGAAAAAAAAAAAAAATCAGAATTTATTTTATCTGAGAATTTTCATTTTTTGGTGGTAAAATTTAATATATATTTGAATAGGGGTGTTTTCATAATGTAGGAGGTCTTAATAGTGGAATTCAATTGTACAACTGAAGCTGTCACCATTAGGAAGAACTGGGTCAATATGCATCCAGACAATGCACAGTGACGAATGTTCACATTGTATGGATATGCAGGCTTATCAGAGTATTTATTTTGTGTGCACATTGCCCTGACACATTTTTGTTTTTGGCACCTCTTGTGTATGTTGTGATAACTGTGTTTGAAAACAGTGTTGGAACAAGAGCTGTCACTATAGGTGACCAATGCCCCCCGTGGGAGCCAATTTCTGAGTTTTTGCAAAATTTCAAGGGGAGATAATTCAGCCAAAATTGACAACAGAGTCATGGCCCTTAGCCAGAATGTAGCCCTTGTGATGGTGAATAAGTGTGTGAAGTTTCATGGGGCTAGGTCAAATACTTTTAAAGTTATGATCAAGGTTAAAGTTTTTGTGGCAGACAGACAGACAAACAAACAGTTTTGCAAACTTTTAATGGGAGATAGTTCAGCCAAAAATGGCAACAGAGTTATGGCCCTTGGTCAGATTGTAGCCCTTGTGATGGTGACTAAGGGTGTGAAGTTTCATGGGGCTAGGTCAAATACTTTTGAAGTTATGATCAAGGTTAAAGTTTTTGTGATGGACAGACAGACAGACAAACAGGGCAAATACTATATGCCCCCCCCCCCAAGGGTGGGGGGGGCATAAAAATAGTGTTTTTTTGTGTTCAGGTTTAACGTCCCCATCAACACTATTTAGGTAATTTTGGAGACGTCTCTTCCAATTTTGTGGGACTTTTACCCAAAACTGAGATGAAATGACATCTCAAGACCACCCCCCACACCCACTAAAAAGCTTGGGTTTGGGGAGCAGTCTGACTCACACTATTTTTCCTGGGCTGGCTTTGACCGTCTAAGCAGTTTACCAGTACTCAAGTTCCGTCGGTGCAGCGCAATCTATTTCTCCAAGCCCCAGTGGGCTGGTGTGCGAAAAAGTACAGCAGACCCTCATTATAATGGCGGTATTTGTTCCGTGACATTTTGACTCCCTTTGAAAAATGGCAGAAAAAATAAACAGGTGTTCCCATTCCCCTTAAGCCTGCATTCAGTTAACAACCTCAGTCGAATACGCGTCTGAAAGGTGATCAGGAGGACGCGGGTTTGATACCTGCCGGGGTCGGCAACATTCTTTCGTGGAAATTGATCATGAAATCTTTTCTGCAGTCATTCTCTCCCTTCCGCTGATCCAAGAACGTCAGTTGTCAGTTTCTGGCAAAAGAATGTGCACTGTACTGGTTAAAAACTTACGTAATACGTATTAGCCTGCCCAGGAAAAGTGTGGATAGGTAAACTGAGCAGCTCAAAAATGACCTAAAATAGTGTTGACTGGGCTGTTCAACTCCATCACAAACAAACAAACAACATTGTCTTAAGGTAAGATTCAAAGGCATCCAAGTAAGTGTGCAAGGTCAAGTTAGCATGCTGTCATCAAGTAATATCAGCATGATCGCTCCTTGCTTTATACCGTAAAAATCCTAAAAATTTGGACACCTGGAGAATTTGCTGTAATTCTCCTAAAATGTTAACAATTTTGCTTCAGATGTCCAAAAAGTGCATATGGAATGGCAAAAAGTGCAGACCCCCATCACTGTTTGCTTAGACCTGTCTGTCCCACTACTTAGAATCATTACGGTATCACATATCTTATCATTCAATATTGATAATTGCTATAAAATACGCTCGTAAATAGAGGATCTTAAATGTATGGTCATTTCATGTGAAATTTATGAAACAAGCCTTTGGGGAGTGTAAGATTTTATTTATCAAATGACCACTTTAATTTTGATTTTATTGCCTTTATATTTGACATTTTTCCACAAAAAAAATGCATGTTTGACATGGAAGTCATCATGGTGTCACTTAATCCCGCCAAAGAGTTATTAAACATGAGGTCATATGATTTTTTTACATGACATTATCCACTGCTTGACGTCATATGATAAAGTTAGTTATTGCACTGCAGTTTACTTTTATGCCACTCAGTTGATCTTAATACCTTCAGCTTGAAGAAATATCTTGGAAGCTTCAGGATTTAAACACAGCAGTTTCTGTGATACCTCTATTAGGGAGATAAGAATTCTTCTCAACTCTGTCTGAAACTATAGAAAATATAATGCATGTATTTCAAACACTCATACAGGTAGCCTACAATGCTGCTTACAGATATCAAACTGAGGACAATCTTCCTAATTGCATCTGTAATGTTCTTTAAACAGAGCAATCTGTACATGTTTATTAGGATAATCAGAATGTGTTTGCTTCAGACACATGCTTAATTAAACAAGTGAGTTTTAATACATTTGCCTTTTTGGTAAATGTAACTGAAAGCAGGCTTGCTTAAAACATGTTGCTAATGGTCCATGACATCTCAAGCCCTGTCGCCCAATGACACTAATAGGGTTTATAAGCATGTACGGTCCGACTCACACCACTTTGCCTGGGCAGGCTTAGTCCTTCTAAGCGGTTTACCAGTACTCATGTGCAGTCAGTTTCAGCTCTGCGTGAAAGCATCAAGCACCAATGGGTGGGGGCCACGTAATGGTTCATTTACCATGGTTGTTTCGAATTCGTTCTTCAGCCCCTGAGAAAAATATCCAAAACTGCAGATATTAATATATGTGGGATAATTTTGGGATAAGTTTCTTATTTTATCGTGAAAATATATGTTGTGTGTGCACTATTGGCATACATAGAGGATCTCAAACTAGTGGTCAGTTCATATGAAATTTAGGAAACAAGTCCATAGTTAAGGGGAATGGAAACATCTTCAGGGGAAGCAACTCCTGCAAAAGTATATTTGTCTCCCATGTCAATAGGGGTCAACTCTTAAAGGAAAGAATTTGCTCCTGAGGAGCAAATTCTTTCCTTTAAGAGTAGACCCCTTTTTCAGTGCGACTGGGCTTATAGAAAAGCAGACAAGAAGTCCTGAAAGTTGTCTCCCTTCGAAAAATGGCAGCAAAATATGCCAGGTGTTCCCATTCACCTTAAGTTTCATAATGAATTTCATATGAAACTAGAGCTGTCAGTGAAACTGACTAGGGCCCCGGCAGCGCTATCAGAGGAGTAAAAATTTGTGGATGGACAGATGGACAGACACACAGACGGACGGACAGAGTGATTACTATAGGGCACCCACACTTTCAGTGCCGGGCCCTAATTACCAGTATTTACCATGACAGTGTATTATATGCCCATTTTTCTTTGCATTTTCTTCATAGAATAATTAACCCTCACCATGCTGAATATTTTAACCCTTATCCTGCTGAATAATTAATTTTGCCACACCCATTTCTGACTATCAACCTACAAATTACTTAATATATTCATTATATTGTATTCATTTAAATTTGCAAATTGACAAGCAGTGTAGATCCTGATCAGATGCCATCTGATCTGGATCTACACTGTTTGCAAAGATAGGGGTTGTTGTGTTCAGCAGGATAAGGGTTATTATGCTACACTCCTCCAAAATGTTCAGCTGTATATTGCAATATGATTGGCTGAAAATTTGAAAGAAGAGTAGCATACTGAAATATCATTGTGACGGTTGATCATGTAGACATGCTATTAAACGACGTTTCTGATGAATCTGATTGGTGTAAAAGTTCAACAGTTTGGTATGTGTAGACAGCATACTGAATTTGATGGTGCTGAATTCAACAATCTGACTTAACTCTTGACCTGCTGAATATTCAAATATGCCAAGCCCACTACTGATTATCAACCAATCAGATTACTTGATGCAAATTATTGCAACAAATTCACATTCTGAATGACAAACAATGTAGATCCTGATCAGATGGATTCTTCAGAAGCCATCTGATCTGGATCTACATTGTTTGAAACGTAAGGCATATCCGGGCTCAGCAGGACAAGGGTTAAGATTTTTTGTATCATGATTGACAATACCTTGCATAGTTGGCAATACTTGGCGAAAGTGATATAAGTCTTAAGTGTTTTGACAGATAGGCCTAAGCAAACAGTGTAGACCCAGATCAGACTGCTCCTGAAGGAGCAGTCTGATCAGGGTCTACACTGTCTGCTATTTGGTCTGCACCCGTTGGACTCCTTGCTGGATTGTGAAACAAAATGGTTAAAATTTTAGGAGAATTACAGAAAGTCCTCAAGGTGTCCGAATGTTTAGGACTTTTACGGAAAATATCTTCGCAATACTGGATCTTACACAAGTGATCAATCCTTTTGAAATCTATGAAACAAGCCTTCAAAGAGTTCCGTATGAAATGACCACGAATGTAAGATTCTGTTTATCATATGACCACTTTAAATTGGATTTTATCGCCTTTAAATTTGACAATTTTTCCACCAAAAAATGCATAGTCATGACGTAACTTTATCCCGCCAAAGTGTTATTACACGTGGTCATACAATTTTTGATACATGACGTTACCCACTGCTTATCAAAGTCATATGATAATACATGGTTTTTAATATATCAGCCAAAAGGTTATTTTGTTTGTTTGTTTGATTTGAGGTTTAACATCCCCGTCAACACTGTATAGGTCATTTTGGAGACGTTGCTTCCAATTTTGTGGGACTTTTACCCGACATTGAGATGAAATGACATCTCAAGCCCTGTCGCCCAATGAAACTAATAGGGTTTATTAGCATGGACGGTCCGCCTCGCACTGCAGTTCCTGGACAGGCTTAGATCCTCTAAGCGGTTTCCAAGTGCTAGTGTGCTGGCCGGATCCAGCTCTGCGTGGAAGCATCATGCAGCCCATATATTTCTTCAAGCCCCTATAAGCTGGGGCCGTCCAAAAAGTTATAGCTCATTGGTATATAGAAACTATATAATCTGTATGTTTGGCTAAAACATGGTTGTTTAACTTACAATATTTCTGCTTTGGACCCCAATAACAGCACCATAAAGAGTGAATGATTTTTAGTTTTACATCCCACCAACAGCTAAGGTCATACGGAGAGGGGTCCTCGATTTAAAGACTCATCCGAAAGTCTGGAGAAGCCCGGGATCGATCCTGCGATCTCTGGTTTACAAGGCGAGTAGCATAACCACTGCGCCACAGGGCTAAACTTTATTTTTGAGGCGGTTCTAACGAGCACCCACAATCTATATTTTAGAGCAGAAATAAGAAAAATATCACAATTTTTCATCATAAAATTTTCTATTTCTCGGCGATAAAGGTGGCAATGTATTTGTATAGGCGTGTTTGCATAATGTTGTGTAGTACTTACATCCAAGCCTCCAGTAATAGTTGCAGTCAATGGTTTTTCTTTGGTTCTGGGCATATTAGCTGTAACTTTGTCAATGATTTCTGAAGATGGTCCTCTCTTTGCCTCCTCTGATTTCTAGAAAGCAAAACAACTTGGCTGTAGCTATTATACAGAGCTCTAGATAAGAAGGACTTAAAGGTTTTTCAGCACTGAATTTTTGAAAATCAGCATTGAAATTTAATTTGAGGGGTAAAATAATCAATAAAATTTTGGATTACAGCTTTGAAATAAAATTTAGTGGGTAAAAATTGTCACTGAATTTTACATTTTTTAACAGAAATCAATTACCCTCACATTGGAGTAGCAGTATACAAGATCAGAATGGGTCTAACCCTGCACATAAAGAGAAATAAGCTTGGCATTTCATGTGAATTGTCTGCTAAGCAGACAATTCACATGGAATGCCAACCTTTGTTTTCTCTGAAAACCAAAAATAGATTGTTTTTACCAAAAAATGAATGTATGCTACTCTTATGTTTGGTTCTTTAAAAGTTAAGCATTGCATGTGGGCATTTAAGTATTAAGCTTTCAAGCAAGGAGGGGGGGGGGGGGGGGTTGTAAAATACTCATTGTACCAAATTCTTATCTAGAGCACTGGTTATAGACAGTGAAACTTTGATAACTCGAGTACGGATAATCTGTTTACTATGGCTTATTGGAACTAGGTTCCGTAGAGAGTTCTTCGCATAGCTCCAGATTTCCATGTGTTTAGGTTAAGTTATGAATGTTTGATTTTTTCTTGAAAAGGTATGTTGTGTGAACTCATTAGAATCGCCTCAAAGAGGCGATTCTAATGAGTACACACAACATCCATTTATTTAAAAAAAAGTTGTAAATATATCCTAAGGTCATCGCCTGGTTGGGCTAGCTTCAGTAATTAATTTAGCAAACAGATGAATATTTCTACAAACAGTAAAGACCCCAATCAGATGTCACATGTTAACCTACAATGAGCTAATGACTATGTTAGAAAAAAAAGATTGTGCATACATGCAAATGATATCTGTCCTATTTATGTTCCAATAATAGATTATGAGTGCTCATTACAACCTACCATTTAGGTGGTTGCAACAAGAACCCACAAGCTATGTCTTGGAACCAAACTGAGTAAAGAATATGGTAATGTTTTGTTTGTTTGTATTGGAGTTTTACGACCCAGTCAACACTATTTTAGGCCATTTTTGAGCCAGTCAGTATACCTATCCACACTATTCCTGGGCAGGCTTATATGTAAGGGGTTAACCAGTACAGTGCACATTCTTCCACCAGAAACTGACAACTAACTCTCTTGAATCAGCAGAAGGGAGAGAATGGCCGACCCCGGCAGGTATAGAACCCAGGTCTTCCTGTTCACCAGTTAGACGCCCATCTGACTGAGCTACCGAGGCCAGCTAAAGAATAATGTAACCCCAACAACCTTCAGGTTAACCAAAGAGAGCTACATGTAAGTAATAAAGGTAATTTATTTAATGTCCATTAAAGTTGGTATGAATACAAACAGGGGGTTCATTTACTTTGCTTGTGACTAAGGCTGACAGGATTAATCGTATAATTGATTGATAAATTCCACAAAAATGATTATCATTTCTGATTTGCTTTTAATCGATTACTTGATAGGTAAAATTTACTACCAAAAGTTATGCCTAAAATAGCTGGATGAGTGGCAAACAGTGCAGACCCTGATGAGACGCCACATTCTGTGGCGTCTCATCTGGGTCTGCACTGTTTGCTCAGACCTGTCTGTTCAAATATACATATGGTAAAGTGCAACATATGGTAAGAGTCATGCTCAGGCAGAAAGCCAGACAGCTTAAATTATGACAAAAACCTTAGCGATTACTAATCGATTATCGATCACAATGACAGGACTGATAATCGATTATCTTTTCAGCTCCGATTAGCCAGTCCTACTTGTGACTCTATGTTATTCACACTTCAATGAAAGTTAAAAAGATTACATTTATTTCTTAAATAATACTTATGGAATACAGATCCAGACTTCTTCCCATACACCACCATAAGGACGATCGGCGTCACGTCACTTCCGCTGAGGTCCGCCATTTTCGGAGGTGTAAACAAAGGTATTCTGCTTTATGACCTTACCAAATGTGCACAAGAAATATTTTAAATCAGTCCCAAACCTCTGACAAAGACTTACTCTATATTAATGTTCCGTACATTTCCTTTTATTTCTGATGATTGTTGATAAAAAAATCAGACAAGTTTTGCTTTTAAAACTGTTTTAAAATGATCAAATTTTAGCCATAAAAACCGAAGTTTTCAACTCCACCAAATGAGAAAAATGGCGGGAAAGATATCCGTTCTTTGTTTCTTTTTACTGAAAAGTTCCCCGCCCACTGTCCTTATAGATCATTTAGAATCATTTTAAAAATAGAGTTCTGCTTAAGCCGGTGCTAGAGGGCATGGTCGGTGTTGCACATTTCAGTATTGGTCATGAACAGATTCAATAAAAGTGAGTCAAGTCTTCTATTTTCATTTATTTGGTGTATTCTTTGCTTCCAAAGGATCCAATTAGAACTTATTCTTTCTGAATCCCTATAAAAATATTACTGCCTTCTACCTGTTTTCTAACACAAAAATACAGAGTCCAAATTACTACCTTCTACCAGTTTTCTGACTCAAAAATACTGAGTCGAATATCACTCTTTTAGTGTTTTCTCATTCTGCATCACCATCCTAAGCCATGAAATGCAAATCACGACAATTGTCATCTGCTTTGCCATCTGTCGGTAACCTTAAAAGTCATTTTTTTGCAAACAGTGTGGACCCAGTTTGGACAGTCTGATCTGAGCCCACAGTTTGCCTGTATGCAAAAATATTTTTAAAAAGTTTGCAAAAAAAATCAGCAGCCCACATAAGCAGACAACATTTTAAGATGTAGTTTTTCTGTTTCTCGGCATCTTAAGGGTTAAAACAAAGCTTCCCTGAGCTCTGGCATTTGCTATGACATATCAGAAAGTAGCCATGTGTAACAAGGAACCAGCCAAGTAAAAATGATGACATCACTTACATACATAATGTAAAATCGAATTTCCCACTTTTTTTAAATAAAACCTTGAAAAAAAAAAGACTTATATTAGATCAAGAAATAAAGAAAAAGGTTAATAAAACATATTACCATGATACGAATATTGTAGCTTAACCCAGGGGTCTCACTAGGATTTTGAAAATTGGAGTAAAAATGCTGTCCTCCAGAAAAAGTTGGAGTTTTACCATACTTTTCTATTGAGACTTTCCAAAATGTTGGAGTCAGAAATGAAAAAGTTGGAGTAAACTAGAATTTGTTTTTCTACAAAAACACAGATGTCTCCCCCGTTTTTGACTGCTAAGTATAACCTTGACATTGGAGGTATTGAGCTGGGTCTTGTGTGCAACACATCATATAATGAAGATGAACATTTCTGCATAGTAACTTTAAAAATGTTCATAGAAAAATAAAAAAAGTTATTGGCCGTAAACAAAAAAAGCACTTTTTTACCTTTGACCTCTAAGTATGACCTTGACCTTTGCAGTACAACATATCGTCTCATGATGGTTAACATTTCTGCCAAGTAATTTCATAATCCATCAAAGAATAAGGAAGTTATTGACTGTCCTTTTTTTACCTTTGACCTCTAGGTATGACCTTGACATTGGAGGTATGGACCTTGGTCTTGCACATGACTTATGGTCCAACTTTCAAGCCTCTAGCTCCAATAGTTTTTGAGATATCTTGCTGACAAGATTTTATTAAAAAAAATTCAAAGGGCAATAACTCTTGAAAGGGGCATAATCCGGATGAGAAAAAAAATATGTGTCAGCTTATTTTCCATTAGGAATGCATATATGAAATTTCAAAACCATAGCATACACAGTTCTAAAGTTCTGCTATGCATCACTTTTAGCATTCATTACAATGGGCACAAATTACCAAAATGACAAAGGGCCATAACTCACAAAGTATTTTTCGGAATTTTGTCAAAAGTTAATCAGTTCATATACTCATCACCATCAATATATTCACCAACTTTCAAGGGTCTAGCTCCAATAGTGTTTGAGATATATTGCTGACAAGATTTTATTAAAAAAATTTCAAAGGGCAATAACTCTTGAAAGGGGCATAATCCGTACGAGAAAAAAAATATGCATCAGCTAATTTTTCATGAGGAATCCATATATGAAATTTCAAAACCCTAGCATACACGGTTCTAAAGTTATGCTATGCATCACTTTTAGCATACATTACAATGGGCACAAATTACCAAAATGACAAAGGGCCATAACTCACAAAGTATTTTTCGGAATTTTGTCAAAAGTTAATCAGTTCATCTACTCATCACCATCAATATATTCACCAACTTTCAAGGCTCTAGCTCCAATAGTTTTTGAGATATCTTGCTGACAAGATTTTATTAAAAAAAAATAATTCAAAGGGCAATAACTCTTGAAGGGGGCATAATCCGGACGAGAAAAAAAATATGCGTAAGCTAATTTTCCATGAGGAATCCATATATGAAATTTCACAACCCTAGCATACACGGTTCTTTAGTTATGCTATGCATCAAAAGCGTAACTGACGGACGAACGGACAAACAGACGAACGAACCAGAACTAATATGCCCCTCCAACTTTTTCAAAGTTGGGGGCATAATAAGAAAGTTATTGACAGAACAAAAAAGGCCCTGTTTTTACCTTTACAGGGGCTGACAAATCCATTGCCCGGCCGCCCGGGACAAGTGCGAAATCGCGCCGGGCAGGTGCACTTTGACCTTTCGACGCCCGGTCGGGCAAGTGCAAAAATCGTCTACAATCGTCAGTCTTTTGAGTCCTTAAATACAATAAAACTAGACCAGTAAGTAAATCACAATAATTCCCGCTTTGTCGGCAATTCAGAGACGAAACCATCCATGTTTTTATAACGGTTCATTTATGACACTATTGTTAATCCCTGTCATATAATTACCAATTAAACCTGATTGCCCGGCGGTGCGTGTCTTTCATTTCTGGTGTAGTTTGTACCGCCAGCGCTATCGATAAGCGTGACAAGGTGTGAAAATAAGTTTGTCTCTAATTTGCGTTTATCCCTGCCATAAAATTTAATCCACAATCAATGTGAAAATGATTTAATAGCTCCTAAGACGATTTGCTACATCTTAAGGTAGTAAAAACGGACTATTCTACTAACAAGTGAATGATTATGTTTTGGCGCCAAATAGCAGACGCTGGCGGAAAAAGTTGAATGTTTAAATGTTGGTAACCGCGGATTAGTCGCTCCTCTATCCACAACCGCTTAGCTATCGAGACAATATTTTTTTACCGGTTCCAAACATTTTTTTATGAAAGAGATACGCCCCATTAAAATCAAACAATGACGTTAAACACGTGTGGTGTTGCTGGGTTCGGATGACGTCATTTACCGATCGCGTGCAGAAAATTGGGAATGGTGGTTTGTGGACGACGATTTGGATGGCGGAAACGATGATCGCATTGAACTTGTTTGTAGGGCGGGTGTGAATGTTTGGGTTCGTTTTGGATGGAGGGGTCCTCGTCTTGTGGTTGGATCATTAAATTGCAAGTTAAATAAACTGCATTCTTTTAATCTTTTATCTCGCTGCTCTGACACTTCTGATCTTTTGAGTAGATCTATATCGACTGCAGCTCGTGATTATCGTGCGTGTCAAGCTAAATGAGTTTATATAACTGCATCTTAAATTGCTGATCGGTTGACTGTGACAACAACAGTATTTTCTACCGTATTACCGCACAGAGGGAAATAAATAGAAGTGAATGCAATGACCAGGAATCGATACAATTAATCCTGAGCTTCCATCAGAGACACCAAAGGGAAATAAACATTAACATGAAATAACTAGACCCTAATGGAAAGTGGTTGTGCTTGAAACTTGACAGAAACCTTGGATTATATTTATAAATGTTGGTCGTCATCATCGTCACCATAATCCCCTTCCCCCCCCCCCCACCACACACACACACCCCTAACATCCAACAACCCCACTTTGAGTTCCAAAATCCTGGGCAAGTAGGATTTTGAGCTGGGCAAGTGCAAAAATATTTTACTTGCCCGGTGGGCAAGTGGAAATTTTTTGGATTTGTCAGGCCCTGCCTTTAACCTCTATCTATGACCTTGACCTTTCAGGTATTAAACTGGGTCATGCGTGCAACACATCATCTCATGGTGGTTAACATTTCTGCCTAGCAATTTCAAAATCCATCTAAAAATAAGAAAGTTATTGACCAAACACGAAAAAAGGCCCCTTTTCTACCTTTGACCTCTATGTATGACCTTGACATTTTAGGTACCAAACTGAATCATGCATGCAACACATCCTCCCATGATAGTTAACATGTTTGCCAAGTAACTTCAAATTCTATTTAAAAATAGGCAAGTTATTGACAAAACCCGAAAAAAGGCCCCTTTTTTACCTTTGACCTCTAAGTATGACCTTGACCTTTGAGGTACCAACCTTGGTCATGCGCGCAACACATCGCCTTATATTGGTTCACATTTCTGCCATGTGATTTCAAAATCCATCTCAAAATAAGGAAGTTATTGACCAAATACGAAAAAAAGGCCCACTTTTTGACCTTTGACCTCTAAGTATGACCTTGACCTTTGAGGTACCGACCTGCCTCATGTGCACCACACATCGTCTCATGATTGTTAATAATTATGCCAAGTAATTTTAAAATCCATCTCAAAATTAGAAAGTTATTGACCAAATACGAAAAAAAGGCCCTTTTTTTGACCTTTGACCTCTAAGTATGACCTTGACCTTTGAGGAACCGACCTGCCTCATGCGCACCACACATCGTCTTATGGTTGTTAATATTTCTGCCGAGTAATTTTAAAATCCATCAAAAAATAAGAAAGTTATTGACCGGACAGGATTTGCCCATACATATATACATACCAACAAACTTCCAAGGGAGATAATTCAAAAAGTATAAATGCGAGAGTTATGGTTCTTGCGCACTGCACGTCGTCTAATGCTGATTAATATTTATACGAAGTTTCGTGAAGATAGCTCTAACGGTTTTCAAGTTACAGAGCGGACACGAATGTGTGACAGACAGACAGACGGACGCCCGGGGGAAAAACAATATGTCTCTCCGAAAAAAAATTTTTCGGGGGAGACATAATTACTCCAAATTTGGAGTAACCAAGAACTCTGTTAACCCATTGTATGTGGGAAACCCCTAAAGGGGTACCTTGGCAAACAGTGCAGTCCCAAATCAGATGCCGCAGAATGCCGGCACTATTTGCTAATAACAACAGACGGATCCAATGTTTTGACACGTGACTTTGTTAACATATTATTGCGCATGCGCCAATTACCTCCCCTGCCCAGTACCTCTTTTGTCTGGTTGGCAAAACATGACTGTTGCCGTATAGTGTCAATGAGAATTTCGAATATTTATCATGTAATTAAACTCCTTTTTTCTCCACATAATTAACCGATACTTGTCATTTTGTGTTTTTAAGTATTAAATGATATAGAACCGGTCTCTTCTGACATTTTATCGCACATTTTGTTGCCTACATAGCGTAATAAAACTACCCACCATCATACAAGAACGTAGTCGATGCGCTTTATTTAACGAACGGAAATAAGATTAAGGCATATATATTTTCCATCCAAATTTATACGAAAAAGAAGCAGTTTAATGTCCATAATGATTTGTGGCAAACAGTTTTGATAGAATGATGATTAAACGTTAGTAATTACAGAAAACAATTTGTGCTACATCAACGGTAGAGAATGGAGCGGGAAGGTTTTGCCCACCAGATAAAACATGGCTAATGACCTTTGACCTTGTGTGACGTAGACTTTGGATGTGTCTATAATAATCAACCTTATTTATAGAGAGTAACACATTTAGTATTAGTACTAATCTTCCATTGGGCCCTCTTTTCCTGGGTATGAACCAGTACTAAGCAATTTGAATTTGCCCGAACCAGCTACCTCTCAATCTCTAATCTGATGCTTTACCACTGCACCACAGTGCAGAATTTTCAGTCAAAAATAGAATAAAATAAAAAAAGTAGGCTGACACCCCTTATATGACAAATGGACTTGTCCAACATATAGCAATGGAAAAGTCCACTAGCATACAATGGGTTAATCTGCAGCATTGCATCACATCTTGTGCATGATCTCAGATCTTGGGTATCATAATTGACACTCCACATGCCAGGTTATTGCTTTGTTTGTTTGATTTGAGGCTTAACGTCCCCATCAACACTGTATAGGTCATTTTGGAGACGTCACTCCCAATTTTGTGGGACTCTTACCCGACATTGAGATGAAATGACTTCTCAAGCCCTGTTGCCCAATGAAACCAATATGGTTTATAAGCATGGACAGTCCGACTTGCACCGCTTTGCCTGGGAGGGGTTTACCAGTTCTCGTGTGTGGTCAGTTTCAGCTCTGCGTGGAAGCATCATGCAGCCCATCTATTTCTTCAAGCCCCGATGGGCGGGGGCACAATGAGATAGGTTAAACTGGACAAATCCACTCAATGTGTGACAAAGTGGCAGATCAAGCTACTGTAGCAATAATGTGCATATACTCCGTATTGTCCTGAAACATGTGATAGTGTTTTGCATGTTGTGATACAAATAGTTTAAACCAACATAAAACTTACGACTCTTGACATAGTAGACATGTCAAAATTAGATGGACATAATCTTCTTTTCAGCAGCAAAAGCTCATCTGAAAGTATGCAGGAGAGACAAACATTACATTTCTTTGGATGTATTATTTGACTTTGGTTATTAAACCCATTTTAAGAATACTTTACTTAGAAATCGCACTATTAAGGCCACCTAAAATTAAGACTAATTCTGGTTTAAAAAGCTTATTTAGAAGGTTGCAGTTATTCTTTCTTCATGTTTTCTGCATACAAAGTCCTCAGGTCAAGGACCACCTTTGGGACTGTTCAAAAGACCACTTTTAAACAGTCCCAAAGGTGGTCTTAATATAGGAATTTTACTGTATAGGCCAATTGTTAATCAAAGGTGGTCAACCAAAGAACCTGGACCATTTATAGCAAAACTTGGCTTCTGAGAAAACCTATTTTTAGCAGTACAAAAACACGGCTATACAAATACAATGTAAATTTTACCGCTGAAAAAAAAATTTAAAAGAAAAATTGTTATTTTTCTTATTTCTGCTCAAAATATTGATTGTGGGTACTTGTTAGAACTGCCTCATTGAGGCGGTTCTAAGGTGTACACACAATATGTTTTTAGAGCAGAAATAAGAAAAATCAATGAGGCGGTTCTAACAAGTACCCACAATCAATACATGTATTTTGAGCAGAAATAAGAAAAATAATGTTCACCCCTGTCAACCCCAGTTTTTCTATATAAAAGTGGGGTTAGAGGGGGTCAAAATCATATACAGTAGAACTTCAATGGCGCGAACCCCTTTGGGACCATGAAAATTTATTTGAGACAGCGGTAGTTTGAGCCACTGAAGGTTACTCCCAGGAGGCATATCGATGTGAATTTTGGGACATCTTTCTATTTTCTATAATAAAAAGTATGCTGTGTGTACTCATTAAGATTGCCTCATCGAGGCAATTCTAATGAGCACACACAGCATACATTGGCAAGATACAATTCCAAAATCTCCAATAAAAAGTACCGTGTGCTGTGTGTACTCATTAGAATCGCTTCATCGAGGCAATTCTAATGAGCACACATAGCATACATTGGCAAGATACAATTCCAAAGTCTCCTCAGTTATCCCGAACTTTTTATTATGTGGGAGATTTCCCTAGGGACTCAAGAACGGGTTCAACTCAGCCATGGTACACCAGCAATCGGTGTTCGAGCCATCAAAGTTCTACTGTAGGTGTGTTTTTTTATGGAATTTGCAAACACTGAAGGTGTAGATCAGCCTGCACATCCACTCAGTCTGATCAGCACCTTACAGGGGTCATCCTAGGTCCAGAAAGTAGGAACAAGTGACCATCACGCAAACACACCTATATAGTTTTGACCCCCTTGAACCCCACTGTTATATAGTAAAAGTGGGGTTTACTGGGGTAAACCTTATTTTTCTTACAGCTGCTCTAAAATATAGATTGTGGGTATTCGTCAGAACCGCCTCATCGAGGCGGTTCTAACGAATACCCACAATCTATATTTTGAGCAGAAATAAAAAAAATGTAACAATTTTTTTCAACTTAAATTTTTCATTTTTACGGCGGTAAAATCTACAGTGTATTTGTATAGGCATGTTTTCGTAATGTTCTCCCTCCAGCCCAGATGGGAAAAAGTGAGGGACAAAAGGGAGAACCAGGGCACGAGAAAAATGACTGTATTACGGAGATTGTCGAGCCAAATTTTTGGTAACTTCCGTAAATACCTTTGGTTTCCATTTGCGTATTCTTCTGCAGTTTCAAAATACAGTGTGCAGGTGTAATATTAGCGTAGCAAATGACATACCAATATTGCTTTTGCACTTGCTGAATGATTATGCACATCGGTATCTTGATTATAGCAGCAATAATTGCTCACATGGTTCAGACATTAGAGACTTCATCTACATTCATTTTCTCAATATCCGGGTCACTCTGTCACTGAAGACAGCCAAAGGGAAACAGCCAAGATAATTTCACCTTGTGGTTATGAATCACATTGTGCAGTCAGGTGGGGGTTTGGGTCTGTGCAACCGTGCTGTGCCAGCAAGCTGCAGCAGGTGCGGAATGGGGGCTGTGTTTTTTCTCTCATCTGCCATATCCTATACATGTGTATTCCCTTTTTTCTAGTTCCCATCTCTCAGGAGTCAGCTTGAGATAGTCGGTTGCTTGACACATTTTCTGTCTGTAAGATCATTTTGAATCAGTGCCTGTTCTGACTTAACCAGGTTGACACGCCCATTTTTTATTGGGTTAATCAGTACCAAGCAGGAAATACTGTTAAAGTTGCATCTCGGATATTTAATCAACTATTGATAAATGAATGAAAAATTTATTATATTGCTATGTAACATGAGACACACATTTTTCATGCTTCAATCATACTGCCAAATAGCCTGCATATCAATATCAAAAAGACTGATCGTCCGATGCTGCATGGACAAGTCTGATTACTCAATTTTGACACACGGATCAAGTGGCGCCCTGCGATAAGATCAAGATGCCGATGTGGACTAATCCGTTTCACCTATTTACATAATTAACTGATCTGACAACTTGTGCTGATACATGCTACAGGTGGTCAGTTTCTGAAACAGGCAATTAACACATTCAGTTAGATTATTAATTATCAGATTATCAATTGGTGTTTTCGAAATCAACTTGCTGCCTTCATCAATGGATATTACATGTACTTCGCTTTTGAAAAGCCGATCCTGGAGACAGAAAAAACAAGAGGGCCATGATGGCCCTGGATCGCTCACCTGATCCATAGAGTAACAAGTGGGACCCGGGGAGGGCCATTATTAACCCCAGGGCTATAATGTGCATAATGTTCAGAGACGTCTAAAAAGGTGAAGCTTCATACCAAATATCAACAAAGGCTATAATTTGAACAATCTTGGCAAAGGTCCACTAGATATGCTACATACCAAATATCAAAGACCTGGGCCTAACGTTTTCAGAGAAGAAAATTTTTATTAAAGATATTCCCTACATAAGCCTATGAAAAAACAAATGGCTCTGGGGCGGGGGCATTTTTGGCCTCAGGGCAATAATTTAAACCATCTTGATAGAGGTCCACTAGAGGAAGCTTCACACCAAATATCAAAGACCATGGCCTTGCTGTTTCAGAAGAAGATTTTTAAGGAATATCTCTATATAAGTCTATGTAAAACCAAAGGGCCCCAGGTCGGGGGCAGTTTTGGCCCTAGCACTATAATTTGAACAATCTTGGTAGGGGTCCACTAGATGAAGCTTCATACAAAATAGCAAAGACCTGGCCCTTGGGGTTTCCGAGAAGAAGATTTTTAAAGATTTTCCCCATATAAGCCCATGTAAAACCATAGGGCCCCGGGGCGGTGGCATTTTTAGCCCAAGCACTATAATTTGAACAATCTTGATAGGAGTCCACTAGATGAAGCTTCATATCAAATAGCAAAGACCTGGGCCTTGCGGTTTCAGAGAAGAAGATTTTTAAAGATTTTCCCTATATAAGCCCATGTAAAACCAAAGGGCCCCGGAGCGGGGGGGGGGGGGGGGGGGGGGGGCGTGGGGGAAGAAGGACCATGGCCTTGTGGAATGAAGCTTCATACCAAATATCAAAGACATGGGCCTTACGGTTTCAGAGAAGAAAATGTTTAAAGATTTTCCCTATATAAGCCCATGTAAAACCAAAGGGCCCCGGAGCGGGGGCATATTTGACCCCAGCACTATAATTTGAACAATCTTGGTAGGGGTCCCCTAGATGAAGCTCCATACCAAATATCAAAGATCTGGGCCTTACGGTTTCAGAGAAGAAGATTTTTAAAGCTCTTCCCTATATAAGCACATGTAAAACCAAAGGGCCCTGGAGCGGGGGCATTTTTTGCCCCAGCACTATAATTTGAACAATCTTGGTAGGTGTCCACTTGATGAAGCTTCATACCAAATATCAAAGACCTGGGCCTTGCGGTTTCAGAGAAGAAGATTTTTAAAGATTTTCCCTATATAAGCCTATGTAAAACCAAAGGGCCCCGGAGTGGGGGCATTTTTGGCCCCAGCACTATAATTTGAACAATCTTGGTAGGGGTCCACTAGATGAAGCTTCATACCAAATATCAAAGACCTGGGCCTTACGGTTTCAGAGAAGAAGATTTTTAAAGATTTTCCCTATATAAGCCCATGTAAAACCAAAGGGCCCCGGAGCGGGGGCATTTTTGGCCCCAGCACTATAATTTGAACAATCTTGGTAGGGGTCCACCAGATGAAGCTTCATACCAAATATCAAAGACCTGGGCCTTGTGGTTTCAGAGAAGAAGATTTTTTAAGTTTTTGGTGAAAAAAATCTCTTTTTGGCTCCTATGACCTAGATGTGCAACGGACCGGAACCATTTGAACAACTTTGAAAGGGGACCACCTAAGGATCATTCCTGTGAAGTTTGGTCAAAATCTGATCAGTGGTTTAGGAGGAGATGTCGTTTAAAGAATTGTTTACGGACGGACGCACGCACGGACGCACGCACGACGGACGAAAAGTGATCCCAAAAGCTCACCTCGTCACCATGTGACGGTGAGCTAAAAATAAAGGCATCAGAAAAAAATGTTTGAAAAAAAAAAGAACCAAGTCAACTTCTCTTTTCTAGTCTGGTAAGGCGAAATTCTTGAACCTGGGTGAAGAGGTCACCCGAATCACTCCCTGGGTTGATTCCTGTCCTAGAGATTCCTACAAAACTACATGTTTCTCAATTCTAAAATTTCAAGACACTTGCTACTAGCTAATCTAGCTGAGGTAATGGCCAAATCTGACCGACACAGTATAAGAAGATCTATAGATAGTCTGTGTGTGTGTGTAACAGCATAATCCATTGTCTCATATTAATCATTAGGTTTCACACTGCTGTGGGTTTGAGTCTCCCTTGGGTCAAGTGTGAGAAGCCAAGTTCAGCCTCTTTTGTGACTAGTGTGAGACTCAACAGGTGATTTAGAGTCGTTAACCCATTCTGTACTGGAATTTCTGGAAACCCCAAAAGGGGTACTCTTGGCAAACAGTGCAGGCCCAGATCAGACCCCCATAATGCGGTATCTGATCAGGGCCTACACTGTTTTCAAAAAGTTCAGCCATTTTCCAAACAATTTTTGAAGACAACACAACCTGACACCCCCAAATTTTAAATGGAATCCTGATTTATATCAGGATGAAGATTCCATTTTGGTATAAAATGGGTTAAGAGTCTTATCCAATAGATCACATAGGCCTCTACACACTTACTGTACTGAAGCAGGGTCACATTTTATTTTGGTTTTGGTTTTACAGCCCTTTCAAGATTATTTCACTTATATCGAGCTGAGCATTAATCAGAGCTGGGCGAAACTGGAGTACCCAGAGAAAACCACCTGACCTTCTGTTGCAGAACTTGGCATCTCAACTGTGACCTGAGCTAGGCTTGAACGGTTCTTCTTCTTCCAGGATGTACGATAATTGAAAATCGGTCTGTTCACAAACTCATATGTAGCTCCAGATAAGGCACTTTTTTCTTCCGAAAAGTGCTGATATTTTTCTTACTTCGGTGAGAAAACAACTGTTGAGGGTGCTCATTACAAGGGCTCACTGAGGCACTTCTAATGGGTACCCACAACCTACCAAGGCGCTTCTAATTATAAGTATCCACGGGATACAGACTAAGCATTTTGCTTTAGGCGCCAAGACTGCCAGAAATCTAAATTTTACATTTAGTTGATAGCCATTTTTATTCAAAACTTAGGCACCCAGGCAAAAATTTAGACGCCTTGGGCGACTGGATGCCTGTTAGTCTGTCTCCCTGTACCCACAACGCAAGTTTTTATGCAGAAATAAGAAAAATAATATGTGGATACCCACTATTATTCAGTGCTAGGCAAACTTAGTCAGAAGTCAACCTTCCCTGACTATTAAGAGAACACCGTAAAGACTGGTCATGCTATCAGGATGTGTCTTTGTTGAGTCTGTATCCTCAAAGAGCCTTTTCACTTGGCATGGCTCACCTGTTTATAAACATGGGTAACAAGACGTTTCGCCCCCAAGACGTTTCCCCCTGGTCGTTTCGCCTCCTTTTTTGGCCCCTAGTCGTCCCCCCCCCCCCCCCCAACCCTAGTCGTTTCGCCCCAAAATATTTTCCCTTTTTTTTAAATAAAATATTTGTTATCTCCATGTGTGACAGAGACAAAGGGAGACAAAGAGAGAAAGAAGAACGTGTAATTTAAATGAAAATGTTAATTAGGAATTATGATAAGTATTAATGTTTTGATCAATACCGTTAATCACATTGTTTATTTGATTTGACACATAAATCACGCAATTAAGGTGATCAAGGATGAGGTGTGAAAACACGCACTCTTTGCAAAGTTAAACATCTTTAATTATCCCTTAAGCACATTCACCAGTTATGAAAAAATAATAGTATTTAATTATCTCTTTTTAGAAGTTGTGAAGGCACATTGCTTCTGCCATGTCCGTCCTGCTTTTTACTGCATAACATAACTATTGAACCGTGTATGCTAGGTATTTGAAATTTCATATATGGATTCCTTATGAAAAATAATTGGTCCCCCCCCCCCCCCCCCCCGCTTTTTCTCATCAGGATTATGCCCCTTTCTGGAGTTACGCCCCTTTGCAAAAATATGCTATGAAATCTTGTAAGCCCCCCCCCCCACCCCCATGATTTTTTTTCTCATCAGGATTATGCCCCTTTCTGGAGTAACCCCCCTTTGCAAAAATATGCTATGAAATCTTGTAAGCAAGATATCTCAAAAACAATTCGAACTATTGTGCTGAAATTTTACATACTGATTGGGAATGATGAGAAGAAGAACTGATAAACTTTGAAAAAAATCTGATTTTTTTTACTTGAGCAATGGCCCTTTGAAACTTCGGGCGTTTTAAACTTGTAAGCGAGATATCTAAAAAAACATTACAGCTATTGCCCTGAAACTTTACAGACTGATTCCGGATGAAGAGTAGCTGAAATGATTAACTTCTGGAAAAAAAATCCGAAATTATTTTCATGACTTATGGCCCTTTGGAACTTTGGGCATTTTAAGCTTGTAAGCAAGATATCTCAAAAACCATTGCAGCTATTGCCCTGAAACTTTACAGACTGATTGGGTGAGAAGATAAACTGATTAACTTTTGAAAAAAAATCTGATTTTTTTACTTCAGTTGTGGCCCTTTGAAACTTTGGGCATTTTAAGCTTGTAAGCAAGATATCTAATCTTGTAAGCAAGATATCTCAAAAACCGTTAGAACTATTGCGCTGAAACTTTACATACTGACTGGGAATGATGAGAAGGTGAACTGATTAACTTTTGAAAAAAAAATCTGATTTTTTTACTTGAGTTATGGCCCTTTGAAACTTTGGGCGTTTTAAGCTTTGTTACAGGATACAGGTCAGTCGCGTTAGTACTCAACCCGTTTCTACACGGATTCGCTTATAACGCGGTGTTTTCATGCCTCCCAAAGGCCCAATTTTCCCCACCCACTTGGTTGACTGAAGAATGCTATTTTCTTTTTCAGGTTTCAGTTTACAGAAACGTAAAATCAAATTAAAGTCATGAATAAATAAAATTGAGTGTGTCTCCCTTATTGTTGTTGTTATCGTTTACAGTCATAAATCGGTCTTTTGTAATATTATTGTGACATCTGTCTTTTGAATGGAACAAACAAACCAATTAAAATTGCTTGCCCCCTGTTTAATGGGCGAAACAAGTCGGGAAACTATCCTTAACAGATTCATAAGTATTTGAGATATGCCGACTTTCACAGTTTGATCTGCCTGCCATTGTTTTCTGCACGCGACCGGTAATTGACGTCATCGGGTTCAAGAAAGCAATACACGTGTTTTGTGTCATTCTTTTATTCACTTGGGGTGTATTTGTCATAAAAGTTTGTTTGGAATTGGTAAAAAATGTTTTCTCAATAGCTAAACAATTAACAACTATGGGCAGAGGAAGGCACCTTGAGTTCCTCCTGATTTGTTTACACAAACTGAGGATTAAATTTTATGATTGAAAGATTGTTCGTCAATTGTGTCGGGAACAGCTGAGACATTATTAACGACAGACCTTAATCTTCACACCTTGTCACAGTGTTGATTACTTATCGATAAGGCCTCCGAGGCGTGGGTTTACAATGTGATATTAGAATAATCCATTTGAACGGTGATGCTAACACATCATGTTTATATTTTTTCATCACTGATTAATATTTTCACAAGACAAGAGCATGTATGTCTAAAACTAGATTATGAAAATGATCGTTTCTTAGTTGGCTTGTGTGGCGGAGGACACACACACACACACAAAAGTATTCTCTGTTACCGGCAGTGAAAATGGTTCAACCCATCTTAGGTCAACCCATCTTAACAGCGGTATTGTTTGACATACCGGGTCAAATAAATAATTAAGACCGTTTATCCAATCAGAATCATGATTCGCTAACGGTCAAACATCAAGAAATAATTTGCTCCCCGGGAGCAAATTCTTTTCATTTTAGAACTAGAAAAAGTGTCCATAGGACACGGATGCCCCCGCCAAATGCCATTCATAAAAAATATTACAAATGTACTTCAAATCAATCATAAACTAGAAATGGTGTTTGTAAAACACAATGCCCCCAACCTTTGCTTGTCCTTAGATGGCAAAATATTCAACAAATATTGTTAAAGACTCAAAAACATACAACAAGAATTCCCCCGAAGGCTATGTCGCGCCTGTGGAGGCGCAAAGTCACCAAACCATGAAATCTAGGTCAAGGTCAAACATGGATGCCTGCATAAAAATTTCACTCCTAGTTCCAAGCATGTACCAAGTATCATCAATGAAACTCTTAACGAGAATTCTATGTTTTTTAATTAAAGGGGAAATAATTCAAGAAGGGGAGATAATTTGGACAAGAAAAAAAATACGGGTCAACTATTTTTTCATGAGGAACTCATATATGAAATTTCAAAACACTAGCATACACGGTTCTGAAGATATGCTATGCACCAGAAAGCAACACAATTGAGTAGCAAAAAATTACAAAGGGCCATAACTCTAACAAAATTTTATCGAATTGGTTGAAAATTTAATCAGGTAGTCTCCTCCTTAGTCCCAATCACTATACCAAATATCAAGGCTGTAGCTCAAATACTTTTTGAGATATCTTGCTAACGAGAATTCTATGTTATTTAATTAAAGGGGAAATAATTCAAGAAGGGGAGATAATTTGGACAAGAAAAAAAATACGGGTCAACTATTTTTTCATGAGGAACCCATATATGAAATTTCAAAACACTGGCATACACGGTTCTAAAGATATGCTATGCACCAGAAAGCAACACAATTGAGTGGCAAAAAATTACAAAGGGCCATAACTCTAACAAAATTTTATAGAATTGGTTGAAAATTTAATCAGGTAATCTCCTCCTTAGTACCAAATATCAAGGCTGTAGCTCAAATACTTTTTGAGATATCTTGCTAACGAGAATTCTATGTTATTTAATTAAAGGGGAAATAATTCAAGAAGGGGAGATAATTTGGACAAGAAAAAAAATACGGGTCAACTATTTTTTCATGAGGAACCCATATATGAAATTTCAAAACACTAGCATACACGGTTCTAAAGATATGCTATGCACAAGAAAGCGTGACGTACGAACGGACTAACGGACGAACGGACGAACGGACGGACAAGCCAGAAGCAATATGCCCCCCAACTTTTTTAAAGTTGGGGGCATAATTATATTAAAATCATAAATGTAGGCGGTAGAGCGATGACAAAGTTTTTCTAAAAATAGCCACAGTGACCTTGACCATGAGGTCATGACCTTGAAAGTCAAAGCAACTCGAGATATTATCATAAGAAACATTTGTGTGAAGTTCTATTAACATTCATCAATAAATATAGGCACTAGAGCGATGACAAAGTTTTTCTAAAAATAGCCACAGTGACCTTGACCTTGAAAGTTGAAATAGCTCGAGATATTGTCATAAGGAACATTTGTGTGAAGTTATACTGAAATCGGTGAAGAAATGTAAGCACTAGAGCCCATGACCCTTTCTAAAAATAGCCACAGTGACCTTGACCTTGAAAGTCAAACTCGCTCAAGGTATTGTCATAAGGAACATTTGTGTGAAGTAATATTGAAATCAGTGAAAGAATGTAGTTGCTAGAGCGATGACAAAGCTTTTCTAAAAATAGCCATTGTGACCGTGACCTTTAAAGTTGAAATGGCTTGAGATATTGTCATAAGGAACATTTGTGTGAACTTATATTGAAATCGGTTAGGAAATGTAAGCGCTAGAGTGATGACAAAGTTTTTCTAAAAATAGCCACAGTGACCTTGACCTTGAAAGTGGAATTCGCTAGAGATATTGTCATAAGGAACATTTGTGTGAGGTTATATTGAAATCGGTGCAGAAATATAGGCGCTAGAGCGATGACAAAATTTTTCTAAAAATAGACACAGTGACCTTGACCTTGAAAGTCGAAATCGCACGAGATATTGTCATAAGGAACATTTGTGTGAAGTTATATTGAAATCAGTTAAGAAATGTAGGCGCTAGAGCGATGACAAAGTTTTTCTAAAAATAGCCACAGTGACCTTCACCTTGAGGTCATGACCTTGAAAGTCGAACTCGCTCAAGATATTGTCATAAGAAACATTTGTGTGAAGTTATATTGAAATCAGTGAAGAAATGTAGGCGCTAGAGCGATGACAAAGTTTTTCTAAAAATAGCCACAGTGACCTTGACCTTGAGGTCATGACCTTGAAAGTCGAACTCGCTCGAGATTTTTTATATGGAACATTTGTGTGAAGTTATATTGAAATAGGTGAAGAAATGTAGGCTCTAGAGTGATGACAAAGTTTTTCTAAAATAGCCACAGTGACCTTGACCTTGAAGTCATGACCTTGAAAGTCTAACTCGCTTGAGATTTTTTTATAAGTAACATTTGTGTGAAGTTATAATGAAATTGGTGAAGAAATGTAGGCACTAGAGCGATGACAAAGTTTTTCTAAAAATAGCCACAGTGACCTTGACCTTGAGGTCATGACCTTGAAAGTCAAACTCGCTCGAGATTTTTTTATAAGGAACATTTGTGTGAAGTTATGCTATATCGTTGTGCCAGGGGATAAAAATATTACATATGTACTTCAAATCAATCATAAAATATATGCATCAAGGGCAGATAATCCAAAAACCAAAAATGCAAGAGTTGTCTTCCTTGTTCATGACACATCGTCTCAGTGTGATGAATGCACCTGTGAAGTTTCATGAATATATTCCATACGGTTTAGGAGTTATGGCCCGGACACAGTTTACTATTTGGTACTAAGTCAAGGGCAGATAATTCAAAAACCAAAAATGCAAGAGTTGTCTTCCTTGTTCATGACACATCGTCTTAGTGTGATGAATGCAGCTGTGAAGTTTCATGAATATATTCCATACGGTTTAGGAGTTATGGCCCGGACACGGTTTACTATATGGTACTAAGTCAAGGGCAGATAATTCAAAAACCAACAAGAGGCTCAATGAGCCTAAACCGCTCACCTGAGGAACTTAAGTTTTAACAATTCACAGACTTGACTACTAAATCTGCTTATAGAATCCAGCCCATTGACCCTTACAGGATATAAGTCATGATTATTGCATTGAATTCCAAGTTTGAGACTTCTAGCTTCTATAGTTCCTGAGAAACCTTTGACGAAAATTTAACATTGGTCAAAATGGAGAGAAAGAAGAATGAAAGAACAGATGAACAAATAAGCTGAGAAAGCCCAATGTCTCTTACACAAAATAAGTCATCATTATTCTGTTGAATACCAAATTTGATGCTTCTAGCTTTTGTAGTTCCTGAGAAATCTTTGATTAAAAATTTAACATTGGTCTATTATCTCTATATGGAGAGAAAGAAGAATGAAGGAACAAATGAACCAGACTAGCTCCAAAACCTAATGCAGCCTTTCCCCTTGCCCAATGGTGCTACACATAAAATTTAAACAAGATTGGTTGACTGCCTTCTGAGATATGCTTAATTGAAAGTGTGGACGACGGATGGACGGACGACAGACGACGGACTCCGGAGCCTTGGTATACTATCGGCTCACTGGAGCCTTTGGCTCAGGTGAGCTAAAAATTCAAGTTGCTATTTCTGTCACAACATTTTCCCTACGTTAAGTCTATGGGCAAATTTTTTTGTCTCTCAAGGTCACGTAACTCCCAGGTCAATATTCCGATTCGGCCCAAAATCGAACTTAACCGAGATTTTATGCCTGTCCTCGTTACCTGCAAGTTTGAAGCTGATATGAATAAAAATAAAGTTGCTATCGTGGTCACAACGTATATTTTTATGCTCAAGGGCAGGTAACTCCAAGGCAAATATTCCGATTCGGCCCAGAATCGAACTTAACTGAGATTTTATGTCTGTCCTCATTACCTGCAAGTTTGAAGCTGATCTGAAAAAAATTCAAGTCGCTATCGTAGTCGCAACATTTTCCCTAATTAAGTCTATGGGCAAATTTTTTGTCGCTCAAGGTCACGTAACTCCGAGGTCAATATTCCGATTCGGCCCAAAATTAAACTTAACCGAGATTTTATGCCTGTCCTCGTTACCTGCAAGTTTGAAGCTGATATGAATAAAAATAAAGTTGCTATCGTGGTCATAACGTATCTTTTTATGCTCAAGGACAGGTAACTCCAAGGCAAATAATCCGATTCGGCCCAAAATCGAACTTAACCGAGATTTTATGTCTGTCCTCGTTACCTGCAAGTTTGAAGCTGATCTGAAAAAAATTCAAGTCGCTAACGTAGTCACAACATTTTCCCTATGTAAAGTCTATGGGCAAATTTTTTGTCACTAAAGGTCATGTAACTCCAAGGTCAATATTCCGATTCGAACTTAACTGAGATTTTATGCCTGTCCACGTTACCTGCAAGTTTGAAGCTGATCTGAATAAAAATAAAGTTGCTATCGTGGTCACAACGTATTTTTTTATGCTCAAGGGCAGGTAACTCCAAGGCAAATATTCCGATTCGGCCCAAAATCGAACTTAACCGAGATTTTATGTCTGTCCACCTTACCTGCAGGTTTGAAGCTGATCTGAAAAAAATTCAAGTCGCTATCGTAGTCGCAACATTTTCCCTAATTAAGTCTATGGGCAAATTTTTTGTCGCTCAAGGTCACGTAACTCCGAGGTCAATATTCCGATTCGGCCCAAAATTAAACTTAACCGAGATTTTATGCCTGTCCTCGTTACCTGCAAGTTTGAAGCTGATATGAATAAAAATAAAGTTGCTATCGTGGTCACAACGTATTTTTTTATGCTCAAGGGCAGGTAACTCCAAGGCAAATAATCCGATTCGGCCCAAAATCGAACTTAACCGAGATTTTATGTCTGTCCTGGTTACCTGCAACTTTGAAGCTGATCTGAAAAAAATTCAAGTCGCTATCGTAGTCACAACATTTTCCCTATGTTAAGTCTATGGGCAAATTTTTTGTCGCTCAAGGTCACGTAACTCCGAGGTCAATATTCCGATTCGGCCCAAAATCGAACTTAACCGGGATTTTATGCCTGTCCTCGTTACCTGCAAGTTTGAAGCTGATCTGAATAAAAATAAAGTTGCTATCGTGGTCACAACGTATTTTTTCATGCTCAAGGGCATGTAACTCCAAGGCAAATAATCCGATTCGGCCCAAAATCGAACTTAACCGTGATTTTATGTCTGTCCTCGTTACCTGCAAGTTTGAAGCTGATCTGAAAAAAATTCAAGTTGCTATCGTAGTCACAACATTTTCCCTATGTTAAGTCTATGGGCAAATTTTTTGTTGCTCAAGGTCACGTAACTCCGAGGTCAATATTCCGATTCTGCCCAAAATCGAACTTAACCGAGATTTTATGCCTGTCCTCGTTACTAGCTACAGTGATGACAACATTTTCCCCATGTTAAGTCGATAGGCAATTTTTCGGGCGCTCAAGGGGATGTAACTCTTGAGTGAATTATCTGATTCGGCCCAAAATCGAACTTGACCGAGATTTTATGCCTGTACTGGTTATCTGCAAGAATGAAGTCGATCAGAAAAAAATTGACGGAGCTAGAGTGATGACGAGCTTTTTTCTATGTGAAGTCTATGGGAGCTAGATGTTGCCATGGCAACCAGAGTTCCACTCAGATCTGCCTGAAAACCTAATGAAGCCTTTCCACTTGCCCAATAATGGGACACATGAAATTTGATCAAAGTTGGCCAAGTAGTCTTTAAGATATACATTTTTGAAATTCCCATTAACCCTAATGCAAAAACACACAAGGGCAGGTAACTCCTAAGTGAATGATCCGATTCTGCCAGTTATCGAACTTGAGCGAGATTTCATGGCTGTGCTGGTTATCTGCAAGAATAAAGCCAATCTGAAAATAATTGAAGCAGCTACGGTGATGACAACATTCTCCCCATGTTAAGTCAATAGGCAATTTTTTCAATGCTCAAGGGCACGTGACTCCTGAGTGAATGATCAGATTCAGCCCAAAATCGAACTTGATCGAGATTTCATGCCTGTCCTCGTTATCTGCAAGAATGAAGTCGATCAGAAAAAAATTGACGGAGCTAGAGTGATGACAAGCTTTTTCCTAACGCTCAAGGGCACGTAACTCCTGAGTGAATAATCCGATTCAGCCCAAAATCGAACTTGATCGAGATTTCATGCCTGTCCTCGTTATCTGCAAGAATGAAGACGATCAGAAAAAAATTGACGGAGCTAGAGTGATGACAAACTTTTTCCTATGTTAAGTCTATGGGAGCTATTTGTTGCCATGGCAACCAGAGTTCCAATCCGATCTGCCCGAAAACAGTATGCAGCCTTTCCCCCTACCTGATAATGCTTCACATTAAATTTGATCCAGATTGGCCCACTGGTTCCGGAGATATACTTCTTTGAAAGTGTGGACGACGACGGACGACGGCTCGTGGTATACTAATACCTCACATGAGCCTTCGGCTCAGGTGAGCTAAAAATGCAAGAGTTGTCTTCCTTGTTCATGACACATCGTCTACGTGTAATGAATGCACCTGTGAAGTTTCATGAATATATTCCATACGGTTTAGGAGTTATGGCCCGGACACGACATACCATTTAACTATATATGGATGTAAGTCAAGGGCAGATAATTCAACAAACTAAACAAGCAGGAGTTGTCTTCCTTGTTCATGACACATGGTATGAGTGTGATGAATGCACCTGTGAAGTTTCATGAATATATTCCATACGGTTTAGGAGTTATGGCCTGGACACGACATACCATTTGACAATATATGGATGTAAGTCAAGGGCAGATAATTCAAAAACTAAACAAGCAGGAGTTGTCTTCCTTGTTCATGACACATCGTCTCAGTGTTGTGAATGCACCTGTGAAGTTTCATGAATATATTCCATACGGTTTAGGAGTTGTGGCCCGGACACAGTTTACTATATGGTACTAAGTCAAGGGCAGATAATTCAAAAACCAAAAAAGCAAGAGTTGTCTTCCTTGTTCATGACATATCGTCTCAGTGTGATTAATGCAACTGTGAAGTTTCATGAATATATTCCATACGGTTTAGGAGTTATGGCCCGGACACGATGTCACCGGATGAACGAACGGACGGACGGACAGGGGTAAAACTTAATGCCCTTCCGGTATTCTCCGAATAAGCGGGGGCATAAAAAATCTAAACCATACTGTTCACCTGTGGAAAAAAAATCAGCTTTATCCATTTGAGAAATTATGCAAAAACGTGACTGACTTTGCCGCCGGACATTTTTGTGTATACCAGTATTTACTTCATCACTGCATGCACCGGGTAAACACCAATATGGCGGCTTGAGACATGGAAAAGAGACTTTTATTTGTCATTTTGTTTACAATTATTACAGGGCAATCGAACCAAACGGATAAAATAGATAAACTGATACTGTTGATGCTTCTTTAATTAATGTAGATAATTCATGAAATTAATACTCGTCTATCAAAAAATCCCCGCATGGCTTGTAATTACGTTGGTTCCCCACCCACTAGACATCGTAGGAAACGCCTCGGCAAGTCAGATGCTATAACGCGCCTCACTTATAATGCGGTCCCGATATGTGCACCCCGATAGGCCGGTTATAACGAGAATGCACTGTACTTTGTTTGTCTCAATAAAAGCTCTGCAGAGCGTATGTTATTTGTTTCGGATATGTGACGTTAAATAAACTTCTTTTTCTCTAAGCTTGTATGCCAGATATCTAAAAAACGATTTGAGCTATAGCCATGAAACCTTACAAACAAGTCCTAGTCACACCTCCCTGCCGGTAACTAAGGATAGGGTTCGCCGGCGTGACGTCACTGCCCGTAGCAACCGATAGGCCGCCATTTTTTGAGGTGAAAACAATAACAGAGCGACCGGCAATTACCCTTTAGATCGCTATCAATTACATTGAATAAAATCGTTTTTTTAACCTGAAAATGCATGTTACTGAAAGTAAAAATGATTAAAAATAAAGAATAACGAGGCGGGAAATTTCCATTTAGTGAAATAACAGCTGCCTGATAACCGATGTCTACGGACTAGTGTCAAGTGTTGTGTATTCGGAGGTGTCATGGACTCGGGAAATATACTCTATCCAAGTGTCAAGGTAGGTTTGACATTCTGTTTATTGTCAAAATAACACTGACTTCCACATCTGGGGCCCCTTTCAAAAAAAGGTTGTACGACTGATTTTCATCGTATCATGGTCGTACGAGAATCGTACGACCAAAAATGACTTTCAAGAAAAAAATCCGGTTTCAAAAAAGTTATCGTATCGTGTCATTTACGATGAAATCCACGATCACTTTAGACCACTCGTAGAATTTACGATTTTGTCGCTGTAGAATCCAAATATTTACAAATTTAATTTGCAATATTCGCGCAATTATTAACATTCATCCAACAATATTCGTACCGATTTTCTTAGTAAAATATTAAGTTTTACTCTAAATATATTAAAAACAATAGACCTACCACCATTTTCAAGCATGTATTTGCTCAACGAGAATCGTACGATTTTCGTACAGCGGAAACATTAATCGTAAGAGAGGGAATCAGTTGTTTTTTTCCTTTTAACACAAAGGCATTGTATGTTCCTAACATTCTGAAATATTGGCCGCTGTTCTTGTTGCAAGGCGAATGAATTATAATGCTCAAGAAAGAGTCTTTAAGGATACAGTCAACCCAATCGGTCGTTTAAGTGCCGATGAATTGATCTTGAGGTACAGATTAAGCAGTGTATTTTAGATCTGATAGGGATAACAACAGATGGGCTGCAACACCCCACCAGCAGAGGACATGCAGCTTCACCAATTATACAACTAACAACTGCTCTACGCTTCTCTGACACTGGCTGCTTCCAACGAGACGTTACAGATTTGGGTGGTATTTCAATATCCTCTGTATTTCAAGTGTTTCACGGGCTACAGCAATGAAAGTGAAAGATAATATAATTTTCCCAACTGATCCGGAGAAAATTCGAAGAATCAAAGCAATACAGGCCGAAAGTACATTGTAGATCTGCTAGCAGTAGAGCTACAACCAAAGCAGGTGAGCTACAACACTCCATCAAAAGAGGGCATGCAATCTCGCCAATTATACATCTAACAACTGCTCTACGCTTCTATGCCACTGGCTGCTTCGAACGAGAAGCTGCACATTTGCATTGCATTTTATTATCCTCTATTTCAATGTGTTTTTCAAGTGTTTTGCAAGCTATAGCCATAAAAGTGAGAGATATTTGAAATGGATGGACATAAAGCCATGGTTATTAATCCCAGTAACCGCTGCAGGAACAAGACCTCAATAGCGGTATAGTTTATCAGAATGTAGGACGATTTGGCCAGCGGACGATTTGGCCCGGACGATTTGGCCTAGGACAATTCGGCCTAGGACGATTTGGCCAGCCAAAAATATTGGGTAGGACAATTTGGCCAGATTATCATAATGACTAGTCTAAACTGAAAATTAATGTTTTAGGTTTGTTTTTAATATACTGTTATGTTTGAATATGTGGAAGGAACATTTCAAAGAAGATTTTAAACAATTAGATTTTTTTGTTGTTGTTTTTAAACTATATAACGTTTGCCTTGAGAAATTCTTATGAGCAAATAAATAAAAATGGTTAACTATAATCCCACAACACCTAAAAATACAATAAAATAAAATAATAATAATAAATAAATAAATAATAAAATAAATTTAATGGTTTTGTTTAAAATGGCTGGTTCATTGGCTGATTGATTTGTTTACTGATCTTGGTTTCTTTAATTACCTTTTTAAATATCTTTTTCAAACTTTAATTGTTGGTTTTGTTTGTATGTATAAGTGACAACTTTTAATTGCTATTAAAATCTAAAAAAAAAATCATAGTGTATCCTCACATTTTCATTAAATAGTTTGTTAACACATTAAAACATTTAGTGACATACATGTAATTGCAATTACTGAAAGATCATAGAAAATCAAAAGGTTTTGTTTGTTCTTGCGTCATAAACAAATTGCAATATAAAGCACATGTATCATGATTTCATGAAGTTAGATTTCAATGATTCCATGCATGTTTAACAATGGAGATCACTACTACTAATATGACCTAAATAGTGTTGACTGGGCTCAGATTCTATAAATGAGCAGAAAATATGTAATGATGTGTAAAACTGCTAGGAGAAATCAATTTGGCCAAATTGTCCTACCCAGTATTTTTGGCTGGCCAAATTGTCCTAGGCCGAATTGTCCTAGGCCAAATCGTCCGGGCCAAATCGTCCGCTGGCCAAATTGTCCGCCCACCAGTTTATCAACGACCTCTGAGAGTTCAACGTTCAAGCGTGGCAAGACTATTCCATGTTTCAGGGGAAGACGGGTTTCGGATTTCTTTTATTCACAGGATTTTAAAATTATAAATAAGTTTTTTGATAATGTCATTATGTAGAAGTCGTTGGCAAGTGGCTAGTATGATGCAGTACGAATCTCAGTAAAACTATACCTGCCAATGAAAAATCCCAACTGAAGGCGACTTACCTAAAACACGGACTAGTCCAAAATTAAAAGTGCAGTCACGTCTCACTGAGTTTTGAAGGACTATACAATTCTTGTCGTCGGCGTACACGCTGTGTTGTGAAAATATTAGATGACATGTGGATGTCACGCTTCAGATTTGACGACAAAATTTGGGGAAGTTTTCAGTATTCAACGCGGAAATACATTTTGATCACAGTTGCCACTGCGTGTCTCCATTAGATGTGGGTTCGAATTTAATTTTTGGATGTGAACATGGATGATAATGATGCCGATGGTGATAATGATAACAGTAATTGGTACTTAAACTGGCAGAGCTGTGAGACAACAAGTGATAGACAATAAGTTTAACTTAAAACGTACTTAAACGATCTATTGGGTTGAGTCTATCTACTTTCTTGTGTCTACGTTGTGCTGACGCGTCGAAAAACACGAATCAATCAATAATAAATACTATTTAGATGCTTAAATTTCAGGAATAAAGAGATAATTGCTCAAACTAAATTGAAATAACCAGCCTGTCGGGTTTCTCAAATTCTTGAAAAATTAAAAAGTAAGAGGTAATACGTTGTGCAAAACAAATGACATCGTAAACTAAAATGGCAAGGGTCTTCGGCCATCGGGAATTAAAGAAATAGAATGGGCTACATGGTGATTCAACGCAGAGCTGAAACCGGTCACACACGAGTACTGGTAAACCGTTAAGAAGACCTAAGCCTGCCCAGGCAAAGCGGTGCGAGTCGGACTGTCCATGCTTATAAACACTATTGGTTTAATTGTGTGACAGGGCTTGAGATGTCATTTCATATCAATGTCGGGTAAAAGTCCCAAAAAATTGGAAGCAACGCCTCCAAAATGACCTCTCTAGTGTTAACGGGGACGTTAAACCTCAAATCAAACAAACGACATTGTTTACGAATTATCGTAGGACTAAAATCTACAATTTATTCTAAGAGAATCGTACGATTTTTTTGTGAAAGCCTTGCACGAGAATCGTAAGAAAATCGTAAGATCGTCGTACGAAGGATCGTACGATTTGTTTCTTTGAAAGAGGCCCCTGGGTCCACACTGTTTGCTGGTCATTTCTGCAAATAGTGTGAACCCAGATCAGATTGCTAAGAGGAGCTGTCTGATCTGAGTCCACACTGTTTGTCTGTAAAAAATCGTTGACTGCCGGTAGCATTAAGTCATTTCTGCAAACAGTGTGAACCCAGATCAGACTGCTCATCTGATCTGGGTCCATACTGTTTGCATGTCATATGTCATTTCTGCAAATAGTGTGAACCCAGATCAGATTGCTCAGAGGAGCTGTCTGATCTGAGTCCACACTGTTTGCCTGTAAAAAAAAATTGATGCCTGCTGGTGGCTTTAAAAGTCATTTCTGCAAACACTGTGGCCCCAGATCAGACTGCTCATTTGATCTGGGTCCACACTGTTTACATGTCATTTCTGCAAATAGTGTGAACCCAGAGCAGATTGCTAAGAGGAGGTGTCTGATCTAAGTCCACACTGTTTGCCTGTTAAAAAAATTGTTGCCTGCTGGTAGCTTTAAAACAGTGTGGATCCAGACCAGACTGCTCATTTGATCTGGGTCCACACTGTTTGCATGTCATTTTTTGCAATTAGTGTAAACACAGATCAGACTGCTCAGTGGAGCTTTCTGATCTGAGTCCACACTGTTTGCCTGTAAAAAACTCAAATCAATGCTAAGCTTGCTTATTTAATTATCCAGGGCCAGTTGTTCAAAGCATTGTTAGCCTAACAAGGTCGTTAAGAGATTAAATTTGATCATTGTATTATGGTAACAAAATTAACTGATATTTTTTTATGAAAAAATGTGAGAAGCTTCCCGCATTTTGTCAACAAAAAAATATTGGTGTATATGACCAGTTAACGTTGAAATATTAGTGAAGTGTTATATAGCTAAGTAGACTGTTAGTTTTGAACAACTGGCCCCTGGTTATTATTTAAAAAATATGATGGGAATGGTCAGAATGCCTACACATATTTATTTGTCAAGTAATCAATTTCATACAATTCCATCTCCAAGATTTGTCAGAATAGCACAAGAACGTACACATATGTCAATACTAGCAGGCCATTATCCACCGAGACCGTCTCTCTGGATGTTTTTCTCCATTTGGGAACTGATAAAACGATAGCTTTTTATCCAGTTGTAAATGATGATTTGTACAACCACCTGCACTACAGATTTTTGGCATGTTTTATCAAAATTGTAAGAAATATGCTTGTGACTTGGGTTTTATTTACACTATTTGCTTATTCAAAATGGCGTTTGTATTCACCCGCGTGCTCGTTGCTATCACATGACAAACGAAAGTACCCGGATGACCGGCGAACCCTATAAGTTATCCTTAGGCTGACATGACAGGGCGATGATGCTTCTTAAATACTTAAATATTTGCCTCTTCTCACCTCTAATAAAAGTTCAATTGTGAAAATTATGCTTACATAGTTAAAATACTGAACATTACAATTACCATTTTCAACAACACCTTGTTGCTGCAGTGTCTTATCATCTTCTAAAGCCCTCCCTGTTCGTACAAGAACAATCTTATGGTAGATGGCATCTTTCATACTGTCAGATGGGCCAAAAAAGTGAGATAAAGCAACCACTTTCAGATTGTCTACAGTGGACTCTGGATTGAATGAGGAGGTAAAATCGATTCCATTCATTCCGCATATTCTTATTTTCATTTTCGAAGGCGGAAAAATGCTGGAATCTGATACAAACATCGCGAAAATTGAACTTTAATTGAGTTTGGTAGCAACTAAAGTGGTTGGAGATTTTATTTTTTCAAAGAGATCATGCAAGGGAAGCAACTCATGTCACTGATAAAGTGCTGTACAATACCGGCATTGAATGAGGCCGGGTCGTTTCTATCTATCTATCTATCTTCTGATACTGCGTCGGTCACATTTGACCATTACCGCAGGTGTATATTACATACACTCCAGGTTTTGCAGGATGAAAGCCTTCACAGTAATCATGTAATTACGGTAGGGATCTTTAACCTGCACAGGGGATGGTTCTCCCTGCACAGGGGGCCTCCAGTTAACGTCCCGATCCGAAGGACGGTGCACTTTATGACATTCATCCCTGCAAATGATGCCAATGGAGCGTGTTCGGACACCGAAATTTTATCGCCGCTGCCGGGGATCGAACCCGGGACCTCTAGCATCAGAGGCAAGTGCACTTTTTCTGCCCATCTGAAAGTATGCAAGTGCCCGTGGGTCGTTTCGCCGGGTCATTTCGCCCCGAGTCGTTTCGCCCTGCTTTAGGTTTGAGCACAGGAGCTTGAAGTTCTGTCCATAAATAATTCATAATGTCCAAAAACAAAAGTGACAGTAAGCCATTTCGTTCTTTGAAATTGCTTCTGGAGCTTTTGTATTTGAACATTTTCAGCACGTTTGATGGACCAAACTTCAAGCGCGTGTGGTTTGAGTCGATTCGCCCTCATGAGGGCTCATTAACCCGATGTGATAACATTCCTATGTAATATATGACAAAATTTGGTATATCTATTTCAAACATAGATTGCAAATGCGTACTCGTATCATCGAGGCGGCTCAAACTGTCCCACAACGTATGATTTGGAGTATAACCATGAAAATATTGTATAGGGTACCTATATAACCCCCACATCTTATTAGGTTTAACGACTTAACCATTAATATATTAGTTATCAAGATCTATACTTGCAATGTAAGGGAAAGAACACAAAAATATTGTTCAAAGAATACACAATCAAAATTTATGTCATATTCAATCCAAAATGAGATAAGTCCACTATTTCTTTCAATTCACTTTTTTTCTTATTTTCTTTCTTTCTCTATTAAATGATTTTCTCACCTTCTTTAATTGTGCGCGATAAGTGTTCGTGTTGATTTATATTAACTGAAGATTTTCACACCTGAATCGAGATGGGCCGGTATCCATTGTTTAACAAAATGTCATTATGGATTAACACCATATCAATTAACGCAGACAAGACATCATAAAGACACGTGCCGAAGTGTAAAGTCATTAAAATTCACACGTTGATCTCCATTCATTTGTATTTATTTGGTTTGATTGAATTAAGAAGATCAGACATCAAAGAACATTAATGTCAAAAACTCCTGCCGTATTCTATTATCCTCAAAAGAAACTTAAAATTCGGTCCTTATAACCCCCAAGTTATAGACATACTTTACATATGGTCATTTTTCACAATGGCGAAAAGTGTGTTCTGGGAAATGTAAAACGGACTGCATATATATACTGCGAGGTAATCTTATTATTTCTCCCTTCTAGGTGGTCTTTCCTAGTTTCCGTGCTACCGAGTGTTTTCCACCTCTCTCTCTCTCTCTCTCTCTCTCTCTCTCTCTCTCTCTTTGAAGATATTACGTTTTTGAAAGTATCAGCAATTTTATGTCTTGCATAAAGATGCAAATATTTGCTTATAACTTACCCGTGCGATCTATTTTTTTTTTCACACCTCAAAACTGGCTACTTTTCTGTTCAAGACCTGTGGTCGCTTTCTTTTTCGTACTTCAAACATAGGTTGGTAGCGCACAACCTATGTCTTGGAGCAGAAAGAAGAAAAATAATGCATACCCCATTACCTACCCCTACCCCCCACCCCCCACCCCCCCCCCCCATAAATCCCAGTTGTCTTTCTGATGAAAATCCGTGATAGTTTTCTTATTCATACTGCAAAAATAAATCGTTGGCGCTCGTTAGAACCGCCTCGTTGAGGATGGGGTTTAAAGGGGGTGAAACTGGCTACTCGTTACGAAAACTCGCCTATGCAAATGCATTGTAAACTTGACCACTGAAAAACAAAATAATTAAGATGAAAAATTGTGATATTTTTCTTACTTCTGCTGAAAATATAGATTGTGGGTACTCGTTAGAACCACCTCAGTTTTACTATGTAAAAGCGGGGTTCAATGGGGTGAAACTTATATAGGTGGGTTTTCGTGATGTTTTCTGATGAAGATCTTCAAGTGCACAACTTATGTCTTGGAGCGGAACGAAGAAAAATAATGTATACCTCATAAACCCCAGTTTTCTCTCTGATGAAAATCCGCGATAGTTCTAATGAATACCCACAACCTATGTCTTAGAATTGAGGTTTAACGTCGACGTCCACACTATTGAGGTCATTTTGGAGACGTTGCTTCCAATTTTGTGGGACTTTTACCTGACACTGAGATGAAATGACATCTCAAGCCCTGCCACCCAATGAAAGCAAAAGGCGTATATGCACTGGGCAGTCCGGCTCACACCGCTTTGCCTGGGCTGCCTTAGTCCTAAGCGGTTTACCAGTACTCAAGAGTGATCAGTTCAGCTCTGCATGGAAGAAACGTGCATCCCAGTCTATTTCTCCAAGCCCCGTGTGTGGGGGCGAAGAAAAAGAATGTGTTCATATTGAATTGTTCCGTCAAATTTAGATTGTTCATCAGTTCGGAACAATAAACTACCATTCATGGCTCAGACCCTACCTTATTTATTTGATTTTGGGTTAAACTACCCCCATCAAAGTAGAAGTAAAACAAAGATCAGGAATTGATACAATTAACTTACTCCACCCATAAAAGACACCAAAGGGAAAGAAATACAAACATTAAGCGACCAGACCATAATGGAAACCTAAACAAAGGAAGGCCATAAGGACAGTTACTTTCCCACAAAATGGCCATATGGCCATCCAAAACCAAAAGACACAAGTGATACACACAGTAAGTAACATACAACAACATAAATAAATCGCCACAGAAGAGCCGCCTTGGAACGGTCAGTGGAATGTTTCCACTGGGGGGCTTAAATCGATTTTACGTGGCCACAATCCTCGCCCTTACTTCCGTCGCGATTAAGACAACTCTGTTTAGGTCATTTTGCCACCCAATGGTACCAACACTGTTTTTTTATGCATGGGTGATTCGACTCGCACCGCTTTGCCTGGGTAGGCTTATATCTTCTAAGAGGATTACCAAATATTTCTTTTTTATATTTTGTTATTTGTTTTACGGCCCTTTCATGATTATATTTCTCTTATATCGAGTCGATGGTTAATCAGAGGAGGCGAAAACCGGAGTGCCTGAAGAAAAAAACACATACCCTTCCGTTGCAGAGCTTGGCGTCTGACATATGACCCAAGCCAGGCTCGAACCACAGCGGTGAGAGACCTAATTATTAAGTCTTGCTTTTTAAATGTTTCTGCTCCAAACACCTGACGAACAGGGTGCGATTATTGTGCACGGACCCATATTTCACATTTGACAAAATTATTTATGAACAAGAGCATTCACAATGTTGTAAGAGATGGAAATAGTGTGTGTTTTATACAAATATCCTAAAAATAAAGTAGAAACCGGGAGGAAATTGGTCCGTTCCGGTAAATTTACAAACACATATTACTTAATAATTATAGGTCCTTTTACACATTATGGAATAAAAAGTTGGTAACAAAGATAAATGGTCATTTTCAGGCATAAATTTTTCATCTTTACGCTACATTACGCATCATTACGCTATATTACGCAGCATTACGCTACGTTACGCTGCATTACGCATCATTACTGTTTTAAGGCAGACCCGAGTCGTTTCGCCCGTGAGTCGTTCCGCTCATGGGTAAGAACTTTAACTCGTTTTTAACCGGAAACCCCAAACTTTAGGGTGTGCAAAAGTTCAGCCATTTTTTCAAATAAATTTTCAAATAAATTTTGAAGAAACAATCTGACACCCTAAATTTTGAAATGTTGTTGTTGTTGTTTTCCAGTTTCCCCGTGTCGCGGGTCGTCAGCTGGTGGGATCCCAGGGAACGAATCCATGCTGGTACTACACCGTAGCCGTTCGGTGATACCCCTATTCCCCGTTGCCGGTGAACAGGGAGACCATCGCTGCTAGAAGCACGAAAATGTCTAGATTTCAATTTATTTAAAACCTCATTCGAATTTTTTATAGACCAAAACAGCTCCTGTGGTGAAATGGTGCCGGGACCTTTCTAGGTCTCGGTGCGGCTTATATTTTGTCTTCCCGTTTGCTTCAGGAGTGCATGTGTCCTGTCGCTAAAGGGCATCTTTATTTGCTTGAGTTTCTGGGCTAGGCGTCCTTCATTTTTCAAGGGCTGTGGATGTGTTGCACAGTTCCAATGTGAGCCTAGCTTTGTTTTGGTGCAACGTAGATTAGTTGTAATAATTTGGAACTCCATTCTAAAGGTTTGGCTACGTGATTGCACTGCGTTTAAGTTATAGCAGTGCTGTGCCTTGGGTTTTTGCGGTTTGCCACAAAGGGGTATGGGTTGTTTTGTGTAACAGAGTAGGCTCCGAGTTTGAACTTACCATGAAGGGGATCGTTTCTGAGCAGTTAATTTTGTTTGAAAGTTTTATTGCGATTTGGAAGACTTTTCTAAAGATTGCTATACACGTTTCCATGTTACGTGTTATGCACCTTATATCCAATCAGGGGATTCGAGACATTAAGTTTTTAGCCATTTTGTGGTGCTTATTTGCACCAAAAAATTGTAGAGTCCATCCATTTCTTTCTTCTTTCTTCTAGCTTGTAGCTTCAGCCGCATCTACACCGTCACGTCAGCACCCTGCCTATGGATGCCATCTACGCTTTTTGTATCAATTTTGATATTGGTATTTTTTTTTATTTGATTTTTGCATATTTTTGTAACGTATGTACATTTTTACATTATTTGGTCTCTGCCCCCAGCTTGAGTATATATGCGGGCGGATGTGTTCGCCCCGCCACGGACCTGTCTTGTTTGTATTTCTTGTGCTTTAAAGCTGGTGTTGTCCGTTTTGGGGGCAAGCCCACCCGCTCACAGTTGCTGGGAAGGACAGTTTCTGTACCTGCAAGATTGTGCTTGTAAATTTTATTTTGTGAATTTTTTTGTTTGTTCTGTACAGACAACATATAACATAGTGTGCCGGCCTCCGCCATATCGAGCCCAATTTTGTGTCTGATTTAGTTAGTGGGTGACTCCTATCGTGGAGGATGTGAAAAATATGTCAATCCTCTTTTCTGCATTTGCCGTCTTAAGTTATGAAAAAGTGGTGCCCTCCTCGACATAGGCTGCCGTATTCTGTGGGACCGGTAAGTGGGTCAATTTGAGCCGCCATGTTTGCATCTCATTATCGCATCCTACGTGAAGGAAGGCACCATAGGAGGAATGTGTATTCCTACCTAGCCATTCGGGGGCCCGAGACAACGTGTCCCGATCTCGTTAGCAACGTACATGTAGTTAGTACAGATTGTTATAATCATGCAGGTCGCATACAAGTGTTCGCCTGCGCACGTGCGCAGTCGAGCGCTCCTATGCGATCTTGTTTTTAATATTTCATATTTACAGTTAAAAGTGTTTGAATTCGCTTTTTGGAAGAAAACTCTTCTTCTTCTTCTTCTTCTTCTTCTTCTTCTTCTTCTTCTTCTTCTTCTTCTTCTTCTTCTTCTTCTTCTTCTTCTATCTCCAGAGTTTTTAAACTTTCTTTTTCTATACTATCCTCTCTACGGTATTCCTACCCAACAATAATCTCTCTTTTTCTATACTATCCTCTCTACGGTATTCCTACCCTACAACTATCGCTATATCTACCTATTTGTGCATTGCGTGGGTGGTTGTATGTTGTTTAGTTTTACGTGGGTGGTTGTGTGTTGATGCCTTCCTTTAGGGTCGCGCTAAGTCATGTCCTAATTAGTTATAGTTAATTGCCCTTATCTGTATAAATATGTGGCCGTCTTGACCGTCCGTTTTAATTACGGTCATGGCGCATTTGCTGTATTGGTAATTTCTATATTAAACGACAAGAGCAGTACGGAGGGCTGTTTGATGTACCAGGCGAGGTGCGTTTTTTCGGCCGTGTTGGTATGCGCGTGACGAGATATGATGTGGACTTGTGGGACAGAATGATGGCGTGAAATCCTGACGTGGTGCTTCTCCACATAGGCGAGAACGATATCAGTTATGCTCAGCAGGGGCATATCGGGCAGATGATCATGTCCCTTATTGGGTCTCTGGAGGCGGCGGGCATTACTGGCCTTGTTGGCGAGCTATTGCCTCGAGGGTCGTTTCGAAGCAATATCGATCCTTCTGGGCTCGAAGCGTTCCGGCGTCAGATTAATCAATTTCTGCGCCGGCGTCTGAAGCGGCGTTTCATTTTTTCCGAGTGCAAAATTGGGACAGCGATGGCCGCCTCCACAGGCACTATGACAGGGACCGTGTTCATCTGTCCAGGGAGGGCCAGAAGAGGTACCATGTGTGCTTAGAGAGGGCGTTTTTTTGCGATTTTCCTGCTAGTCAGGTGTTTACAAAAGGGTCTGGTAGGGTGACAATGGGCCAAAAAGTCCACTATTTCTGGTAGTAACCCATACCCCTCCGTATAACAAAACATGTCATATACCAAAATGTTCGTCAGCATCTGTAGTATCTGAAACTGCCGGCATAAATTGGCATAAATGATGGCGAGCTGAGAAATCCAAGATGGCGTCCAAGATGGCCGCCATAGCTGTAAATTCCAGTTTTTCGTAAAATATGAATATAAATACCACAAATCATCTTACAAACTTATTTTAATTTATTTTTCTGGTGAAGAAAGAAGATTTGTGCTAGAATATAGATCAACTTTTTAGGTTTGACTTGAAAACCGGTGAAAAAAATGATATTTTATTGTTTTTGTGTCTAGTTTCATAGGTGGTACATAAAAGAAATTCTGATGTTTCAAAATTTAAACAGTTATCTATTGTTTTATTTTAACTAAGACACTATTCTAAAATACATTTAACACTATTCTAAAATACATTTATGGTTGGTTATGACTTTTTTACCATCAATTTAGCCCCAGGATTACCCCACCCACTTATTTTTACCAGTAAAATTCAGTCACACAATATTGCCACAAATCATCTTACAAACTTATTTTAATTTATTTTTCTGTTAAAGAAAGACGATTTGTGCTAGAATATTGGTCAACATTTTGGGTTTGACTTGAAAACCGGTGAAATAAAAGACATTTCATCGTTTTTGTGTCTAGTTTCATAGGTGGTACATAAAGGCAATGCTGATGTTTCAAAATTTTAAACAATTTTTATTTATCTATTGTTTTATTTTAACTAAGACACTATTCTAATATACATTTAACACTATTTCCAAGTACATTTATGATTTCTTATGACTGTTTTACCATAAATTTAGCCCCAGGATTACCCCACCCACTCAGTTTACCAGTACAATTCATTCACATAATACTCACACTCAAGGGATTTGCAGGCGAGGATTTCATTTTAAACAACAAGTAGAAGAGGGCATTGAAACTAATGCTTAGTTCTGTTCTCATACTATATTATATGATCAGCCATTAGGAAACACCACCTCTTTATAACACTGTTTTCGGGATCTGAGCATTGACCGTCTTAATTAAGCAGTGCTATATCCAAACAAAATAGCAAAATAGTGTTTATCAAATTGATCCAAAATGACTTTCATTGTCATTTTTGCTGTGTAACTGGCTAGATATTTGGGGTTATAAAGTGTTATATCCAAAACTGTTATATAAAAACGTGTTATAAAGTGGATATGCTATGCAATCAGGTTATATTTTGTTTGATTTGAGGTACAACGTCCCCCGTCAACACTGTATCAGTCATTTTGCATTTTGGAGACATTGCTTCCAATTTTTTGTGGGACCTTCCGCGACATTGAGATGAAATGACACCTCAAGCCCCGCCACACATTTAAACCAAAAAGTTTTATATCCAAGGATGGTCCAACTCGCACCACTTTTCCTGGGCATGCTTAGAATCTCTAAGCAGTTTACTCTGTATACCCTAGGTCTACTGGGCTAGGCAAATTAATCTTAGATTTTGAAGCTCCCCATCAAATCGGTAGCTTATATGCACACCTGTGCACTAAAAAGAAATTGCTACTGCTTTAAGTAGCCCTGAGACATTTGACTCAGTCCCAAGATCTGAAATCTCTTGAAGCTGGAAGTCTGGTTTAGGCAGAACATGAATTGCCTTCTTCTTGCCTGTATTATGTAAAGAAGAGCAGGTATTACAACCCATAAGGCAATACAGACAGCATAATTGCCCTCTTATCTGGCTCTAGCTTCCTGAAAACAGTGTGAACTGGAATATACCGGGTGCAGTCAGCATGAATACCTCTTCTGCCTGTCATCAGCATAAAGTAGGTTAAAATGATGCACAAGTAGAAAGAAAACATCGGTATCAGAACTGACAACAAGAGAACCTGCAACGGCTAGTTGCAAATCATTCTACTATCAGCTTCTTCACGGTTGGAATAAAGTTCATGCTGAACAGGAACAACATGATAATAATAATAATAATAATAATAATCAACCTTATTTATAGAGGATAACACATTTAGTACTAGTACTAATCTTCCATGTGGCCCTCTTTTCCTAGACAGGAACCAGTACAAAGCAATGTGGATAAAGTTCCTTGCTCAAGGAAACAACAAATGGCGCTTGCGGGGATCGAACCGGCTACCTCTCGATCTCAAATCCGATGCTTTACCACTGCACCACAGCGCTCCATCAGCGGAAACTTCAGAGCCTTGTTCTTAAGTCAACCTGCACCAACAACAGTAGCATTCTTCTTAAGAAGCTCATGGCAATTTTCAGTAAGGTATCTAGTGTAAAGTTCTTGATTTTACTGTTTGAAAATATCTGTCAATCACCAGTTACTATATTTTTCCTCGTAGACACAGGCACGTGTGAAGAAACATTCTTTCCACACTTTTGTTGGGTCTGTGATTTGAGACTGTTTTCCTCATTCCTGTCAAAACCGACGTGAATGGTAAATAATGGTAAAAAGACTGTAAGACCAAAACATAGCAGCCATCTGTTGATATGTCAGTTTGAGACATGATGAATGCTGCAACATTTTAAGTACAGACATCCCGTCAAATACTACACAGCCAGCAAGTCTTTCTAGTTTTTCAAGGAAACTCGTTTTTGATTTTTATTATTGGTAGACATCATACATTCTTCATCTGTAAACAAACTCGCGTGATCATGAGCATTTTTGAAAGACAAGACCCTGAATGAATGAATTGATGTATAGAGAGCATATATCTCTTCACCGGTGGCAGTCAGTTCCTCAGACTGGTTTTCCCAGACACCTGTGCCATTGACCTGATATCACTCATAGTCTGGAGTTTTGACCCAGGCAAAGGCTCATAAGACTGTTCTTTGGACTGCCTAACTAGCTATGGGTATGAGTCTTTCCTGCATGAATGACTCAAATGGCTTTTGACCCATTTTATGGCAACTTATCAAACTTCTTATTGTATCTCTTATCTCTTGAGGAACTTCATCTCCAGTAGCTATATTGTCGAAATGTCTTCGCCCCCCACCCCCACCCACCGCCCATCAGGTGCATGATGCTTCCACGCAGAGCTGAAACCGACCGCACATGGGTATTGGTAAACCCCTTAGAGGATCTAAGCCTGTCCAGGCAAAGCGGTGCAAGTCGGACCGTCCATGCTTACAAGCTGTATTGGTTTCAGTTTCAGGTTTTCCAGTTCACACTGTTTTCAGGAAGCTAGAGCCAGATGAAAGGGCGATTATGCTGTCTGCATTGCCTTACAGGATGTGATACCTGCTCTTCTTTACATAGTATAGGCAAGAGGATTGCCTAAATCAGACTTCAAGCTTCAAGAGATTTCAGATCTTGGTATTGAGTCAAATGTCTCAGGGCCAGTTAAGGCAGCAGCAATTTTTCTGTAGGTTTGCTGTTCAGTCAAGCACATTAGACAACAATGGTGCTCCAAAAACCCGGAGTTAGACCTAGTCATCTACCACCAACTAATAGTTTTTTGCTCCATTTGTACAGGTGTACATATCAGCTACTGATTTGATGGGGGAGCTATTTAATCTAAGATTAATTTGCCTAGCCCTATAGACCTAGGGCATATGGTTGATCCTGAAACTGGGTTATTCATTCCACAGCTCATAACACAGATGCAAGCAGCCTCTCTCTTTTAACTAATATGGTTGTAAATAGCCTGATCAGTGTAGTGATGACTGCATTTGCTCATAGAAAGTACAACCGTGTACTCAAGCTTGCAAGTAGTAAAGCATGTTTGAATAGGTCTTACATTTGTAAGCGCCTAAATGGTGATCAGGAGGACACGGGTTCGATACCTGCTGGGGTCGGTAACATTCTTTCGTGGAGATTAATCATGAAATCCTTTCAATGGTCATTCTCTCCTTTCCGCTGATTCAAGAAGGGCAGTTTCAGTTTCTGGCGAAAGAATGTGCACTGTTCTGGTTAATCACTTACGTATAAGCCTGCACAGGAAAAGTGTGGATAAGTAAACTGACAAGCTCAAAAATGACCTAAATATTGTTGACTGGGCCGTTAAACCCCAATACAAACAAGCAAACTAACATTTGTAAGTTGCCCCCGCCCATCGGGGCATGCAGAAATAGATTGGGATGCATGGTGCTTCCACGAAGAGCTGAATCTGACCACACACGAGTACTGGTAAACCGCTTTTAAGAAGGACTAAGCCTGCCCAGGCAAAGCGGTGTGTGTCAGATCGTCCAATGCATATAAGCCTTCTGGTTTCATTGGGTGGTAGGGCTTGAGATGTCATTCCATCTCAATGTCAGATAAAAGTTCCACAAAATTGGAAGCAACATCTCCAAAATGACTTTAATAATGTCGACGGGGACGTTAAACCCCATTCAAACAAACAAACAAACAAACAAACAAAAAACTAACATTTGTAAGAACTTGTTTACAATACTAGCTCATATTTGTACCGAGGACTATGACAGTTTTAAATCATGTACTTGGAGTCTGATATGGCCTATTAGTACAGCACAATCATTTTATAACACATTTTTATATAACACTGTTCAAAGCCCAAACCCCTAACTATTTGCATAGAAAAAAAAATGACAAAAAACATGTAAAGGAACTTCTTTTACACTATTCTACCTTTTTCTTGGACATAACACTGTTTAACTAAGAGGTTTATGCTTGGATTCAGAAAACAGTATTATAAAGAGGTGGTGTTTCAAATGGCTAAATACATAACATTACGAAAACACGCATAATTCAAATCCATTGGAAGATTTTACTACCACCCCCCCCCCCCCCCCAAAAAAAAAAAATCCAGATAATAATGATATTTTTCTTATTTCTGTTCAAAACATAGATTGTGGGGACTCTTTAGAACCCTCTCAATGTGGCGATGCTGTCAAACACCACAAGCTATGTCCTTAAGCATAAATTCGAAAAATAATGCTTACCCCTGAAAACCCTAGTTTTCTATAAAACAAAGTGAGGTTCAAGGGGGTCAAAAACATATGGGCATGTTTTTGAGACGATATGAAAACAGAACTAAGCATTATTGTGAATGTCCTCTGCTACTTAATTGTCTAAAATGAAGCACACACCTACAAATCCCTTGTGTGTGCGCATTTATGTGAATGAATTTTACTGGTAAACTGAGTGGGTGGGGTAATCCTGGGGCTAAATTGATGGTAAAAAAGTCATAACCAACCATAAATGTATATTAAAATAGTGTTAAATGTATTTTAGAATAGTGTCTTAGTTAAAATAAAACAATAGATATGTAAAAACTGTTTAAATTTTGAAACATCAGAATTTCTTTTATGTACCACCTATGAAACTAAACACAAAAACAATAAAATATCATTTTTTTCACCGGTTTTCAAGTCAAACCTAAAAAGTTGATCTATATTCTAGCACAAATCTTCTTTCTACACCAGAAAAATAAATTAAAATAAGTTTGTAAGATGATTTGTGGTATTTATATTCATATTTTACGAAAAACTGGAATTTACAGCTATGGCGGCCATCTTGGACGCCATCTTGGATTTCTCAGCTCGCCATTATTTATGCCAATTTATGCCGACAGTTTCAGATACTACGGATCCTGACGAACATTTTGGTATATGACTTGTCTTGTTATACGGGGGTGGGGGGGGGGGGTTAGGGTTCCCATTTTTTGGTCCAGATTGTCACCCTACCAGTCCCAGATCATTCCGTTTGGGTAACCTTATAATGTACATCCTTTATCCGAAAGCGAAAGTTGCGAAAAAAAGAAAAGAAAAAGAGATGTGATAAGGCGTATTGTTTCTTATTTCTGTCCCACTTATTTATACGCGTTCCTGAAGGAAAGGCGTTTGTTTGATAGTGTGCTGTTGTTCCGTTTTCCTTTGGGTTGTGTGGCTCCCGATCAGCCAGGATTTTGATACAGCGCTCCTAAGTGCAAAGTCCAAGGACCACAACCACAGCGTTACATCTCGTCCTAACCTCCCGTTCACCTCACCCCCCTCAGGAGGGCCCGGGCGATGGATTTCCCTTGTGGTGGATCCATGCCCAGTCCTGGCGTGCGCTCGTGTGGTCCTCTTTCGGGCTGTGTGGCTTCTGACCAGCTAGGATTTTAGTGTAGCGCTCAAAAATGCAAAGCCAGTGGGCCGCAACCACAACGCTACTCCTCGTCCTAACCTCTCGCTTGCCACACCCCCTCGGGAGGGTGGGTCGGGGCTATGGATTTTCCTTATGGCGGGTTCATGCTCCGTTCTGTCATGGTCTTCTCACAGGGATCGCTGTCACCGGCAGGCACCCATAAGTGCAAAGCTAAGCCGCAACCACACATTTTGAAATGTAGGCCTATTTGTGCTATATATAAAGTGGAAGAGTCCATTAATTACAAAATGGGTTACAATTTTGACCACTGCAGAAACGCCTCTCTGTACTTAATGATAGGGCAGCTGTGTTTATACAGAACAGAATATTTTTTATTTCCAATCATGGACCATTTCGGGCAGAGAAAAATATACATATGATTGTGGGTAAATAACAAAAAAAAAAAAAAAAACAACAACAACAACAAAAAAAACATACAGGCAAAACAATTACAATTGTTATTCTTACACTGTAGGAATACTGGTGTGCCTGTAGAAATTTATGTTATTGATATGTAATGCATTCTTCTGTCCATACAAAGAATAAGATAACGACCCAAATAGCCTAGGACGTCCATATTTTCTTGTAGCAATATCCATTTAGCTTTATCTTCAGCCTTAAGCAAAATAAAATTTGGATTATTGCAGAAAATATTTGTATAAACAGCTGCCCTTCAGAATCAGAATCAGAATTGTTACTGGTGACACATCAAATGACATTCATACACCAGGACCTGTGATATGGGAAGTTAGTCCTTAGCTCTAACCAAAGAGGTAAACTTAGTTACATAGTCATCAGCACCTTCAGCTGTGGAAATAATCGAATCGGGAAGAGATTCCAATCTCTAATGGTTCGGGGGAAGAACAATTCATTTTTTTTTCCATTGACGTCAGTGGTGACGTCGCCATAAATGAGGATAAAAATTGTTTATCATGTTTAAATAGTTGCTGTTCCAATGCTACACATATAACACAATAAAGCTTTTTTTTTATTGCATTAATCATTTAAGTTTCTATCTATGCCAGTTTTACCAAAATCGAATGAGCAGAATTTTCTTGCAAACGTCAATATACATTAAGGTCTGTGAGATTTTTGCTTTCGATGACATTAATTTGGCACCTGACTGTAGTTCTATCCTTTTGGGATCAGTTTGTTTGTTTGCTTTGGAGTTTACCGACCCATGCAGCACTGTTTAGCTTATTTCGAGCCAATCAGTTTATCTAACCACACTGAGCAGGCTTATGCAAAATGGGGTTAATTAGTTTGGTGCATATAGCAGAAACTGATAACTGCCCTTTTTGAGCCTGACAACTGCCCCTTTTGAGCAGTCAGAAGACAGAGAACGATTCTAGAAATTAGTTCATGATCAATATACACACAAGAATGTTGGCGACCCGGTGGAATCGAGCCTGCGACCCCCTGATCACCAATCAAACGCGCGTACGTATTTCACCATGGCACAATTATAGTTTTTAGTTAGTTTGGCATCCATGATCCTTTCGCTCATTCATTGCGATAACACATCAGTGTCACATAGTGCATTCTTTCATATCTCGAAAACGGTTATTTTTCTGATGCAATTTGTTATAATTCTCTTAAAAATTCTTCAAACATAGGTTGTGGGTGCGTCATTGAGATGGTACTAACGAGTGCCCCCAACATATTTTCTTTCTTTCTACTTATACTGCGATCGGTCACATTTCATACACTCCGGGTTGCAGGGTTGAAAGCCTACAAAGTAAAAATGTAATTATGGTATATAAGGGTCTTTAACCTACACATGAGATGACTCTTCCTGCACAGGAGGCCTCCAGTTAACGTCCAGATCCGAAAAACGGTGCAGTTTTTTGGAATTCATCCCTGCAAATGATGCCAATTGAGCGTGTACGGACACCGAAATAATCACCGCATCCGGGGATCGAACCGGGGGCCTCTGGCATCAGTGGCAAGTGCACTGACCACTGAGCTATCACACGCCTTCTGAGCTATCACGCTCCATATGCCTTGGAGCAGAAATAAGAAAGATAATGTATACCCCTGTTAACCCCAGTTTTCTCTGTATAATATGGTGTTTGCGAGGATGTTTATTACACGGGCTTGTTAAAGTGATGTTCTACATGGGTTAGTTTTTGACAAGGGTAACCTTAATTCGTAGATGTATTGATAATGCTAATACCGGGTCGATAATCACCATGGAAGTTAGAATATGGATTGTTTTTGACGCAGAACGGGGAGAAGTTATACCGCCGCCACACAACATTTAAGGGGAATGGGTAAATCTTCAGGGGAGGCAACTGCTGCAAAAGTCTTTTTGTCTCACATGTCAATAGGGACAATTCTTAAAGGAAAGACTTTGCTCCTGAGGAACAAATTCTTTCCTTTAAGAGTTGGCCCCTTTTTCCGTGGAACAGGGCTTATAGAAAAGCGAACAGGAAGTCCCGAAAGTTGTCCCACCTTTGAAAAATGGCGGAAAAAATCTGCCAGATGTTCCCATTCCCCTTAAATCTAAATACAGGAAAATAAAATACAGTAAAATTCCGCTATTAAAACCACCTAAAATTAAGACTAAATCTGCTTTTAAAAACTTACGAGACGTGTGCAATTACTAATTCTTTTTTTTTTTTTTCCTGAAAGAAGTGTCTTCTAATCATGGACCACCTTTGGGACTGTTCAAAAGTGGTCTTAAAGACCACTTTTGAACAGTTCCAAAGGTGGTCCACTTTTGAACAGTCCCAAAGGTGGTCCTAATATAGGAATGTTACTGTACAGCATACAGAATGCAATAGGATACATAGATTGAATCTTGTTAACCATGATGCAAATACTGTCCTTGGTTCCATATTGCTTTTCTTTTTTCTTTCTTTTTTTTTTCAACTCAGCCATGATCGGATAAATGTTGTCGTAAGAACTAACCCTGGGTACCAGCTGAAGCATGTCACTTCTGCGGTGAAGAAATAGAGAAAAAAAAACGTGAACCAGGAATGGCTTGAAAAAGAGAAGACAAAAGAAGGATACCATCGGCGTAGTGTCCATTGGCTTATTAAGCATACACGCGCGTAATGTAAGATATAATCCCCTACATTATAGCATTTTGCCATTAAGAAAATTCTTTCCTTTAAGAGTAGCCCCATGGGAGTAGCCCCAATCCCAATCCATTGTCAAGACATCAGGATAGGCTAAAGTAAGAAACGACACTGTTACAAGATGGAATAGGAAACCTCTCTGGTGCTTATGCACTTCTAAATTATTTTAGTAGATATATGGTAGGGCGGTGCGAGTGAAATATTTTAGGTGAAATATGGTAGGCAAAATGTGCTGCTCCATGCACAAGTCATGCACATATCATACGATGTATGCATGAGTGGTTTATGGAGATCTGTTTTTACAATACAGGGGGCCGCTATAAGGCTGAGTTCTATAAAATTTGCCTAAAAATCGCCAACCGCCAAATTGTGCCATATATGATTTTCATTCCCGTCACGTGTTGTGTGGGTGTTCGTTTTGACAGGAGTCATGGCATTGATTTATAGGGTTGTTTCATCAATTTTTCCTATGGGAAATATACTATTTGAACGCAAATCCATTATCTACTCGATTTTTGCTATCTAGCTTCATTTGTGGACGGTATCTCCACCTCGCCACGATTTTAGCAAGCTAATATGAGTATGCATGATTTTCTGGTAATATTCATAGATATAAAAACCCTGAGAAAAACGAACACTTTAGCAGCAGGTCAAGTTGTAACGAGTATACACAACATTGTGTCGGGAAATTGAAAGTATATTGAAAAGTATGTTAAATATATGTTTAGTATTATTTTTGTATGAACATGCTTGTAGGTTTTGGAGGGGTTTACTTCTAGTATACCCCAACTTTCTGAAGCCTATTCTGAATTCACTGTTGAAGCCTGTAGTGATTAGGCTACTAGCTTTGCCAGCTAGACGTCGCAGGATCGATCCCAGACTTCTCCAGTAGTAGAATGAGTCTTTCTAAGTGAGGTCCTGTCTCATTCTGACCCTAGATGTTGGTGAGACGTAAAGTTTGGACACCCGCTCATTCTAGATTCATTTAGGCTTTTAGACCCCTTTTGTAGAATGTAATTAATAAACGCCGGGTCAATCGTTTGACCCATGACTTTTGACTAGCTGTGGTTAGAAAACCGTGGTTCCGTCCCAGTATGATATTAGGTGTAGAGGGGACGTAAACTTAAGACGGGTTTAACCATATCTTCATCATCAGGGCAAACTCTTACAAGAGCCTGTCGGGTTATCCGTGATGATGAACCGTAATGAATTTTATTTTACAAGCGTGTTCACGTTGATTAGAAATAATTTTGTTCAAGAAGAATTACGAGTTCATTTTGTAATGATGCCGGTTTTGTCAGATAACTCAGTTTGTGCATGTATGTACATATAAAGAACGTGATGATAATAAGTGGGAGTATTTGGTCGCCACACGTCATAACGGCCTGAGTGGCGGGGATGACGTCAGCTGCGTCATCGGCGTCGCGAGGACGGTTGTGCCTACCAAATACAGAGAGAATTTACGGCAAACAGTGTTGGCCCTTATGAGACACTAAAAAATGTCGTGGATTATAGATGAAAATCTTTCTGTTTGTAGTTTCTATCTGTTATTAATGTAATGAATTTGTGAATAGCTATATTTGTGAGCCGTGTCGCGGAGAAGGATATGAAATAGAGATTGTTATGTTTCCTGTAATTGGCGGCTGGCCAGGTAGCGCAAAGGCGTGGTCTGTTCGATTGCCTCTTACTTGTGATAATGTAGTGAGCACGAATTTGATGAGTATTATGCTCAGTAGTAGTGAGCATTAATTGATTTCTGTAGTGCTCAGTAAGGAAACATGAACTTTGAGTATTATTGTGTCAAGCGCTGGGTGCTGATAATTTGATGCACAGTCAAGATGAGTTCTGCTGTACGGTTATTTGTCGCATGCACTAATCAGCCTGTGTGTCTGGTCGGCGCATGCGCAATAACGGTATATGCATGAACATATTCTTACTTCTCCGGGAGGGGGATCATGATATAGCATGTTTGTTTTGTGAACCGTGTCTTAGTCCAGTTATCGTAATTTGCAGGCACAACAATGTGTGGTGACCTGCTGCTCCCTGCCTTATAGCAGCAGGTACTGGTACGACGCTGGGGGTTAGGGTCCAGCAAGGGCGGACAGACCACCGTAAGCAGCGCATACCATTGTCCATTGTGAACAAATGTGAGACCATTCAAATGGAAGAGGTCAATTAAATAACCTGCAGGTGATTCAGACGAATCAGATTAGTGCGATCGCTAAATAATACATATCAACCTGTGATCGGCAACAATGTCGATAGACTAGTTTACACTAGTTCGCGAGAGGAAGATTCACGCGAGAGGGGGATTCACCCTAAGTTATAAACTGGCCAGTCGCGTCTTGTATTGTTTCTTTTTTTTTTTTTTTTCTTTTTTTTTTTTTGTTGTTGTTTTTGTTGTTTGCTTCTGTAGGTATTCACGTCACCCGTTCCGAGCACAGAACATTGTTTTGCCTTCGGAGCGGACGTCGTGAGTTGGCTACAGAAGCAACAAATTGTGATGTTTTGTGTTAGTAAGTGTTGTATATAGATACTGTAAATAATTCATGTAATTCATCTAATATCTTTCTTGTGCCTTACCCCACAGCTGCCCGTACACCTGTCAGAGATCACGCTCGGTTGTCTTGTCAGCATGGGGGTTTGCGGGACGCCGTAAACCTACATGTAACAGACACAAACGATAAAGCCTGACAGTGAAAGGCATGCTTGATGATGATGATGTTTTCGAGTTTAACGACGCGCCAACCCCCTTTGTGGGTCATAAGCGTCAAAAGGCATGCTTGATTTGACATTTAGTAATGTAGTTTCACTGTTGTCTATCGTGCAAGCTGCATGCAAAAGGTGATCTACAGACACAGGCTGAGTTTTTATGTCGTTCGTATGTTTTTTTTAAATGGCTGCTGAGGCATCGACAAGGCCCCTTTAACCAACTGTATGCGGGAAACCCCTAACGGGGTACCTTGGCAAACCGAGCAGGTCCAGATAAGATGCCACAGAACGCGGCGTCTGATCAGGGCCTGCACTTTTTGCTGACAGACTTTTCTGTCAAAATAGAATAAAAAAGAAAAAAATAAACCTGATACCCCTTATAAGACTAATGGACTTGTCTAACATATTGCAACGGAAGAGTCCACTAGTGTACAATGGGTTAAGATTATTTGTCTCAGTTCGACATAGCCTCTCATTGGACTAAATAATCAGAAAACTCGTCTAAGATTCCCTTGCCGAGGTCTCAAGCCCACCATGGGACAAACCCATAATGAGACTGTCGGCAGGATAAATGTTGGATTGTGTCGCAGAGGACATCATATCGCAGAGGACATCAAAATCTGATAAAAAGAGTACAATGTGGGAGTCGCTCCCGCGCGTCGGGGCTTGGAGAAATAGATTGGGCTGGATGGTGCTTCCGCACAGAGACGGAAACGAGCGAACTTGAGAACAGAAAGTCTAAGCCTGCCCAGGAAAATTGGTCAGACCTTTCCTTAATCTTTTGTGGTTTCTTTGGGCGGTAGTGGTTGGCATGACATTTCTTCTCAATGTCGGGTAAAAGTCCCACAAAACTGGAAGCAACGTCTCCAAAATTACCTAAATAGTGTTCACGGGGATGTAAAACCTCAACGCAAACAAACAGACTATACCCGTGACCAAAATGAGGCTAGATCTGGCATGACTGCGACAGCTAGCCGATAGCGATGTCGACTGCCAAGGTGAAAAAGAATTTCTGTATAAACAGCTGTCAGCAATCGCTGCTTGAATTAACAATGGAATCTTCCACCTTAAATATAGGACAAGTCCATTTCAAACTTAAGGGGTGTCAAGTTGTGTTTTCTTCAGAATTTATTTGGAAAATAGCCAAACTTTTTGCAAACAGCATAGACCCTGATCAGATGCCATATTCTGCGGCGTCTGATCAGGGTCTGCACTATTTGCTAACAGCATTTTCTGTCAAAAATAGAATAAAACCGAAAAAATAGACCTGACACCCCTTATAAGACAAATGTACTTGTCTAACATATAGCAATGGAAGAGTCCACTAGTATACGATGGGTTAACTCTTATCTTGCTGTTCACGACAACCCCTATCTTTGGAAACAGTGTAGATCCAGATCAGGTGGCTTCTGAAGAAGCCACCTGATCAGGATCTACACTGTTTGGCATTCAGTTTATGAATTTGTAGCAATAAATTACATCAAGTAATTTGATTGGTTGATAGACAGAAATGGGTGTGGCTTAAATGAATATTCAGCAAGATAAGGGTTAAGGTTATTTGTCTCAGTTCAACATAGCCTCTCGTTGGACTAAATAATCTTAAAACTCGTCTGAGATTCCCTTGCCGAGGTCTCAAGCCCACCATGGGACAAAACAGACGTGAAGGCAATGATCAGGAATCGATACAATGAACCCACAGCTCCCACCAGAGACACCAAAGGGAAAGAAATACAAACACGAAAGAACCAGACCCTAATGGAAACATCAATAGCGGAAAGCCAAAAGGACAGCTACTTTCCCACAAAATGGCCAACTGGCTGTCAAAAACAAAATAACACAAAATAACACAAACGACACAACCAATCAAAGACAAGCCATAACAAAAAACGAAGCGCCCTGTGGAACGGTCAGTGAAACGAATTCCACGAAGGGGGTCTTAAATCGATTTTACGTGGCCACAATCCTCGCCCTTACTTCCGTCGCGATGTAGACAAACAAATTGTTCATTCCGCATGAAGGCCTCCTAACTCATCAGTGCAACATCTCCATGAACACAAAAGTCAAACAACCACAGAGATGAAACAACGGTGAGGACTCGACAGCCAGAAACAACTGAAATGCTGGTGCAAAAGAAAACCAACAATTAGCTCCCGATAATGAGACTGTCGGCAGGATAATATTGGATTGTGTGAAAAAAGTTAATGTCGCAGAGGACGTCAAAATCGGATAAAAAGAGTACAACGTGGGAGTAAGGGCGAGGATTATGGCCATGTAAAATCGATTTAAGCCCCCCCCCCCCCCCCCCCCCCAGTGGAGTTCTTTCCACTGACCGTTCCAAGGCGGTTCTTCTGTTGCGGTTTATTTATGTTTTTGTTTGTTACTTACTGTGTGTATCACTTGTGTCTTTTTGTTTTGGATGGCCATTTGGCCATTTTGTGGGAAAGTAACTGTCCTTATGGCTTTCCTTTGTTAGCTCACCTGAGCCGAAGGCTCATGTGAGGTATTAGTATACCACGAGCCGGCGTCCGTCGTCCGTCGTCGTCCGTCGTCCACACTTTCAAAGAAGTATATCTCCGGAACCAGTGGGCCAATCTTGATCAAATTTCATGTGAAGCATTATCAGGTAGGGGAAAAGGCTGCATACTGTTTTTGGGCAGATCGGATTGGAACTCTGGTTGCCATGGCAACAAATAGCTCCCATAGACTTAACATAGGAAAAAGTTTGTCATCACTCTAGCTCCGTCAATTTTTTTCTGATCGTCTTTATTCTTGCAGATAACGAGGACAGGCATGAAATCTCGATCAAGTTCGATTTTGGGCTGAATCGGATTATTCACTCAGGAGTTACGTGCCCTTGAGCGTTAGGAAAAAGCTTGTCATCACTCTAGCTCCGTCAATTTTTTTCTGATCGACTTCATTCTTGCAGATAACGAGGACAGGCATGAAATCTCGATCAAGTTCGATTTTGGGCTGAATCGGATTATTCACTCAGGAGTTACGTGCCCTTGAGCGTTGAAAAAATTGCCTATTGACTTAACATGGGGAGAATGTTGTAATCACCGTAGCTGCTTCAATTATTTTCAGATTGGCTTTATTCTTGCAGATAACCAGCACAGCCATGAAATCTCGGTCAAGTTCGATAACTGGCAGAATCGTATCATTCACTTAGGAGTTACCTGCCCTTGTGTGTTTTTGCATTAGGGTTAATGGGAATTTCAAAAATGTATATCTTAAAGACTACTTGGCCAACTTTGATCAAATTTCATGTGTCGCATTATTGGGCAAGTGGAAAGGCTTCATTAGGTTTTCAGGCAGATCTGAGTGGAACTCTGGTTGCCATGGCAACATCTAGCTCCCATAGACTTCACATAGGAAAAAGCTTGTCATCACTCTAGCTCCGTCAATTTTTTTCTGATCGACTTCATTCTTGCAGAAAACCAGTACAGGCATAAAATCTCGGTCAAGTTCGATTTTGGGCCGAATCAGATAATTCACTCAAGAGTTACGTCCCCTTGAGCGCCCGAAAAATTGCCTATCGACTTAACATGGGGAAAATGTTGTCATCACTGTAGCTAGTAACGAGGACAGGCATAAAATCTCGGTTAAGTTCGATTTTGGGCAGAATCGGAATATTGACCTCGGAGTTACGTGACCTTGAGCGACAAAAAATTTGCCCATAGACTTAACATAGGGAAAATGTTGTGACTACGATAGCGACTTGAATTTTTTTCAGATCAGCTTCAAACTTGCAGGTAACGAGGACAGACATAAAATCACGGTTAAGTTCGATTTTGGGCCGAATCGGATTATTTGCCTTGGAGTTACCTGCCCTTGAGCATGAAAAAATACGTTGTGACCACGATAGCAACTTTATTTTTATTCAGATCAGCTTCAAACTTGCAGGTAACGAGGACAGGCATTAAATCCCGGTTAAGTTCGATTTTGGGCCGAATCGGAATATTGACCTCGGACTTACGTGACCTTGAGCGACAAAAAATTTGCCCATAGACTTAATATAGGGAAAATGTTGTGACTACGATAGCGACTTGAATTTTTTTCAGATCAGCGTCAAACTTGCAGGTAACGAGGACAGACATAAAATCTCGGTTAAGTTAGATTTTGGGCCGAATCGGATTATTTGCCTTGGAGTTACCTGCCCTTGAGCATAAAAAAATACGTTGTGACCACGATAGCAACTTTATTTTTATTCAGATCAGCTTCAAACTTGCAGGTAACGTGGACAGGCATAAAATCTCAGTTAGGTTCGAATCGGAATATTGACCTCGGAGTTACATGACCTTGAGCGACAAAAAATTTGCCCATAGACTTTACATAGGGAAAATGTTGTGACTACGATAGCGACTTGAATTTTTTTCAGATCAGCTTCAAACTTGCAGGTAACGAGGACGGACATAAAATCTCGGTTAAGTTCGATTTTGGGCCGAATCAGATTATTTGCCTTGGAGTTACCTGTCCTTGAGCATAAAAAAATACGTTGTGACCACGATAGCAACTTTATTTTTATTCATATCAGCTTCAAACTTGCAGGTAACGAGGACAGGCATAAAATCTCGGTTAAGTTCAATTTTGGGCCGAATCGGAATATTGACCTCGGAGTTACGTGACCTTGAGCGACAAAAATTTGCCCATAGACTTAATTAGGGAAAATGTTGCGACTACGATAGCGACTTGAATTTTTTTCAGATCAGCTTCAAACTTGCAGGTAACGAGGATAGACATAAAATCTCGGTTAAGTTCGATTTTAGGCCGAATCGGAATATTTGCCTTGGAGTTACCTGACCTTGAGCATAAAAAAATACGTTGTGACCACGATAGCAACTTTATTTTTATTCATATCAGCTTCAAACTTGCAGGTAACGAGGACAGGCATAAAATCTCGGTTAAGTTCGATTTTGGGCCGAATCGGAATATTGACCTCGGAGTTACGTGACCTTGAGAGACAAAAAAATTTGTCCATAGACTTAACGTAGGGAAAATGTTGTGACAGAAATAGCGACTTGAATTTTTAGCTCACCTGAGCCAAAGGCTCCAGTGAGCCGATAGTATACCAAGGCTTCGGAGTCCGTTGTCTGTCGTCCGTCCATCCGTCGTCCACACTTTCAATGAAGCATATCTCAGAAGGCAGTCGACCAATCTTGTTTAAATTTTATGTGTAGCACCATTGGGCAAGGGGAAAGGCTGCATTAGGTTTTGGAGCTAGTGTGGTTCATTTGTTCCTTCATTCTTCTTTCTCTCCATATAGAGATAATAGACCAATGTTAAATTTTTAATCAAAGATTTCTCAGGAACTATAAAAGCTAGAAGCATCAAATTTGGTATTCAATAGAATAATCATGACTTATTTTGTGTAAGAGACATTGGACTTTCTCAGCTTATTTGTTCATCTGTTCTTTCATTCTTCTTTCTCTCCATTTTGACCAATGTTAAATTTTCGTCAAAGATTTCTCAGGAACTATAGAAGCTAGAAGTCTCAAACTTGGAATGCAATGCAATAATCATGACTTATATCCTGTAAGGGTCAATGGGCTGGATTCTATTTGCAGATTTAGTAGTCAAGTCTGTGAATTGTTAAAACTTAAGTTCCTCAGGTGAGCGGTTTAGGCTCATTGAGCCTCTTGTTTAGGTTTTCATTATGGTCTGGTCGCTTAATGTTTGGAGGGTGAAGTACGTTAATTGTATCGATTCCGGATCTTTGTTTTACTTCAACTTAAATGACAAATGTTGCCTAGGTGGCACTTCCATATGCTCTATGACACATCTTAAGATCTGGAGAGCGATCCAGGGTCATTTTGGCCCTCCTTGTTTTGATTCTCTTGATGCCAATGATATCAAACTTGATATATGTAATCAACGAAATGAACTTTTATAAATACCAAAGGTCAATGCCATTCGCCGACCTTCACCCTTTTTGCCTCAGATTCAGTCATATTAGCTTATCAGTTAAAACTGCTGGGCTGATTGAAAACAAAATACATATCGATTCTCTATGGGATTGGAGAGAGAGAAAGTTTTGTTGTTTTTTTTGTTGTTGTTTTCTTTTTTGTGGGGGGGGGGGGGGGGGTCACATGACAAAGATGTTTACCATGGTCATATATGGTAAACCATTTTGAAAATCTTAGTAACTGAATGGCCAATGACCTTGAAACTTTGACGTTACATTTCAGTCGATTATACACACTGGGAGCACTTACAGATGTCATAATTACCTCTCCAAGAAACATTAAATTTGTTGCCTTATTACCAGAGAAGATTTAGTTTTAAAGGGTCTCTCAAGAATAGGTTTTGTATTTAAATGTACGATAAAAAAATCATTATTTTATATAAATATAAATGCATCATTAGCAAAGCATTTTTGTGTATCCTGTTCACAATGTGTGGTGAATAAGCAACTGATGAAGGAGAGAAGAACTATATAAGTTCTTGTGATTTTGTTCTAATCCCAAATTGTATCTATTTGTTTCATACTGTAATGATGCTACTGCTACAATAATAAATTTGTTTAAACCAACAGCTTATAGGGCATTTAGCCACTTATAATGTTTAAAGGAAGGAACAAATTAGAGTATAGTAAACTCATTTAAGATCGTTATTCACCTAGTGTAAATGTCTATTGTTTTGAAAGTTGATTTATAAAATCAAGTTTCGTTGTTAACTCAATTCTAGATCCGGTACTGGACCCGTCCACCGGTTCCGCTGCTTTATTCGCTTATTAAAGCTAGTCCTTAAGACCCAGCATGACAGTATTGGGATTAGCATGAATCCTCTTTGAAGTTCGAAATACTTGATTACGTAAGATTCTTGTAAATGTTTACTAAATTTTTACAAATAATTTTTCGTTCTGAAAAGGAAAATACCAAGAACACCATTGCATACAGCTATTTATATAACTGATTAACGACTTACATCTTAAAAGTATATCCTTTCACACCAGAATTTCTGAATATGACTCTCCTAGTCTCCTGGCCTATATATTGAGTTAATTTAAGCCCCACACCGAGAGAAAAACTTTTTACTGGCCGTTCCAAGGCAGTTCTTCTGTCGTGTTTTATTGTTGTTATAGTTCGTCTTTTCATGCGCGTATTGCTAATATCTTATTATTTTTGGATAGCCGTTTGGCTATTTTGTGAGAAAGAAATTGTCCTTTTGGTTTTCCGGCTGTGACGTTTTCATTATAGTGATGTTTATTTATGGATAGGTGTGAGGTAATTGTATCGATTCCTGATCATTGCCTTCACGTCTATTATTCATTCTTAGAGAAGGTTTTTTTTTCCAAGTAATTGACATGATGAGTGTAGATCCTGATGAGACTGTTCTTTACGTACCGTCTCATCTGGACTTAACAAAGATTAATAAATACATGGATTGGACGTGGTGAGCAGATGACCTTATTAACTTTTGAATAAATTATGAAAAATACTTCTTGTGTTATTACCCTTTGCTTAAACATATTTATTTCATTCTTTGATATACAACATAGATATACACAAGACATGAAATAATGACAGGAGTTACTGCCCTTTGTACATTTTGGCAAAATAGCTCAACAGCTATTTAAGCTAAAGCCCTGAAACTTAGAGAATAAATTGGTAGTGATGAGAAGATGACCCGATTTACTTTTGAATACATTTTAATTCTGGTTCATGCATATATGAAATTTCGAACCCTAGCATTCAAAGTTCTAAAGTTATGCTATGTATCACAAAGCATCTAATGAACAATCCTCCAAATTTACAATGGTCCAAAACTCATCAAGTATTTTCAGAATTTATTTTCAAAGGTTAATCTGGTCAACTCCTCCTCAGTACCAATCCGTCCATCATCTTTCAAGGCTCAATATAGCTTCAATAGTTTTTGAGATATTTGCTGACAAACTTTCAGTTAATCAGGGGCCGATTGTTCAAAACTTACGACGTCTTTAGTTAACGTATCGTTAAAACTTTGATCATTTATTATGGCTAATATGCTAATAGTTTTGCTGAAAAAAAATGTAAGCAGCTTTTATATTCGCAAAAGCTGCTCACATTTGTTCAGCAAAAGTACAAAAAAAATAAATATTAAACTTCCTAGAACAGTCAACAATCCGACCACTAACCAGGTAGTTATACCCCCGCAAACGAAGTTTGAAGGGGGTATATAGGAGTCAGCTTGTCGTCGTCTGTCGTCGGTCCGTTACAAAAAGTCCGTTACAAAAAACTTTTAACATTGCTCATAACTTCCTTATTCTTTGACCGATTTCTTTAATATTCACACACCACACACCTTGCCACTAGTACTTAAGATTGATATACACAAACCTGACCTTGACCTTTACGTTGACCTTCCTCAAGGTCAAATACTTGTAAAAATTTGTCTGACAACGCATGCGGGGGTATAATTGGCGCCCGTTAGGCGGCAGCTCTAGTTAAGCTAACGATGCTTTGAACAACTGGACCCTGGTCATCTCCTCCTTACTACCATTCCAATCATTAAATTTCAGTGCTATAACTTCAATAGTTTTTTATACACATATATATATTTTTCTGAAAAGTTCATCCATTTTTTTTCGGAAGGAACATAACTCAGAAAGGGGCATGAGAGAAAAAACTTGTTAGCCTTTTTTTCACGAGGAATCTAATATTAAATTTCAGAACCCTAGCATACATGGTATAATGTTATGCTGCGCATCACAAAGCATGCAATGTAAAATTGCCCAAATGTTTAAAGGGCCATAACCCATAGAGTATTTTTCAGAATTTATTCAAAAGTTAATCAAACCATCTACTTATCACTACCAAGCCATTCACTAACTTTCAAGACTAAGCTTCGCTTCATTTAATCCATTTTTTCAAAGAGCCATATTCAGGAAAGGGGCATAATCCCAATGACTTAATCATTATGATTAAAAACACCTATCATTTATTATTTTTTTAAGAGGAATCCATATCTGAAATTTCAAAACCGTAGCATACAAGGTTGTAAAGTTATGCTATGCATCACTAAGCATGAAATGCATAAACTCCCAAATTTACAAAGGGCCGCAACTCGTGAAGTTTTTTTTTTAATAATTCAAAAGTCAATCAGGTCATCTACTCATCACTACAAATCCATTCATTTACTTTCAAGGCTGTAGCTTTAAAGGTCATTTATCACCGTATTGAAATCATAAGGAAGTAAAAGCACATTGCTTCAGGTAAGTGAAATCTGAAAACCGGATCAAATTATCTTTTTTAGTTTCTGTGATATTGCTATTTAAAGTCTAAAATATCTCAAAAGAAGAAAACAACTTCAAACTGCCTCATTGGTATTCATGATGTATTCTAGGAGGACATAGTTGATTTTAAATATTTAACTAGAGCGCGCAGTCGATGGCAAGCCATCGCAAATCCCCACGTTTTCTCCACAGTAGGTCAAAATTTGACCTTTTGACCCCTCCCCAGGGCCCCTGGGGGCGGGGACAAAAAAAATGTGCTCTTGCGCAAGCCATTCATGTAAGCAACTCGCATACCAAATTTGGTTGAATTCCGGCTAACGGTTTAGGAGGAGATAGCCGGACAGACAGACGGACAGACGGACAGACAGACAGACGGACGGAGGCGATAACAATATCCCCGCTTTTCGTTGAAAAACGTGGGGATAAATATTTGTTCAGATTACATGTTTGTGTGTAGGTCAAATAATATACAGGTAGGTTATGTGTTAAGAAGACATTCAAAAAGCATTTTATTAACTTATATTAAGAATTCATAGATGACATTTTTGTTTTAAACAGTTTAAAATTTAATAAAACTTAAATAAATGTTTTAATTCAGAAATGAAATTTCAAATTTATATCCTAAATTACTCATTAGATTCACAGCCATCAGTGGGCATAAGAAAAAGGTATGATAAAATTACAGAAATTGAAAATTTGTCAGTTTTAAAGTTAATTCAAACGTCACAAGCTGATAGCCAAAATGACAGTTTCTTTCCCACAAAATGGCCAAACGGCTATCCAAAGCATATTATATAAAAAGATATTAGCAATACATAAATGCATAGACGAAGTACAACAATAATAAACCACACCAGAAGGACTGCCTCGGAAGGGTCAGTTATTTTTTTTTACGTTGGGGAGGGACGCGGACGGCTTAAATGGAAACATAAAAAACAATCGAATGCGGAGATTAAACAACGACGATGACTAAACAGCAATGGTGGAGCAGACGAAAAGAAACAGTTGGACTCCGTTGGGCACGACTAGAGACAGAGCATAAAGTTCTGCTATGCATCACAAAGCATGCAATGTAGAATTGCCCAAAGTTTCAAAGGGCCATGGTTCATGAAAAATGGAAGTGAAGGCAATGATCAGGAATCGATACAATTAACCCACAGCTCCCATCAGAGACACCAAAGGGAAAGAAGCACACGCATGAAACAACTAGACCCAAATGGCAACATCAATAGCTGAAAGCCAAAAGGACAGTTACTTTCCCACAAAATGGCCAATTGGCTATCCAAAAGAAAAAATACAAGCGATACTCACACTCAAAGACAAACCATAATATTAAACCGCGACAGAAGAACCGCACTGGAACGGTAAGAGAAACGAATTCCACTTGGGGTGGGGGTGGGGGGCTTAAATCGATTTTACGCCGCCGAAACCCTCACTCCACGTGAAGGCCTAACTCATCAGTGCAACATCTCCGAGAACACAAAAACCAAACAACCACAGAGATGAAACAACGGCGAGGACTCGACAGCAAGAAACCACTGAAATGCTGGAGCAAAAGAAAACCAACTGTGAGACTCCGATGACGGCCCCGCCCATGGGGGCTTGAAGAAATATATGGGCTGCATGATGCTTCCACGCAGAGCTGAACCCGACCCACACACGAGCACTGGTAAACCGCTTAGAGGATTTAAGCCTGTCCAGTCAAAGCGGTGTGAGTGTCGGACTGTCCATGCTTATAAACCCTATTGGTTTCATTGGTCGACAAGGCTTGAGATGTCACTTCATCTCAATGTCGGGTAAAAGCCCCACAAAATTGGAAGCGACGTCTCCAAAATGACCTTTACAGTGTAGACGGGGACGTTAAACGCCAAATCAAACAAAACAAACAAACAGACTCCGATGGGCCCAACCAGAGACAGAGAATCAGGTACCAATCAGCATTACATAAAATTAAATTCTCTGTAATTCTCAGTAAACCTTTACGCTGGAACCGTTATAGAATTTGAGGCCTGTCCCACCGGCGTGCAATTAAAGAGGGGAGCAAAGCTGTCAACCGTGATTGGGTTAACTACCATGCATGCAGTCTGTCGTATAACATTTATGTTGTACCGAATCTTTTTATATCGAATAACGCTTTTACGAAATTGGATGCTGAAGTCATTGCAAGTATATATTTTTCTGAATTTATATACTAAGTCATAAACCTTGTTGCAGGAGCGATTTAAGTCCAACATTGAATTTTGGAATTTACTCGGAATGACGTCTATATAATTTTGAAAAGGCTTTGCATAGTTTATGATACCGATATCCCTGATTAAGAAATTTATCAGTTAACAATTTATTATGAGTGTTGAAGTCATTAACATGACTAGACACACTGGCAAATCGAATTAATTGCGAAATATAAACGCCACAGGATGCCGCACGAGGAACATCACCATCCAAGAAAGGAAAATTTACAATCTCAAAATCAAAATCATCGCGTGTATCATAAATTTTGTAGGAAATAAACCCATCTACAATAGACAGATGTAAATCCAGAAACGGGGCCTCGGTATCAGAAAAATTTGCTTTACTTAACTGAAGTTCTGGGTGGTGGGGGGGGGGGGGGTAAATCTGATCAAACCTTCGAAATAGTTATTGTCAATATTTAATAAATCATCCAATATCTAGAAGTCGAGCTAAACGCTTCAATGATTTCAGATTGGTTTTCAACGGAAAGGGACATCATGAAGTCTCTTTCATAACAAAACAAGAACAGATCAGCCACAAGGGGTTGCGCGCGCAATTAGTACCCATCGGAATACCCAGAATTTGTCTAAATAGCTTGGTATCAAATCTTATGTAATAATTGTGAAGTAGAAAGTTGAACACCCTTTCTGACATGACCATAAAGTATAATGTTTATGCTCTTCAGAAGTGAAAAAAGCATTTCTTACATTACATGCAAGATAGAGGGAATCTCCCCTATGTAATGTCCATTCAGTAAAATCATTAAGTTTTTTCTTTTATAAGATTATGTGGAATTGTAGTGTAAAGGGTGGAAAAATCATAAGTAGACCGACTTGAAGCACGAAAACGTCTGGATTTCACTTTATTTAAAACTTCATTAGAATTTTTACAGACCAAAACAGATTTCTCCCTGATCTTTCAAAGACTTTATCGCAATATTTAATCACATGCATTACATGGCAGTAAAACATGAAGTTAATAATTTGGAAAGTTCAGTGGAGGTACAAGAGCTTGGATTTGCAATAAAACGTGCTTTTTCAGAAATAATTTTAAGTATTTTTCAGAATTTATTTAAGTATTTTTCAGAATTTATCCAAAAGTTAGTTAGTCAGGTCATCTACTCATCAATACCTCATCAATGACAAAATTTCATCCAAATGTTTTCAAAAGGCAATTCAGAAAGGAGACATTATCCTGATGAGAAAGAAGTATGTGTCAGGTGTCTTTTTCATGAATTCATATATGAAATTTCAAACCCTAGTGGACAAGGTTCTAAGTTAAAATTATGCTATGCATCCCAAAACATGCAATATAAAAACAATCAAAATAACAACGCGCCATAACACATGAAGTATTTTTCAGAATTTATTCAAAATGTCATCCACGCAGGTCATTTATTCAGCACTACCAATGCATTTAATAACTTTCAATGCTCTAGCTTTAATACTTTTTGAGCTGTGTTGCTGACAAGATTTCACCCAAATTTATTCGAAGGGCAATAAGGGCATAATCCTGATGAGAAAAATATGAGTCACCTACTTTTCCATGGAGAATATAAAATTTGACATTATAGTACCCTAGCATACATGGTTCTAAAGTTATGTTATGCAATGTACAATTCCCAAATGTACAAATGGCCATAACTTATGCAGTATTTTTCAGAATTTATTCAAAAGTTAATCAGGTCATCTTTTTCACTTCCAATACGTTCATTAAATTTCAAGGCTCTAGTTTCAATACTTTTTTTAAGATATTTTGCTGGCAATATTTCATCCATTTGTTTTTTCTCAAAGACCAATATTTCAGGAAATGGGCCTGATCCCTATGACTTAATCCTTATGACTAAAACACCTAAACGTTTTATTTTGTTTTTCAAAAGGAATCCATATCTGAAATTTTAAAATCCTAGCATACAAAATTCAAAAGTTATGCTATGCATCACTAAGCATGCAATGTACAAACTCCCAAATTTACAAAGGACCGCAACTCATGAGGTATTCTTTTTTAATTATTCAAAAGTCAACCAGGTCATCTTCTCATCACTACCAACCCATTCATTTACTTTCAAGGCTTTAGCTTTAAAGGTCATGTATCACGGTATTGAAACCATTAAGAACTAAAAGCACATTGCTTCGGGTAAGTGAAATCTGAAGACCGGATCAAATTATCATTATTAGTTTCTGAGATATTGCCATTTGAAAAATAGAAGTGAAGGCAATGATCAGCAATTGATACAACTAACCAACAGCTCCCATCAAAGACAGTTATCCCCATTTTGATGCACTTTTTCGGTTGTGCTTCTTTGTACAAAGCGTTAAGCGCTGTGAGCTGCATAAAACCAAGCGTCAGCCAATGAAAAGCGACGTTACATCATGACGTCGGGTTCCTACATAATATCGCAGGACATACTATTGATTTTTTTCTGACGCTTTCCAATTAAAGGCCTCGTTAAATACGTAAGTAGATTAGAATTGTAGTTTAACCCCCCCCCCCCCCCCCCCATTACATTAACTTTGTAAAGGTCATTTTGGCGACGTTGTTTCCAATGTGTTGGGATTCTTGCCCGAGGTCGAGATGAAATGATATCTCAGGCCCCGTCGCCCAATCAAACCAATAAGGTGTATGCTTGAATGAACGGTCCTACTCGCACATCTTCATCTGGGCAGGCTTAGAAACGCTGGGTGATTTGCCGGTGTCCATGAGCAGTCGGTTTTGGTCCTGCCTAAGGGCATCATGCAGCCAGATCCGTTTCTTCAGGCCCTGAGGGGAAGGGGGCCTCAGGTATCAGTGTTGTAGCCCCTCATTGTAAACAGATAAATGTTTTGTTATTTTTTTGTGTATTAGCAAGTTTCAAAGCTCCAAATTTTGATTTTACACTTGTAAGCATAAATTTGACAAAGTTTCGCGCAACGTTATTGCCGTACGACGTCATCCAATGTATCGTCATAAAACGGTACCAAACGAAGGCATCTTGAATAGAAAACTTGGCAATAATACATGGTATCTGCATGCCTGTTTCACATTTTTAACATTAAGTATTTGTAGCTGTGCAATAGCATGATTGTATATATTGCACGTTTTCATGAATAATTTGTTGATTACGTGCGAGATTTTTATATGGGTGAGCGAGTATTTGCATTTTCCATCCATTTCATGTTAAAATCTATGATTGTTTAATTCTTGTGTTTGCTTAAATGTCTAATCCCAGCAGGCACACGTCGCTATGGCAACGTCGAATCAACGTCGGTGCAACGTCATGACGTTGCACCGACGTCGATTCGACGTTGCCTTAACGTCATGACGTAGTTTCGACGTTGATGTGACGTCACAATTACGTCATGTGCCTGCTGGGATATAATTGTTATGTATGTAATCACTATATATGTTTTACGAGGGCCTCAGGGAAGATTGGCTATGCCAACTGAGTAACCCTCTATAAATAAAGTCTACTTACTTACTTACTTACTTACATTAAAGGGAAAGAAACAAAAAACATCAAATAACTAGTCCCTAATGGAAACATCAATCGGAAAGCCAAAAGGACAGTTACTATCTCACAAAATGGACACTTGTCTATCCATAAACAAAAATATAAGCGACACACACACTCAAAGACAAAAATAAACAATAATAACAAAAATATATGACAAAAATAACAAAAATAAACTGAAGGGTTTAAATCGATTTTACGCGACCGCAATCCTCGCCCTTGATTCCATTGCGATTTAGACAAATATTTTTTTTTTTTCAGTCCGCATGTAGTACTCAACAGTGCAGCATCTCCGATAAAACAAAAATCAAACAACCACAAAGATGAAAAAAAGGGTGAGGACTCGACAGCAACATTTGTCTAAATCGCGACGGAAGTAAGGGCGAGGATTGTAGCTGCATAAAATAAATTTAAGCCCCCCCCCCCCACCCCCACACACACACACACACCACCACCACCACCACCACGCCAGTGGAATTCGTTTCACAGACCGTTCCAAGACGTCGCGGTTTATTTTTGTTATGGTTTGTCTTGTCTTTGAGTGTGTGTTTCGCTTATATTACTTTGTTTTGGAGAAGCCTCCGTGGTCGAGTGGTTACGCTACTCGCCTTGTAAACCAGGGGTCGCAGGTTCGATCCCGGGCTTCTCCAGACTTTCGGATGGGTCTTTAAACCGAGGTCCCGTCTCTGTATGACCTTAGCTGTTGGTGGGACGTAAAACTGAAACACTCACTCACACACTTTGTTTTGGATAGCCAGTTGGCCATTTTGTGGGAAAGTAACTGTCTTTTTTGGCTTTCCGCTACTGATGTTTCCATTAGGGTCTAGTTATTTCATGCTTGTGTTTCTTTCCCTTTGGTGTCACTGCTAGGAACTGTGGGTTAATTGTATCGATTCCTGATCACTGCCTTCACTTCTATTTAGATGGGCCCACCAGAAACTGAAATATTTCAAACGGACATTACGATAACGTGCATATTGGAAATTTTACCACAAAATGACAAATTTCTGAAAAAAAAAAAAGAATCTGATATTATTCATAATTCTGCTCAAAACATAGATTGTGGGTACCCTTTAGAACCGCCTCGGTTAGGCGGTTCTAACGAGTGACCACAATCTATGTTTCTGAGCAGAAATAAGGAAAATACAATATACCCCTGTAAACCCAGTTTTACCTAATAAAAGTGCGGTTTAAGCGGGTCAAAATTATATAGACGTGTTTTCGTGATGCAGAACAACTCATTGGTATCCATGAAATAATATTGAGGTCATAGTTGACTTTAAATTCTTTGAACATTTTAACAATCAATATATCTGGTGTTTTGTAATTATGAGAAATTACTTAGCCAACTGATAATATAATAATGAAATTGATCTCAGTCAAAACTCAAAAACAATTACTTCTAATTTCAAATGCCCCCGCCCATCGGGGCTTGACGAAATAGATAGGCTGCATGATGCTTCCACGCAGAGCTGAAACCGACCCACGCAAGAGTAATTGTAAACAACTTAGAGGATCTAAGCCTGCCCAGGCAAAGCGGCGTGAATCGGACCGCCCATGCTTATAAACCCTATTGGTTTCATTGGGCGGCATGGATTGAGATGTCATTTAATCTCAGTGTCGGGTTAAAAACCCACAAAATTGGAAGCAACGTCTCCAAAATGACCTTTACAGTGTTGACGGAGGTGTTAAACCTCAAATCAAACAAAACTTCTAATTTCAAACCTATGGTCTATTAATTGAAATTCAGATAATATAATTATTTTTTTTTCAGATTACATGTTTGTATGTAGATTAAATAATAAACAGTGGTAGGTTATGTATTAAGAAGACATTCAAAAATCATTTTTGTTAACTTAACTAAAGGGTTTATAAATAAACAGTTCGCTTTAAACAATTTAAAATTTCATTTAAAAGTTAAATAAACGTTTTAGTTCAGAAATGAGTTTCAAATTATATCCTAAGTTACTAATTAGGTTCACAGCCATCAGTGAACAAAGGAAAATGGTATAATAAAATCACAGAAATTAAAAATATATCAGTTTTAAAGTTAATTTAAAAAAAAAGTTAAAATCGTCTATGATGTCACAAAATATTGCATTGTGGGTCAACCAAAATGCATGGAAGGTTACCCTAAGTGGAAAATAGGTACATATCAGATATAAATGAGCACAACTTTGAAGTTCATGCAGTTTTCAGTAAAAGGATCCGCTTTATGTCTTCTTTCAGTATACTTAATACTAGAAACATGTACATTTTCGTGCTAAATGGTCTTTAATTGTTTTTTGAGATATTTTGCTGACAAGATTTCATTCAATATTTTTTTCAATGGGCCATAACACAGGAAAGGGGCAAAATCCTGTTGAAAGAGAAAAAATACGTGTCATCTATTTTTTTCATGAGGAATGCATTTATGAGATGTCTGAAAACTAGAAGTGGAGACAATAATCAAAAAAGATAAATTAACCCAGACACCAAATGGAAAGAAACACAACATTATAACAAATTCATTATAATAAAAACGCCACAAGCCAGTTAATTTACCACAAAAGAACAAAAAAGGCCAAAAGAACAGTTAATTTACCACAAAATGGCGAAACGGCTATCCAAAATAAAAAGACATTAGTAATACATAAATGCAAAGACGAACTATAACAAAAACCAGAGCTTCAGCCGAAGTGCACGACCCGCCGGATGCTTTTAGCTTTATGAGTGTTACCATATATGGGTATGGCGGCAACGTTGGTCATGTGACCTGGACCTAAAACGGTTCCCCAATAAATGCACCTTATCGTAAGGAGCAAAAATATATCTTATACTTTAGTATTGTATTCTGAATCGTTTGCAGGATAAAATGCATTCTCACTTTTCCAGTACAAAAGCATATGTGTCAAAGTTTGACCTAGGCACAAAGAAGGTCAAGGTCAACCCAGGGTCACCATTTTAGCAATTTATGATGGGCCTATGTCCCATTTTAGGGCACTCTTAGAAAATCAACCGACTTCAGTCAGTCGCTTTTTCTGCGAGTCGTGCAATACACCCGATAATAAACCACAACAGAAGAACCGGCTTGGGAAGGGGCAGTAAAAGGTTCTTACGTTTGAGTGGGTGGGGTGCTTAAATGGATTTTACGTCACCAGCCACTATCCTCCGCTTGGTTCCGTCGTGGATTAGACAAATAATTGTTTAGACCGCAAGGATTTCTAGCTCATCAGTTCAACATCTTCGGAAACTTAACTCTTATCCTGCTGTTCACGACAACCCCTATCTTTGGAAACAGTGTAGATCCAGATCAGATGGCTTCTGAAGAAGCCATCTGATCAGGATCTACACTGTTTGACATTCAGTTTATGGATTTGTAAGAATAAATTACATCAAGCAATCTGATTGGTTCAAACTCAGAAATGGGTGTGGCTAAACTAAATATTCAACAGGACAAGGATTAAAAACAACCCGAATACAAAGATGAATCAGCAATGGTGACTAGACAGCAATGCTGGAGCAAATGAAAACAAACAGCTGGACTCCGTTGGGCCCGACCAGAAACAGAGCACAAACCGACATTACAAAAAGTTGAACCCTAGCATACACGGTTCTCATTATGAAAACATGCCTGTACAAATACATTATCAATTTTTTCGCCCAAAAATGGAAATTTTAAGATGAAAAATAGTGATATATTTCTTATTACTACTCAAAATATAGATTGTGGGTACCCGTTAGAACCGCCTCATCGAGGCGGTTCTAACGAGTACTCACAATCTATATTTTAGAGCAGAAACAAAAAATTAAGGTTAACCCCTGCAAACCCCAGTTTTACTGTATAAAAGTGGGGTTCAAGTGGGTCAAATTATATAGGCGTGTTCTTGTGATGAAAAGCTATGCATCACAAAGCATGCATTGTAGAATTGCCCAAAGTTACAAAGGCCCATAATTTATAAAGCATTTTTCAGAATTTATCCAGAAGTTGGTATCAATACCTCATCAATGACAAGGTTTCATCCAAATGTTTTCAAAAGGTCATAATTCAAAAAAGAGGCATAATCCTGATGAGAAAGAAATATGCGCCAGCTATTTTTTATGAGGAATTCATATATGAAATTTGAAAACCCTAGTTGAAAGGGTTCTAAGTTAAAATTATGCTATGCGTCAGTATGCTATATACAAACACCAAAATTTACAAAGCACCATAACTCGAAGCATTTTTCAGAATTTATTCAAAAGGTCATCTACTCAGGTCAGCTACTCAGCACTACCAATCCATTCAATAATGTCAAGGCTCTAGCTTTAATACTTTTTTAGCTATGTTGTTGACAAGATTTCATTCAAGTATTTCAAATGGCAATAACTCAGAAATGATGAGAAAAAAACATGTACTTTTTCATGAGGAATCCGAGTTTGAAATTTTGGAACCCTAGCATACATGGTTCTAAAGTTATGTTATGCAATGTACAATTTCCCAAATGTACAAATGGCCATAACTCATGCAGTATTTTTTCAGAATATATTCAAAAGTTAATCAGGTTATCTTCTCTTCACTACCAATTCATTCATTAAATTTCAAGGCTGAAGTTGAATCGTTATTTTAGATACTTTCCTAAGAAAATTTCATCCATTTTTTTCGAAGGGCAATAACTCGGAAAGGGACATAATCCTGATGAGAGAAAAATTGTTTTCTGTTGTTTCATGAGGAATTTTAGTATGAAATTTCAGAACCCCAGCATACATAATTCTATAGTTATTCTTTGCATGCCCTGTCCAAATGTTCAAAGGACCATAACTCATGAAGTATTTTTCAAATGATTTAATTTATTTATTTATTTATTTATTTACTTATTTATTTATTTATTATGTTTTCGAATGTTTAGCCGTATTATGTAAATAAGTTTATGATGACAAAAAATTCTGAATAAATAAGTATTTTAATATTTTATTCCAAAGTTGATCAGGTTATCTACTCATACTGCCAATCTATTCAATAACTTTCAAACTTTTTTACATATTTTGCTGACAAGATTTCATCCATTTATTTTTCTTGTTGTTGTTTTCAAAGAGCCATATTTCAGGAAAGGGGCATAATCCTGATGATCAAAACGTACTTATCATTTATTTATTTATTTATTTATTTATTTATTTATTTATTTATTTTTCAAGAGGAATCCATATCTGAAATTTCAAAACCCAAGCATACAAGGTTAAAAAAGTATGCTATACATCACATATCATGCGATATACAAACGCCCAAATTTACATATGTTCGTAACTCATGAAGTATTTTTTGAGTTTATTAAAAAGTTAATCAGGCCATCTACTCTTCAATACCAATCCAGTAATCAACTTTCAAGGCTCAAGTTTTAATATTTTTTGTAATGTTTTGCTGACAATATTTCATCCATTTTTAAAGGGCCATAACACAGGAGAGGGGCAAAATCCTGATGAGAAAAATACGTGTCAACTATATTTTCATGAGGAATCCATATATGAAATTTCTGAGGCAATGATCATTATACAATCGATACAATTCTTTCTTGCACACCAGACAAGGAAATCCGTGATTTTACCCTGGGATAGAAATTTATGTTCTGACCCTGGTGTTCCGACCCCAAATCGAATATAATCGCGTGTGTGATAAATGCACTGGTTGATTACAACCTCATGCGCGGCATCGTCATGCGTGACGTCACTAAACATTCCTGTTGTGTCATCACAAAATGGCGGACGTCGGTAACCGAAGTGACAGCAGCATTAAAAATTCGCAATAGAAATGGAAGGTATGCAAGAAAAAGAATCCAATATGGGTGTGAGGGGTGGATAGAAAAATCCGTCCCTCGGGATCACTGTCCGGCATCACTCGGCGAGCCTCGTGATGCCGGACAGTGTCCCTCGGGACGGATTTTTCAATCCACCCCTCACACCCATATAAGATTCTTATATTACACCCCAAAGGGAAAACACAATACGAGTACAAGACAACTTCATTACGAGGGACGTTAACCCAGTTACTAACCCATGGCAAATGTACGCTTTTCACATATTATACATCAATGCCTTATACATGGAGGAAGTTCCATCATCTTTAGTTCAGTTTGGTTGTTGTTACTTTTATTGCACCTTCCCCCTATGTCAGTATGACAACCAATCAATGCCAACGAAACAAATTACTGGTTCTAGTATACTGAAGTGCTTTAGGGAAAACTGGGAACCAGTCAACCATGGTCCAACCAACCTATCCTCGTTGGTTGAACCGTGGAAACTAAACTGACGTTATTTCCTCTAAATAAATACAGTTCGATCTTACTTTAGTCACAGATTAGTGACGGCGGTTCTTACATCGAACTCGTTCATGTTTACACAAAATTTTATCGGTCAGTCTATAGTGTTTGTAGTCCGTACGAGGTCAAACAATATGGCAGGGGATGTTACTTTTATTGCACCTTCCCCCTGTGTCAGTATGACAACCAATCAATGCCAACGAAACAAATTACTGGTTCTAGTATTCTGAAGTGCTTTAGGGAAAACTGGGAACCAGTCAACCATGGTCCAACCAACCTATCCTCGTTGGTTGAACCGTGGAAACTAAACTGACGTTATTTCCTCTAACTAAATACAGTTCGATCTTACTTTAGTCACAGATTAGTGACGGCGGTTCTTACATCGAACTCGTTCATGTTTACACAAAATTTTATCGGTCAGTCTGTAGTGTTTGTAGTCCGTGCGAGGTCAAACAATATGGCAGGGGTCAGTGTTGCTGAATTTTCTTCACACATTTAGTACAGAGCAGTAGTTAGATACCTTTTTTTGAAAAAGAAGGCGAACCAGGAATTTTATGAAGAATCAACTTACACTGGGGTGCACGACCCGCACAAAATGTGAAAAGTTTGCCTCGTCGAGGCTATTTATCGAGGTGTCTGGCATTAGACATGTTCATTGGTAAGGTCTTGTCAATATATATCTGCATGTCAAAAATTATTAAAATATTCCTTGAGGTTAAAAAGTTACATGTTCGTAATCAGTTGGTAATATTTTGCCTCGGTGAGACTGTTTATAAAGAAGTCTGGCAGTATACAGGTCAACAGACATCTGCATGCCAAAAATATGACAATATTCCGCGGTTTAGAAGTTATATTTCCGTAATCAGCTTCAGTGAGGCTATTTATGAAGGAATCTAGTTAGATCTTGGCAATATCTATATGCAAAAAACCATCAAAATATTCCACAAGGTTTAAATGTTACAGGGATTTTCACAAACTGAAACGTTTTGCCTCAGTGAAAAATAAATAAATAAAATGAAATAAAATAAATAAATAAATAAATAAATAAATAAACAAATACAAATAATAATAGTCAAAATATTTATTGCAGTTTAAAATGCAGATGTCCTTGTTCAGTTCATGAAAATTTTGCCTTGGTTAGTCTATTTATAAAGAAATCTGGCATTAAAAATGTCAATGATTACGTCTTGTCACTATACATCTGCATGCCAAAAGTTATCAAAATATTCCAAGCGGTTTGAAAGTTATATGTCAGTAATCAGTTATTGAAAATTTTGCTTCGGCGCGGCTTTTCTTGTTCTTTTGGGTCATTGGTTTCATTGCAGAATTAAGAAAATTTGAGAGTGCCTGATGAGGCCTAATTGGCCGGACCTAGCTATTCTGGCCCAGAAAATCATGTACACTCCATAGTTTTCAGTTCTGTGCTGTATACACCCTTTTCAGAACATTTTATTAAGTTTTGTTTGTTTGTTTGTATTGGCGTTTAACGGCCCAGTCAATACTATTTAGGTCATTTTTAGCCCGTCAGTTTACCTATCCACACTTTTCCTGGGCAGGTTTATACGTAAGCGATTAACCAATACAGTGGACATTCTTCCGCCAGAAACTGACAACTGTCCTACTTGAATCAGCGGACGGAAGAAAATGGCTGTAGAAAACATTTCATGATCAAACTTCACGATAGAAAGTTGCCGACCGCGGCAGGTACGGAACCTGCGTCCTCCTGATCACCAGTCAGACGCGCATCCGACTGAGCTACCGAGGCCGGATTTTTATAAAGTAATCAGGTATTAGACAATCTCATTTGTCAGGACATCAATATCTTTCTGAATGATAAAAATTATCAAAATATTCCAAGCGACTATACTCTGTAATAGGTTTGTGGAAATTTGCCTCGGCGAGGCTATTTATGAAATCTTGCATTAGACAATCTGATTGGTTAGATCTTTTCAGTATCTATCTTCATGCCAAACAAATCATCAAATTATTCCTAACGGTTAACAAGTAAAACATCCACAATCAGTTTGTTAAAATTTTGCTTCAGCGAGGCTAGCTATTTATCTAGCTATCTGTAATAAGATTATCCCATTACTTAGATCTTGTCAAACATTACGATAACACACCCGTGCGACATATTGTATTTTTAACATGTCCAAAATGGCTACTTTTCGGTTGAAAATCAATGATATTTTTCTTGTTTATACTGCAAACATAGGTTATGGGTGCTCGTTAGAACCGCCTCATTGAGACGGTTCTAACGAGTACCCACAACCTATGTCTTGGAGTAAATATAAGAAAAATAATGTTTACCCCCGTAAACCCCAGTTTTCTCTACACAAAGTGGGGTGTAAGGGGGTGTTCATTTTACGGACTTGTTCACGTGATGAAACATCTTCTTCCAAAACTTTCAGCTCATAGATCTTTATCTAAAAAGGAATAAAAATGAGAAAAAAAGCGTCCTCTTACTTGTCTCCATCATTACACGTGACGTGTTAAGTTGCATCCGATCTCCTATTACTTATCTATTCATCTGGAGCCAGTTTTTTTTTTTTTTTTTTTTTTTTAGATATTTTGCTGAAAAAATTCCATCCATATTTTTTCAAAGGGACACATCTCTGGAAATGAGCATAATGCTGATGATTAAAAACATTTGTCAGCTGTTTTTTCATAAGGAATCCATATATGAAATTTCAAACCACTACCATGCATGGTTCAGAAGTTATGCTATGCATCAAAAACGCAACGGACGCACACACGAACGGACGTACAGACGAACGTAACACAAGCAACCCGCCCCGAAATTGGGGACATAGTTATTAACGCGCATTAACGGCCATAAGGTCCCCGCCCATCGGGGCTTGAAGAAATATTTGGGCTGCATGATGCTTCCACGCAGAGCTGAAACCGACCCACACACGAGTACTGGTAACCCGCTTAGAGGATCTAAGGCAAAGCGGTGCGAGTCCATGCTTATAAACCATATTGGTTTCATTGGGCGGCAGGGCTTGAGATGTCATTGCATCTCAATGTCGGGTAAAGTCCCACAAAATTGGAAGAATGACCTTTACAGTGTTGACGGGGACGTTAAACCCCAAATCAATCAAACAAACAAACAAACAAATGGCCATAACTTACGAAGAATTTTTTCAGAATTTATTAGAAAATTCATCAGGTCATCTACTCATCAATACTAATCTTTTCACTAGCTTCGCTAGTTTTAGCTGAGCCAAAGCTTCAATGTGAGCTTCAGTGACAGGTCGATGTCGGTCGTCCGTCTGTCAGTTTTTCCAGAGATTTTGTTGACCTGGTCCCAAAGGATTCTAAAAGAGCATACTCGTCATATAAAATTCAACAAATAAATAAATAAATAGAAATGAATTTGTCTGCTCATTCTTCATGCATATTCCGTAAGCTTCAAGAATAGCTCAAAACATTCTGCTAAAAAGACAGTATCAACATGCTCACTACAGTGGAACTTCGATGGCTCGAACACCGATGGCTCGTTTACCATGCCTGAGTAGAACCCTTTCCCAAGCCCCTAGGGAAATCCTCTAAATACGAAATAGGCGGGGTAATTTAGGAGATTTTTTTCTTTTATATTTCAAATGTATACTGTGTGTACTCATTAGAATCGCCTCAATGAGGCGATTCTAATGAGTATACACAGTATATATTTTCGTTATAGAATACCGAAAAAGATGTACAAAAGTATCTCGTTATGCGTTCTGGCAGTCACCCTCAGTGGCTCGAACTACCACTGTCTCGAACAGATTTGCGAGGTCCCTGAGGTGCTCGAGCCACCGAAGTTCGACTGTAATTCGTTTCCAAAGTGGTTACATAATCAACAGGCAACACTAGTAGGTTGATTGTGTCCATTACGAAAACGCGCCTATACATTGTAAGTTTTACCGCCGGAAAAATGAAAATGTTAAGATGATTAATTGTGATATTTGTCTTATTCTGCCCAAGATATAGATTGTGAGTACACATTAGAACCGCCTCATCGAGTACCACTATCTATATTTTAGAGAAGAAATAAGAAAAAATAGTTTACCCCTGTAAACCCCAGTTTTACTCTGTTTGATATAAAATTCGCAGCTAAAGCTCGCCCCTATAAAATTGTCTAAGGCTCACCGATTATATTTTATTATTAAAGGGAGAACTTGGTGCATTTTCTTTCCTCTAAGATTATTTAATGAAGCTCTCTTCTGCGGCGTCTGATCAGGGTCTACACTGTTTGCAATGTCCATGTTCCCCGGCCCAGTCTACATGGGGCACTGACGTCACAAGGAAAGACTATAGCGCTGCTATAAATAGCTCGACCTGGATTTTGAACATGGTCAGTGATAGCCACGAGGTCAATAGAAGGCGGGAAGCTTCTGTAGTTAGTAACTTTTAGTCAATTGATAATTAATCGACCCAAGTGCGGCGTCTGATCAGAATCTACACATTTTGCTTATAGTATAGGAATTTAAAGGATAAACGAAACATGTTCAAATCCACACTCGAAGACAATCGACCCAACAGTGCTGTCAGTGCTTTGATCTATACATGATTTTTACAGCACACGATGTGAAAGTTTGATACCGAAAAAAAAAAAAACTGTCAAATATGACTTTTAGTCCGCTTTTATTTTACTGAAACGGGGTTGAATTTGTTTGTTTGATTTGAGGTTTAACGTCCCCGTCAACACTGTATAGGTCATTTTGAAGACGTTGCTTCCACTTTTGTGGGACTTTTACCCAACGTTGTGATGAAATGACTTCTCAAGCCCTGTCGCACTGTTTGTTTGATTTGAGGTTTAACGTCCCCGTCAACACTGTAAAGGTCATTTTGGAGACGTTGCTTCCAATTTTGTGGGACTTTTACCCGGCATTTAGATGAAATGACATCTCAAGCCCTGTTGCCCAATGAAACCTATAGGGTTTATAAGCATGGACGGTCCGACTCTTGCGCACCGCTTTGCCTGGGCAGGCTTAGATCCTCTAATCGATTTACCAGTACTCGTGTGCGTGTCGGATTCAGCTCTGCGTGGAAGCATCATGCAGCCCATATATTTCTTCAAGCCCCGATGTGCGGGGCCGCCCTGTCGCCTTATGAAACCAATATGAAACCAATAGGGTTTATAAGCATGGACGGTCCGACTCGCACCGCTTTACCTCCTCTAAGCGATTTACCAGTACTCGTGTGCGGTCGGATTTCAGCTCTGCGTTGAGGCACTATGCAGCCTATCCATTTATTCAAGCCCCGATGGGAGGGGGCCGTGAAACGGGATTGAATGCGCGACGTCCTGATGAGACAGAAAGCCCTCTGACTCTTACATGATACATATGTTTTGGGCCTCTAGTTTTATAGTTCTTGAGAAATATTTGATAAAATTAACATTGGCCAATATAAAGAGAAAGAAGAATGAAAGAACATGTGACAAAATACACCGAGAAAGGTCATTGGCGTTTACACGATACAAGTAAGCCGATAATGACCATAGTCCCACAATGTTATCACATAATATGCATAATCTGCTTGATGTAAACTTGTTTTCAAAGCTGTGGTATAATGAAACGGGGGTGTTTAACATTAATTGTGTGTATAGGACTTAATATCTCGTAAGTCGAAATTTCGAGATACTAAGTCGAAATTTCGAGTTATTAAGTCGAAATTTCGAGTTACTAAGTCGAAATTTCGAGTTAATAAGTCGAAATTTCGAGTTATTATGTCGAAATTTCGAGATACCAAGTCGAAATTTCGAGTTATTATGTCGAAATTTCGAGATACTAAGTCGAAATTTCGAGTTACTAAGTCGAAATTTCGAGTTATTAAGTCGAAATTTCGAGTTACTAAGTCGAAATTTCGAGTTACTAAGTCGAAATTTCGAGTTATTATGTCGAAATTTCGAGATACTAAGTCGAAATTTCGAGTTATTATGTCGAAATTTCGAGATACTAAGTCGAAATTTCGAGTTACTAAGTCGACATTTTGAGATACTAAGTCGAAATTTCGAGATAGTAAGTCGAAATTTCGATATACTAAGTCGAAATTTCGAGTTAATAAGTCGAAATTTCGAGTTATTATGTCGAAATTTCGAGATACTAAGTCGAAATTTCGAGTTACTAAGTCGAAATTTCGAGATACTAAGTCGAAATTTCGAGATACTAAGTCGAAATTTCGAGATACCTATCAAAAGAAAAAAAGTATACCTGGCCCTAATGTTCTTTCGTAGGTTCAAGATATTGATTTACCTAACTAATTGGGATTTTACACACAGTTTTAAAGATAATTTATTTCAACTTTCACTGTTGCATTGGAATGTAGTTAGCCATTATGTTTTATGTGGAATAATAAGAATTAAACTACATTGAATAAGCTTGATTGTTGTTTCAATGGTGTGACCCGACTGGGTTCATGGACCTCTTCCATTGCAAGCAAAAAGATGTGTCAAAGTTGGCAGACATTTGAATATGTTGAAACAGCTTTTTCAACTATGATTCAACGTTGATTCAACAATGTATGTAGAAGCCTCTGTGATGTAATGGTTATGTTACTCGCCTGATAAGTCAGGAATCGCAGGATCAATCCCTGGCTTCTAAAGACTTTACATCAGGAAAACACGCCTGTATATTTTGACCCCCTATATAGTAAAAAATAGGGTTTACAGGGGTAAAACTTATTTTTCATATTTCTCTAAAATATAGATTGTGGGTACTCGTAAGAACCGCCTCGATGAAGCAGTTCTTACAAGTACTGACAATCTAGATTTTGAGCAGCAATAACAAAAATTATCAGAATTTTTCATCTTAAAATTTTTGTTTTGTTGTCGGTAAAGTTTACAATGTATTTGTATAGGCGCGTTTTTGTAATGCGGATGAGTCTTTAAACCGAGGTCCTGTCTCTGTATGACCTTAGCTGTTTGTGGGACGTAAAACTGACACAGACAAATTGATTCAACAATGTGTGTCTGAACTCTTTTCAATGACTTTATGCTCATGCAGCTATTTGTGTGCATATACTTGCAGTAACAACTTACACATACAACTGAATTATAACTGGGTCCCGCCCATAGGGGCTTAGAGAAAAAGATACGGCTTGCAGAGCTGAAACCGGCCTCTCATGAGATAAACCACTTAGAAAGACAAAGCTGTCCAGGCAAAGTGGTGCAAGTCGAACCGTCTATTCGTTTTCATTGGCCGATAGGACTTGAGGTGTCATTTCATCTCGATATTGGGTACAAGTACCATTAAACTGGCAGTAACATCTCCAAAATGACCTAAATAGGGTTGATGGGGACATTAAACCTCAATTCAAATGAGCAAACAACTGAATTATTATGTCGTATACTGGAAGCAAACAAAACCATTTTAAAAGTGTATGCATATTTTGATATTATAATAACAACTATATTACAGCCAATGTGAGTGAACACAGCAAAAACCCAAAACAAGCGGGGGGGGGGGGGGGGGGGGGGGGGGGGGGGGAATGAACATGCTTGTTTCAGTCTTTTAACACATGCTATAAAATGCCTTCTTAATCTATATAAAAACACTGACAGCACTTGTAGAGCGATTCAAAGAAACTTGTAGTTACGTCAAACAACCTATAAAATCGAAAATAGCGTTAGCGAGCCAAAGGCGAGAGAGGAATGCAACAATATAAATCTCTTCCAGATCCCTATTTTGTGTTATAATGGTCATAAATTCTTTATTTCAATATTGGTTTGAGTGGAACCTAACCACACTTCGGCTTGCTAACATTAATTTCGGCTTGTTTACACTTTTTGGGTTGTATGACGTAACCAGCAGCGGCCCATAGGGCTTGAAGAAATAGATGGGCTGCATGATGATGCTTCCATGCAGAGATGAAACCGACCGCACACGAGTACTAGTAAACTACTTATAGGATCTAAGCCTGCCCAGGCAAAGCTGCGCGAGTCGGACCGTCCATGCTTATAAACCCTGTTGGTTTCTTTGGGTCACAGAGCTTGAGATGTCATTTCATCTCAGTGTCGTGTAAAAGTCCTAAAAAATAGGAAACAACGTCTCCAAAATAACCTATACAGTGTTGACGTTGATGTTAAACCTCAAATCAAACAAAATGTATGATGTAACTGCACGTTCCTGCGGTCGGTTGTCTCTGAGAGTAGGCTTGAACAATTTGTTTCTTTGAATTGAGATTTAACGTCTCCGTTAACACTTTATAGGTCATTTTGGAGACGTTGCTTCCAATTTTGTAGGGGTTTTACCCGACACTGAGATGAAATGACATCTCCAGCCCTGCCGCCCAAATTAAACCAAAAGGGTTTTTATGCATGAACAAGCCAACTGGCGCCACTTTTCCTTGACAGGCTTAGAACCTCTAATCAGTTTCCAAGGCTTGAACAATGTCGCAATACACAAGTCCAGTCCAGATTTTAAAGTAACTCATCACTCTGCACATTCTTTCGCCAGAAACTGACAACTGCCCTTCTTGAATCAGCGGAAGGGAGAGAATGACCGGAGAAAAGAATTCATGATCAATCTTCATGAAAGAATGCTGCCGACCCGGGCAGGTATCGAACCCGCGTCCTCCTGATCACTAGTCAGACGCGCATCCGACTGAGCTACCTAGGCCGACACCTGCTGTCATACAAATATTGGAAAATCATGACATGCCTGAGTGCCTGGACTGATCCTCGCTATCTGCATGTGGAGCAGAATCGTGCTAACGGTGGCGAGTGGGCCATCACTCATCACAAGAAGTTATGCACACCGTACAACCGGCTGCGTCGAAGACAGATTACTGTCTCTAAGACAGATCGCGGGAAACGTTTCATAGAAAGGGTAGGTGAAGTTTTTTTGTTCGTATAAATCGAGAAGGCAATCTGTTGACTTTTGCTGCTATTGGAGAAGAAACTAAATGCCTGTAGATACCGCAGCAACATTCTGACTATATTTCAAAGTCAGATAAGGCTTTTCCAGTTCGTTGAAAAATATTTTCATCGACAATTTTATGAATTTTTGTTTTCGGCGTCAAGTGTATGTCTACGGAACAAAATATGTTAAATTCACTTACTCATGCTAAAACTACAATTACTCAGCAGCATTTCTGCCAAATTGGACCGTATAACTCGGTTAAATAAACAAACTAAGCCCCCCCTTAAGAGACCAGGTGTCCAAAAAAATGCTGTCTCTAACTACAGATTGTTTTTTATACGCCTGTCCACAAACACAGATCAGAGATTTCGAAGGCTAACATTGATGACAGATCAGAATTTCGGTTACATCTTCAATAAAGACGAATTCTGGATGACTTAACACCGGCAATTTCGGTGGAAACTATTTCAGGCTAGCTCCAGGGCATTACTTGTAATAATGCTGCAATTGAGTAACATAGAAGCTGCTCTATAATCATTTATATTTCCTGTCAACACACAAATTGTGCAATCAGTAGACGCCTCCGTGGTGTAATGGTTATGCTACTGGCCTTGTAAACCAGGATTCGCGGGACCGATCCCGGGCTTCTCCAGACTTTCGGATGTGTCTTTAAACCGAGCTCCCGTCTCCTTAAGTGACCTTAGCTGAGTGAGACGTACAACTCTCTCTAGATCTCTCTCTCTCTCTTTCTCTCTCGCTCTCTTGTGCAATCAGTAAACATCTGCGGCGTTATTTGTTTAATTTTCTTCCGCCTGTACTTTTTCTTTACTAGATGTCACACGTCTCAGTGATTTCTGTGTTGTAATTAGTCAGGAATTCGATATTGAAAGTAAACAGCTGACGTTCGTGCGAATATCTGGTTGTGCCATTTTTATGCCCCCACGTATTCGGAGAATACCGGAAGGGCATTAAGTTTAACCCCTGTCCGTCCGTCCGTCCGTTCGTTCGTCCGGTGACATCGTGTCCGGGCCTTAACTCCTAAACCGTATGAAAAATATTCATGAAACTTCACAGTTGCATTCATCACACTGAGACGATGTGTCATGAACAAGGAAGACAACTCTTGCTTTTTTGGTTTTTGAATTATCTGCCCTTGACTTAGTACCATATAGTAAACCGTGTCCGGGCCATAACGCCTAAACCGTATGGAATATATTCATGAAACATCATAGGTGCATTCATCACACTGAGACGATGTGTCATGAACAAGGAAGACAACTCCTGCTTGTTTAGTTTTGAATTATCTGCCCTTGACTTACATCCATATATAGTCAAATGGTATGTCGTGTCCGGGCCATAACTCCTAAACCGTATGGAATATATTCATGAAACTTCACAGGTGCATTCATCACACTGTGACGATGTGTCATGAACAAGGAAGACAACTCTTGCATTTTTGGTTTTTGAATTATCTGCCCTTGACTTAGTACCATATAGTAAACTGTGTCCGGGCCATAACTCCTAAACCGTATGGAATATATTCATGAAACTTTACAGTTGCATTCATCACACTGAGACGATGTGTCATGAACAAGGAAGACAACTCTTGCTTTTTTGGTTTTTGAATTATCTGCCCTTGACTTAGTACCATATACATACTTTTGTCATCGCTCTAGCGCCTACATTTCTTGACCGATTTTAATATAACTTCACACAAATGTTCCTTATAAAAAAATCTCGAGCGAGTTCGACTTTCACGGTAATGACCTCAAGGTCAAGGTCACTGTGGCTAATTTCAGAAAAACTTTGTCATCGCTCTAGCGCCTACATTTCTTCACCAATTTCAATATAACTTCACACAAATGTTCCTTATAAAAAAATCTCGAGCGAGTTCGACTTTCAAGTCATGACCTCAAGGTCAGGGTCACTGTTGCTATTTTTTGAAAAACTTTGTCATCGCTCTAGCGCCTACATTTCTTCACCAATTTCAATATAACTTCACACAAATGTTCCTTATAAAAAAATCTCGAGCGAGTTCGACTTTCAAGGTCATTACCTCAAGGTCAAGGTCACTGGCTATTTTTAGAAAAACTTTGTCATCGCTCTAGCGCCTACATTTCTTCACCAATTTCAATATAATTTCACACAAATGTTTCTTATGATAATATCTCGAGTTGCTTTGACTTTCAAGGTCATGACCTCAAGGTCAAGGTCACTGTGGCTATTTTGTCATCGCTCTAGCGCCTACATTTCTTCACCGATTTCAATATAACTTCACACAAATGTTCCTTATGACAATATCTCTAGCGAGTTCCACTTTCAAGGTCAAGGTCACTGTGGCTATTTTTAGAAAAACTTTGTCATCGCTCTAACGCTTACATTTCTTCACCGATTTCAATATAACTTCACACAAATGTTCCTTATGACAATATCTCAAGCCATTTCGACTTTCAAGGTCAAGGTCACGATGACCATTTTTAGAAAACTTTGAATCGCTCCAGCGCCTAAATTTCTTCACCGATTTCAATATAACTTCACACAAATGTTCCTTATGACAATACCTCGAACGAGTTCGACTTTCAAGGTCAAGGTCACTGTGGCTATTTTTAGAAAAACTTTGTCATTGCTCTAGCGCTTACATTTTTTCACCAATTTCAATATTACTTCGCACAAATGTTCCTTATGACAATATCTGTAGCAATTTCGACTTTCAATGTCAAGGTCACTGTGGCTATTTTTAGAAAAACTTTGTCATCGCTCTAGCGACTACATTTCTTCACTGATTTCAATATAACTTCACACAAATGTTCCTTATGACAATACCTCGAGCTGTTTCTACTTTCAAGGTCAAGGTCACTGTGGCTATTTTTAGAAAAACTTTGTCACGCTCTACCGCCTACATTTAAGATTTTAATATAACTTCACACAAAAGATGCTTATGATAATATCTTGAGCAAGATCTACTTTCGCGGCCATGGCCTCAAGTCAAGGTTCCTATGACTATTTTTAGACAGATATTGTCATCACTCTAGAACCTATATTTATTGATGGATTTTAAACAAACTTTACACAAATGTTGTATATGATAATATCTCAAGCAAGTTGAACTTTTGCCATTTCAGTGTTTTACACGCACGAAGTTGTCTTGTGCGAGGGGATTTGTATCGCATGCGATGCCTTAATTATGAATGGCATTTGGCGGGGGCATCCGTGTCCTATGGACACTTTTTCTAGTTTTAACATCAAACGCCATGTATTTTTATTGCACGAACAAGGTTGCACAATGCAATAATGAACATTAAATAGGTCGCTATGCAAACGGTGCAGAGGCTACAATGTACAACAACATCGTACGTGCGTCTGTATTAACCAATTCAGTACCAGAAACCCCTAAAGAGGTACCTTTGCAAACCGTGCAGGCCAAGATCAGACACTTCAGAATGCAAACGGCGCAGAGGCGACCATGTACAACAAGATTGTACGTGCGTCTGTATTAACCAATTCAGTACCAGAAACCCCTAAAGAGGTACCTTTGCAAACAGTGCAGGCCCAGATCAGACACTTCAGAATGCAAACGGAGCAGAGGCGACCATGTACAACAAGATGTTACGTGCGTCTGTATTAACCAATTAAGTACCAGAAACCCCTTAAGAGGTACCTTTGCAAACAGTGCAGGCCCAGATCAGACACTTCAGAATGCAAACGGTGCAGAGGCGACAATGTACAACATGGTATGTGCGTCTGTATTAACAAATTCAGTACCAGAAACCCCTATAGAGGTAGCAGGCCCAGATCTGACACCTCAGAATGCAAACGGTGCAGAGGCGACCATGTACAACAAGATGGTACGTGCGTCTGTATTAACCAAATCAGTACCAGAAACCCCTAAAGATAGTGCAGGCCCAGATCAGACACTTCAGAATGCGGTAATGCGGCGTCTGTTCAGGGCCTACACTGTAAAACGCTGGACCATTTTCTGAATAAATTCTGAAGAAAACACAGCCTGACACCCCTAAATATCGAAATGGACTCCTGACATATATAAGGTGGAAGATTGCATTTGGTACAAAAAGGGTTAACTTCAATTCACTCGGCGCCGCTTGTGGGTTATATTCCCGTACAAAACAAGAGCCATAATCTGATTAACACTGAGGCTGTGGTTCTCATCACATTAAGTCAGTGTAATGAACACCCCTCTACAACTTGCTTATATAGAGAAAATATTTGTTTACAGGGGGGACACATTATTCTTCTTATTTCTGTTTAAAGATATAGGTTGTGGGTTCTCGTCATACCTTCTCAATGCAACAGTCCTCACGTGCACCCTCAACATATGTTTGGAGTATAGAAAAGAAAAATATCACAATTTGTCACCAGAATATACCGTTTAGGCTGTGTTATCGTGATGTGATCTGTTTGTGTAGCTTTGTAGTTTAGTTTAGCACTTCTTATGTGCAGTGCTCCATGTTAGTGTGGCTGAATCAAATAATATTGAAAACTAGCGTACTACTTTCCTCTATATTTGGCATTGTGACTTTTGTTTTACGCTTCACTAAAATGAAATAGTAGACTCTACAAGCTGGTCCGTGTTTGAATGGAAAAACTTCTTTAGTATGATTAAACATGATGATAGTAATAGGTTTTTATTTGATTGATTTGAGGTTTAACGTTCCCGTCAACACTGTATAGGTCATTTTGGAGACGTTGCTTCCAGTCTTGTGGGACTTTTACCCAACCTTGAGATGAAATGACATCTCAAATCCTGTCGCCCAATGAAACCAATTGGGTTTATGAGCATGGACTTGCACCGCTTTGACTGGGCAGGCTTAGATCCTCTAAGCGGTTTACCAGTACTCGTGTGTGGTCGGTTTCAGCTCTGCGCAGAAGCATTATGCAGCCCATTTATTTCTTCAAGCCCCAATGGGAAGGGGCACTTGCGCGCGCGCGTGCGTGCGTGCGTTTGTGTGTGTTCCACCAACAGCTAAAGTCATACGGTTTAAAGACTCAGCCGAAAGTATGGACATAACGAAAACACACCTATAAAAATACAATATAACCCACAAACGGCGCCGAGTAAATTAAAGTTAACCCTTTTTGTTCCAAATGGAATCTTCCACCTTATATATGGCAGGCGTCTATTTCGATATTTAGGGGTGTCAGGCTGTGTTTTCTTCAGAATTTATTCAGAAAATGGTTCAGCTTTTTACAAACAGTGTAGGTCCTGATCAAACGCTGCATTACCGCATTCTGAAGTGTCTGATCTGGGCCTGCACTGTTTTCAAAGGTACCACTTTAGGGGTTTCTGGTACTGACTTGGTTAATACAGCCACACGTACAATCTTGTAGTACATGGTGGCCGCTGCACCGTTTGCATAACGACCAATTTAATGTTCATTATTGCATTGTGCAACCTTGTTCGTGCAATAAAAATACATGGCGTTTGATGTTAAAAAAATGGCACAACCAGATATTCGCATGAACGTCAGCTGTTTACTTTCAATATCGAATTCCTAACTACTTACAACACAGAAATTGCTGAGTCGTGTGACGTCTAGGAAAGAAAAAGTACAGGCACAAGAAATTTAAACAAATATCGCCTCAGATATTTACTGATTGCAAAGGAGAGTGAGAGAGAAAGAGAGAGAGAGTTATACGTCTCACTAACAGCTAAGGTCACCTAAGGAGACGGGACCTAGGTTTAAAGACACATCCGAAAGTCTGGAGAAGCCCGGGATCGATCCCGAGAATCCTGGTTTACAAGGCAATTAGCATAACCACTACACCACGGAGGCTTCTACTGATTGCACAATTTGTGTGTTGACAGGAAATATAAAAGATTATAGAGCAGCATCTATGTTACTCAATTGCAGCATTATTACAAGTAATGCCCTGGAGCTAGCATGAAATAGTTTCCACCGAAGTTGCCGATGTAAAGGCATCCAGAATTCGTCTTTATTGAAGATGTAACAGAAATTCTGATCTGTCATCAATGTAAGCCTTCGAAATCTCTGATCTGTGTTTGTGGACAGTCGTATAAAAAATAATCTGTAGTTAGAGACAGCATTTTTTGTACACCTGGTCTCTTTAGGGGGGCGTAGTTTGTTTATTTAACCGAGTTATACGGTCCAACTTGGCAGAAATGCTGCTGAATAATCGTAGTTTTAGCATGAGTAAGTGAATGTAAAATATTTTGTTCCGTAGACATACACTTGACGCCGAAAACAAAAATTCATAAAATTTTCGATGAAAATATTTTTCAACGAACTGGAAAATCCTTATCTGGCTTTGAAATATAGTCAGAATGTTGCTGCGGTATCTTCAGGCATTTAGTTTCTTCTCCAATAGCAGCAAAAGTCAACAGATTGACCTCTCGATTAATACAAACAAAAAAACTTCACCTACCCTTTCTATGCAACGTTTTCCGCGATCTGTCTTAGAGACAGTAATCTGTCTTCGACGCAGCCGGTTGTACGGTGTGTTATGCCTCTGCGTGTACTGCAACAGTTGAGGACCTTATACGCAAGCAACCCAAATCCAAAAGGCAAGCCGTACATGGACCACAAATGGCAATAGAATAAAGCTTGTGGAATGGAACATATTCCTACTGGGACGATGAGAAATAAAACAGGGGTACTATTGTGGAATAATTGTGTTTTTCAAATTATCTTGTCAATAAATAGAAATGGAGTAGTTAATTGTTGTTTTATTAATGGTAAGTATTTTACATAGAACATCATTGTCAGTATTAGTGACATCCGTTCTAACCGAATACCCACAATCTAAGTTTTGTGCAGATGTACAAATAGTATCACTATTTTTATCTGGAGCATTGTTAACACATGTCAACAAGTCAGTATAACGAAGATCCCCCTAAACCCCATTCTATATATAGATTAAACTAGGGTTTACAAGGATATACATTATTTCTCTTATTTCTGCTGTCATAGGTTGTGGGTACTCGTTGTGCCTTGAAAGTTTCTTGGCAGTTCGTCAGATGAACAAGTCCATGAAATGAATACCCTATGAAAACATTATCTTTCGTGTTTCTCCTCCAAGACATAGGTCGTGGGGTACTCGTTAGAACCGACTCAATGAGATGGTTCTAATGGGCATCCACAACATATATGTGGAAAAATATCATGGGCTTTCATCAGAAAAGGGGTCATTTTGGAGATGTGAAAAATGCCCTATGTCGCACAGATGTGTTATCTAATGAGCAGTTCAATGCAATGAAAATTAATCTAACAAACTTTCAGTCTGAATGATTAACCCTTTTTGAACCAAATGGAATCTTCCTCCTTACATATAACAGGAGTTCATTTCAAAATTTAGGGGTGTCAGCTTGTGTTTTCTTCAAAATTTATTCGGGAAATGGCTCAACTTCTTGCAAACAGTGAAGGTCCTGATCAGACGCCATGTTCTGATCTGGGACTACACTGTTTGCCAAGGTACTCCTTTAGGGGTATCTGGTACTGAATAGGTTAAACCCTCTATGGCAGGTAGTGTAGCACACAACTGATTTCTTGCAATAACACATTTTGCAGGCAGGCTAATGAGTAGCTCTGCCAGAACCAAGATAAACATGCTGGGAGTTAATGTCTTTATAGCTCATTAAACTATGAGATTCTGTCAGTCATTTGTAGCAGCACTGTACTACCAAGCTCTCCCTCATGTATTTACTATATTGTACTACCGGCCCCGATAGTTCAGTTGGTAGAGTGTCCGCTCCGGGGAACGGGAGGTCACGGGTTCGATCCCGGGCCGCGACATACCAAAGTCGTTAAAAATGGTACTAGCTGCTCCTCGCTTGGCACTCAGATTTACGGGGAAGAGCTAGGACTGGTCGATCCAGTGTCAGGATAATGTGACTGGGTGTGGTATCATGTAATGTGTCTGGGACATGATACTTCAGTGAGGCAGCACTATAAACGTGAGCATTGAGCTCCCTGTCGCAACCAGACACCGTCGTGATATGACTTAAAAATTGTTGAAAGCGACGTTAAACCCGAATTCACACACACACACACACACACACACACACACACACACACACACACACACACACACACACACACACACTATGTTGTACTCGTAACTAGAGCTGGTGTTTATGAAACACTATGCCACCAACTTCTAGGCCCTAACACTTCTTGCACTTAATAGATTTTTAGATATCTTGCTTAGGACTGAAATCCTGAAATCTCCACAGAGTAGCAACTCAAGAAAACAAGAGGGCCAAATGGCCCTATATCGCTCACATGTGTACCAGAAAATCATTAATGATGTTTTAAGAATGCCCATCGGGGCTTGAAGAAATAGACTGGGCTACATGGTGTTTCTATGCAGAGCTGGAACCGACCACACATGAGTACTGGTAAACAGGTTCTAAGCCTGCCCAGTAAAAGTGGTGCCATGGACCGTCCATGCATATTGACCCTATTGGTTTCATTGGGTGGAAATGGCTTAAGATATAATTTCATCTCGATGTCGGGCAAAAGTCCCACAAAACTAGAAGCAACGTCTCCAAAATGACCTACACTGTGCTGACAGGGATGTTAAACCTCAAATCAATAAACAAGGGCAGGTAACTCCAAAGTTGTTTGTCTCATGCAGCCGAAATTCGAACTCTATGTAGACTGTATGTCCCTTCTGGTTATCTTCAAGTTTGATGAAGATTGTATCAGAAATGACAGAAAAAGATGGTAAAGTCGTTTTTCCATTGTAAGTCTGTGGGAAAATTGTTTGTACTCTAAGGGCTGTAACTGCAAAACCGAATGTCAGGTTCAAACCAAATTCAAACTCATCTGAGGTTTTATGCTTGTTCTCGTTTACTGAAAGTTTCAAAAAGATCAGATTAGAAACGGCTGAGAAAAGGTGGTGACACTATTTTTCACTAATATATATGCTCAAGGGCAGGCAATTCGAAAGCCTTTTGTCTCATGCGGCCCAAATTCGAACTAAACATAGACTGTAAGCTCCTTCTGGTTATCTGGAAGTTTGATGAAGGTCAGGTTAGAAATAGCCAAGCAAAGTTGGAGACATCGTTTTCCCATTGTAAGTCTATGGGAAAATTTTTCACCCTCAAGGGGATGTAACTGGAAATCTGTGGTCAGATTCAAGCCAAAATCGAACTCATAAGAGATTTTATGCTTATCCTCGTTCACCAAAATTAACAAAAAGATCAGATCAAATATGGTTGCGGAAAGCTGGATACACCATTTTTCGCTAATATTTATGCTCAAGGGCAGGTAACTTAGAAGTCATTTGACCTGCGTGGCCCAAATTCAAACTCAGCATAGACTGTATGCCCATCCTGGTTATCTGCAAGTTTGATGAAGATCTGATTTGAAATGGTCGAGAAAAGCTGGAGACGTCGTTTTCCTATGGTAAATCTATGGGAAAATCTTTCACACTCAAGGAGATGTAACTGGAGATGTAACCACTGGTCAGATTCAAGTCAACCTCGGTCTCACTTGAGATTATATGCTTGTCCTCTTTACCAAAAGTTACAAAATGATCCAATCAAAAACGGCTGAGAAAAGCTGGAGACACCATTTTTCACATACATTTATGCTCAAGGTCAGGTAACTCAGAGGCTGTTTGTCCCGTGCAGCCCAAGTTTGAACTCAACATAGACTGTAAGCCCCTCCTGGTTATCTGCAAGTTTGATGAAGATCGGATCAGAAATGGCGGAGAAAAAGTGGAGACGTCGTTTTCCCCATAATGAAGTCTATCGGAAATTTTTTTCACGCTCAAGGGGATGTAACTGAAAAAAAAAACGTTCGTCAGATTCAAGCCAAATTCGAACTCGTCCCAGATTTTATGCCTGTTCTCGTTTATGAAAAGTTACAAAAAGATCAGATCATAAACGGCTGAGAAAAGCTGGAGACACCATTTTTCAATTATATTTATGCTCAATGGCAGGTAACTCCAAAGCTGTTTGTCTCATGCATCCCAAATATGAACTCGACGTAGACTGCAAGCCCCTCCTGGTTTTCTGCAAGTTTGATGAAGATCGGATCAGAAATGGCTGAGAAAAAGTGGAGACGTCGTTTTCACCATTATAAGTCTATGGGAAAATTGTTCACGCTCAAGGGGATGTAACTGGAAAACCGCTGGTCAGATTCAAACCAAATTCGAACTCGTCCGAGATTTTATGCTTGTCCTCGTTTATGAAAAGTTACAAAAAGGTCAGATCATAAACGGCTCAGAAAAGCTGGAGACACCATTTTTCACTTATATTTATGCTCAATGGCAGGTAACTCCAAAGCTGTTTGTCCCGAACAGCCCAAATTTGAACTCAACGTAGACCGTAAGCCCCTCCTGGTCACCTGCAAGTTTGATGAAGATCGGATCAGAAATGGCCGAGAAAAAGTGGAGACGTCGTTTTCACCATTATAAGTCTATGGAACCTTTTTGTTTCCATGGCAACCACAGTTTTGATCAAAACTGGTCCAAAGCCTAATGCAGTCAATCCCCCAACCCAGTGATGCTGCACATAAAATTCGATTGGGATTGGCCAGCTAGTCACTTAGATATTCAAGTTCAAAGGTGTGGACGACGGGTGGAAGACGGATGGACGCCGGATGCCTACCTATACTATAAGCTCACCTTATGAGCCTTCGGCTCAGGTGAGCTAATAAGATCAGATCATAAACGGCTGAGAAAAGCTGGAGACACCATTTTTCAATTATATTTATGCTCAAGGGCAGGTAACTCCAATGCTGTTTGTCCTGTGCACGCCAAATTCGAACTCGACGTAGACTGTAAGCCCCTCCTGGTTATCGGCAAGTTTGATGAAGATCGAATCAGAAATGGCTGAGAAAAAGTGGAGACGTCGTTTTCCCCATTATAAGTCTATGGGAACATTTTTCACGCTCAAGGGGATGTAACTGGAAAACCGCTGGTCAGATTCAAACCAAATTCGAACTCGTCCGAGATTTTATGCTTGTCCTCGTTTATGAAAAGTTACAAAAAGATCAGGTCATAAACGGCTGAGAAAAGCTGGAGACACCATTTTTCACTTACACTTATGCTCAAGGGCAGGTAACTCCAAAGCTGTTTGTCCCGTGCAGCCCAAGTTCGAACTCGACATAGACTGTAAGCCCTCCTGGTTATCTGCAAGTTTGATGAAGATCGGATAAGAAATGGCCGAGAAAAAGTGGAGACGTGGTTTTCCCCATTATAAGTCTATGGAACCTTTGTGTTTCCATGGCGACCAGAATTCCAATCTGGTCAGCCCAAAAACCTTATGGAGCCTTTCCCCCTATACCTGAAGATGCTTCTCATGAAATTTGATCAAGATTGGCCAGGGGGTATTAGAGATATACTTATTTGAAATTGTTTACGGACGGAGGGGCGCACGCACGGACGCACGCACGCACGCACGCACTTACGACGGACAAAATGTGATCACAAAAGCTCACCTTGTCACTACGTGACAGGTGAGCTAAAAAATCAGAATAATATAGGCGCGTTTTCTTGATGCTGTGTTTAGCCTGAATGGGGTGGGGACTTAGATTGTTTCGTTTAACCCTTAGATACGTAACATTCCTGTACTGTTTTTAGACAGTGTAACAGTGTAGATCCTGATCAGACGCCATCAGATCTCGGTCCAAACAGTTTGCCAATGCCCCAGTACATGCACTGTTTCTTTGACACAGCCCGAAAAGAATAGCGCGGCTATGTTCTATAAATAACTATTAATTGGATTTCCTACAACTCAGTGATAGTCACGTGGACACCAGCACTCAGTCGGTTGACAAGCAATCCACATAAAAAGTAGGATAGCTCCACGTTGGCAAATCAGACGAAAAACAAACAATCAACAACAATGGTCATTCGATTAACCCCTTTATTTCTGCATTTTAAGCAGTGTAGATGCCGTGATTTGCGAACTTGAACTTTGACTGATTTCTTTCACGAAAGGCGTACAAAAGTGACGCAGCTCATGTACCCACAAATGCCGACCGACCCCTTGCTGTGATACTGGTAAACAGTGAATACCCTGATCAGATGTCACAGAATACCACATCTGATCAATGTCTTCACTGTTTGCTTAAAGATCGGAACTTGATATAAAATTCACAGCGAAAAGAAAAAATCTTGTCATACCGGACATATAGTTTATCATATGACGTCGCGTCTGAGAGTGTAATTACGCCATGTAATAAATTCGATAATCCTCTAGTGGATTAAATATACACATTAGTTAGAAACACTCCGTAACGTTACACGCATGACGTTCTTAATGACGTCGCGTTTACTAATGGCGGAATATAGACATTTCTGTTATAAAATCGCGAATAAAATGCGTTTTAAATAGAATCTTGCATTCGTGCTCATGTATTATTGAATTTATTAAACTCATTGAAGAAAAGGCATAAAATGCTCGGCAAAACCTCCCATTTTATCCCTTTTCCTCCGCACTCGTTTAATAAATTCAATAATACATGAACACTCATGTAAGGTTTTTTATGTACTCGTAACTTGAGCTGGTGTTTATGAAATACTATGCCACCAACTTCTAGGCCCTAAGACTTCTTGCACTTAATAGATTTTGAGATATCTTGCATACGACTGAAATCCTGAAACTTTCACAGGTAAGCCAACTCAAGGAAAAAAATCTGATTTTTTTACGGCGTAGCCGTTATGGTTTTGCTTTTGTCCTACATTTTTCGTTATTCCATTGGTAAATTAAACCACATGTCCAAGGAGATGACCATTTCATTGGTCAGTGATTTGCATAAATAAATCTACTCAAAAGTACGACAGTTTACTGAAGTTTTAACCTAGGAAATGTTTCGTTTTTTATGTGAGACATGAATGAAAAATATATACAGTTTCGGCTTGCTCACCGTCTTGTCCTTTGATGACCATACGTCATATGTATAATTGTGTTTCTAGCGAATTCTGTAACTGCTGCGGTGAATAGCTATTTTGACCTAATTTCACGTGGTTGGTCTATATAGCGAAAGGAACCATTTCGCGAAAGGAAGGTTCCTTTCGCGAAAGGAAGAATTTTCTGCGAAAGGAATTGTTTGTTTGATTTGAGGTTTAACGTCCCCATCAACACTGTGTAGGTCATTTTGGAGACGTTGCTTCCAAGTTTGTGGGATCTTTACCCGACATTGAGATGAAATGACACCCAAGCCCTGTTGCCCAATGAAACCAATAAAGAGATATAGCATGACAAAAACATGTAATAACCGCATTACAAATTGACAGATGTTTAATTTACAATATATGCTAAATAAAAGTTGCAGTGTATCATTTGTCTTCAGCATACTTTATGTCCTCCATTTTAACACAAAATGGACATTTTCGAATATCATTAATGTTATATAAATTCTGAAAAGGAATAAGTGTAATTTGAGTTTTAATTAGGTGCACATAAGATCAAGTTTCCGTCCGTTTGTCTGCTCGTCCGTTTGTTCGTCCGCCTATGCGTTTACGTTCACCATAGCGACAACCCGAAATGTTAACCCTAGAATTTGTGTTCAAAAACAGTAAATGATAACGCTTTCTTATTTGTTGTGCATATACTTGAGATCATATGCTCTTGAAATGAGGTCATGTTTTTAACCTTGACCTTTTACATTGACCTTAGCTCAAACAGGCGGGACACCGCCCTCTGCAAAGCTATTTTTCCTCGCGTGACATCTGAATTGTTTGAATACAGTAAACCAGTTCATAGCTAGACAATTGTTGCTGTCACTATTGTAGCTCATACTGCACGACCCGCAGAAAAAGCGACCGACTGAAGTCGGTTGATTTTCTAAGAGTGCCCTAAAATCACCGTGTTATTCTGTCAGTCTGTCTGTCCGTCCGTAACCCGTTTGTGAAAATTGGTGATCTTGGAATATTTAAACAATTTTTGGCATACTGATAGATATCAATGAGATCTAATCAATGAACTTACGAAATATTATATTCCATTTAGTATAGGCTCGCCGAGGCGAAAAAATGTGAAAATTTTCGAACTGCTTCTCCTCGGAAACCGTTGGGCCGATTGAAGTCAAATTTCATATGGAGCCTCTATGGGATGGGGGAAACCAAAATTAGTTCATGGGGTCCAGGTCATATGACCCAAATGGCCGCTAAGCCATATATGGTCTGTCTGTCTGTCTGTCTGTCCGTCCGTAACCCGTTTGTGAAAATTGGTGATAGTGACTTAACCGCTTGGAATAGTTAAACAATTTTTGGCATACTGATAGTATCAATGAGGTCTAACCGATGAACTTGCGAAATATTACATTCCATTTAGTATAGGCTCGCCGAGGCGAAAAATGTGAAAATTTTCGAACTGCTTCTCCTCGGAAACCGTTGGGCCGATTAAGGTCAAATTTCATATGGAGCCTCTATGGGATGGAGGAAACCAAAATTTGCTCATGGGGTCCAGGTCACATGACCAAAATGGCCGCCAAGCCATATATGGTAAAAAAACCCTTCAAAATAGTCTTCTCCAGAACCACTTGGCAGATTTCCACGAAACTTGATAAATAACATCTGGGACGTAGGCCCATCATAAATTGCTAAAATGGTGACCCTGGGTTGACCTTGACCTTCTTTGTGCCTAGGTCAAACTTTGACACATATGCTTTTGTATTGGAAAAGTGAGAATTCATTTTATCCTGCAAACGATTCAGAATACAGTACTAAAGTATTAGATATATTTTGCTCCTTACGATAAGGCGCATTTATTGGGGGAACCGTTTTAGGTCCAGGTCACATGACCAAAATGGCCGCCATGCCCATATATGGTAACACTCATCAAGCTAAAAGCATCCGGCGGGTCGTGCACTTCAGCTGAAGCACTGGTTTCTAAACAACCTTCCAATTAAATCTACGCCGCATATCTTTTTTAAAGATATTTCTTGTTTAAATCATATTTTTTTAAAAAAAGTTACACAGGTCACCCACTAACCATCCCCTATCAGCATGAAAAATTTTAAGGCAATCGTCAAAACCGTCATGAAAATAGCTTGCTGAAATTTTAAGTGCAAAACAAAGTTTGTTCAAAAGTTCTTCAGCTCAATTTACTCATCATCCTGAATCAGTCACTTAAGCTTTTGTTTGTTTGATTTGAGGTTTAACGTCCCCGTCAACGCTGTATAGGTCATTTTGGAGACGTTGCTTCCAATTGTGTCGGACGTTTACCCGACATTGAGATGAAATGACTTCTCAAGCCCTGTCCTCCAACTAAACCAATAGGGGTTTATATTGCATGGATGATCCAACTCGCATCACTTTTCATGGACATGCTTAGAACCTCTAAGCGGTTTACCAGTACTTGTGTGCGGTTGGTTTCAGCTCTGCGTGGAAGCATCGTGCAGCCCAATCTATTTCTTCAAGCCCCGATGGGCGGGGGCTGCACTTAAGCTTTAATACATTTTGAGATAGTTTGCTGACATAGGAAACAAGACGCCCAGCGAACAACGATCGCTCACCTGAGAAATAGCACAGGTTGTCAGATTCAAGGCAAAGTCGAACTCATCTGAGATATTATGCTTGTCTTTGTTTACTAAAAGTTTCAAAAAGATCCGATCGAAAACAGCTGAGAAAAAGTGGACACCATTTTTCGCTCATATTTTAGCTCGACGTAGACTGTATGCCTCTCATGGTTATCTGCAAGTTTGATAAAGATCAGATCAGAAATGGCTGAGAAAAAATGAAGATGTCGTTTTTCCCTTGTAAGCCTATGCTAAAATTTTCACTCTCAAGGGAAGGTAGCTGCGTAACCGATTTTTAGATTCGAGCCAAATTCGAAGTCGTCTGAGATATTATGCTTGTCCTTGTTTACTTAAAAGTTCAAAAAGATCAGATCAAAAACAGCTGAGAAAAAGTGGAGACACCATTTGTTGCCTATATTTATACTCAAGGGCAGGTAACTCCAAAGCCGTTTGCCCTGCGAGGCCAAATTCGAACTCGACGTATACTGTATGACTCTCCTGGTTATCTGCGATTTTAATAGAGATCAGATCAGAAATGACTGAGAAAAAGTGGAGACGCCGTTTTTCCATTGTAAGCCTACAGTAAAATTTTTCACGCTCAAGAGAACGTAACTGCGGAACCGGTCGTCAGATTCGAGCCAAATTCGAACTCGTCTGAGACATTATGCTTGTCCTTGTTTACTAAAAGTTTCAAAAAGATCAGATCAGCTTAGAAAAAGTGGAGACACCACTTTCGCTTATTTTTATGCTCAAGGGCAGGTAACTCCAAAGCCGTTGGTCCCCGTGAGGCCCAAATTCGATCTCGACCTAGAATGTATGCCTCTCCTGGTTATCTGCAAGTTTTATAAAGCTCAGATCAGAAACGGTTGAGAATTTTTCTCGCCCAAGGGAACATATCTGCGAAACCGGTTGTCAGATTCGAGCCAAATTCGAACTCGTCTGAGATATTGTGCTTGTCCTTGTTTACTAAAAGTTTCAAAATGATCAGACCAATAACTGCTGAGAAAAAGTGGAGACACTGTTTTTCGTTTATTTTATGCTCAAGGGCAGGTAACTCCAAAACCATTGGTCCCCGTGAGACCAAAATTCGAACTCGACCTAGAATGTATGCCTCTCCTAGTTATCTGCAAGTTTGATAAAGATCAGATCAGAAATGGCTGAGAAAAGTTGGAGACGTCGTTTTTCCATTGTAAGCCTATGGTAAAATTTTTCACGCTCAGGGGAACAGCGAAACCGGTTGTGAGATTCGAGCCAAATTCGAACTCGTCTGAGATATGCTTGTCCTTGTTTACTAAAATTTTCAAAAAGACCAGACCAATAACAGATGAGAAAAAGTGAAGACACCGTTCCTCGCTTATTTTATGCTCAAGGGCAGGTAACCTCAAAGCCGTTGGTCCTGCGAGGCCCAAATTCAAACTGGACGTAGATTGTATGCCTCTCTTGGTTATCTGTATGTTTGATAATGATCGGATCAGAAATTGCTGAGATAAGTTTGAGACGTTCCCCATTATAAGTCTATGGAATGTGTTTGTTTCCATGGCAACCAAAGTTCTGATCAAAACTGGTCCAAAATATAATGCAGTCAATCCCCGAACCAAGTGGTGCTGCACATAAAATTTGATCAAGATTGGCCAGCTAGTAACTGAAATATTGAAGTTCAAAGGTGTGGACGACGGACGCCGGATCGTGCCTACACTTTAAGCTCAACAACAACAACAACAATCTGCCAGCTGCTTTCAAGTCATCTTAGGCCTCCCAGGCCCACGTTTTCAATCCAGTTACAGCGGGGCCTTTCTCCTTGAGAATGATGTCCAGGTCCCCAATGCCAAGCACTGGTAACAACACCAAAAAAAAAAAAAAAAAAAAAAAAAAAAAAGGCTTTTCCTTGAACCCAAACAAAAACTTGTAGTCCCAGTTGAGGGGGGGGGAAGGGGGGCGGGGGATTGGGGCCGCTGCTGTTTTGTTTGTTTGAATTGAGGGTTAACCTGCCCATCAACACTATTTATGTCATTTTGGAGACGCTGCTTCCAAGTTTGTGGAATGAAATCTCAAGCCCTACTACCCAATGAAACCTAAAAGCTTATATGCATTAGACGGTCTGACTCGCACCACTTTGTCTGGGCAGGCTTAAATAATTTACCAGTACTCGCGTGCGGTCAGTTTCAGCTGTGCGTGGAAGCACCATGCAGCCCAATCTATTTATACAGGGGTGGCAGGTTGGGTTGGGGGCTGTTACAGATTCCATTGTGATAAAACTGGGGTATAGAGAGGCTTCATGTGGATACAGTGAAGACTCTGATCAGAGTGCTCGGACCCTTGGGCTCGGATGCACAGACTGATCTCAGCATTTGCTGGCCGCCCATGTCATGAAACCGGATTTTGGCTAATTACGTTGTTTTTCACTGGAGGGAGCGGGGCAAGTGTGCTGCAGCAATTAAACGAAGAAGAAAAAATCAAACTGAATGAGCAACATTCTTTCCTGGTAGGGAAGTTCTCTTTAAAAAAGCAAGTGTGCTACACACACACACAAACACACGCACGCACGCACGCACGCACGCACGCACACACACACACACACACACACACACATCCTTTCCCATTACATTAACAAGTCCATGCAGCTGCTTATATATAGGGAAACGAGGGGTTTACAAAGACATCATTACGAAAACACGCCTATACAAATACAGTCGAACTTCAATGGCTCGAACACCTTTGGGACCATGAAAATATGTTCGAGACAGGGGTAGTTCGAGCCACTGAGGGCTAATGCCAGGAGGCATAACGACATACTTTAGGACATCTTTTTCTGTATTCTATAATGAAACATGTATGCTGTGTATACTCATTAGAATCGCCTCATCGAGGCGATTCTAATGAGTACACACAGCATACATTTGCAAGATAAAAGACGAAAATATCCTAATTTTTACCCTACCTATTTCTTATGTATAGAAATTCCCTAGGGACTCAAGAACGGGTTCGACTCAGCCATGGTAAACGAGCCATCGGTGTTCGAGCCATCGAAGTTCCACTGTACATTGTAAACTTTGCCGCCGAAAACACGAAAATCTAAATGACAAATTGTGATATTTTCTTATTTCTGCTCAAAATATAGAGTGATGGTACTCGTTAGAACCGCCTCATCGATGTGGATCTAACGAGTACCCATAATCTATATTTTAGAGCAGAAATAAGAAAAATAATACCACACCCAGTCACATTATCCTGACACTGGGTCGACCAGTCCTAGCTCTTTCCCGTAAATCTGAGTGCCAAGCGAGGAGCAGCTAGTACCATTCTTAATGACTTTGGTATGTCGCGGCCCGGGATCGAACCCGTGACCTCCCGTTCTCCGGAGCGAACACTCTACCAACTGAGCTATCGGGGCCGCTTTCTGGAGAAAGAATGTGCGCTGTACTGGTTAACCGCGTAGGTATAAGCCTGCCCAGGAAAAGTGTGGATAGGTAAACTGACCGGCTCAAAAATGAACTAAAATATTGTTGACTGGGCCGTTAAACTCCAGTACAAACAAACAAAATTAACTTGATAAAAGTGGGGTTCAAGAGGGTCAAAATTTTATAGGCATGTTTTCGTGATGATTACTTTTCTTATTTCAACTCCAATACAGAATGTAGGTACTCGTTAGAACCGCCTCGACGAGGCGTCTCTAACGAGCACCCACAAACATTGTTGAAATAGAAACATGAAAGATGTGATTTTATTGGCAGGAAAACAGCTTTATCCACCAGTAATTCCGCACTGCATGACTTTTTTTTTTTTTTTTTTTTTTTTTGGGGGGGGGGGGTTTGGTTTTACGGCCCTTTCAAGATTATTTCACTCATATCGAGCCGATCGTTAATCATAGGTGGGCGAAAACCGGAGTACCCGGAGAAAAACCACCTGACCTTCCGTTGCAGAACTTGGCGTCTCACACGTGACCCGAGCGAGGCTCGAACCCACGGCGGTGAGAGACCTAATGACTAAGAGTCAGCGCTCTTATCCATTAGGCCACGGAGGCCCTACACTGCATGACTTATAATAAAGCGAGCGATGGGAGGTAATGCTGAGGATGCATGTCTCCAAAAGTTTTGCCCACCTTCTTATTCGTGTGTCTATTTACAACAACAAGGAGAACAACATTGATAATAATAATGATAATATATTATTATTTTGGTTTTGGTTTCACGCCCCTTTCAAAATTATTTCACTTATTTCGAGCCGATCGTTTATCACAGGTATTAATAATAATAATAATAATAATAATAATAATAATTATTATTATTATTATTATTATTATTATTATTATTATTATTATTATTATTATTATTTTAATGACTGTGTAGGCAAGTTTACAGTTTTAAAAAGAACTGGGTTCTACGCATAAACACCGTAACTTATTCGACATGTATTAAAATCAAATCTATTAAAGTCAAACAATGAACAGATTTTTGCAATAAAAACAACAACAACAACAACTGGAAGAAGAAGAAGAAGAATTTTGTGCTTGGCGGATAGCTTTTCGATATCATTATAAAACAGCCCAAAGTGCAAGCGTCTACTGTGCTTGCGGCAGGTGTGGCGGGTTGGATTAGCTTTTCTTTTTCTTTTTCTTTTTTATGTTCTATTTGTGAATTTATTTTTATTTTCTTGTAAATCAAAGCACTGACAGCACTGGTAGGTCGATTCCCAGTGTATGCTGGGATAAAAAAAGTTCTGAACGGGGACTTGGACATTCATTCCTGAAATGTAAGCAAACAATATGGACTGATTAGACGCCGCATAATGCGGCGTACACTGTGTGCCAGCCTTTTACGCACGGCTATCCGTTACCTGTCAGTGATAGTTACGACATCAACATGCTAAGTAACTTAGGTCGAGACAAACAATCGACCCAAAAACTGTTATCCATTTATAAAGGTGTATCCATTACCCTTGAAGGCAATGAATACACCTTCAGGAGTGGCAACTTCTGAAAGAGTATTTTGTTTCCCGTGTCAATAGGGGTCAACTCTTATAGGAAAGTTGCTCCTGAAGAGCAAATTCTTTCCTTTAAGAGTAGACCCCTTTGTTCATGGGATATGCCCTTGAAAAACGGCGGAAAATCTGCCAAGTTTATCCATTCTCCTTAAGATGTAACGCATGCACATTTGGAGGATCATTAATGACACAATGCTAATATTCTTTTCCTCAAGAGTATGTTCATTTTTCTTTTCTAGTTGTATGGCATAGTTATTGTGAAGGGCGTCTTTTTATTGGGTAAGCTATTCTATCAGAACAGCCGAACAATTTTCAACCAATCATTGCAGCGAACTAAAAGTCTCTGTGCCAAGGTCGCTCGCTTTACTACAGGTATTAAGACACTTGAAGTAAAATGTGTCCTTTTGCCTTACTTTGCAAAGAACTTAAGTGCTGTCCAATTTTATCAGGCACTGCATGAAGTGCTGAAAACCTTGCAATTTAATTTTCTCTGTTTATTTATTTATTTATTTATTTTTTTTGTAGACATTTCTGCCTCATTTTCATGCAGTTTAAGCTGGGTAGCACAGAGAAAAATATATGCCTATTTTAAGTGAGCAAAAAGTCAAAAAGTGTCTATATCCCTTGTGAATTTTGCTACCGTCTGGCAGTGTCAGTAATACTTCATCATTATGTCAGTGACTCCAAATGACATTAATATGTCTCATGCTAACGTAATGCCGCCAATGACGCTGTTCCGCTGTCGCCCTGGCAGTGATCGACAGCACAGTCGACTGACTCTGAGTGTATGCTGGGAAAATGGTTTTGGGCTATGACTTAGACCTCATTTTCATTTTGAAACAACAATGTAGACCCAGATCTGCTTGCTTAGCCCAGCACAGGAGTCCAGTCCAGTGTCTGCAGAAAACACTCCGGCGTCACAACGAAAAGACTAGCAAGGCTATAAATAACCATTTCCTGGCCCCGAGGATATAAAACTTCTTTCATGCTCAACTCACTTGACCATGAAATTTATCCTGATCATAAATTTTAAAATGCCAACAAAAGTTGGCATTTTAAAATTTATGAGCAGGATAATTCACATTCTGTGCGGATCTGAGCAGTACAATTGCTTGATTTGTTTGTATTTTAATAGTTATGCCTGAGCATAACAATTTTCATGCTCAGCTGAGTTGAGCATGAACAATGTTTTATAACCCCGCGACCTGGGATCAGTTAGTAATCTCGGGTCTATTGATAAACAAAAAGCGCTTCTATCTAGGTCTCAGACCAGAGTATGGGTAATTGGTCGATGAATACTGCACAATTTCCGGTTAAGACATAATATGCCAATAATAATAATAATAAAAATAATAATAATAATAGAACTTATTTATAGAGGGTAACATATTTAGTACTAGTACTAATCTTCCATGTGGCCCTCTTTTCCTGGGTAGGAACCAGTACTAAGCAATGCGGACCAAGTCTCTTGACATGGCGCTTGCGGGACCCATGATTTACCACTGCACCACAGTGCTCCACAAACTGTCGTCTGCTTTGTAGTCTGCTGGTACCTTTAACAGTGTGGACCAAGATCAGAGCAGTCTGATCAGGGTCCACACTATTCGCCCGTATGCAAAAATATGCTTAAAAAGTCTGTAAGAAGACGCAGCAGACGTCTGCTGAATCTTCTTTTTTTTTTTTTGTTTTTTTTTGTGTGTGTGTGTGTGTGTGGGGGGGGGGGGGGGGTTCTTCAGAAAACATAGTTTGCATACAAGCAAACCGTGTGGAGCCCGATCAGACTGCTCAGTCTGATCTGGGTCCACACTGTTTGCAACAATGACTTTAAAGTAACCAGCAGACAACAAAGCAGGCGACAATTGCTGTGGCTGGCATCTTAAGGATTAAATAAATTATTTAACCGACCTTGACCCTGTTTTGGTACAGCCTTGTGTTCTTGTTCGTAGTAACTACGTTTTTGAGCAATAATAATGTAACCGTTCACCTTTTATTTTGATGAGTTCTCAACGATGTATGTGCAATACATAGACCTGTTAATTTATTTTATGGTATAAAATACCATTACTTCCGGCAATTGGGTTTGAATAGTAGTCACAGTCATTGGTCGCAGAGACAAAATTTGTTTGATTTGAGGTTTAACGTCCCCGTCAACACTGTAAAGGTCATTTTGGAGACGTTGCTTCCAAATTTGTGGGACTTTTACCCGACATTAAGATGAAATGACAACTCAAGCCCTGTCGCCCAATGAAACCAATAGGGTTTATTAGCATGGACGGTCCGCCTCGCACCGCGGTTCCTGGACAGGCTTAGATCTTCTAATCGGTTTACCAGTACTAGTGTGCGGGCCGGATTCAGCTCTGCGTGGAAGCATTATGCAACCCATATATTTCTTCAAGCCCCTATGGGCGGGCGCAGAGACAAAATGGGACGTCAGCAAGAGTTCCTGTATAATATTATCTTAATTATTTGTTTTCTTTCTTTTTCTTTCAAGGCTTTCTTCCATTTCGCCTTTAACCCCAGGAGAGGACACAGTTGGTGTACATTATATACACTTCAGAAGTAGGGATCGGAGAGCTCCCCCGCCCATCAGGGCCTGGAGAAATAGATTGGGCTGCATGGTGCTTCCAGCGCAAAGCTGAAACTGGCCGAACTTGAGTACTGGAAAACAGCTTTAGTCTAAGCCTGCCCAGGAAAAGTGATGCGAGTCGGACCGCCCCTTAAACCCTAGCTTTTTCATGGGCGGTAGGGCTTGATAAGCTTAATTGCTATGTATGCAAGCTACGGATGATGATGTTGATGCACACAAATACGGCCCGTCCATGTTTATAAACCCTATCAGTTTCATTTGGCGGCAACGCTTGAGTTGTCATTTCATCTCAATGTCGGATAAAAATCCCACAAAATCGGAAGCAGCGCCTCCAAAATGACCTAAATAGTGTTGACGGGGACGTAAAACCTGAACTTAAACAAATTGTAGGGATCGGGATGGGGTAGGTGTGCGGTGGGTGGGGGCGGGGTCCCGATCCGAAGGACGGCGCACTAAATGATACTCATTCCTGCAAATTTTGCCAATGAAGCGTGTTCGGACAACGAAATTTGAAATTTTAACACCGCTGCGGAATAGCATCAGAGGCAAGTGCGCTAACCATCCACTGTATACAGTCGAACTTCGATGGCTCGAACCCCTTTTGGACCATGAAAATTTATTCGATCCAGCGGTAGTTCGAGCCACTGAGGGTTACTGCCAGGAGGCATAACGAGATACCCTTGAACATCTTTTCGATGTTCTGTAATGAAAATGAATGCTGTGTGTACTCATTAGAATCGCCTCACCGAGGCGATTCTAATAAGTACACACAGCATACATTTGCAGGATAAAAGACAAAAATCTCCTTAATTATATCCCACTATTTCTTATGAAGAGGATTTCCATAGGGGCTCAAGAGCGAGTTCGACTCAGCCATGGTAAACGGGCCATCGGTGTTCGAGCCACCGAAGTTCTACTGTATATCGGTCACGCTTTTGGTGTTAGTTTTTTTGTTGTTGTTTTTTTTTTTTGTTGTTGTTTTTTTTTTTTTTTTTTTGGTCAGATAACTTTGTACACGATTTCTTTTAGTTGTCCATGTAAATTCATCAGTGAAAATTCATCAGGTCGATAATGTGTCGCAGTCGTGCGAAAAAGGAAAAATAGAAGACTTTTGTCTGGGTGCATACTTGCAGGCTTCCGTTATTTAAAGACATTTGTGTATCACGTCGACTCAGCAGTCGTTTGTCATATAGATCTAATGTTAACATGACAGCCAGCTATTTATAAATAAAAAGTAAACAAACAGACAAACAATAGCTCTATTGTCAGGAATTTGTCCTATCAATAACAGGGTGTGGGATCATTATTGAAATACATGTATTTGCAGAATTTGCCAAAAAAAAATTTTTTTTTTGCTGTTTTCAACATTTAAACTAGGTCCTACTACTACTACTGATAATAATAAAAACTATTTACTAATTACAGCGTTTATAAGCTAACCAAGCCCTGCCCAGCTGTTTGTTTCAGGGATTCTTTTTCTTTAGGCTTATTTGCCTGTTTTGTTTGTTTGATTTGAGGTCCCCGTGACCATTGTAAAGGCCATTTTGGATTCGTTGCTTCCAATTTTGTGGCACTTTTACCCGACATTGAGATGAAATGACATCTCAAGCGCTGCCGCCAAATGAAATTGATAGGGTTTATATGCATGGATGGGCCGTATTTGTGTGCATCAACATCATCATCCGTAGCTTGCATACATAGCAATTAGAATTTATATAGTACAAGCTACACGTACGAGGTATATGGTTTATGGTGTCCCATTTGGGTTTAAACCTATTAAATGCAGAGATCTGTGTTAAAGATACAGATATCTGCGTTTTAAATATAGATATCTGTATTTTCTTGTAATTAGAGATATATAAAATGCAGGGATCTGTATTTGAAATGCAGATATCTGAATTCCATGATAAAATACTGAAATCTGCATTTAAAACACAGATATGTGCATTTCAATTACAGATATCTGTGTTTAAAGTTGAAATATAGATATCTCTATTTATCACACATATGGAAAAACTGATGCCTCCCTCATTACATACCAATATGGCAGGCAAATACTTCACGGGCACGTGGCCTTGACTCAAGGTCTGTAATTGAATTTCAGATATCTCTATTTACCAAATATAGATATCTACATTTCAAATACAGATATTTATTTTAAATAGAGATTTAAATGCAGATATCTTTATTTAAAAGCAGATATCTGCATTTCAATGCAGATAGATTTCTATATGTATTAAATGGGTATAAACCCAAATGGGACGTCATACCAAAAAGTAGGTCTGTAATCCTTATATTGCTTTAAATAGTGATCAACTGGGAAATGTGGGTAGAAGTATAAATTTTCTGTTTGGAATTAAATGTGAAACAGCATTTCTTTAACATGGGTGTCTTAGAATTGAGTCAGAAATGGCATGAGAAAATGTGAGTTGCTGGCACTTGAAGCATGGCCAAGCCGCGCGAAATGGCAGTACACGGAACTATGCAGCAATGCGCATGCGTCAAATAGGTCTCATCAATGGCGACACAATGAGCTCCGAAAGCAAGGTAACGTTTGTTGTCTTGTAGCCAATAATTGACTTGCTGATCATTGACTCAGCTGTGTAATTTCTGGCCGCTTGAAATGATAATGAATTGAAGAATTGGTTGACGTATCTCATATACCGAAAAACCACGTCGGAATGATTTTATTAGCTGTTGTTTTCGCTTTTGACTGTCGCGAGGTCCCGTTGCTCTAGATCAAAGCTCAGGTTTTCCGGAAATTTTAAGCTTGGCTTTCTCGTCAGTCCTACCACAAACCTTACATTTCACTGTAGAAATAAACTCTGTAGTTGTTTCAAACCTAAATACAATGACGACATACAGCTTTTTATCTTTCTATTATGCAAAATCAGCGGTTGCTTTTGGCTTTCTTGCACGGCAATTTACAGGAGGACATTGGTGTTCTATTTTTAGAATCAATTGATACATGTTGGGTGTTTGGGTAAACAAGCCATGTGACAGTTGACATTTGCCAACTTCCTCCAACCAAAAACACTGCATTTGAAGAATAAGTAATAAAAACACATAAACTACATTAAAAATGTTGAATAAGTTACAATAATAGGCTTAAATTGCTAATTTTAATGGAGAAATTTGTGGCATCTGATTTGATGTTACCATCAGACCGTGGTGAATGACATTTGTTAGCCAGATATGACATACTCTGCATACAAAATTGATCACAGCTAAGACACGAGTGTATATTCTTACAAAAATAACAATAAAGTTAAATTAATATAATTGGCCAGGAACGGATCACTCAGTTTCTGTTGATGCGGGTCCATTTTCCAAGTTCATATTTTATTGCAATCCACTGTTTGACCTATAGACTGCAAGGCCAAAGACTGAAAAAATAAATACCTTACTTGACTTTGTACTTTGTGTAAATTGATGCTGCTGGGCAGTGTTAAAAAACACTTACTTTAGCCCCCCCCCCCCCCCCCCCATAAAAAACAAAAACAAACTGATTGTTTGAATGTTGGTGTCACTGATGATTACTGTGTAGGCAGGCTTTCATTCAACGAACCTGGTGTCTGCATAATGTATAGCTGTGAGTAATGGTCAAATGTGACTGATCACAGTATAAGTAGATACATACATGCAGTTTGGCCCCTGCCCATCAGGGCTTGAAGAAGATGGGCTGCATGATGCTTCCATGCAGAGCTAAAACCGATCCACATACGAGTACTGGTAAACCGCTTAGAGGATCTAAGCCTGCCCAGGCAAAGCGGTGCGGGTCGGCCCGTCCATGCTTATAAACATTGGTTTCATTGGGCAACAGGGCTTGAGATGTCATTTAATCTCAGTGTCGGGTAACAGTCCAACAACATTGGAATTGGCGTCTCCAAAATGACCTTTACAGTGTTAACGGGGACGTTAAACCTCAAATCAAACAAAACAGATACATGTAGTTAGATTGAGTGTAGGCTGGGAATAGTAGTCCTGAACTGAGGCTTATACGGTTTCGTTTAACCCCTTATTGTTGGTTTTTTAGGCAACCAGTGTAGCGTGATAGCTCAGTGGTTAGTGCACTTGCCTCTGATGCTTGAGGTCCCAGGTTCGATTCCCGGCAGCGACGGTAAAATTTCGGTGTCCGAACACGCTCCATTGGCATCATTTGCAGGGATGAATGACATAATGCACAGTCCTTCGGATCGGAACGTTAACTGGAGGCCCCCCAGTGCAGGGAGAACCATCCCCTATGCAGGTTAAAGAACCCTACCATAATTACATGACTACTGTGTAGGTTTTCATCCTGCAAAACTGGAGTGTATGTAATATACACCTGAGAGTAATGGCCAAATGTGACCGATTGCAGTATCAGTAGAAAGAAAGAAAGAAATACACTGATGGGAAATCATATTCATTGGCATCTGATCTGGTTCTACCCTATTTGCCAGCAGTACATTTATACAGGACTTAGAGCTGGGTATCACCAGAAAAGATACAATACTGTCGCGATAACAGACAGGTAATCAGTGATTTTTTTACAAATTTGCCATTATGAGTCCCGGGACCCACTGGGTCCAGAATTAATGCATCCCAGACCCAAACCATGCATCCAGCCCAGGACCCATGGTGAAACCTTCTTTTGCACCCTAGAGTAAATCTTGCATCAAATTCTGGAGTGTAGAAATTCCTGATCATTGTCTGTTTTCAGTTTTATTTAAACTTGTGTATATACCGTATTCGGGTGTGTATTACCCGCAGTTTTTTTCCCTCAAATTACAGGCCCAAGTTCAGGGTGCGGGTAAATAAAAATCAAAAATGAGTTCCTTTAAGAGCAATGAAAACATTTATAAGATTGAAATGGGTCATACTACGTAGTTTCGGCTAATAAAGCCTCATCAGTGACCCTGTTATGATCCGGCAAAGAAAGCCAGAGGAAACATACTACAATTTTGCAAATTCGAATAGGCAGTCGATTCAATGACTGATATAAATCAAATTGGGGTCCAAATAATTAAAAACCTGTCTAGAATATGAGTCTAAACCAATAATTTATTTCTGAATTCTCAGAATATTCACGATGATCTCAAAGGACCAAAAGTAAAATATAAACTGCACCCGCCCGAATTATTTTCGGACCATTTTATTTTTACTTTTGTCAGCTGAACATACGATGCATCTCATGTTATGCTCTATCCTTTTACTATTCCCGACATAAATAACGTTTAATTGAATAATTGTCCACTGAATTTTACTTACACATGAGTAATATAACAATCTCCATTACTAAGCAAGCCCGATTTTGTGAGTATTATTCCTAAAACTCTGATTTCAAACAAAATAAACATGCAAGTTCAATGCAAACATCGAATTCCGCCATCCAAACGGCGGCCACAAACCACCGCTAGTTTTTCTGCACGCGATCGGTAAATGACGTCATCGGACCCCAGCAGCCCCAAACGTGTCTATTGTTTTATCTTAATGGGGCGTATTTCTTCCATAAAAATGTTTGGAAACGGTAAACAAATTCTCGATAGGAAAACGGTTGTGGAAAACAGCGCTTTCCGTAAGCTCCGTGTCAATAACCAACAACAGCATATAGATGTGTTAACACAAATTAAAGCGTTCAACTTTTCTCGCCAAGCGTCTGCTGTTTGGCGCCAAAACATAACCATTCACGAGATAGAAGAATAGTCGTAGGAGCAATTAAATAATTTTCACATTGATTGCAGATTAAATTTTATGAGTGGGGAATAAACGCAAACTAGAGACATAACTTGACCATATTTTCACACCTTATCGACACTCACCGCAGGGTGGCAATTATATGACAGGGATTAACAACAGTGTCATAATTGAACAGTTATAAATCATCAAACAGTGTAACTCCAAATCAGACGTCTGCGGCGTCTGAGGTGTCTGATCTGGTACTGCAGTGTTTGCCGATGTCCCCAAAAAGGGCCGCGGGCATATGTGGGTTAATAAATAAATAATAATGGTGAACAGGTAAAGTTTTTTCAACATTTTAATATAAAATACATGCTTTCTGGTGATACTCGCCCTTTGAAGACGATCGCGAGTTCCGTTGTTATTGATTATTGGACTGCACAGGTAGAATCGGTTTACCGTAGAACTACGACGCCTCTGAGGACTGGGTTTTATCAAATATTGTACTTAAACACCGTTTAAAGCAGCATACATTCTTTCGAGAATTTTTATGCGTCCCCGGACCCGCCGACGATATTTTTATGCGTCCTCTGGCGAAATTATGCGTACAGGACGCAGGACGCACGCCTAAAAAAATCACTGGGTAATACAATATAGTATTACGATACTTGCTTTGTACAGATTTGCTATGTTATTATTAGTCTGGATGGACCGTTTCTCGAACAGAACCATTTCTCGAATCAAACAGTGGTTTAACTAAATTATTAATGTGTACAAAATATTTTCATTTCCAATTTTGTATCATATATTATGCTAACAGCTTTCATTGGAAGAGCTCCAACTACGAGCATCTTTCTTTTAAAAGTTCATGTGCATTATACGGAATGACATTGCACAAGAACCAATTTTCAAGGGGACACAAAATAATCTCCAGCCGTTTCATGCAGTCTACTGCTATTTATACCCGCTTTTTCAAAGAAAAATAGGGTATATTGTTTTCGTACCAGAGTTGAGTGGGCGTCCATCTGTCTGTCCGTCCGTCACGTTTCTTTTAAATGGATCTCCTCTGCAACCACTGAAGTTACACTTTTGAAACTTTGCATGTGGATAGTACATGGTAGTGGGCTATTTTTTTGTGAACTTGACCCCAACATGGCCCCAAGGTCAAAGGTCAGAAAGTAGGACATTATCTTCTAAACTGTTGGGATTGCACTTCCGAAACTTGATTATTGGATAGCCTTTGGAATGTAGAACATATTGGAATACTTTTCGACGGAAGTTTTCGTGTGACCTTGACCCCAACATGGCCCCTGGGTCAAAGGTCAAAAAGTAGGACTTAATCATATCTTCTAAACTGTTGGGATTGCACTTCCGAAACTTGAGTATTGAATAGCCCTTGAAATGTAGAACATATTGGAATACTTTTTGTGTGATCTTGACCCCAACATGGCCCCAGGGTCAAAGGTCAAAAAGTATCACATTGCCATATCTTTAGTGTTACTCATAGAAGAAAGCGTGTATTTGCGATGGTATACCATCAACTGCGCCATCTAGTTTCTGGTTAACGTAGTGAACTAAGCCTACCTTGACATTTTCTGGTTCAGATAAAATAATTTCAACTCTGAGCAATGGCCCCCGCCCTTAGGGGCTTGAAGAAATATATGGGCTGCATGATGCTTCCACACAGAGCTGAATCCGGCCTGCACACTAGTACTGGTAAACCATTTAGAGGATCTAAGCCTGTCCAGGAACCGCGGTGTGAGGCGGACCGTCCATGCTAATAAACCCTATTGGTTTCATTGGGAGACAGGGCTTGAGATGTCATTTCATCTCGATGTCGGGCAAAAGTCCCACAAAATTGGAAGCAACGTCTCCAAAATGTCCTTTACAGTGTTGACGGGGACGTTAAACCTCAAATCAAACAAATAAACAACCCTGAGCAACGCTGTGCAGAACTTGTCCAGTAATTTATTATTTTTTTTTTTTAAGTGCATGTGTGTTATACGGATTGACATTTTTTTTGCTAAACTAAATTTAGCGCACCACCTATCTGAGGTAATGGCCAAGTATGACCGACTCATTATATGAAGATAGAGAGATAGAAGGAAAGAATTGGCATGGTTTGTTTGTTTGTTTGTTTGATTTGAGGTTTAACGTCCCCGTCAACACTGTAGAGGTCATTTTGGAGACATTGCTTCCAATTTTGTGGGACTTTTACCCGACATTGAGATGAAATGACATTTCAAGCCCTGCCACCCAATGGAACCACTAGGGTTTATAAGCATGGACCGGCGGACTCGCACGGCTTTGCCTGGGCAGGCTTAGATCCTCTAAGCGGTTTACCAGTTCTCGTGTGCAGGTCGGTTTAAGCTCTGCATGGAAGCATCATGCGGCCCATATATTTCTTCAAGCCCCGAAGGGCGGGGGCCGGTTGGCATGAATTGGCTATACCACACGAATTTGGAATTAATCATAAAAGTCACCAGTGCATGTTGGGAGCCATGAATATTTTGTTCACTTTGTAAATATGGTTGAAATAATAAGGATCAGATAAAATCTTATTCAGACGTTTGGGCAATAATTGTTGATGTTAGAAGTAAGGCTGGCACGATTAATCGGATAATCGATTATTCTGTCGATAAATTCTACAAAAGTATAGCTTATGGTAGGAGTTATGCTCAGACAGAAAGCCAGATAGGTAAAATTATGACCAAATCTTCAGTGATTACTAATCGGTTATCGATTGCAATGGCAGGACTGATAATCAATTTTCATTTCAGCTCCGATTAGCCAGCCCCAGTTAGGAGCGACCTCTAATATCAGCGGGATTACGATTTCCCAGGTCCATCAAATTGTATGGATCCATCTAAGACACCCCACACCATCAACCACACAAACATTTTGGAAGCAACAGTTTTGAATAAATCTGAATGGCATAACTGAAAACACCAACATTTAAATGGGTTTAAGTGGGAAAATGTTATGTAGCACATGAGCCCATACTCGAGTCACTCAACCAGACTGCAATGACATTACCTGTTAGTTCCGGTAATTACCCTGACCCGGCAGATAACCAACTGGTTTTATTAGGCATAAGTTGTGCCTTTTGGATAAACAATTTTTATTGGCGTAAGCGGCTCAGAAAAAATATGTTGCTTCTGTTTGGGATGTTGATACAACTCAAAAGAATTGTCAAGTATCGATTCATGGAATCAGTATTGTGATAAGAGTATCGCCAGCAAGATTATCGCATTGTACTGATGCATCAATGATATCGCCACAGCTCTGTAGTCCAGATTTTACAGATAACAAACTCTTTTTTCATAGTGATGCTGTAAATAATTGTTACCAGCAGGGCCCAGTTGTTCAAAGCATCGTTAGCTTAATGAGCTCGTTAGTGGTCATATTAACTGATCTGGCAAGTACAATCGCTAAAATTCTGTTATTTTTGCTGAAAACATGTGAGCCGCTTTTGCATCCGCAAAAGCTGATCACATTTTTTTTAGCAAAAAATATTAGCATATTTGCTATATTAACCTATTTAGTACCAGATACCCCAAAACGGGTACCCTGGCAAACAGTGCAGGCCCAGATCAGACGCCGCAGAACGCGGCATCTGATCAGGACCTACACTGTTTGCAAAAAGTTCAGCCATTTTCCTAATAAAATTTTGAAGAAAACACAACCTGACACCCCTAAATTTTGAAATGGACTCATGCTATATATAAGGAGGAAGATTCCATGTGGTACAAAAAAAGGTTAAATGATAAAAAATTTAATGATCCATTAACTAACAACATTGTTAGTTTTGAACAACTGCCCCAGGTTTTCATATCTGGTCAGCATTAGTCACATGGACAGTAGCTGGCGGGAAGCTTCTGTAGTTAGTAACTTCGTATGGATTGATGAATAATCAACCCAAAAGACGGGTATTATCCCATTTAGTACCGGAAACCCAAAAAGGGTACCAGGGCAAACAGTGCAGGCCCAGATCAGACGCCGCAGAACGCGGCGTCTGATCAGGGCTTCCACTGTTTGCTAAAAGTTCAGTCATTTTCCAAATAAATTTTGATGAAAACACAACCTGACACCCCTAAATTTTGACGGACTCCCCCTATATATAAGGAGGAAGATTCTATTTGGTACTTAAAGGGTTAACTGTTTCTATGCACGCAACAGCTGCACATAATACTCGCAAAAGAATGTAAATGGAATTAAAAGGACAGATACATCCTCAGGAGAGGCAGCTCTTTTGAACATATTTTGCTTCACTTATCAATAAGGGTTTACTTTAACCCTTTTTGTACGCTCCCACCCATAGGGGCTTGAAGAAATATATGGGCTGCATGATGCTTCCATGCAGAGCTGAATCCGGCCCGCACACTAGTACTGGTAAACCGCTTAGAGGATGTAGGCCTGCCCAGGAACCGCGGTGCGAGGCGGACCGTCCATGCTTATAAACCCTATTGGTTTCATTGGGCGACAGGGCTTGAGAAGTCATTTCATCTCAATGTCGGGTAAAAGTCCCACAAAATTGGAAGCAACGTCTCCAAAATGACCTTTACAGTGTTGACGGGGACGTTTAACCTTAAATCTGACAAATCAAATAACCCTTTTTGTACCAAATGGAATCTTCCTCCTTATATATAGCAGGAGTCCATTTCAAAATTTAGGGGTGTCAGGTTGTGTTTTCTTCAAATTTCTTTTGGAAAATGGCTGAACTTTTTGCAAACAGTGTAGGCCCTGATCAGACGCCACATTATGTGGCATCTGATCTGGGCCTGCACTGTTTGCCAGGGTATGGGTTTTGGGGTTTCAGGTACTAAATGGGTTAACCCTTTTTAGCTCCACTGGCTTATAGCCCTGTGTCCGTTGTGCATACATACGGTGTGTTAACTATTTTCTTTAAACATCTCCTCCTAAACTACTTAGAAAATTGTAACCAAACTTCACAGGAATGTTCCTAACATAGTCCTCTTCTAAATTCCTTCAAAGAATTTTGTTACATGCAGACCTCAGGTTGCTATGGCAACAAAAAAAATATCTTTAAAAATCTTCTCCAAAACCGCTTAATGGATTTCATTCCTATGTTCCTTGGGTGGACCTCTGTCAGATTCTTTGAAGAAATTTTGATCAGACAAAAAACATGGCCTCCATGGCCATGCCCCTTGGCTCATTAACTTCCATAGACTTACAAAGGGAAAAAAAATTAAGAATCTTCTCCTCCAAAACCGCTCAATGGATTTCATTCCTATATTGCATGAATGTTCCTTGGGTGGACCTCTGTGAGAATCCTTGAAGAAATTTTGATCAGGAAAAAAACATGGCCGCCATGGCCACACCCCTTGGCTCATTAGCTTCCACAGACTTGTAAAGGGATGTTTTTTTTTAAAAATCTTCTCCAAAACCGCTCAGTGGATTACATACCTCACTGAAGAGATTCTAGCAAATGTCTATACCGGCACCCGCCCTTCAAGGCTTGAAGAAATAGATGGGTTGCATGATGCTTCTTCACAGTGTTGAAACTGACCCACGCATTAACTTGTATGGTTATAAATATCAAAAGGATGGGAAGAAACACTGCTTAGTTACATGTATCTTTTTGGTTGAAAATAGCTTTGCTGCACATCACCTCTAATTTTGGTCAAACTTGGTACAGTTTAACACAGCAATACAGAGGACCCGCATTATAATGAAATTATTTGTTCCTTATTGTAATGAACTTGCAGTATAAAACATCCCAGTGAGGAGTATGATAGATTATAAAAGGTCTTTTCGACATCAATACTCCAAGAAACAAATGTTATAGACATTTGTCACAATCGCCTCGGTGAAAAGATTCTAACAAATATCTGTAACATTTGTTTCTTGGAGTATTAAATTACAAGAATCTTTCATGACTATGATATCGATTTTTGGGTATTTCCAACCCGAGGGAAGCCCACGTCGCTCAGAATCGAGGCTAAGACTTGAGCTAAGAATTATTTACATTGAAATTGTCATTATAACGAGTTTTGCTGTTATAACGAATGTCGGTTTAAAGGGGGTTGAATGTATAACAAAGACTATCCTTTGGTGGCTTGGACCTCAATTTCAATGTCGTTTTTTTTGTCGTATTTGTGGTGAGTGTGTGGGGGCATAGTTTTTTCTGAGAATACCATAATTATCCTAAGTATTGGGACAGATAGGCTTAAACAAACAATGCAGACCCAGATCAGACTGATCAGGGTCTTCACTGTTTACCATTCTGTCTCCACCTTTTGGATTTCTTGCTGGCTCGTGAAACAAATTTGTTAGAATTTTTGAAGAATTAGAGCAAGTCTTCAAAGTGTCTGAATTTTTTGGATTGTTGTGGTATTGTTTGTTGATATCTGTTTTTGAACCATAATCAAGTTAACCCTTTTTAGCTCACGTGACAAGGTGAGCTTTTGGGATCACTTTTTGTCCGTCGTCCGTCGTGCGTGCGTGCTTGCGTGTGTGCGTGCGTGCGTGCGTGCGTAAACTTTTTCTTCAAATGACATCTCCTCCTAAACCACTGATCGGATTTTAACCAAACTTCACAGGAATGATCCTTAGGTGGTCCCCTTTCACAGTTGTTCAAATGGTTCCGGTCCATTGCACATCTAGGTCACAGGAGCTAAAAATAGATTTCTAAAATGAAAACTTTAAAAATCTTCTTCTCTGAAATTGAAAGGCCCAGGTCTTCGATATTTGGTATGAAGCTTCATCTAGTGGACCTCTACCAAGATTGTTCAAATTATGGCCCTTGGGCCAGAAAAGCCCCCGCCCCGTTGGCCTTTGGGTTTACATAGGCTTATATAGGGAAAATGTTTAAAAATCTTCTTCTCTGAAACCACAAGGCCCAGGTCTTTGATATTTGGTGTGAAGCTTCACCTAGTGCACCTCTACCAAGATTGTTCAAATTATAGCCCTGGGGCCAAAAATGCCCCCGCTCCGGGGGCCTTTGGTTTTACATAGGCCTATATAGGGAAAATCTTTAAAAATCTTCTTCTCTGAAACCGAAAGGCCCAGGTCTTCGATATTTGGTATGAAACTTCATCCAGTGGACCTCTACCAAGATTGTTCAAATTATGGCCCTTGGGCCAGAAATGCCCCCGCCCCGGCTTATATAGGGAAAATCTTTAAAACTCTTCTTCTCTGAAACCGCAAGGCCCAGGTCTTTAATATTTAGTGTGAAGCTTCACCTAGTGGACCTCTACTAAGATTGTTCAAATTATAGCCCTGGAGCCAAAAATGCCCCCACCCCGGGGGCCTTTGGTATTACATAGGCTTATACAGGGAAAATCTTTAAAAATCTTCATCTCTGAAACTGCAAGGCTCAGATCTTTGATATTTGGTGTGAAGCTTCATCTAGAGGACCTCTACCAAGATTGTTCAAATTATAGCCCTAGGCCAAAAATGCCCATGCCCTGGGGGCCTTTGCGTTTACATTGGCTTATATAGGGAAAATCTTTAAAAATCATCTTCTCTGAAACCGCAAGGCTCAGATCTTTGATATTTGGTGTGAAGCTTCATCTAGTGGACATCTACCATGATTGTTCAAATTATAGCCCTTGGGCTAACAATGCCCCGGCCCCGGGGGCCTTTGGTTTTACATAGGCTTATATAGGGAAAATCTTTAAAATCTTCTTCTCTGAAACCACAAGGCCCAGTTCTTTGATATTTGGTGTGAAGCTTCCACTAGTGGACCTCTAACAAGATTTTTCAAATTATAGCCCTGGGGCCAGAAATGCCCCCGCCCCGGGGGCCTGTGGTTTTACACTGGCTTAAACAGGGAAAATCTTTAAAAATCTTCTTCTCTGAAACCGCAAGGCTCAGATCTTTGATATTTGGTGTGAGGCTTCATCTAGTGGACCTCTACCAAGATTGTTCAAATTATAGCCCTGGGGCCAAAAATGCCCCCATCCTCGGGGCTCTTTGGTTTTTCATAGGCTCATATAGGGAAAATATTCATAAATCTTCATATCTGAAACCACAAGGCTCAGGTCTTTGATGTTTGGTATGAAGCTTCACCTAGTATAGCCCTTGGGCCAAGAATGTACTAGAGACACTGATTCTCAGGTGAGCGATTCAGGGCCCTCTGGGCCCTCTTGTTGTACCAAATGGAATCTTCCTCCTTATATATAGCAGGAGTCCATTTCAAAACTTAGGGGTGTCATGTTGTGTTTTCTTCAAAATTTATTCTGGAAATGGCTTAACTTTTTGCAAACAGTGTAGGCCCGGATCAGACGCCGCATTCTGCGGCGTCTGATCTGGGCCTGCTCTGTTTGCCAACTACCCCTTTAGGGGTTTCTGGTTCAAAATGGGTTAAATTGATAGTGTATCAGGTCAGCCAGAACTTCCGTGCAGTTTGAACAGTGTCTTTTCTATGTGCTATATGCTAAGCAGATACGGCCCCCGCCCATAGGGGCTTAAAGAAATATATGGACTGCATGATGCTTCCACGCAGAGCTGAATCCCACCCGCACACTAGTACTGGTAAACTGCTTAGAGGATCTAAGCCTGTCCAGGAACCGCGGTGCGAGGCAGACCGTCCATGCTAATAAACCCTATTGGTTTCATTGGGCAACAGGTCATTTCATCTCAATGTCGGGTAAAAGTCCCACAAATTGGAAGCAAGGTCTCCAAAATGACCTTTACAGTGTTGACGGGGACGTTAAACCTCAAATCAAACAAACAAACAAATGCTAAGCAGATGATTCCTATGTAATGTCAAGCCTAATTTGCACTGAAAATTGAAAAATAAAACTACATGTATGAAAATGTCATCTGCAAGTTTTGTGGTTAGTGCTTCAAGGGTTACCGGCAATGAAAATTTGAGGAAAAATAAGAAAAAAAAGAATGAAAATCAGGTACTCAGTTGTATTCAGATGTTTTTCTTTATCCTGTTGCATAAATTAATTTAGCCACACCCATTTGCATTTCAACCAGTCAAATTACTTGATGTACTTGATTCATTCAATTCGCAAACTGAATGACAGTGTAGATCCTGATCAGATGGCTTTTTTAGAAGCCATCTGATTGGGATAAACACTATTTTGAAAGGTTGGGGTTGTCGTGAACAGCAGGATATGGTTAAGACTCCAGTTGAACTTCAGTACTAAGTTTCGTAATTTTTACCAAATGAAATGATAATTTTTCTCTCATAAATCTGATGCAACAGATCTGTCTCGTAAGTCTATCACATGTTAAATGTACATCAAAAACATGGTACATAATTTTATTGTGGTTTTACATCCATGTCAACTATTTTGGTCATTTTGGAGCCTCTACTTCCGATTTGGTGGACTTTACCTGACATTGAGAAGGAATGACATCTCAAGCCTTACTGTCCAAATTTGTTTGCTTGTATAGGAGTTTAACCGCCCAGTCGACACTGTTTAAGGTCTTTTTTGAGCAGGCTTATGCGTTAGCGGTTAACCAGTGCAGTGCACATTCTTTCGCCAGAAACTGACAACTGCCCTTCTTGAATCAGTGGAAGGGAGAGAATGACCGTAGAAAAGATTTCATGATCAATCTCCATGAAAAATGTTGCCAACCCCCGGCAGGCGTCTAACCCGTGTCCTCCTAATCACCAGTGAAACGCGCTTCAGACTAAGCTACCAAGCTGCCGGCCTTACTGTCCAGAGAAACTAGGGTTTAAGGAACATAATGTCAGCCATTGAATTATTTTGGAAAGCAGTGTTATTTATGTATTGCTTTCATAAACTTGTGCATGTACCATAAAAATCTTAAAAATTCAGACACCTTGAGGACTTGCTGTAATTGTCCTATTTAACAAATTTGTTTCAGGATTCAGCAAGGAGTCCAAAAAGTGCAGATGGAATGGCTAACAGTGTAGACCCCGATCAGACTGCTCCTTCAGGCACAGTCTGATTTGTGTCTGCACTGTTTGCTTACGCCTGTCTTCCCCAATAATTAGGATAATTACCATGTAGAATGCAAATACCTTATTGTATATTAACTCTTATCATGCTGTTCACGACAACCCTATCTTTTGAAACAGTGTAGATCCAGATCAGATGGCTTCTGAAGAAGCCATCTGATCAGGATCCACACTGTTTGCCATTAAGTTTATGGCTTTGTAAGAATAAATTACATCAAGTAATCTGATTGGTTCAAAGTCAATAATGGGTGTGGCTAAACTGAATTTTCAGCAAGAGAAGGGTTAACCATTATGCGCAATGTAAGTTTTTAGAACAGACAGCAATTTTTATTTTCTAAAATTTTTTGAGGAAAATATGACTCAGACTTTACAGTACTTGTGAATTGTGTGTTGGTCAGATGATTCACATTCATGAAGTGTCACATGTTATTTTCTCTGAAAAATAAGTAAAAAAAAAAAAAAAAAAAAAAAAAAAAAGAGGGCCATGATGGCCCTGGATCGCTCACCTGATCCATAGTGTAACAAGTGGGCCCCAGAGAGGGCCATTATTGGCCCCAGGGCTTTAATGTGCATAATGTTGAGGAAGGTCTTAAAGGTGAAGCTTCATACCAAACATCAACAAGGGCTATAATTTGAACAATCTTGGCAAAGGTCCACTAGATGAAGCTACACATCAAATATCAATGACCTGGGCCTAGCGGTTTCAGAGAAGAAGATTTTTAAAGATTTTCCCTATATACGCCTATGTAAAACCAAAGGGCCCCGGGACGGGGGCATTTTTTGCCCCAGCACTATAATTTGAACAATCTTGGTAGGGGTCCACTAGATGAAGCTTCATACCAAATATCAAAGTCTTGGGCCTTGTGGTTTTAGAGAAGAAGATTTTTAAAGATTTTCCCTATATAAGCCTATGTAAAACAAAAGGGCCCCGGGGCGGGGGCATTTTTGGCCCCAGCACTATAATTTGAACAATCTTGGTAGGGGTCCACTAGATGAAGCTTCATACCAAATATCAAAGACCTGGGCCTTGTGCATTCATAGAAGAAGATTTTTAAAGATTTTCCCTATATAAGCCAATGTAAAACCAAAGGGCCCCATGGCGGGGGCATTTTTTGTCCCAGCACTTATTTGAACAATCTTGGTAGGAGTCCACTAGTTGAAGCTTCATACCAAATATCAAAGTCCTGGGCCTTGTGGTTTCAGAGAAGAAGATTTTTAAAGATTTTCCCTATATAAACCTATGTAAAACCAAAGGGCCCCGGGGCGGGGGCATTTTTGGCCCAAGCACTATAATTTGAACAATCTTGGTAGGGGTCCACTAGATGAAGCTTCATACCAAATATCAAAGACCTGGGCCTTGTTGTTTCAGAGAAGAAGATTTTTAAAGATTTTCCCTATATAAGCCAATGTAAAACCAAAGGGCCCTGTGGCGGGGGCATTTTTTGTCCCAGCACTAAAATTTGAACAATCTTGGTAGGGGTCCACTAGATGAAGCTTCATACCAAATATCAAAGTCCTGGGCCTTGTGGTTTTAGAGAAGAAGATTTTTAAAGATTTTCCCTATATAAGCCTATGTAAAACCAAAGGGCCCCGGGGCGGGGGCATTTTTGGCCCCCGCACTATAATTTGAACAATCTTGGTAGGGGTCTACTAGATGAAGCTTCATACCAAATATCAAAGACCTGGGCCTTGTGGTTTCAGAGAAGATTTTTAAAGATTTTCCCTATATAAGCCTATGTAAAACCAAAGGGCCCCGGGGCGGGGGCATTTTTTGCCCAAGCACTAAAATTTGAACAATCTTGGTAGGGGTCCACTAGATGAAGCTTCATACCAAATATCAAAGTCCTGGGCCTTGTGGTTTCAGAGAAGAAGATTTTTAAAGATTTTCCCTATATAAGCCTATGTAAAACCAAAGGGCCCCGGGGCGGGGGCATTTTTGGCCCCAGCACTATAATTTGAACAATCTTGGTAGGGGTCTACTAGATGAAGCTTCATACCAAATATCAAAGACCTGGGCCTTGTGGTTTCAGAGAAGAAGATTTTTAAAGATTTTCCCTATATAAGCCTATGTAAAACCAAAGGGCCCCAGGGCGGGGGCATTTTTGGCCCCAGCACTATAATTTGAACAATCTTGGTAGGGTCCACTAGATGAAGCTTCATACCAAATATCAAAGACCTGGGCCTTGTGGTTTCAGAGAAGAAGATTTTTTAAGTTTTTGGTGAAAAAAATCTATTTTTGGCTCCTGTGACCTAGATGTGCACCGGACCGGAACCATTTGAACAACTTTGAAAGGGGACCACCTAAGGATCATTCCTGTGAAGTTTTGTCAAAATCCGATCAGTGGTTTAGGAGGAGATGTCGTTTAAAGAAATTGTTTACGGACGCACGCACGGACGCACGCACGACGGACGACAGACAAAAAGTGATCCCAAAAGCTCACCTCGTCACTATGTGACAGTGAGCTAAAAAAAAAAATGGTGTGTGTACCGGTAGATGTCTTGCCTGGCAGCCCACTGTAGGCGGGAAACCCCTAAAGCGGTACCTTGGCAAACAGTGCAGGCCCACGACAGAATGCGGTGTCTGATCAGGGCCGACCCTGTTTGCAATAAGTTCAGCCATTTTCCAGATGCATTTTGAAGTAAACACAGCCGAACACCCTTAAATTTTGAAATCGCAGTAGATACGGTGGAAAATTCCATTTGGTAGTTGGTACAAAATGGGTTAAGCACGACTGTTTACAAAAAGTTGTGTGTGCTCAGGTTTGGACAGGTATCATAAGGCAGATTTGGTATTAGAAAATAGCCTTTGTAATGCAAATTGCTTTACAGCATGTGCAACCAGGCAAGACTGAAGACTGATCAGTGAGTACATACATACAGTAGAGCCCCCACCCATCAGGGGCTTGGAGAAATAGATTGGGCTGCATGACGCTTACACGCAGAGATGAAACCGACCGCACGAGTACTGGTAAACTGCTTAGAGGGCCTAACCTTGCCCACTGAAAGTGGTGTGTGTCAGACTGTCCCTATATAATTATAAACACTTTTGGTTTGTTTGGGCGGCAGGGTGTGAAATGTCATTTCATCTCAGTGTCAGGTAAAAGTCCCACAAAATTGGAAGCAGCATCTCTAAAATGACCTAAAAATGTTGACGGGGACATTAACCTCAATTAAACCAAAAGACATGCAGTCTGGTCAGCCTTGCTGGGCGTGACATGTTCGATTTTTTTTTCCGAAGTTCCTTCATATTATACAGGGAAGGCTGTATTCGCTGATTTTGATATAGCTGACACATTCTCATCTGTTATTAGCTCAAGATGAAGGGGAAGTAACAAGGATATATCTGGGGCCAGTTGTTCAAAACTAACGACGTCGTTAGTTAACATATCGTTAAAACTTTGATCATTTAATATGGCAAATATGCGTATATTTTTGCTGAAAAAAATATGAGCAGCTTTTGCATATGCAAAAGCTGCTCACATTTTTTCAGCAAAAATAACAAAATTTTAGATATTGCGCTTGCTAGAACACTTAACAATATGATCTCTAACAAGCTCGTTAAGCTAACGATGCTTTGAACAACTGGCCCCAGGTGTATTTCTGCAAAATCCTCTTCAGAAAGATGTTTGTTAGAATTGCCTCATTGAGGCAATTCTAGCAAGTACCTGCAACACAGGATCCTTTTATAAAGAGATAAGAAAAAATGGTCCTTTAACCCATTGCATGTGGGAAACCCCTGAAGGGTTACCTTGGCAAACAGTGCAGGCCTGATCAGGTGCTGCACTATTTGCTAAATCTGTCAGAAATACAGTCGAACTTCGATGGCTCGAACACTGATGGCTCGTTTACCATGACTGAGTCAAACCTGTTTTTGAGACCCTTGGAAATTCCTCTGCATAATAAAAAGTGTGGGATAATTAAGGAGATTTTCGACTCTTATCTTGCAAATGTATGCTGTGTGTACTCATTAGGATCGCCTCAATGAGGGATTCTAATGAGTACACACAGCATACATTTATGTTACAGAACACCGAAAAGAAGTCCAAAAAATACCCCTGTTATGGAAGTATGCAACAGTGGCTCGAACTACCGCTGTTTCGAACAAATTTCTATGGTCCCGAAGGGGTTTGAGCCATCGAAAATTCAACTGTAGAATAAAAATGAAAAAAAAGGCCTGACACCCCTTATATGGCAAAGGACTTGTCCAGCATATAGCAATGGAAGAGCCCACTAGTATACAATGGGTTAATGCTTATCTGGAGCTATATGTCTGCTGTATGTTGTATTGCTTGAATGACACAGTTGTCCTTGAATTGTTTGCTATATGCTTTTGTGAGCTTTTGTTGATAATAAGAGCATGGATGATGGTCCATTTATCAAGTACTTTTGGTAGAAAATAATACTTAGGGAATGAATACACTTTTGGGGAGCTTCGGTTTCCTTGACAACAGGATTTGGCTTAGAATTTGCTGCAGAGTGAAGAACAAATTCATTTCTTGTAGCAAATTCTTTCCTTGTCTTCTTTGTAAAGAATGGCAGAAAGTATGTACTTGATATATACATATTAAGCCATTTGCTTTGCTTTAACATGTTGGTTGGCCTCGGGGGCCCTCCATGGCTCAGTCAGATGTGCATCTGACTTGTGATCAGGAGATTGCAGGTTCGATCCTGGCTTATTTAAATGTATAAGCATGCCCTGGAAGTGTGGTAAGGCAAACTGACCAGCTCGGCATAATCAAAAGTGTTGGCTGGGCCGTTAAACACCAAACCAAACAAATCAAATTACAGTAAAATTCCTATATTAAGACCACCATTGGGACTATTCAAAAGTGGTCTTTAAGGTGGTCCCTTACCACGGTACACTTTGGGCAGAAAACACACAGAAAGATTAAGTGCACCCTTCAAAATAAGCTTTTTAAAGCAGAAATTGTCTTAAATTTAGGTGGTCTTCAGGGCCTGACAAATCCAAAAATTTTCCACTTGCCCAGCGGGCAAGTAAAATATTTTTACACTTGCCCAGCTCAAAATCCTGCTTGCCCAGGATTTTGGAACTCAAAGTGGAGTTGGATGCGGGGGTGGGGGTGACTGGTGACGATGATGACGGCCGACATTTATAAATATAATCCAAGGTTTCTGTCAAGTTTCAAGCACAACCACTTTCCATTGAGATCTAGTTATTTTATGTTTGTGTTTCTTTCTCTTTGGTGTCTCTGATGAGAGCTCAGGGTTAATTGTATTGATTCCTGATCATTGCATTCACTTCTATTTATCTCCCTATGTGCGGTAATACGGTAGAAAATACTGTTGTTGTCACAGTCAATAACGGTACTTTTTCAAGTTAATTGACATAATACCTTTACTGATTAGCAATTAAAGATACAGTTATATAAACTCATTTAGCTTGACACGCATGATGAACAAGAGCTGCAGCTGATATAGATCTACTCAAAATATCAGAAGTGTCAGGGCAGCGAGATAAAAGATTAAAAGAATGCAATTTATTTAGCTTGAACCACAAGACGAGGACCCAGATTAAAAGAATGCAATTTATTCAGCTTGAACCACAAGACAAGGACCCCCTCGATCCAAAACGAACCCAAACTTTCACACCCGCCCTACAAGCAAGTTCAATGCGATCATCATTTCCGCCATCCAAACCGTCGTCCATAAACCACCACTCCCATTGTTCTGCAGGCGATCGGTAAGTGACGTCATCCGACCCCAGCAACCCTACACATGTTTAACGTCATTGTTTTATTTGAATGGGGCGTATCTCTACAATTAAAAAAATGTTTGGAACCGGTAAAAAAATATTTTCTTGCTTGCTAAATGGTTATGGATAGAGGCGCGACCAATCCGCAGTTACCAACATTAAAAAATTCGACTTTTCCCGCCAGCGTCTGCTATTTGGCGCCAAAACATAACCATTCACGAGATAGTAGAATAGTCCGTTTTTACTTCCGTTAGATGTAGCAAATCGTCTTAGGAGCTATTAAATCATTTTCACACTGGTTGTGGATTAAATTTTATGGCACGGATAAACGCAAATTAGAGACATAATTAGCTCGCCTGTACGAAGTACAAGGAGAGCTATTGTTGTCACCTCGGATGGCGTGCGCGTGTGCGTTTTGAGTTTGCGTTCCCGTCACACTGCGTTAAAGTTTTTCAAATGCTTATATCTCAACAGTCACTCATCACAGACCACTCATATTTGGAACTTAAGTACCTGGGAGGGTCCTCTGATGCTCAAAGAGAACAGACCCCTGGGTTCATGCCCTGGGGTGGGGCTAGGGGTCAAAATCTAGAACACCTTCGTAATTCTGTGTTAAAGTTTTAGAAATGCTTATATCTTAACAGTCACTCATCACAAAGCATTCATATTTACAACTTGGATACCTGGGAGTGTCTTCTGAGATTCAAAGACAACACACCCCTGGGTTCATGCTTGGGAGTGGGGATGGGGTGGGGCTAGGGGTCAAAATCCAGGACACCTTTGTAATTTGTTGTATACCTTTCTATTATACTTACAAGTTACAGACACAATTGGTTATACATCAGCCAATCAAGTGACATTGGTTCAAGTGTAAAAGGGTGAAGGTCATGGTGACCTACATTTCACGGTCCAGTGATTTTGCCTTATATCTTGAAGTCTATTTGTTGGAGAAATGTCATACCTGGGATATTTGTTCCATATTACTCCATGATTGACCTCAAAATATATCTAGGTCACTGTGACCTATATTTCATGGTTCAGCGATTTTGCCTATTATCTCAAATATTATTTGATGGAGAAATGTCATACCTGGATTATTAGTTCCATGTGACCCAATAATTGACCGCAAAATATATCTAGGTCATGGTGACCTACATTTCACGGTCCAGTGATTTTGCCTTATGTCTTGAAGTCTATTTGTTGGAGAAATGTCATATCTGGGATATTTGTTCCATATGACTCCATGATTGACCGCAAAATATATCTAGGTCATGGTGACCTACATTTCACGGTCCAGTGAGTTTGTCTATTATCTTGAATACTATTTGAAGGAGAAATGTTATACCTGGGTTATTAGTTGCATGTGACCCCATTATTGACCTCAAAATATATCTAGGTTACTGTGACCTATATTTCATGGTTCAGTGATTTTGCCTATTATCTCAAATACTATTTGATGGAGAAATGTCATACCTGGATTATTAGTTCCATGTGACCCAATAATTGACCGCAAAATATATCTAGGTCATGGTGACCTACATTTCACGGTCCAGTGATTTTGTCTATTATCTTGAATACTATTTGATGGAGAAATGTTATACCTGGGTTATTAGTTGCATGTGACACCATTATTGACCTCAAAATATATCTAGGCCAGTATGACCTATATTTCATGGTTCAGTGATTTTGCCTATTATCTTCAATACTTTTTGATAGAGAAACGTCATACCTGGATTATTAGTTCCATGTGACCCGATAATTGACCACAAAATATATCCAGGTCAGTGTGACCTATATTTCATGGTTCAGTGATTTTGCCTATTATCTTGAACACTATTTGATGGAGAAATGTCATACCTAGATTATTTATTCCATGTGACCCCATGATTGAGCTTGAATTATATCTAGGTCAGTGTGTCCTATATTTCATGGTTCAGTGATTTTTCCTATTATGTTGAATACTATTTGATGGAGAAATGTCTCACCTGGATTATTAGTTCCATGTGACCCGATGATTGACATAGAAATATATCTAGGTCCTTGTGACCTATTTTCATGGTTCAATGACTTTGCCTTATAATTCAGACACAATTTGATTCTGAAATGAAATCTCTGGAATATATGCTCCATGTGACCTAATTATTGATCTCAAATATATCAAGGTGAGTGTGACCTATATTTCATGGTTCAAAAATTTACCTTATATCTTGAAGTCGGGAAACAGGCGAGCTATGCTGTCACGCGACAGCTCTTGTTTAATCTTATTTTCACGACTTGTCACGCTTATCGATAGCGCTGGTGGTTCACACTACACCAGAAATGAAAGACACGCACCGCCGGGCAATCGTGTTTAATTGGTAATTATATGACAGGGATTAACAAGAGTGTCAAACCTTATAAAAACATAGATGGTTTTGTCTGAATTGCCGACAAAGCGGATATTATTGTGATTTACTTACGGGTCTAGTTTTACCGTATTTAAGGACTCAAAAGACTGACAATTGTAGACGATTTTTTTTGCGCTTGCCCGACCGGGCGTCGAAAGGTCAAAGTGCACCTGCCCGGCGCGATTTCGGACTTGTCCCGGGCGGCCGGGCAATGGATTTGTCAGCCCCTGGTCTTAATACTAATAGGGGATTTCACTGTATATGTTATGCTATTGCCAAGGTTCTTTTTTAAATTTATGGAATATGACGCTTCCCCCACCTCTCCCATCCCCCAAATCCACACCACCCATATACACTCTTTCAGTTTAGGATATACATATAGGCAACAACAGGCCGGCATTGGAAGCTCAGTCAGTTGCGCGTCTGACTGGTGATCAGGAGGACGCGGGTTTGATACCTGCTGGGGATGGCAACATTCTTTCGTGGAGATTGATCATGAAATCTTTTCTATGGTCATTCTCCCCCTTCCGCTGATTCAAGAAGGGCAGTTGTCAGTTTTGGGCAAAAGAAAGTGCACTGCACTGGTTAAACCGCTTACATACAATCCTACCCAGGAATAGTGTGGATAGGTAAACTGACCGGCTCAAAAATGATCTAGAATAGTGTTGACGAGGACATTAAACCCCAATTTAAACAAACAACAGCCCCCGCCTATCGGGGCTTGAAGAAATAGGTAGGCTGCATGATGCTTCCACACAGAGCTGAACAGCCCCCGCCCGTCGGGACTTGAAGAAAAAGAGTGGCTGCATGATGCTTCCATGCAGAGCTGAATCCGACCCACACACGAGTACTGGTAAGCCGCTTAGAGGATCTGAGCCTGCCCAGGCAAAGCGGTGCGAGTGTCGGACCGTCCATGTTTATGCACCCTATTGGTTTTATTGGGTGACAGGGCTTGAGATGTCATTTCATCGCAATGTCAGGTAATCGTCACCCTAGAATTGGAAGCAACGTCTCCAAAATGACCTTTACAGTGTTGACGGGGACGTTAATCCTCAAATCAAACAAACAAAACACAGAACTGAAACCGACCCACACACGAGTATTGGTAAACTGCTTAGAGGATCTAAGCCTGCCCAGGCAAAGCGGTGCGAGTGTGGGACTGCCCATGCTAATAAACCCTATTGGTTTCATTGGGCGGCAGGACTTGGGATGTCATTTCATCTCAATGTCGGGTAAAAGTCCCACAAAATTGGAAATGACCTTTACAGTGTTGAACACCCCCGTTAAACCTCAAATCAAACAAACAAACAAATCAAAACAAACAAACTAATACAAGACACAACAGAAGTAAGTGGCTTGTTTCAGTTTCACATCATGTCACATGATCTGCCAAACATGTCTCTTCACTACCAGTATGTTTTAAATTTTAATATCAGCATTAACCCTTGGCCTGCTGAATATTTAAATATGCCACACCCACTACTGCATATCAACCAATCAGATTACTTGATGCAAATTATTGCAACAAATTCTTAAACTGAATGACAAACAATGAAGATCCAGATCAGATGGCTTCTTCAGAAGCCATCTGATCTGGATCTACATTGTTTCAAAGATAGGACTTATTCGGGCTTAGCAGGACAAGGGTTTTAAATATATGTAGCCTGCAGTGAGTCGAACAAATTTAATCCCTGTCCTGCTGCAACACAATATACACAACCTCTTCTAAACAAAACCATGTTGGCTACTTGTGAAGAAGCTATCTGATCAATATCTACACTGTTTGATATTCATTTGGTGAATGTGTAGTAAAAAGCTCATCAAGGATGTGGTTGACCCATTGTATGTGGGAAACCCCTAAAGGGGTACCTTGGCAAACAGTGCAGGCCCAGATCAGATGCCGCAGAACTACATGTACTGAGTACAGTGCGCATTCTTTCGGTAGCAATTAACAACTGCCTCTTTTTGAACCAACAGAGGGGAGAAAACTAGAGCTATCACTAAAGGTGATGAATACCCCCACAAAAACTGCCTTGATAGTACAACAGCGGCATTTTGCAATTTTTTCACTTGAAAGGGGCCATAACTATGTCGAAAATTGACAAATTGTAGTGAAAATCGAACTTGACCTGTATTTTATGATGTTACATCAGTGTACCAAAAATTATAAAAATCGGTGAAGCGCTTTTTGAGTTATCGTCTGGAAACCAAGTCAACAGACCGACCGACCGACCGACAAGCTCACTCATATATACCCCCCCCCCCCCCCAAATTTCATTTGTGGGGGTATAATGACAATACAGCATATTTCATGACCATTGTGCATGAAAGAATGTTGGCGGCCCCAGTAAGGATCCAACTCACAGCCTCCTGATCACCATAGGACTTGCTTCCAGCTGAGCCACCAAGGCCAGCTGGTGCTTTTTTCCAGATTATGGGAAAAGTACTATACACCAAAGTTATTTGTAGTCAACCCTCTATACCGACATTCAAAATATTGGCAAAACTCGCTGAAATGACTGTTACGTGTACAATGGAATGAATCCTTAAATCAAGATGAGACTTATTAGCCGAGGTACATGTATTAGATTACTAATAATTGAGGTACATGTATTAAAGACAATCATATTTAGTACTGCAAAAAAAAAAAAAACAAAAAAAAAACAACAACAAAAAAACACATGTTTTGGAGATTTGTTAAAATCTCTGCAAGTTGTGGATATTTGTTAGCATTGCCTCATTGAGGAGGTTCTAATGCACTTGGAGCACTTATATGAAAAAAGCCCCTTTGTACCTATTATACTGTTCCTTACTAGAAATCTTTTTAGCTGCAAATTATTATGGCAAAATGTCAGCATTATATTGAGGTCTTTCCATTCAAACTACATCTGGAAATGTCGTCTGCTTATGTCGTCTGCTGAATCTTCTTTCAAACTTTATAGAAATAGTTTTTTTACATAGGCAAACAGTGTGGACTCAGATCAGACTGCTCCAAGAGGAGCAGTCTGATCTGGATCCACACTGTTTGCGCCTCAGATAAGACAATCTGATCTGGGTCCACACTGTTTGCAAAAATGACTTTTAAAGTAATCGTCAGATGACAAAGCAGACGACAATTGTCGTGATTCATGGCATTTTATTGGTTAATTACTCAAATCTGTGACACAGAATCCTTAAGCATTTAATGTACATGTACACATACAAGCACAACAAAAAACCAGTCTGGCTGACAGATAAACATTCAGCAAGCAAACAAACCATCGGATCTCAAATGCAAAAAATTTAAAGTTTTAACCACTCCCAAACTGGCTGAAGCTTTCATGGTAATCAGTAATTCAGTACTTTTTTCTTTTTTTTTTTTTTTTTTTTCCCCAAAAAACTTCATGTATAAGATAGTGGAGTTCATCCATTAACCCTTATCTTGCTGTTCACGACAACCCCTATCTTTGCAAACAGTGTAGATCCAGATCAGATGGCTTCTGAAGAAGCCATCTGATCAGGATCTACACTGTTTGGCATTCAGTTTATGAATTTGTAGCAATAAATTACATCAAGTAATTTGATTGGTTGACAGACAGAAATGGGTGTGGCTTAAATGAATATTCAGCAAGATAAGGGATAAGGGATTAAATTGAACTTTGTCCCATCTCTCCAACCAGAAGTGTCATTTTATGATTTCCTTCAAAGCTCCAGATAAAGAGGAAGTAATGAGAGCATAATTTTCTCATTTGTTTTGTTTGTTTGTTTGATCTGAAGTTTAACGTCCCCGTCAACACTGTAGAGGTCATTCTGGAGACGTTGCTTTCAATTTTGTGGGACTTTTACCCCACATTGAAATGAAACTCAAGCCCTGCCGCCCAATGAAACCGATAGGGTTTTTATGCACGGACGGGCCGACTCACACCGCTTTGCCTTGGCAGGCTTAGATCCTCCAAGCGGTTTACCAGTACTCTTGTGCGGGTCGGTTTCAGCTCTGCATGGACGCATCATGCAGCCCATCTATATCTTCAAGCCCCGATAGTCGGGGGCCGAATTCATTTCTTGTTAGAAACATGCAGCAGGTACTTGTTAGAATCACCTTGACAAGTACCAATAACATAAAGTTGAATTGAGAAACAAGTAAAATTATCTCAAAACTCTCCTTGTTGCTCTTCCTGTTTCCTTGTCATGTGTCACATGACTGACTGACCAATAGAGATTCATGCACTGGTATTGTTTTTAAAAATAAATGAGGAAGTAAAAAGGGAGAAAATACATTGTAATGCAAAGTTTCACTTTGAGTGGGATTCCTTTCGCAACAGCTGAGGTAGGAGGAGATCAGTACCATACTCTTTAATCTTTTTTGTACCAAAATCGCAAATGGAATCGTCCTCCTTATATATAGCAGGAGTTCATTTCAAAATTTAGGGGTGTCAGGTTGTGTTTTTACAAAATTTATTTGGAAAATGGCTGAACTTTTAGCAAACAGTGGAGGCCCTGATCAGACGTCTCGTTCTGCGGCGTCTGATCTGGGCCTGCACTGTTTGCCAGGGTATCCGTCTTGGGTTTTCTGGTACTAAATGGGTTAATTTAAATCTAAACAAATTACTGTGGTTCACCATTGCCTGTTACAGAAACTGTTCTTGTACTTTATGACATTCACCAATATGCTGGCCTCATGGAGGACGCGGGTTTGATACGTGCCGGTGTCAGCAACATTTTTTCATGGAGATTGATCCTGAAATCTTTTCTATGGCCATTCTCTCCCTTCTGCTGATCCAAGAAGAGCAGTTCTCGGTTTTTGGCAAAAGAATGTGCACTACACTGGTTAATTCTAAATTGCTTACATACAAGCCCCCAGGAAGAGTGTAGGTAGGTAAACTGACTGGCTTGATATGACCTTAATAGTGTCGACTGGGCTGTTAAACTCGAAAAAAAAATAAAAATAAAATAAACATTCACCAATATGACTGTGACCAATCAGGGTGTCTTCTGTTTTTTCAACAGGGCCAAAATTCATCCCCATTCCCTGTGTCAAATAGCCTCCATTTTTCCAAATTTCACCATATTTTTCCCCCAAAGGCCACATGATAACATACAGGGAAAACTTTAGATAGTAAACACTGAATACTCGGTAGTCAAGATGAAAATACACTACAGTGAAGCTATTCACTGCTAAACTGTCAAATTCATGAGACTATCATCTGATGAAATTGTTTTTCCCAAATTTGTTGTTTTGTGATATTTTCCCAATTTGGCCCAGAATACCCTGGATAAAGCCCCCATGTTATACACATGTAGCTGTGAACAGGTGCATTTTCAGTTTTGGGATTGTAAGATTTGTTTTGTTTGTAAGTTTTACAGTTTGTAGTTACGCCGCTTAGTCTTGACCCTGATCATTTGATTCATTTGCCACTTTATGTGGGTCAGGTCTACATGTCGACACTGTTTGCCAGTGCACCATTTTTGGGACAAGATGAAATAGACAAGAATTCTGCCGAAGGCTATGTCGCGCCTGTGGTAAACTTGACCATTAGGGTGAACGCTAGGGTGGTCGCAAATGTTGACGCCTTGACGAACGGACGGACGAACGGACGGACGGAAAACCGGGCGCCTATATCGCGCCATGCTAATAGCAGGCGCGACAAAAACAAAACAAAACAAAACAAAAAAACGGACAACTTCTTTAAGGTATACCCTTGGCCAATTTCATTCAAACTTTACATGAATGTTGCCTGGGCAACTCTACAGTAGTGGCTAAAATGGTTTTCTACTGGAATAACTGATAAAGCCCTTGGACCATTTTTATTCAGACTTCAAAATAGCTAAGATGGTTCTACAGTGAACAAGCTAAAATGGTTCTACAGTGAGTAAGTTCCAGGCAAAGCGTTGTGAGTAAGACCGTCCATGCATACAACCCCGATTGGTTTCATTGGGCAACACGGCTTGAGATGTCATTCCACTGCAACGTCGGGTAAAAGTCCCACAAAATTGGAAGCAACGTCTCCAAAATGACCTTTACAGTGTTGACGGGGACGTTAAACCTGAAATCAAACAAACAAACAGTGAACAAGTTAAAATTAATCCATTGTATATAGGTATACTCTTCCATTGCTATATATATAATGTTGGACAAGTCCATTTGTCATATATATAAGGGTGTCATTTTTATTCTATTTTGACGAAAAATTCTGTTAGCAAATAGTGCAGGCCCTGATCCGCATTCTGCGGCGTCTGATCTGGGCCTGCACTGTTTGCCAAGGTACCCCTTTAAGCATTTTCTGCATGCAGTGGCATAAATGACAGCTTCTCCTTAACAATTTGGCCAATGTCATTCAAATTTTAAGGAATGCTCTACCAAAATGGCCAAAATGATTCTGCTTCATTAAAAAAGATTGCTGCCAGTGCTACTGGTAAATGCAGGAAAATCTTCAAAAATGATAATCCAAAAGCTTGGTCCAGTTTCATTTTAATTTAACAGGAATGCTACAAAGGTGACGGTCTGGTTCAGATTCCCACTCCGAAACCATATACATTATTAGCTCACCTGACCGAAGGTCATGGTGAGAGATGTCCGTCGTCGTCGTTGTCTCTCAAGGAAGTTTGACTTTCAGGCATTCATGTTTTCCTCTGAAATCTGGAATTGTTTTATTGTATGCCCATTTGAAAAAACGGGACGTATTATGTTATACCCCCTGGCATCCATCCGTCCGTCCACCTGTCTGTCTATCCGTCCGTCCTTCTGTCTGTAAACTTTTTGTTTCCGGATAACTCCTACAGTTAACATCCGATCAAGTTGAAACTTCATGCATAGTTAGACCATGATGTGAGGCAGCGCATATTGTTTCGAGGTTACGGTCCACCAAACATTAATAGAGTTATGCCTCTTTGAAATTTTTTGTAAACTTTACGTTTCCGGATAACTCCTCCTACAGTTTGCATCCGATCAAGCTGAAACTTCATACATAGTTAGACCATGATGTTGGGCAGCGCATAGAGGTATGCCCCGTCGAAAAATTCTGTAAACTTTTCGTTTCCGGATAACTCCTCCTACAGTTAACATCCGATCAAGCTGAAACTCCTTACACAGTTATACCATGATGTGGGGCAGCGCATATTGTTTCGAGGTTACGGTCCACCAAATGATAATAGATTTATGCCCGTTTGAAATGTTTGGTAAAATTTTCATTTCCGGATGACTCCTACATTTTACATCCGATTAACCCATTTGGTACCGGAAACCCCTAAACGGGTACCCTGGCAAACAGTGCAGGTCCAGATCAGACGCCGCAGAATGCGGCGTCTGATCAGGGCCTAGACTATTTGCAAAAAGTTCGGCCATTTTCCAAATCAATTTTGATGAAAACACAATCTGACACCCCTAAATTTTGAAATGGACTCCTGCTATTTATAAGATGGAAGATTCCATTTGGTGCAAAAAGGGTTAAGCTAAAACTTAATATAGTAAGACCATGATGTGGGGCAGCGCATAATATTTCGAGGTTACCGTCCACCAATTAATAATGGAGTTATTCCCTTTTGAAAAATTCTGTAAACATTTTGTTTCCGGATAACTCCTCCTACATTTTACATCCGATGATGCTGAAACTTGACCATGATATGGAACAGTACGTATTTTTTTGAGGTTACGGTCTGCCAAATATTACCAGAGTTATACCCCTTTCACAGATTTTCCTAAAAAATCTGTTTCCGGATAACTCCTACATTTTACATCTGATGAAGCTGAAGTTTACATATAGTAAGACCATGATGTGGAACAGCACATATTATTTTGAGGTTACAGTCCGTCAAAAATTATCAGAGTTATTCCCCTTTCACAGATTTTTCTAAACAGATTTTGTTTCTGGATAACGCCTCCTACATTTTACGTCTGATGAAGCTGAAACTTAACGTATAGATAGGCTATTACAAGGTTACAGTCCACCACTTATTGCTGGAGTTATACCCATATTGTTTTGAGGTTATGGTCCACCAGATATTACTGACCATGAAAATTTGTTGGAGACAGGTAGTTGAGCCATTGAGGGTTATTGATAGTCGTAGGTAAGAATATATGGAGCACATAATAATTATGGTTCCTTGGTTACATGTACATTCCACAAACCCAAACTTGTACAACAGTCAGTATATAATATGCTCCATCTTACTAATTGCCACTGGCATATAATGCCGTGCTTGTTTAATATCTGTTCCACTAGTACACAGTGTATGTGCCCAGTATTGTTTTGAAATGGAACTACATTAACCCTTGTCCTGCTGAATATTCATATATGCCACACCCACTACCGATTATCAACCAATCAGATTGATTGTAGCAAATTATTACAACAAATTCACAATCAGAATGACAAACAATGTAGATCCTGATCAGATGGCTTCTTCAGAAGCCATCTGATCTGGATCTACATTGTTTCAAAGAAAAGGCATATCCGGGCTCAGCAGAACAAGGGTTAACAAAGTAGCTGCTGGACTGACTTTTAAAGTCATGTTCCAACTTCTATTAGAAGAAGTGCCAGCAGCAGAGCTGCTGTAAGCTTTTCTTCTTTCTTTCCCTCTTGTTGGGGTGTTTCCTGTATTCTGTAGAGAAGTAGATCAGGGATTTACAAATATTCTGCTACCTCTTGTTCTGAGAATACCTGTGGATTGTAAATCCTTGATGTTCGGTCAGCTGTAGAAGCTAAATAATGCCAGTGTGTGTGTGTGAATTCGGGTTTAACGTCGCTTTCAACAATTTTTCAGTCAGTCCCCCGGGGATTATACATGTAGGAATGGCCTTCGTCTTTCCGTCCATCTGTCTGTCCAGCCATCTGTCAGTCTGTCAATCAGGGCGAACACGTAAGTTTTAGGGGCTAGTGTCCGGATTGATAACAATAGAAAATGATTGGAAAATAATAGATTTATTCCGTAAATAAAAGGTTAAGGAGGGTAGCCTCTAAACCAAAGTTACCAAACAAAAGAATTTTTAAAGAAATAACCCTTAAACCCGACATGTTAGAATGTCCATCCATCTGTCTGTCCGCTCTATATCTCCCGAACCCTTTGATAGATTTGCATTAAACTTTGGTTAATGATTTGTATCAGTGAGCTGATGTGCAGAACCCATAAATGAACCATGCCTTCTCAAGGTCAAGGTCCCACATTGAAGGTCAGGAGTTTGAAACTTTGAATTTTGTATCCGTTCCATATCTCCTTTAACCCTGCAAGGATTCTCATTAAACTTTGGTCACTTATCCACTCTGTGAGCTCATGTGCAGAACCCATAAATGAACCATGCCGACTCAAGGTGAAGGTAACATTTGAAGGTCACGAGTTTAAAACTTTGAATTTTGTGTCTGTTCCATATCTCGTTTACCCCTCAAAGGATTTTCATTAAACTTCGGTCAATTATACCCCTCAGTGAGCTCATGTGCAGAGCCCATGAATGAATCATGCTGACACCAGGTCAAGGTCACATTGGAAGGTCACGAGTTTGAAACTTTGAATTTTGTGTCCATTCCATATCTCTTCTACTCTTCAAAGGATTTCATTGAACATTGGTCATATGTCCCACTCAGTGAGCTGATGTGCATAACACATAAATAAACCATGCCGACTCACGGTGAAGGTCACAGTTGAAGATCACGAGTTTGAAACTATGAATTTTGTGCCTTTCCATATCTCCTTTACCTCAGGAAGGATTTTCATTAAACTTTTGTCAATTGTCCCCCTCAGTGAGCTGATGTGCAGAACCCATAAATAAACCATGCCAGCTCATGGTCACAGGTGAAGGTCATGAGTTTGAAACTTGGAATTTTGTGTCCGTTCCATATCTACCCCTGGAAGGATTTTGATTAAACTTTTGTGAAACATACCCCCACAGTGAGCTGATGTGCAGAACCCATAAATAAACCATGCCAACTCAATGTCAAGGTCACAGGTGAAGGTCACAAGGTTGAGCCTTGATACAAAGTGCGGCGGGGGATTTGGCTGTCCCTCAGACTGCTTTCTTGTTAATCTGGCAATAGTGCGAGGCTTAAAAAAAAAAGTGGAATGGATTGAACGTAAGCTTTAAGCTTTTAAATCATTTTACTGATAACTATTTCATTTTTGCAGGATGAGCTGAATGGGGAAAGTGAAACTATTACAGAAAAAACAGAACAAGAGAGTAATGTGCTACTTGCAAATCTTGAGATAAAAAAGTCTAAACTTGGTGTAGCAGAAGTGAAGGATGAGGTAACAGCTCACAGTGAAGTTGAGATTGAGCAAAAAACTTGTATAGGCACTTCAAATGGTGAGACAATTCAGGCTAACAGTGCAGTTAATGGACCCCATGCAAATGAAAGTAGTGACCACTTGCTTTTAGAGACGTCCCATGGGCATTTTGAAGATAGTGAAAAAACGGATGCAAAAGTTGAAGCCGATTGTAGCAATACGGAAATTTCGAGTGTCTGTAGAATAGACACAGATTTAGCAAATACCATTAGTCATCAAGAAGTATGTGTAGAAAATACTGTAAGTTCAGTGGAGCAGAACGAAGAATTATTACCAAATGAACTGAAAAGTATTGTTGAGAATGTTTCCAGTAGATATACTGAAGAAGAAAAGAAACCAGAAACTGTGGTTGACGACACTTGTAATTCAGAAGAAACCAATAGTCAGTATACATGTAACACTGTTTCAGATGGAGCAGGCATAACTGAAATCTGTGTAAATGCAAATAATTTTGCAGACTTGTCTTCTGTTACAGAGGCACAGCCAGAAAAAGCTGAAATTCAATCAGAAAAGGAAGCTTTTAATGAGACAGAGAGCCGCAGTGTTTCATATTTGACTATAGACTCACCTGAACCTGCAAAACTAAGCAAAATTACAGCAGATTCAGAACAAGAACAGTCAGAATGTAAAACTGCAGGAAACATAAATGCAGATGATGACAATGAAAAAGATACTGATAACAATTTAGAATGCCCACATTTGGAACCAGAGGTTCCTATGGAGCTAGATTTATCACCATCACAATCAGCAAAAGATCCTGATAGAAACTATGAAAAGAATGAAAATTCTGAAAAAGGCTCTGAACCTACACCAAATAAATGTGAAGAGGAGAGTGACGTTGGTAGGGATAACACCAATATATCCATGGAAGTAGAGAATAGTTTGCAAAATGAAAAATTAGTAGAAATAAATATTGAAGATAATGAAAAAGAGAGAAATGTTCAGGAATATGTACAAGGTGATAGCCACAGAGAGACTGAGAAGGTCATAGTATATCATGAAGACACAGTTAGATTTGTAGAAAAAGCAGAGACAAACACATCTACTTGTAATAAAGAAAATAGTATTGTATTGAATAATATGGCGAATGGATCTGAAAAGACAGAAAATGAAGATAAGTATGTTGATAGCAATACTTTGGGTTTGTCAGAGAAAAAAATAGTGGACACTAAAACTTCTCTTGAGCCACTTTCAAATAAACCAAAGGGTCAAAAATTAGATGAACTTTTATCAAAGATAGCTACAAAAGCAAATAACGATCTTAAAATTCCCAAGAAAGCTAAAGCAAGAAAATCATTTTCTAATTCAGGTCATGCCCTGGAAAAATCTGTGGTTTCGAACATGTCTGTTACAGCAGCTTCAATAACAAATTTAACTTTCAATGTGAAAATGTTAGAAAAACAGGGTGTGTTGGATATTCCAAAGGTGCACAACAAAAGGAAAGCATTTGAACCATTTAAGCTAAAAGTAAAACAGTCTGACAATGTTGAAAAATCTCCTGCAAAAATGACTACAGTTAAATCCCCTGTAAAGGCTACAGTTAAATCCCCTGTAAAGGCTTCAAAGGATCATCCTTTTTTCAATACAAGCAAGGTAATTAAAGGTAGGAGAAGAAAAAAGAAAAAGATGGGAAAATACAAACTACCTAGTGAAAAGAAACAAAAATCTGCAAGAGAAAGAAAGAAAGCATCAGAAGATAGGCAAATAATAACTGATGATGAAAAATGTGATAAAACTCGAAAGCTAGGTGATACTGAAATGGAACATTCTATTGATCAGGAAATAAATTCTAATAAAATGGATATTTCAGAGACCAATGTTTCACAAACAGAATGTGTAATGGAACAACAAATGGCTAGTCCCTTATCACAAACAAGTGCTAAAAGTATAGAAAATGAGCAGAGAACTGAGCTAAAGCAGCAAAATGCTCTTGATATATTGACTAAAAATTCTAAACTACCTTTCATATCAAATGCTGATCAGAGTATGAAAAAGACCAAAAAGTGTGTTGGTCCTGGAGCTGCCTGGGATAGTCATACAAGAACTTTAGATGCATTTTTAAAGAGAGTTAATACCAAAGTGCCAGCTACTACAAGCCAGGTAGGTTGTCTAGTAGCTTAAAGCAGGTAATGTTCACAAGGGTTTCATTTTTATAAAAATTCAAAAATCAAATTAATATTATCCTAATAAATTGCCTTTGTCCAAGGACATAATATAGGCAATTTTATTTGTGGAATTACTTAAGGTTTTAATTTTTATTTTCCCAGCATTACTCAACGCATTAATTTCATGAAAAATAGGTACATGTACTTATATTCATTTAGTTCACGAGATAAAGGTCTCGGAATGGTATGAGGCATCTGTCGTTGGTCTGTTGTCCATGTCCATCCATCAGCATTTCGCTCAAAGCTTTTGGACTAGTGGAAAACCATGGACCGATTGAAGCCAGTTCCATGTGTGGAGACTGTGGACCACTGCACTTCATAGTGTCCCACCTGATATAAGTCACAGGTTACATTCATTTCACTCCTAAAACACCCTTGTCTGTGAAACTTTTACCTACATTGTATCAGTTTGTTTTGAGGTTTTAACGTCCCCGTCAACACTGTATAGGTCATTTTGGAGACGTTGCTTCCAATTTTGTGGGACTTTTACACGACATTGAGATGAAATGACATCTCAATCCCTGCTGCCCAATGAAACCAATAGAGTTTATAAGCATGGACGATCCGACTCGCACCGCTTTGCCTGGGCAGGATTAGATCCTCTAAGGGGTTTACCAGTACTTGTTTGTAGTCGGTTTGAGCTCTGCGTGGAAGCATCATGTAGTCCATCTATTTCTTCAAGCCCCGATGGGCGGGGGCTGCAAGCAATATATAACATGGAGTCTTTGCTTAGAGAAAAAATAATTGTTCAGTTATTCAAGATGGCTGCTAAGCCCATACAGATGCATAGCTCTTTAAATTAGAACTGTCTTTTTTCTTGACAGAAGAGCAGATGACCTTGACACTTGGTTTGTAGCATCATGGTTTACAAATTAAAAACATCTTTTGAACAGAAGTGCAGATGACCTTGACACTTCATTAAGAAAACATGTCTGTGTGGAATAATGGCATCCAACAGGGTGTCATAAATGAGAAAATTTTAGTTAAAAATGATACACATCTTTCTTATTTCTGCTTTCAGTATAGATTGTTGGTGCTTTGAGGCGCTTCTAACAAGTACCCACAATCTCTGTTTTTGAGCAAAAATAAGGCAGATAATGTATACCTCCTAAACTCCACTTTTCTCTATATAAAGTGGGGTTTAGAAGGGTCTTCATTTCACAGTCTTGTTATCGTGATGTGGTTTATAGAATCATGGTCTACAGAGCTGGATACTCTGATACTTAAGGGGAAAGGGAACACCTTCAGGGCAGGCAACTCCTGCAAAAGTATTTTTGTCTCCCATGTCAATAGGGGTCGACTCTTAAAGGAAAGAACGCAGCGTCTGATCAGCCCCTGCACTATTTGCTAACAGAATTTTCCATCAAAAAATAGAACAAGAACGAAAAATAGACCTGACACCCCTTATATGACTAATGGACTTGTCCAACATATAGCAATGGAAGAGTCCACTAGTATACAATGGGTTAATCTTCAATTCCTTCATTATTTCGTGCCGATTGATCATGAAATCTTTTCTACGGTCATTCTCTACCGCTGATTCAAGAAGGGCAGTTGTCAGTTTCTGGCGGAAGAATGTGCTTTGTACTGGTTAACTGTCCAGGAAAAGTGTGGATAGGTAAACTGACCGGCTCAAAAATGACCTAAATAGTGTTGACTGGGCTGATAAACTCCAAAACAAACAAACAAAATCGTCATTACTCCCCCTTATCTGAATAAGAAAAAATATCTTCAAATTATCTAGCCCTTACCTGGAGCTCTGGATGATGATTTGTAAAGATCTTGACATTTTGGTTTTGTACGGAAAAATAGGAGATTAAAATAGAAACTACATGCACACATACATGTATATAGGGTTAACCCTTTTAAGATGCAAAAAAAAAAAAAAAAACTGTATCTAAAAATATTGGCTGTTCAGTTCTTTCAAATAGTGCTGTCTAAAATTACTTGTTGATTATTTCTAGGGTCTGAGCTCATCGTCGGAGAAAAGTTGGGGAACACAGAACCAAGGTAAGTCATATCAGGGTTTTCCCTTATAATTTTATTGTAGGGGAAAAAACATCCCTTCTGGCAGATTTAAAAGATATCTTGAATTATTCTGAGGGGTCATTAATTGGAGCATATCAGAGTTATGTCAAAATTATTAGTGACAAGTGTGTCTTCAAAATTTTAGGGGACATTCAGGGCTTCCATTAACTCCCAAATTCACGAAGTCCCAGACTTCCTACCCTTGAAATTTGGAAGTCCCACTGGAAAATTCAGGAAGTCCCAATTTTGAAGCAAGGTGTTTGCGGATCGTAAAATTGTTTTGATGAAGAAATATATATTATTATGCTCCCCGAAGAATTTCGGGGGAGCATATAGTCACCGCTTCGTCCGTGCATCCGTGAGTCCGTGCGTCCGTGCGTCCATCCTGCTCTTGTTTAATCTATGAATCTCTTGTTTGCATTTTTAATCACCTTATATTCTTTTAGATGGCTAGAAAAGTTAGGATAGATAGGTAAACTGACCGGCTCAAAAATGACTTGAATAGTGTTGTCTGGGCCGTTAAAATCAAAACAATCAAGCAAAGCTCTGTGAGGAAGTTAAAACTACTCATAACTATGTGACATACATGCGATCAGTACAGTGCAGAGGAGTGCAAACAAAAAAGAAAAATATTTTTGCTTGGCCTGTATAAATTTTATAACTTTCCAAGTAACCGCCCCCCCCCCCCCCCCACCCCCCCCCAATAAATAACTAAAAAGTAAAGAAAACCATCACATTACCCATCCCCATATATGCTTGGTGGCCCATTTTTGGGTCATTTCCAAACCGTGTAGATCCAGATCAGATGCCACAGAACATAGCGTTTGATCTGTCTACACTGTTTGTAGAACTTCACACAAATAAGAAAACCTGACACCCATTGTCAGATATGGATTAAAAAGAAATAAAGAGAAATTCTTTTGTAAAAGATTTTTGCCAAACTTTGCTTTGAGTCTTCATTGTACTCTAAACACTCGGAACTGCTTCAGACAACAGGCAGAAACATGTGCAACTTTGGTCAATTGGTGCAGTCTTAGACGAGTCAGCGGTAGTTTTTATTAGCTCACCAGAGCCAAAGGCTCCGGGGGAGCTTATAGGATAGGCAGTTGTCCGTCGTTGTCGTCGTCGTCGTCTGGCGTTAACATTTTCAAACGACATCTCCTCTGAAGCCACTGGGCCGATTCAGCCCAAATTTCATCTGTAGCATCCTTAGGCAGGGGGATTGAAAGTTTGTGTTTTTAATGAAAATCGGCTCATTAGTTTGGTTGCTATGGCAACTTAGAGTGCCCATAGACTTATAATGGGGAAAATAGAAAAATGGCATTTACTGCCAAGCCTCTGCAGATATTTTGACAAAACTTTCAAAGAAATGTTCCATAGGCGATCTACTATCTGCCGTATGATTTTAGGCCTTCTGCTCATTTTCGTTGGTTGCCATGGAAACCAAAATAAAAAAAATAGACAAAAAATACTTAAAAAATCATCTCCTCAGAAACCATATGCTCTAGGAGGCTGAGACTATATGAAAATATTCACCATATTTGCCTTTACAGGTTTTGTGTTTTTTATGAAATTTGGCCTTTTAGTTTTGTTGCTATGGCAACTTAGAGTTTCCATTGACTTATAATGGGGAAAACTGAAAAATGGCATTTACTGCCAAGTCATTGCAGATATTTTGACAAAACTTACATAAACATGTTCCTTGAGTAAACTTCTCTCAGCCATATGCTTTTACGTCAACCTGGGGGCCCTTAGGTTGTGCCGGGGCCATGCCCCGCCCCCTCCACTTCATAAAATGCCTTATATCTCAGAAACCTTACAGATCCCAACCCCTAAACCATATATATTCTTGTTCCTTATGATAAGATGCATTAAGTGACACCAACCTGGAGGTCCCCCGGGATGTGCCGGGACATGCCCTGCCCCCTCTATTTCATAAAATGCCATTTATCTCGGAAACCATTCAGATCCCCACCCCTAAACTATATATATTCTTGTTCCTTATGCTAAGATGCATTAAGTGACACCAACCTTGGGGTCCCCCCGGGATGTGCCGGGGACATACCCCACCCCCTCCACTTCATAAAATGCCATTTATCTCAGAAACCATTGAGATCCCCACCCCTAAACCATATATATTCTTGTTCCTTATGATAAGACACATTCAGTGATACCAACCTTGGGGTCTCTCTGGGGTGCGCTGGGGCCATGCCCCGCCCTTCCACTTCATAAATGCCATATATCTCAGAAACCATTCAGATCCCCACCCCTAAACTATATATATTCTTGTTTCTTATGATAAGACACATTCAGTGACACCAATCTGAGGGTCCCCTAGGATGTGGCGGGGCTTATGCCCCACCCCCTCCACTTCGTAAAAGGCTGAATATCTCAGAAACCGTTCAGATCCCCACCCCTGAACCATTTAAATTCTTGTTCCTTATGATAAGACGCATTCAGTGATACCAACCTTAGGGTCTCCCTGGCCGCACGGGGGCTATGCCCGACCCCTCCACTTCATAAAAGGCCCAATATCTCAGAAACCGTTCAGATCCCCACCACTAAACCATATAAATTCTTGTTCCTTATGTTAAGATGCATCATAGGGGCTTGAATCATGAAAAAATTGGAAAAAAAAAAAAAAAAAAAATTTTTTTTTTTTTTTTTTTTTTTTTTTTTGGAACTATAATAGAGACAAGGGGGGAAACTTCGGCTCAATTTTTTGGGGGGTTACCTCATTTTACCCAGTGTATCTTTTTCGCAAATGCAGTTTTTTACCTGGTTATTATAAATTATACAAGTTAAATAAGTCCACTTTGCAAAAATAATCCGCCTCTGTCTGCCACTTGCAGGAAACATGTTTTTCTCGCATGGATTAACTCAGCAAAGCAAAATTCGGCATAAACGTGTGACAAAAGTTTTCAGGTTTTCATCAATCAAAACTGAACTAGTGATACGGGGGGAACTTTTTTCACTTTCACCCGTTGTCTTTCATTTAACTTTAGCTCGCTTTGCCAATTTGAATCCAAAAAGATGTACTCGCAGCCCTAAATATAGATTTTCCAACTTTTTCTTCGCTTTCCGCAGTGTTCTGTCAATGATCGGTACAGAAACCCGGGCGCTTGCCATAATCGTCGTGTTTAAAATGCGGGACGTGCAGGACAGATATAATCCGGAACTTCGGAAACTACGTCCGGCAGTGGAGTTGTTACTGTTAAAATGTGTGTGATAGCCTTGATTTCTATTGATACATGCGCAGAAAAGGAAATAAAATGTTTACTAACAAGCAGAAGACGGCTTTTGATCTGATAAAAAAAACACAAAAAAAAACAAGGCCCAACTGGGCCCAACTGCCTTGTTTATGCCCAGGCCGGGACGGGCGTTATCGAGGAGATTGCTATGCTCCGTATTGAAGGGGAAATGTTTGTCAGTTTCTTGCACAAAGGGTATCGTATACAATCTATGTGTTTTTGGCAGAGTGCTAAAGAACGTGTGTACATGACGTTTGTTTGTTTGTTTGATTTGAGGTTTAACGTCCCCGTCAACACTGTAAAGGTCATTTTGGAGACGTTGCTTCCAATTTTGTGGGACTTTTACCCGACATTGAGATGAAATGACATCTCAAGCCCTGTCGCCCAATGAAACCAATAGGGTTTATTAGCATGGACGGTCCGCCTCGCACTGCGGTTCCTGGACAGGCTTAGATCCTCTAAGCGGTTTACCAGTACTAGTGGGGGCCAGATTCAGCTCTGCGTGGAAGCATCATGTAGCCCATATTTCTTCAAGCCCCTTTGAGCGGGGGTCGCTGTGTACATGACGTCGTCACCATATGTTTTGTTATCCATGCAATTAGGGGAGCAGCTTCTCAGTTTACCCTTAAATGTACATTTTTAAGTCAGAATGACATGTCCTTATCAACTTTTAATGAAATGGACATTTAATTTGTCATCAAACTGCTGTCAAGTGTCAAAGAAAGCAGGTCATGAAATGTACATGCATTGGTTTTTATTTCATGCGTAGCACTTTACATGTAAACGGATGCTTTAGACACAAACTTTAGCGGCTCACTGGAAAAATGTTAACGATAGTCTCCAGGAGGTATGAATATTAAAATACTGACATTTTGTTGTGCTACATTGGTGTGAATGTGCTTTATCGCTTATTAATTTCTGTATATTTGTGCAGTTCACAACGCATTCTTTAAAGTTTTCGGACCGGCCCATCGGGGCTTAAAGAAATAGGTGGGCTGTGTGACGCTTCCAAGCAGAGCTGAAACCGACCGCACGCGAGTACTGCTAAACCGCTCAAAGAATCTATGCCTGCCCGGGCAAAGCGGTGCGAGTCAGACCGTTCATGCTTACAAACCCCATTGGTTTCATTGGGCGACAGGGCCTGAGATGTCAATTCATCTCAATGTCGAGTAAAAGTCCCACAAAATGGATTCAACGTCTCCAAAATGACCTGTTGATGGGCACTTTAAACGTCTAATCAAACAAATAAATTCCTTAAAGTGTTTGGGTGAGAAAAATAATATATATTGCGGTCGTGGCTTCGGGCTCGTTTTCAGTGAATTAAAGTCTCATGCTCGACAAAACCCTACATGATACTTAACTAAACTGAAAACTTGCTTGAAAATTCCTTGTTTCGGCCTTAATCCCATCATACATTCTATTATTCAGTTCTAATCTAAGCAGGAAACGGCCCCGCCCATCGGGGCATGAAGAACGGATGCGTCCACGCAGAGCTGAAACCGACCCGCACACGAGTACTGGTAATCCGCTTAGAGCATCTAAGCCTGCCCAGGCAAAGCGGTACGAGTCGGCCCGTCCATGTTAATTAACCCTATTTGTTCATTGGGCGGCAGGGCTTGAGATGTCATTTCTTCTTAAGGTCGGGTAAAAGTCCCACAAAAATTGGAAGCAACGTCTCCAAAATGACCTTTGCAGTGTTGACGGGGACGTTAAACCTCAAATCAAACAAACAAATCTAAGCAGGAAAATTGATGAACTGTTAGTATTTAAAAATAGCGAGCATTATAAATTTAACGCTCGACTGAATTGAGCATGAAAAACGTTTTATAACCTTTAAATAGCCTAGTCGAGAAACAGTAAGATTGGAATGCCGCTTTACTCAACAGCACCAAAATCAAATGTCCTATATATTGAAAAGGACCCATTTCTCACTAATTTCCAATACACTCTAGGCTAATACAAGTACTTTTCAACAGATCTAAGCACTTCACAATCAAACCTTTCATAAAAGTCATCTATATTAAGGCATTCAAGTTCTGCAACGGAAGGCCTGTTTTTTTTTTGTTGTTTTTTTACCGGATACTACGGTCTTCGACCACATGGGATTAACAATCGGCTCGATATGAGTGAAATAAACTCGAAAGGACCGAAAAAATGATCCCCGCTCCACACCCGCCCCCCCCCCCCCCCCCCCCCCCCCCCCCCCCCCCCACCCCCCTAAAAAATCAAGGTAGATATGCTATAGCTTATTTTGACCTTTTTTGTTTGCCGTGTTGTGGTGCCTATTCAGATTAATACAAACTTGCTGAGCAGAAGAATTGAGCAGTGTTTTTTCTTACCCAAGCCCCTACATAAATGGATTTGGCCGAATTCATAAATAGAAGCGTCCACTTCAGAAACTCGCGGATGAGAGAGCATGTGTGTGTCGCACTGTAGGGGTTCTGTCCCCTTAAATCACCCAATGGGCCCAACCTCAATAGTGCTTATTGTCATTTACTGGCCATTAGCGACCCAGGATCAAAATTTCAAAACATAAAAAGGAATATGTTGCAATAGGGAACAAATTGTTTCCATGCTGCATCATTTTGAACATTTACGTATTGGTGGCATTTTAACAAGCTAGCTGTTTTTTTTAGCTCACCTGGGCCGAAGGCCCCGGGGGAGCTTATAGTATAGTGGGTCCTCCGTCATCCGTCCGTCCACACTTTTGAGCAGCTATATCTCTGCAGCCTGCAGGCTGATCTCAATCATTTCTCATCTATAGCATGCTTCAGGTGGGGCATTGATGAAATTAGCTTTTGAAATCGCATGAAAACTTTGGTTGCTATATATGGCAATCACAAGTTCTAATAGACTTACAATGGGAAAATGCTTGTCATCACCGTAGCCCCTTCAGTTTTGATCGGATCTTTCTGAAACTTATATGTAAAGTTGCTGGGGATAAAATCTCGGATGAGTTCGAAAACCAGCCAAGTTGGTCCATTTATCACAGAGTAACGTCCCTTTGATTGCTGAAAATGCCGATTTTTTACCTTGTCAGCACCGTAGCCCTTTCAGTTTTGATCGGATCTTTCTGAAACTTATATGTAAGGTGGCTTGGGATAAAACCTCGGATGAGTTCGAATATCGGCCAAGGTGGCCTATTTACTATATAGTTATGTCCCTTTGATGGCTGAAAATGTCGATTTTTGACCTTGTCATCACCGTAGCCCCTTCAGTTTTGATCAGATCTTTCTGAAACTTATATGTAAGGTGACTGGGGATAAAACCTAGGATGAGTTCGAATACCGGTCAAGTTGGCCCATTTATCATAGATTTACGTCCTTGTCATCACCATACCCCTTCAGTTTTGATCGGATCTTTCTGAAACTTATATGTAAGGTGGCTGGGGATAAAATCTTGGATGAGTTCGAAAACAGGCCAAGTCAGCCTATCTATCGTAGAGTTATGTCCCTTTGATGGCTGAAAATGTTAATTTTTGACCTTGTCATCACCGTAGCCCCTTCAGTTTTGAGCGGATTTTTCTGAAACTTATATGTAAGGTGGCTGGGGATGAGACCTCGGATGAGTTCGAAAACTGGCCAAGTTGGCCCATTTATTTTATAGTAACATCCCTTTGATTGCTAAAAATGCCAAATTTTGACCTTGTCATCACCGTAGCCCCTTCAGTTTTGATCGGATCTTTCTGAAACTTATATGTAAGGTGGCTGGGAATAAAACCTTGGATGAGTTTGAATACTGGCCAAGTCGGCACATTTATCATAGGGTTACGTGCCTTTGATTGCTTAAAAATGCATATTTTCGACCTTGTTAGCACTGCTGCCCCTTCAGTTTTGATCGGATCTTTATGAAACTTACAAACAAATAAATCGGGCAGAAAAGCTCGGAGGAGTTTGAAAACTCGTGAGGTTTGCCTATTTGTCACAGAGTAACAGCCCCTTGATTGCAGCAGTTAATTGCTTATTTTTGAACTTGTCATCACTATAGCCCCATCAGTTCATATTGGATCTTCTTAGCAAGTCAGGAATAAAAGCTTGGATGCGTTTGAAAACTGGTGAGGTCAGCCTATTTATCATTGAGTTACATTCTACTTGATTTGCAGAAAATGTTTACCCTGTCATCACCATACCCTTCCATTAATCCTTCAGTAAAGGTTGTCACTTCCTGAAACTTTGAATCTGTTAGCTCAGGTGAGCGATACAGGGTCCTCTTGTTTTATTTCTGTCTACACAAGCATGAGTGAAACTGTTTGGAAAATAACACAAAACGTCCACGATTTCAACAAAAAATACATTTCACTTTTACTGAGTCCGGTAAGGAGATAACTATGGCTAATCCCTGCCTTCCTAAATTTAACCACCCACCTAGCTCAGTGCCTCAGATGCTAAAGGTCCCAGGTTCGATCCCCAGCAGCGGTGACAAAATTTCGTCGTCAGAACACGTTCCATTGGCATAATAAATTTTGCAGGTATGAATATCATAAAGTGGATCGTCCTTCGAATCTGGACGTTAACTGGAAACCCCTGTGCAGGGAGAACCATCCCCTGTGCAGGTTAAAGAACCCTACCGTAATTACATGGTGACTGTGTACTCTTTCGGTCTTCAAAACTGGAGTATATGCAGTATACAACGTCTGTGTCCCCTCTTTGGGTTTAGTTGAAAATGGAAGAAAAATAGCGATAATGCTTATTTGTCACTACTTCGAACGGTATAAAAATTAAACAGCACCGGTCGTTCCGGTAGTTAGTTCATCGATAGAGTAGCCCGGAATCAGCAGAAAAACCAAGCTTCGTGACGATTGTTATCTTGATCTGTTACATAAAGCGATGTAAAAGTAGTAAAGTCTAAATTTAGAGCTGCAAATACATCATTTTGGATTCAAATTGGTCAAGAGAGGTTCATTTTAATGAAAGACATGAGTTGAAAGCGAAAAAAGTTTCCTCCGTAACACTAGTTCGCTTGTGATTGATGAAAACCTGAAAATTTTTGTCACACGTTTATGCCGAATTTTGCTTTGCTGAGGTAATCCATGCGAGAAAAACATGTTTCCTGCAAGTGACAGACAGAGGCGGATTATTGTTGTAAAGTGGACATATTTAACTTGTATAATTCGTAATAAGCAGGTGAAAAACTGCATTTGCGAAAAAGATACACTGGGTAAAATGAGGTAACCCCCCAAAAAATGGAGTCGAAGTTTCCCCCTTGTCTCTAATATAGTACCAAAAAAAAAAAAAAAAAAAAAAAATTTCCATTTTTTTTTATTTTTTTATTTATTTTTTTTTTTTCATGATTCAAGCCCCTATGGATGCATTCAGTGATATCAACCTAAGGATCTCCCAGGCCGCACCAGGGCTATGCCCCAACCTTCCACTTCATAAAAGGTGATATATCTCAGAAACCCTTCAGATCCCCACCCCAAAACCATGTATATTCTTGTTTCTTATGAAAAGACGCATTCAGTGACACCAATCTGGGGGACCCCTAGGATGTGCCAGGGCTATGCCCCACCCCCTGCACTTAGTAAAAGCTCAATATCTCAGAAACCGTTCAGATCCCCACCCCTAAAGCATATAAATTCTTGTTCCTTATGATAAGACGCATTCAGTGATACCAATCTAAGGGTCTCCCGGGCCGCACGTGGGCTGTGCCCCACAACTTCACTTCATAAAAGGTGATATGTCTCGGAAACCATTCAGATCCCCATCCCAGAGCCATATGTATTCTTGTTTCTTATGATAAGACACATTCATTGAAACCAACCTGGGGGTCCTCTGGGATGTGCCCGGGCCATGCCCAAACCCCTCCACTTTGTAAAAGGCTCAATATCTCAGAAACCATTCAGAACCCCCACCCCTAAACCATATATATTCTTGTTCCTTATGATGAGACACATTCAGTGATACCAACCTAGGGGTCTCTGGGGGTGTGCTGGGGCTATGCCCCACCCTTCCACTTCATAAAATGCCATATATCTCAGAAACTGTTCAGATCCCCACCCCTAAAATATGTATATTTGTGTTCCCTATAATAAGACTCATTCACTCACATCAATGCGCGGTCTCTATGTGCTAGGGCAACATGCTGATGCCATGGCCCACGCCACTACTTCATTAAAGGCCATATATCTCAGACACCATTAAGATCCCCACCTCATAATCATATATATTCTTGTTTCTTATGATTAGACACATTCAGTCATACAAACGTGGTGGTCCACATGGGCCATTCCTCTCCTCATCATTATACCCCCGGCATACGAAGTATGCAATGGGGGTATATAGTTTTTGTCTTTTCCATCTGTCTTTCTGTCTGTCTGTGTGTCCGTAAACAATTATTTTGTGTCAAAGATATCTCAGGAACTGCTTCACATAGAAACTTGAAATTTTGCACACATGATCAGTATGACTACTTGTATTGTGGGAAAGAAAATAAGGGCCAAGGGGTCAGGCCTTTTAGAGTTATTATAGCCCCGCTTTGAAAAAGTGGGGCTATATTGGATTTGCCATGTCCTTCTGTCATTCCGTGATTCCGTTAATTTGTGTTGGCTCCATAACTTTGTATCTGCTTAACATATTTTCATGAAACTTCACACAAATGTTAAACACCATAAGACAATGTGCAGAGCGAAGGAATTATAACTGTGGATTGCCTACTTTTGGAGTTATTGCCCTTTGAACATTTTCCGTAATTCCGTAATTCCGTGATTCCGTTAATTTGTGTTGGCTCCATAACTTTGTATCTGCTTAACATATTTTCATGAAACTTCACACAAATGTTAAACACCATAAGACAATGTGCAGAGCGAAGGAATTATAACTGTGGATTGCCTACTTTTGGAGTTATTGCCCTTTGAACATTGAAAAATGGCAATTTTAATTGTGTCCGCTTCATAACTCGAAAAACGTTTGAGATATTTTTAGGAAACTTCACACAAATGTTAAGCACTATGAGACGATGTGCAGAGCGCAGGAACCATAACTCTGCATTGCTTATTTTTGGAGTTATTGCCCTTTGAACATTGAAAAATGGCAATTTTAACAGTGTCCGCTTCATAACTCGAAAACCGTTTGAGATAATTTCATGAAACTTCACACAAATGTTAAGCACTATGAGACAATGTGCAGAGCGCAAGAACCATATCTCTGGTTTTCGTATTTTCTGTGTGTCTGTCTGTGTGTCTGTCTGTGTCTGTTAACAATTTTCGTGTCCGCTCCATAACTTTAAAACCCATTCACATATTTTCATGAAACTTCACACAAACATTAAACACCATGAGATGGTGTGCAGAGTGCAGGAACCATAACTCTGGATTGCCTAATTTTTGAGTTATTTCCCTTTGAATATTGAAAAATATCAATTTTAGCCGTCTTTGCTCGATAACTCAAAAACCGTTTGAGATAATTTTATTAAACTTCACACAAATGTAAAGCACCATATTACGTGTGCAGAGCGCAGGAACCCAAACTCTGGATTGTCTACTTTTTCAGTTATAGGCTTTTGAATATTAAAAAATGGCAATTTTAACTACCGTATTGTGCTTAAAAATTGGGAGAGAAAAAAATAATTACTTTTTGAGCTGTCCCAATATTTAGGTCGATGAAAAATAATTATATTTTTAGGTGTCCCAAAACTTTGGTTTGGGGTCGAAGGGGTAGTCGCAATGCGCCGCAAAAGCCAAAAAGTATTGGCGCATATCGACAAGAGAAAACATCTAACTGATCTGAGTTTTGGACCTTATCAAGTTATGACGCCAAAAAAAAAAATCGTCTACAACTGTCAGTCTTTTTGAGTAAAACTAGACCAGTAAGTAAATCGCAATAATTACTGCACTGTCAATTCAGAAACAAACCATCTGTTTATTTATTATGGTTCAAGTATGACACTATTGTTAATCCCTGTCATATAATTGCCACCCTGCGGTGCGTGTCGATAAGGTGTGAAAATATGGTCAAGTTATGTCTCTAATTGGCGTTTATCCTCCAATCATAAAATTTAATCCACAATCAATGTGAAAATGATTTAATTGCTCCTCAGACAATTAGCTACATCTAAAGGAAGATATTTTCATAATAAAAACGGACTTTTCTGCGATCTCATGAATGGTTATGTTTTGGCGCCAAATAGCAGACGCTGGGCGGGAAAAGTCGAACGATGTTGTTGGTTATTGACACGGAGCGTCTGGGGATAATTCGGGGGGGCTGTGCAAAGCGCTGGTTTTCTATCCACCTCTATTCACAACCGTTTAGCTATCGAGAAAAGATTTTTTACCGGTACCGATTTATATCAATTCAAAAATCACCGATCGGCCTTTTCCGTATGTATGGTCTTCGCGGGACATTGCCGGAAAAAAGCCTGCAGACGACCTCGCAGAAAACAACAAACAATCTATCAAACAAACAAATAAGCAAGCATGCAAAATGGAAAATTTTGAAATGAAGATAAAAAAGTTTCATGATTTTTCCGGTTCGTCAGAAGAAAATAGGATTGAGAAGTGCACCTTGCATTAGCCCTGAAGTTATCGGCCGAGGACGTAGTTTTATATATTAATTGTTCAGAGTTTTTTTTTATTATTATTATTATCCTCTTTTCTTTTAAAAAATATTATTTATGGCGAAAAAAAGACAAACAGAACAAAAAATATAATAAAAATATGCAAATTTGCAAGTGACTGCCACATGTCTGGTCACGTGGCGGTCACATGATATGGATTTAAAAAATGGCGGCCACGGATCGGTAAAATTGTTGCCAGATTTATGTTCAGACACAAATAAATTGATTAGGTGATCAGAAATGCTAATGCTTGTAATTCTTTAATTTCAATTCGGTGTAGATCTATATTGATGAATAATTCTTTTACTGGATAAAATCGGCTCTGAATATCTTCATTTCATCACGGTAAGATTTGGCAAGCAAAGGACAAGCTGAAAAATAAAAATTGTCATGTGCGGCATTTTTCTTCTGACGTTTTCGTAAAAATAAACCTGTCCCAATTCTTTGGAAAGAAAAATTATATAATTTTCTTGTGATTTTTAGTATGTCCCAAATCTTTGGACTGTCAAAAATAATTATTTGCAAGATTTTCAACCGTGTCCCAAAACTTTGGGTGTCCCAATCTTTAAGCACAATACGGTATGTCCGCTCCATAATCGTTTCTGATATTTTCATGAAACTTCAAATAAATGAAAAGCACCTTGAGATGATGTGCAGAGTGCAGGAACCATAACTCTGGTTTGCCTACTTTAGGAGTTATTGCCCTTTGAACATTTAAAAGGCAATTTTGACTGTGTCGGCTCCATAACTCACAAACCATTTGAGATATTTTCATGACACTTCACACAAGTGTAAAGCACCATGAGACAATGTGCAGAGCGCAGGAACCCTGACTCTGATTTGCCTACTTTAGGAGTTATTACCCTTTGAACATTGAAAAATGGAAGATGAAATTTAGTATAAACATGGACATTCTGGTAATGTATCATGCTCATTGAAATGAGGGACAAGGGCTCACAACTCTTAGAGTTTTTCCAGATAATGTAAAATTTTCAACAGTTATTTCTTGTTCATAACTGTTTTCTCTGCAGCTTAAATAACTTTCCTCTCTGACAGCGCTGAAGCGGGGCTATAGTCAGATCCTCTGACAGCTCTAGTTTCCCTTTGTAGTTCTTGCTGTTTAATAGTGTATATTTTTGTGTCAAAGATTTCTCAATAACTACTGTACATAGAAACTTGAAATTTTGCAAACATGATCAGTATGACAAGTTGTATTGTGGGAAAGAAAATAAGGGCCAAGGGGTCAGGTCTTTTAGAGTTATTTCCCTTTGTAGTTTCAGCTGAGGTGATGGCACTGGCCGGGGGTATACGTGCCCCACTGGGCACTTTTGTCTAGTTTCATAAAAGGGCCTCATATCTTGGAAACTGTTCATATCCCCACCCCTAAACAATATATTCTCTTGGTCCTTATTATAAGACACATTCAGCGACAACAATCTTGGCTTTCCTGGGGTCTGCCAGAGCCATGCTCCAACCCCTTAGCAGCTTAAAAGGCCTTATATCTCAGGAACAGTACACATCCCAACCCCTAAACCATATATATTCATGTGCCTTATGATAAGATGGATTCAGTGATACCATTTAGGGCTCTGTTGGGTCCATGTCTCATCCTTCCTCCTTATAAAAGGCCTAATATTTCAGATACAGAGTCCACATGGGTGCTCATTTTGAAATGGGGGTTTGTTTGGGAGACTTTATAATCAATAAATTAAAACCTGAAACCATACATGGCTGCCAGTGGGCAGTGTCCGCCTGAGTTCTGGTGAGCATTGTGGCCCATGGGCCTCTTGTTTTCTTTCTTTTTGGCTAACAGACAGATCAGACTGCAGCTCGGACCCTGACAAAACGGCCTGGTCACATTCGTCGATTTTACGTATTTTCGAGGCGCCAAAATCAAACAGCGATCGCGGCGACATTTTGGGATTTTATAAATTATTTTCGCCACTTCACCTAGTGAACACCTGCTATTTACTCAAGAAAAAAATGCGTATCTATCTTTGAAGCTATTGTCACACTTTGCATCGCTAATGATAATCTCACTACCAAACACCTAAATTACGACCCGCTATAATTTAAACAATAAGTTTACGGGATTAGACACACTTATTGTCAATGAGATAATTAGTTTATCCTCAACTACTAATCCGTTTAATTATTTGTAAACACCGAGCAATTACCTCGACACGTTTTTCACACTCCGATGACGATCAAAGGTGTGCCGACGCACGTGATTCTGACTGTCAATATAATACCGCGCAGGCAGAAAATGGGACGTCCTTAGTACTCAATAAACACAGAAAGCTGTTTCAGCTAAGAAGGCGGAGAAAACTTTTTACAAACCACTAAAAGTGGGCGGGTTTATACGTCTCGGTAAAGATTTTTGGCCGTACAGAGAAATCTTCGGGAGTCCGCGGGACGCCTTTGATGTTTATTTTGGGCGTCCAGAAGCGATTTCAGGACGTAATATACGCCGTACGTCCGCCTAACGGAAGCCCTGACATTTCAAACCTAGCGTTCAACATAATATTCAGGTTCATTTCTCAGAAGTTCCCTTGCCCATTGGGACTTGGAGATATAGGTTGGGCTGCATGGTATCCCGCGCAGAGCTGAAACTTGAGTACCTGTAAATCACTCAGAAGGTTAAGTCTGCCCATGAAAAAGTTGTACAAGTCCGACCATTCCTAAAACACTAGCGGTTTCTTTTGGCCGTAGCGCTTAAGACATCATTACGAAAACACGCCTATACAAATACAGTGTTACCTTTATCGCCGAAAAAATGAAAATTTTTAGATGAAAAATTGTGAAATTTTTCTTATTTCTGTTCAAAATATACATTGCGGGTACTTGTTAGAACCGCCTCATGGAGGCGGTTCTAACGAGTACCCACAATCTTTATTTTAGAGCAGAAATAAGAAAAATAAGGTTTACCCCTGTAAACCCCAGTTTTTCTATATAAAAGTAGGGTTGGAGGGGGGTCATAATTATATAAGCATGTTTTGGTGATGTCATTTCATCTCAGTGTTGGGTAAAAGTCCCACAAAATTAAAAGCAATGTCTCCTAAATGACCTAAATAGTGTTGACGGGGACATAAACCTCAATACAGAGCTTCATTAACTTACATAACAAGCTCATTAGTGGTCAAAGTCTTAACTGATCTACTTTAACAAGTAATCTAACACAGCATCATCATCATCATCAGCAGCTTTTACATTTGCATTCGCAAAAGCTACTCGCATTTCTTCAGCAAAAATGTTAGTGTATATGCCATAATTAATTGTCACTGTTCACATTTTGGTGTGATACTTTGAGTGGACATTTGACAGTGCAGTGGTCAGTTAACCCTTTTTGTACCAAATGGAATCGACCCCCGGGCTTCTCCAGACTTTTGGATGAGTCTTTAAACCGAGGTCCCGTTTCCGTATGACCTTAGCTGTTGGTGGGATTTAAAACTCAAACACTCACTCACCAAATGGAATCTTCCTCCTTATATATAGCAGGATTCCATTTCAAAATTGAGGGGTCTGTTGTGTTTTCTTCAAAATTCATTTGGAAACTGACTGAACTTTTTGCAAACAGTGTAGGCCCTGATCAGATGCTGTGTTCTGCGGCGTCTGATCTGGGCCTACACTGTTTGCCAGGGTACTCGTTTTGGGGTTAAAATGGTAGTTCTTGTCAGATGTTTGAGCCAATGATAAACAGGGGTAATGAGGTTAATTTAAGAGAGAATTTTATTTCTCGTTTGAAAAGTATGTTGTGGGTACTTGCTATAATTGCCTCATTGAAGCCACAAATATCCACATCATAATGGACAAAATTTACCCCAAAATTATTCTGTCTTACTATCATTATGTTACATATATATAATTGATCAACATTTAAAATATTAAAAATGTTGTTGAATGTTAGTCCAGGGATTTTCCTAATGCTGGGGCTAGTAATCGGCCCCTATTTCTCCCGATTTAGAGACAGATATTGCCAAATTTTATAACAAATTTCCCAATTTCTGATGTTGTGCTACATTTTGATAAAAATTTCATGAAAATTGAACCAAAATTGAGAAAGTTACAGCTGATTTAAATTCCCAACTATATATATTAGTGAGCTGTTTTTCCCAAACCCAGCGGCCCCTGGACCCCGATTCTGAGGGGTAGGAAAATCCCTGTAGTCTTAGTTTATAAGGGGTTTGATTAGCTGTGCATTTTAGTAATCCTCGCTTGTTTAATTTCAGACTCTCTGGATGTTCTCAGCTCGTTTCTTCGAAAAAGAAAAGCTGCAGGTGAGAGAAGATAACTTAGGCATGAATATACTTTCAGATATGAGGGTGTAACAACATATGCTTTACCCTTGACCTGCTGAATATTGATATATGCCACACCCACTACTGATTATCCACCAGTCAGATTACTTGATGCAAATCATTGCCACATATTCATAAACTGAATGGCAAACAATTAAGATACTGATCAGATGGCTTCTTCAGAAGTCATCTGATCTGGATCTGCATTGTTTGAAAGATCAGACATATCCAGGCTCAGCAGGATAAGGGTTAAAATAATTTTTGCATATCTGCATTACCATAAAAATGCTAAAAATTGGGACAACTTGGGGACTTGCTATAATTCTCCTAAAATTTAAAGACAAAGGACGGGTTACAGTTTTCTATTGCAAAGTGCCTACTGGAAGAGCTAATTTTTGAAGTCAACAAAATTTGATCAAAACACACTCATAAGGTGTCCAAATATCTCTAGTTTATTGAAAACTGTTTTATTTTGTCATCTGCATGCATTTTCGTCATAAAATTTCCGGTTGAATACATGCACTGCCGGTCATGTGCAACATTGTGCCTATGGACAAACTGAAGACCCCAGTGGTGTTCAACGGAAAATTGCATGGTCGTCCACATTGTTAACCAGAGAAAACTACACACCACTTTATTTTAGAAACAATAATGCTTTTAAAAATGCTGATGTTTTGGCGGTTAAGGATGTGGAGGATGTTGAAAAATAAACTTTTATCGATAAAATAAGGTGAGAAAATCAATGTAATCAAAGTACAGTACATGCTCGCAAAGGAAAAAACTCAATATACTACATATACAGAAGAGCTATGGCTGGTCATCTATATGAGCATGACCATGATTCCTTGCTGGACAAAAGAGAATGCTTTTCATTAATACCCCGCCGCGAAGCGGAGTGGGGATTTTAGGAATGGCCTTTGACTGTCCATCTGTCCGTCTGTCTTTAACACATTCTTGTCCGCTCCGAATCTCCTTAACCCTTAGATAGAATTTCATTAAACTTTGGTCAAATATTCTTCTCAGTGAGACAAAGTGTTGCGCGCAAGATCCAGGTCTGTACCTCAAAGGTCAAGGTCATACTTAAGAGGTCAAATGTCCAAAAAGGTCTTTTTATTGTGTCCGATCAATTACTTTCTTATTCCTGGATGCATTTAAAAATTACTTTGCAGAAATGTTAACTATAATGTGATAATGCGTCGCGCGCAAGGCCCAGGACCGTACCTCAAAGGTCAAGGTCATACTTAAGAGGTCAAATGTCCAAAAAGGTCTTTTTATTGTGTCCAATCAATTACTTTCTTATTCCTGGATGCATTTAAAAGTTACTTTGCAGAAATGTTAATTATAATGTGATAATGCATCGCGCGCAAGGCCCAGGACCGTACCTCATACCTCAAAGGTCAAGGTCATACTTAAGAGGTCAAATGTCCAAAAAGGTCTTTTTATTGTGTCCGATCAATTACTTTCTTATTCCTGGATGCATTTAAAAATTACTTTGCAGAAATGTTAACTATAATGTGATAATGCGTCGCGCGCAAGGCCCAGGACCGTACCTCAAAGGTCAAGGTCATACTTAAGAGGTCAAATGTCCAAAAAGGTCTTTTTATTGTGTCCAATCAATTACTTTCTTATTCCTGGATGCATTTAAAAGTTACTTTGCAGAAATGTTAATTATAATGTGATAATGCATCGCGCGCAAGGCCCAGGACCGTACCTCATACCTCAAAGGTCAAGGTCATACTTAAGAGGTCAAATGTCCAAAAAGGTCTTTTTATTGTGTCCGATCAATTACTTTCTTATTCCTGGATGCATATAAAAAATTACTTTGCAGAAATGTTAACTATAATGTGATAATGCGTCGCGCGCAAGGCCCAGGAGCGTACCTCAAAGGTCAAGGTCATACCTAAGAGGTCAAATGTCCAAAAAGGTCTTTTTATTGTGTCCGATCAAATACTATCCTTATTCTGGATGCATTTAAAAATTACTTTGCAGAAATGTTAACTATAATGTGATAGTGCATCGCGCGCAAGACCCAGGTCCGTACCTCAAAGGTCAAGGTCATACTTTAGAGGTCACCGGCCTCGGTGGCTCAGTCGGATGCGTGTCTGACTGGTGATCAGGAGGTAGCGGGTTCGACTCCCGCCGGGGTCGGCAACATTCTTTCGTGGAGATTAATCATGAAATCTTTTCTGCGATCATTCTCTCCCTTCCGCTGATTCAAGAAGGGCAGTTGTTAGTTTCTGGCGAAAGAATGTGCACTGTACTCGTTAACCGCTTACGTATAAGCCTGCCCAGGAAAGTGTTGATAGGTAAACTGACCGGCTCAAAAATGACCTAAATAGTGTTTACTGGGCCGGTAAACTCCAAAACAAACAAATACTTAAGAGGTCAAACGTCCAAAAATGTCTTTTTATCATGTCCGATCAATTGATTAATTACTTTCCTTATTCTGGATGCATTTAAACATTACTTTGCAGAAATGTTAACTATAATGTGATAGTTTGTCGTGCGCAAGACCCAGGTCCGTTCCTCAAAGGTCAAAGTCATACTTAAGAGGCCAAAGGTCCAAAAAGGTCTAAATATCATGTCCAATCAATTACTTTCTTATTCCTGAATGCATTTAAAAATTAATTTGCAGAAATGTTAACCATAATGTAACAATGCGTCGCGCGCAAGACCCAGGTCGGTACCTTAACGGTCAAGGTCATACTTAGAGGCCAAATGTCAAAAAGGGTCTTTTTGTCGTCAATAACTTTCTTATTCCTATATGGATTTTAAGAAGAATACTTGGCAGAAATGTAAACAACAAAGTGGCAGGGTGTGGCGTACAATATCCAGGTCGGTTCCATAAAAATCAAGGTCATACTTAGAGGTCAAATTAAAAAAAAAGTTATTTTTGTGCTCGATTAATAGCTTTCTTACTTCTGGATAGTTAAACAATTACTTGGCAGAAATGATAACCATAATGTGACAGTGTATCACATGCAAGACCCAGGTCAGTTCCTCAAAGGTCAAGGTCATATTTAGAGGTCATAGAAAGGCGCTTTTCTTTTGTGTCTGTTCAATCACGTTCTTAGTCCTGGATTGATTTTAAAATAACTTTTCAGAAATGTTAATTATCATGAGACGATGTGCCGTGGGTGACACCCAGGTTGGTTTCTAAACGGTCAAGGTCATACTTAGAGGTCAAAGGTCAAAAAGGGTATTTTTGGGGGGAGTTTTGTAAATAGCTTTCTTACTCCTGGATGGATTTTAAATTTACTTAGCAGAAATGTTAACCGCCATAAGATTACCAATTCAAGGTCAAAGTCACAGCTTAAGGTCACAAGGTTGAGCTTTGTTACTGAAGGCGGCGGGAGATTTGAATGTCCCTCATACTGCTTTCTTGTTGATGAATTAAAGACGTATCATGTTACACACAAGAGCACCTGTCTGAAGATAGTAAATGCCAGTTCAGTATTCACAAAGATGACAGCCTAATAAGTGTTAGGATTCAGTCTCGTCACACAACATCAAAGGCATATTTCTATGGCTTTGTTATCAATCTGGTGCTGAGAGTATAACTGTTTGGTATTGTCTGTGAAAAGCTGGTGCAAGACAATTTGGCTGTAACTGTAGCTTCGGTACTTTGGTGCCTTGGCTTTCAGTGCCACAGTTCAGCTGCACTAGCTCCTGTTAGTGATCCAAAAGAGCATTTTGAAATGCTGCTGATGAAGACTGGGAGTCTTGGGATGGTGAGAAGAGTGGGGAGTAGGTCATGCCTTTCAAATAATCATCATGTAGTTTAGAAATACATCTTTAGTATTATTTTCAAAATATCAAACAGTATTGTCTATTTTCCTAGTTATATGCAAAAAAAAAAAAAGTTTAAATGTCTTATTATATATTTGATTATAATTTTAAAAGAATGATTTTAGTCATATCCTTAAAAGTGATATTCTATTTTTAATGCCTTATTTCTAAGTTTTATTCTTTTAATCACAGCATACTTATTATGTATATGGAATTTCCAATCTATGTGTGATGTTCTTAGTTTCTTTTTAAGTGGAGTATACTGGAATATTAACTCTGTTCTAGTCTTTCTGCCAACATTTAAAGTATATATTACGGAATAGAAATGATATTCCGTATTATTAAGCAATTCTAACATATTATATATTAATACATAAAAGTTAACATGGTTAAACACAATAGAAAAGTTTTATGCACATTCTGTACAAAAAATAGTGTCACGTGATACAAGACACATAGATTATGATATGTACATGTAGATCAGCAACAGACGCGAATTATATGGAATGTAAGCACGCTTTGGTGCGGTTTATTATTTAAAAATGTCATATTACATGTACTTTCAAATTGGTAAATCACCAAACACTGGCAATTACCCCACTTGTAGAAAAACGGAAGTCACGTGACTGCATATGTCATGGTTAATTAAATATTGTCGTCAAATGAACGTGCACATATTGGACTGTGTTGCATATAATATGTGTAATCAAGATCCATCGTAGGCACAAATATGGCTAAACTGTAACTCTTCCTTTGTTCCATGATCCAGCAATGAGTCCAAAAGGGGCAGACAGAATGGCAAACAGTGTAGACCCTGATCAGATGGCTCCTTCAGGAGCAGTCTGAGTTGGGTCTGCACTGTTTGCTTAGGCCTATCTGTCCCATTACTTAGGATCATTACGGTAAAACCTGTGTTATAAATATTGTTGGAATCCCCTTGATGGGGTGATTCTAACATACTCAAAACATAGGTCTCTAAAGAGGATTAAAAGAGAAGCATTATGTCGCCATACCAAGGTGAGGGTGGGTGTTATTTATTCTGCAGATCCCGTTTGCAACAGTGCCAAGGGTTGCAATGCCTGAACCAGGTGGATTTAGACCAAACTTGCATGGTTACACCACTAGCATGAATGATAAACAGTCATTATCCCCACGCTTTTCCGAAGAAAAAGTGGGGATATTGTAATGGTCTTCCTTCTTAACGGATAACTCCTCTTAGACAGTTATAGATAGAATCTTGAAACTTTATTATTATGTTTAGCAGAACAATTTTATCACATCTGGCCAAACTAAAAAGAAGATAATTTATGATAAATCACTAATCACATGTATTTTTGCGATTTCATACATTCAATTTGTTATCAGATAGGCTAAGAATTTTGTGTCCTTTTTAGTTATAAAATGTTGTTATTCGGCCTAATGCAATTTTTAAAAAAAAATGTAGGTTGCCAGTTTCAGATATGAATCCTGAAGATAATGTGAATCTGTCTGTTACAGTCTTATGTCTGTGTTCATAAAACTCCAGAATTGCCGGATTATCTCTACAGTAATCGTGTACATGATATATATGCCCCCGCCCATCGGGGCGTGAAGAAATATATGGGCTGCATGATGCTTCCAGGCAGAGCTGAATCCGACCCGCACACGAGTACTGGTAAACCGCTTAGAGGATCTAAGCCTGCCCAGACAAAGCGGTGCGCACAAGTCGGACCGTCTCCATGGTTATAAACCCTATTGGTTTCATTGGGCAACAGGGCTTGAGATGTCATTTCATCTCAATGTCGGGTAAAAGTCCCACAAAATTGGTAGCAACATCTCCAAAATGACCTTAACAGTGTTGACGGGGACGTTAAACCTCAAATCAAACAAAACATGATATGTGTAAGATGTTGCTTTCAAAAATCTGCATTGTCAAGACAGTCATTAGAAATGAAATATTGTTGTCTGTTGTTAGCGAAAAAAATAAGATGATACTGTTGTCTTTAATGTGTTTTATAAGATGATGTGCTCCACTGTATGATGGATAATTTGCATCGTAGGTTGGTGAGGAGTCCAGGAAGGTTTGTGGTTTGAAGAAATGCCAAGTCCGAATTTTTAGGATTCTTACAGTACATGTCATCACGTGAACAAGTCCGTGAAATAAAGACCCCCCTAAACCCCACTTTATATAGAGAAAACTGGGGTTTACGGGGGTAAACATTATTTTCCTTATTTCTGCTCCAAGACATAGGTTGATGGGTACTCGTTAGAACCGCCTCAATGAGGCGGTTCTAACGAGTACCCAAAACCTATGTTTGGTGTATAAATAAGAACATTAGGACGAATTTTCATCAGAAAAATAGCCATTTTGGAAATGTGAAAAAATGCACTTTGTCGCACGGGTGTGTTATTGTAATGATTTCAGAGGAAACCGGTCAGACTATGGAAAAAACACTGCCTGGTAAAGAAGGAGAGAACCAGGAAGAGAAGAAACGGAAAACAGAAATTCCAGTTGGAATATCGCCACCACCGATGTTGATTCTTGGTGGGAGTCCACCATTGTCTGGGGCAGGGAGACCCATTATCCCCACACCCGTGTCCATTTCACAGACATCACCTGTGACTTTCACGCAGTTAACATCACCAAATTCTAAACAACAACCAAAGACTCTCATTCAAAATGGCACATTGAATGGTGTGCCTGTATTCCAAATCATTTCAAATGGAAACTTAGCTCCTGGTCAGTTAGTTGCTTTAGGAACACAAGGACAATCATTATTGCCTGGTTCTCTACCAAAAACTGCCATCTTACAGTCACCACCACGTCTGCCAGGAGCACCGCCAGGAATGCCTGTGATATTTACGCCTGTTGCCATGCCAGTTGTATCGAGCAGCGTTGCGACACCAACACAAAATCAAGTGTCATTATTATCTCAAAACTCATGTGAAAATGTGAACATAGCAAATAAAACAATAGTTTCACCTGTGAATTCTTTAAACCAATTAACATCGATGAAGCCAACCATACCTCCAATAGCGGCACCCATTCCATTTTCTGTTTTCAACCAGTCGATAGTTCCTTCTTCTACACAAACAAATGGACAACAGTTACTGTCTGTGCTTAATCATATATCAAAGAGTCCATTAGATCCTAACTTATTGAAACTAAGCCACATTCCAAATGGGTTGTACCCAGTGACACCACCCAGAACCCCAGACAATCAGGCAGGGTCTGACAGTGGGTCTCAGGAGTCAGTAGGGGTGAGTAGTAGTTGTTAGTTTATAGATCTAGATAAGGGGAAGTAACATAGATATTTATCCCTTATCCCTCTGGGTAAAAAAAAACAGCAGACAACATTTTGAAATACTTCTAATATTTTTCCCAGAAAACAGATTTTGACATTTGATGCAAACAGATTTTGACATTTCATGCAAATTGTTTCTCCAATGGAGACAATTTACATGAAATGTTAAAATTTGTTTTCAAGGAAAACCAGAAAACAGATTTTAAGTTTTCATGCAAGTAAACAAATTTGACATTTCATGCAAATTGTCTCTGCATGAACTGTCAAAATTTGTTTTAAGGGAAAAATAAGAAAAATATAAGTTTGTCATCTGCTGAATTATCCCAGGGAGTAGTAAAGGTTAAAAGATATGTTTTCCAATTTATTCATAAACACCTGTGTTGTGGGTACTAATTAGAATTGCCTCCATAGAATTGCTTCATTGGGGCAATTCTACCAAGTTCACTTAACCCTTCTCTTGCTGAATATTCAGTTTAGCCACACCTATTTCTGACTTTGAACCAATCAGATTACTTGATGTAATTTATTCCTACAAATTCATAAATTGAGTGTCAAACAGTGTAGATCCGGATCAGATGGCTTCTTCAGAAGCCATCTGATCTGGATCTACACTGTTTCCAAAGATAGGGGTTGTCGTGAACAGCAAGATAAGAGTTAACATAGGTTTCTGATATAGGAATGAATTTCATGTTTGTGGATTTTATCGATGTGTAAACTCGGGCGAATCACTCACAAAGGGCTTTATGCTAAGTTTGTGAGTGATTTGCCAGAGTTTACACATCGGTAAAATCCACAAAAATGATAATTCATTTCTTTATAATTTTAACTTTGTCATCGAAATGTCCAAAAATGTCAACAAAACGGTACATTTTAGGAATTCTTTTGAAAGCGCAAGAATTAACTTAACAATGACCGTGGCTGAATGATGATTCAGTTAGAAGCTGCCATCTTTGAAAGAAATCAAAGCAAAACCAAAAAAAATGCCAAGTCTTCAGTTTATTTGGCTTCTAACATTAATGTTTTCAATAGTTTTCCATCTTTCAATTGATCCCTGTTGATGTCACTTCATAAACAATGACGTAAAGCGCGGGTTCGAAACGTGCTCTTTGACGTCAAGTTATACTACTACCTATTTCTATGTGAAACAGATCTTAGATTCTTGCTCATGGAATTTATCGCAGTATAAAACTTTTATTTCAACCAATCAAAGCTCTCAAAATGTATATAACAATGGAGAGTTGGATTTATTTGGGATCAATAAAAATTGTTCCTCATTTATCCTCCTTACTTCCCATTATTTGGAGCTATGCATTTGATACCATAGAAATTGACCCATTTTGTACCAGAAACCCCAAAACGGGTACCCTGGCAAACAGTGCAGTCCCAGATCAGACGACGCAGAACGCGACGTCTGATCAGGGCCTACACTGTTTGCAAACAGTTGAGCCATTTTCGAAGTAAATTTTGAAGAAAACACAACCTGACACCCCTTAATTTTGGAATGGACTCCTGATATATATACGGGCCTCCGTGGCCTAGTGGATAAGAGCGCTGACTCTTAGTCATTAGGTCTCTCACCGCCGTAGGTTCGAGCCTTGCTCGGGCCACGTGTGAGACGCCAAGTTCTGCAACGGAAGGTCAGGTGGTTTTTCTCCGGGTACTCCGGTTTTCGTCCACCTTTGATTAACGATCGGCTCGATATGAGTGAAATAATCTTGAAAGGGCCGTAAAACCCAACCCCCCCCTCCTGATATATATAAGGAGGAAAATTCCATTTGGTACAACAAGGGTTAACTACAACTTCTTCTGAAAAATGTTTCTAGCACAGAAGAAAAATCAGTTAGTGAAATAACCCTACTACCATATTTACAGTGTGAATTCGGACAGACAGGCTTTAGCAAGAAGTGTAGACCCAGATGAGACGCAGAATGTGGCATCTCATCATTGTCTTCACTCTTTACCACTCATCCCGCTATTCTTAGACACAACATGGGGTAGTAAATTGTTCTTGTTCAAATTTTTATGCCCCCCGCCGTCCTTCATGAGTTGTTGCTTTTTGTAAATTTAGGCATGTGTGCCTTGTCAGCCGTATATCTTTGCTCTGTCTCTAGCAATAAAATATGCTTAAACTATATCTAAAAAATTGTTGGATCCAGAGCCTTGAAACTTGGTGGGTAGATGGGTGGTGATGGGTATATGACCTGTTTAACTTTTGTATAAATTCCAAAATATTAAATTTGGGTATTTTTACCTTCTCAGTAAAAATGAAGCTAGAACCTTGAAATGAGTAGTGATGAGTAGATGACCTAATTAACTTTTGATTAAATTCTGAAAAATACCAGTTATGGCCCTAAGTTAATTTTTTCATTTTTACCATCTCTAAAACTGGATCTCAAAAATGTATAGATTGTATAGAAAAATTATTGACATTTTTGGGAACTATCTTCAAATCGTGTTATAAATACATGTATCCCAAAAAATGTTATGATAAACAGTGCTATAAAGAGGTTGTGGTGTACCTCCATTGTTTCAGGTCAGTCCAGGGCAGCAGATTTCTCCAGAGAAGGATATAATTCCTCTGTGTACTTGTAAACTGAATGGGGCTAGCTTTCCTAAACTGGTTGCCTCTGTTACCTACTGTCAAGCTCTTGATTCTGTTGATAACAAGGTAGGATTAAGCAACAGTTTCGATGTAAAATTTTATATGGTACTCTGTCAGAAATGTTGAATTTCAATCATTTAAGTCTTAACCCATTTTGTACTGGAAACCCCAAAAGGGGTGGCAAACAGTGCAGGCCCAGATCAGACATCGCAGAGCGTGGCGTCTGATCAGGATCTACACTATTTGCAAGAACTTCAGCTATTTTCCAGATACATTTTGAAGCAAACACAAGATGACACCCCAAAATTTTGAAATGGACTTATGCTGTATATACGGTGGAAGATTTCATTTGGTACGAACTGGGTTAATCACAATTGAAGCTGTGAGTTACTGGTGAAGAACATGCTGTGCACTGATTGACCACTTAGAAGGACTAAGCCTGCACAAGAAAAAAAGTCTGGTCAGGTTAACTGATTCCTGAACATGACCAAAATAGTGTTGACTGGGCTGTTCACCTCGGAAACAGAAATAAGCAAAATGGACTTTCCATCATATAGCAGTGGAAGAGTCCACCAGTATACATTGGGTTAAAATCTTGTCATACGAGTCATGACAATCAAAACTGTTTCCTGGCCTATGTCAGCTTTGCCACCACCAAGTTTTTCAAGGTCAGTGAAAAGGCAGGGAATTTTGAAAAAAGGTCAGTGAAATTTTAAATCTTCAGGATTGTGTCAGAAAATTTATGAATGTAATTTTGGGACAACCAGCCCCATAAATGTGACTATTTTGAGGTTATACTTCAAATATTATCAAAACCTTATTTTTGCTACTGAAATGAAGTCCTTTTTGCTTTTCTATAAATAAAAAGACATAGTCAAAGTGTTGCAGTTTTATATGTAAGTCTAATATTAATCTTTTCAACCAACATTGAAGTCTAGAGAATAATGCAAAAGATTGTGAAGGCCATCCGATTTGGGTATGTAAACTTTGGTCAGTAAAGATAAAAAAGTGGTTGAAAAGTCAATGAAATGTCAGGGAATTTCAGTTTGATCAAGTATAATAATATGCATACACTGTCTTGGATCTGCGGCACATTGGTACAGTCTGATCAAAATCTTCATTGTGAACTACAGTCAAACTTCGATGGTGGAACCCCTTTGGGACAATGAACATTTGTTAGAGACCGTGGTAGTTTGAGCCACAGAGGGTTACTATTAATGCCATACTGGGAGGCATAATCTAAATGGAGATAGTTTTGGGATATTTTTTCAGATAAATGTATGCTGTGTGTACTCATTAGAATCGCCTCATCAAGGCGATTCTAATGTGTACACACAGCATACATTTACCGCATACATTTGCAAGAAAAAAAGAAGAAAATCTCCCTAAATTATCCTTATTTCGTATTTGGAGGAATTCCCTGCGGACTCAAGAATGAGTTTGACTCATCCATGGTAAATGAGCCATTGTAGTTTGAGCCATTGAAGTTCTACTTATGTTGATGTCTGCTTTAGGTAGACAGGGAAGACTATATTAAGACTTGAATGGTACCGAGGCTTAAGTGGCCTAGTTGGTTCATACAGTTGGGCATCTAACTGGTGGTGATCATGAGATCATAGGTTGATGTCTGCCAGGTCCGACGACGATCTTTGGAGATTGATCATGAAATTTTTTCTATGGACATCCTCTCCCTTCTGCTGATTTAACCCATTTTGAACCGGAAACCCCAAAATGGGTACCCTGGCAAACAGTGCAGGCTCAGATCAGACGCCGTGCCGCAGAATGCGGCGTCTGGTCAGGGCCTACACTGTTTGCAAAATGTTAAGCCATTTCCAAAATAAATTTTGAAGAAAACACAACCTGACACCCCTAAATTTTGAAATGGACTCCTGCTGTATGTAAGGAGGAATATTCCATTTGGTACAAAAAGGGTTAAGAAGGTCAGTTGTCAGCATAGCAACATATAAGATAAGTATTTTAAGATAATTGAAGGATAGTTTTCCTTATTTCTCCATATAAACCTGAGAATTGACAAAAACTATCCTTCACTTATCACAAAAAATTTACTTTATCTGTTGCTATGGTTGTCAGTTTCTTGCGAAAGAAGTTGCACTGCACTGGTTTACCACTTATGTATAAGCCTGCCCAGATAAAGTATGGTTAGGTAAACTGACTGGCCCAGCATGACCTAAATATGTTCACTAGGTTGTCAAGCTCCACAAACTAAACAAAAACACTATTTTGACCGAGTGAATGTCAAGGTGATTTGTATCTTCAAAAGAGGATTAAGGAATAAATTTTCTTATTATTTGTTAGACACATTCATTGTGGGTACTTGATGGTGTTGCCTCAATGAGGGGATTCAAAAATCAAAAAGTACCCACGGTGTATTTTAAACCTTACCTTGCTGAATAAATCAATTTAGCTGCACCCATTTCTAACTATCATCAATCAAATTACTTGATATATTGGCCCAGTTCAGCCATCTGATCTTGATCTACACTGCAAAGGTAAGAGTGGTGTTCAGTGGACTGTAGAAAAAGATGAATAAATTAACCAAAAAAAAAAAAAAAAAATAATAAATAATAAAAAAAAATCACTTTATTTGGAGCTATGACGTGCACAAATGTCTGAAGACACATTGTCACTTTGAAAGAGAGGGTTGATGTTGTGGACATCGTCTGGAACTTGTATATTTTTACAGGCAATGGGTTGTTGCAATAAAGTTACAAATCCCCAGTTAGTACGTCCAGCAGTGAAGATACCATTTATGGCTGTTTGTGAGAATCATCGGAAAAGACTGAAGCTTCACCAATGCTGTCCAGGATGTGGTCATTTCTGTACACAAGTAAGCTGGAAGTTTTTCTAAGTTTTATAACTGATTTATTATTTTAGCAGGTTTGGTAGCACAGTTGAGAAAGATGCCCTATGATGTAGTGCCAGCATTGCCAATACTTTTACCTAACTATGTCTTCATTATGTTGAGACAAAAAGATACTTCCATGAGCCCACAGTAATACCTTAAATGTTGAGGAGCCCATGTGCAAATTGTATAGTCAGTAATGCCTTAATCTTTACCACTCTCTGGGCTAATTCAGTAGATGCCAAATTGTTGGTATTTTTCTTATTTTTGCAGAAAACAGGATTTGGCATCTCGTGCAAATTGTCTACAATTTGCATGAAATGCCAAATCCTGATTTCTGGAAAAAAAAATGAGGAAAATATTTCAAAATGTCTTCTTCGGTAAAAAAATACCCAGCATGCAGAGTGTTATTCTGGAAAAAAAATGAGGAAAATATTTCAAAATGTCTTCTTCGGTAAAAAAATACCCAGCATGCAGAGTGTTAAGAATTAAGCAGCCCATATGTAAACAGTATAGTTGTAGATCAGAAGCCAGTTTTAAAACCAATGAAAGAACAGTGAAATTCTGCTTTTAAGACCAGCTAAAATTAATTAAGACTACAGTAAAACCTGTCTTAGTTGTCACCTCTATTAAGCAAGCAACCTGTCTTAAGCAAGCAGGCATTTAGTTCCCGAAATAGGAAAATGCATTAAACTTCACCTGTGTTGAGCAAGCACCTGTCCTAAGCAAGCACTTTTTGAATATCCCATAGGTGGTTGCTTAATACAGGTTGGACTGTAGTTCTTGTTTTAAAAGCACATTTATAAGATTTCTCTGTGTTTTCTACAGCCAGTGTCCACTAGTAAGAGACCACCTTTCGGACTGTTTAAAAGTGGTCTTAAAGGCCATGTTTGAACAGTCCCAAAGGTGGTCTGAATATAGGAATATTACTGTATACAAAACCAATGAATTTACATGTATTTTTTCAGGGAAGATTCCTCCAGTGTAGGAATGAGGGTAACCAGATTGTTCACAACTTCCACGAGCAGTGTCAGGTGATCAAGGATGGCAAGAATTACTGTCCCCACTGTGGGGAGGCCTCAGCGCAGGTGGAGGTCAGTCTGAAGTTACAGGAGAAGAAACCACCAGCTATAGAGAGCAAGTCCTCAAGAATGCAGTAAGAATCCCCAGTAGAGCTTCAGCTGAGAAGTAGTAGTGATGAGGATAATTAAGGGGAATGAATACACCTTCAGGGGAGACAACTCCTGCAAACGTATTTTTGTCTCCAATGTCAATAGGGGTCAACTCTTAAAGGAAAGAATTTGCTCCTGAGGAGCAAATTCTTTCCTTTAAGAGTAGACCCTTTTTCAGTGGGACAGGGCTTATAGGAAAGCGAACAGGAAGTCCTGTAAGTTTTCTCCCTTTGAAAAATGGCGGAAAAGTCTGTGAAGTGTATCAGTTCCCCTTAAGGGAAAACATTATTTTTGTCATGCCCGCTTGTAGCTTGGAGCAGGATAGGAATCTGGTTTCCTGTTCATTCGTTTGATCTTCAACCTGTCAACATTTTTGTCAACCTTAGCGTTCAGGTTGGATTTGGCACCCTCAGTAACGGTCATGCGCAACATAACTTTGGCAGAATACTTGTTTAGAAACATAAGTTTTTGGTACTTGTAAGAATCACCTCACTGCTGTGAGGCGATTCTAACAAGTACCCTTAATTAACTTACATTTTTATGAAAAAAAAAATAAAAAATAAAGTTATCCAGAATTTATCCTTGTTAGTACTCCTTCTAAGGCATAGAAACTTGATTCTTATGACTAATACATAGTCCCAGATAAGAGGACAGGAATCCACATACACCACAACCTCTTTATAACACTTTTCATGGGGTCCAAAACAGAAAACGTGTTAGTTAAATAACTGTTTTATATCCAAACAAAAATGTATAGATTATATAGAAAAATGACCATTTATGGTCATTTTTCTATATAATCTATACATTTTTGGGATCCATCTTGAAACCGGATTATAACGAGGTTGTGGTGTATTAATTTTCTTATTTCTGTTCAAAAAGATAGTTTTTGGGTACTCTTTAGGGGCTTTTAATGAGTACCCACAGCATATGTTATCATGCAGAATTAAGAAAAATTTCAGTACATTTTGGATGAAAAAAGTTCCTTATCTTGAGCTACAGCATGCTAATATCTTTATTTCATTTCACCTATACAAAATACAGGAGAGCTGTTGTATCATCTTAGTAGTTTGGTTAGGGTTTAGTAGTCATCAGTAAAAAATGCAGTTATTTGTTATAATAATATACCAGGCAGCAACCACGTCTGTGAATCACTTTTCCTAAATTGTACCTGCGTGACATAATTGATTATAAATGATAATAATTAGGGTATAACTGTCCTCAAAATTGTTATTTGGAGAGTGAGTGAGTGTTTGAGTTTTACGTCTTGCCAACAGCTAAGATCATACAGAGACGGAAGTCTGGAAAAGCCCAGGATCGATCCTGCGACCGCTGTTTTACAAGGCAAGTAGCATAACCACTACACCATGGAGGCTTCTGTGTTATTTGGAGAGAAAAATCATCTTTATAGTTTCAAATTTTGTTTCACATCAGTGACAAGTTTAATAAGTTATACCCCTTGTGGCTTTCCTTGTTTTTGAAACTCTTTCTGTATGATGCTGCTAGTAAAGGAAAGAAAATCAAAACAAATTTATTTCCTTAAAAGTAGTCAAAATTAAAGTGAAGAAAATTCCTTTGTGTAGGATTAACCCGTCTCCGAGGTGTATCTGTTGATCTTTAGTTGTTTAGTTTATACTAATTTTCTTTAGTTTGTTTGCGATGAAAGCTTCAAGCTTATTGAATCACTCTCGAACACTCATTCTGGGTGTTTTCAGTTTCTGTTAATTGTTTACAGAACAAAAGCAAAGATGGCTGTAGCAGACAAGAAAAGTGTGGGCAGTGGTGATGAGAGTTCTGATGAAATTGTGGTAGTATTAGAAAAGACAAAGAAAGTTTTATCAACTAGTAAGTAAGACTGACACGATTATATAGTGTTGACGGGGACATTAAACCTCAAATCCAACTAAACAAAATTGTTTTGTGTACTCATTAGAATAGCCTCATAGCCTCATTGAGGCTATTTATAAGAGTACACACATAGCATACATTTTCAAGATTAGATTTGAAAAATTGACAAAGAAAGTTTTATCAACCGATTAAGGGGAATCAGAATATCTGGAACATTTTCCCACCATTTTTCGAAGGGATACAACTTTCGGGACTTCCTGTTCACTTTTCTATAAGCCCTGTCCCACTGAAAAAGGGGTCTACTCTTAAAGGAAAGAATTTGCTCCGCAGGAGTTGACCACTATTGACATGGAAGACAAAAATAATTTTGCAGGAGTTGCCTCCCCTGAAGGTATATCCATTCCCCTTTAAAGATTGTGGAACAAAGCATATAAAAAGAACACCTTTGCGACCTTGAAAATTTATTCAAGAAAGGGTTAATATGAGCCACTGAGAATTAACCCTTCTTGTACCAAATGGAATCTTCCTCCTTATATATATCAGGAGTTCATTTCAAAATTTAGGGGTGTCAGGTTGTGTTAACTTCAAAATCCGTTTGGAAAATGGCTGAAAATTTTGCAAACAGTGTAGGCCCTGATCAGATGCCGCAGAATGCCGCGTCTGATCTGGGCATGCACTGTTTGCCATGGTACCCGTTTAGGGGTTTCCAGTCTGAAATGGGTTAATCAAAGCCCAATGATGTTTTAGGGTTAGCTTTACAGTTTTCCATAAACTAAAGGAATATTCGGACACCTTGAGGACTTGCTGTAATTCTCCTAAAAATAAAAATATTAACAAATTTGTTTCACGATCCTGCAAGGAGTCTAAAAGGTGCAAAAAGAATGGCAAACAGTGTAGACCTAGATCAGACTGCTCCTGAAGGAGCAGTCTGATCTGGGTCTTTCTGGAGCAGTCTGATCTGGGTCTGCACTGTTTGCTTAGGCCTATCTGCCCCCATACTTAGGATAAATTACGGAATGTTGTGTATACTCATTAGGATTGCCACATTGAGGTTATTCTAATGAATACACATAGTATACTGTTTCAAGATAAAATGTGAAACAGTTCCATTAATTGTCTGGAGTTACAGGATAATTTCCCTAGAGACTGAAGGATGTGTTTGATTCATCCATGATAAATGAACCAGTAGTGTTTGAGTTATTGAAGTTTTCTTATGTGTGCAATGGTGAGAAGAAGCCCCCGCCCATAGGGGCTTGAAGAAATATATGGGCTGCATGATGCTTCCACGCAGAGCTGAATCTGGCCCGCACACTAGTACTGGTAAACTGCTTAGAGGATCTAAGCCTGTCTAGGAACTGCGGTGCGAGGCGGACCGTCCATGCTAATAAACCCTATTGGTTTCATTGGGCGACAGGGCTTGAGATTTCATTTCATCTCAGTGTCGGGTAAAAGTCCCACAAAATTGAAAGCAACGTCTCCAAAATGACCTTTACAGTGTTGACGGGGACGTTAAACCTCAAATCAAACAAACAAAACAATGGTGAGAAGAACTTTGATGAAAGTGTTGTAGTTTTGGAAAAGACAGAGAAACCTTACAAGTTTTTCAAGTCTTGTCAAGTCAGAGCCGCCCCCTGTAGCTCAGTCTGATGCACCTCTGACTGGTGATCTGGAGTACGCGGGTTCGATACCTGCCAGGATCAGCAACAATCTTGTGGAGATCGGTCTTGAAATCTATTCTTCGGTCATTCTCTTCTTTCCGCGATTCAAGAAGGGCAGTTGTCAGTTTCTGGATAAAGAATGTGCTCTGTACTGGTTAACCGCTTATGTATAAGCCTGCCCAGGAAAAGTGTGGATAGGTAAACTGACCAGCTCAAAAATGACCTAAATAGTGTTAACTGGGCCTTTGAACTCCGATACAAACAAACAAATACATGACACATTTTCCTTTGTCACAGCTCATTTCTGGAGAAACAAACTTTCTTTCCAATGCAGTATGATTTTAAAATGTTTAATGTGTTCATATTTCTGTTACCTAGGCGATATTCCGATGGGTCCAGACAAGCATTCCCTTGAACGTGTTCTCTCAAGTTTGGCTATAGAAAGGTAGGTGTATTTATTTCATAAATATAGTATCTGACTGCATGTATTCACACTTTTAACTCTTTTTATACTGAAAACGACAACCCCTACCTTTGCAAACAGTGTAGAACAAGATCAGATGGCTTCTGAAGAAGCCATCTGATCTGGATCTACACTGTTCTGCCATAAAGTTTGTGAATTACATTACATCAAGTAATTTGATTGGTGGATAGTTAGAAATTGGTGTAGGTAAATTAATTTATTCAGCAGGAAAAGGGTTAAGAACATTCTTGGCAATTTGTTCTTAGGAAATGATTGTAACTTATTCAACATTCATTGAAGTCTGAACAACATCAGGTCACAAGCCAAGCCCCTTACCTTTATTACTTATACTTGTATTATTTTGCATCCATTATTTGTCAAAAAGTTCTTGTTTGAGTGCTGAAATTGAAACGACATAGCAACTGCTTACAGTTTTCTTTTTGTCATCGGAACAGCGTCATTGGCGCCATAACGTTGTCATTGTTCAGTCATGTTGGGAGTAAATCATTGTTACCTCACCTGGAGTTGTGAGCCAAGCTCCAGATAAGCTTATGCCACGGTCTGTTGTCCATCGTCTGTCGTCCGTGTGTCCTTTGTCCATCTGTCCGGGCTAACGAAATGATGCTTATGTGACTCTACTTCTGTAGGTTTAGGTGAGTCCAGTCACATACAATTCATTCCGTCAAAGTTTCAGTCACATAAGACCCATTTCGTTAGAAAAAAATCTGTTTAAGTGACTGGTCACATAAAAAAAGTCACATAATACCCCAGTTAGACCATCAAAAAATCACATAAGACCCATTTCTTTAGAACATGCATCCGTCCAGCCATTGTTAGCTTTTCACATTTTTGACAACTCCTCCCGAACCAGAAGTCAGATTAAGCTGATACCTAGTATGAGGCATCCTAGTGACAATGAGATTCAGATTTGCTATAATGGTCCCTTTCGGATTTCCAATATGGCTGCCATGGTGGCCATCTTTAAATTCTTCCAACGACATCTCCTGAACCAAGGGTCGAATCTAGCTGAAACTTGATGGGCGGCATTGGGGTGACATGGAGATTCAGATTTGCTAAAATTGATCCGTTCCAATATCCAAGATGGCTGCCATGGCAAAGTGGTGTGAGTCAGACCGTCCAATGCATATAAGCCTTTTGGTTTCATTGGGCAGGGCTTGTGATGTCAATTCATCTCAGTGTCTGGTAAAAGTCCAACAAAATTGGAAGCAGCGTCTCCAAAATGACCTATGGAAGCCTCCATGGTGCAGTGGTTACGCTACTCGCCTTGTAAACCAGGGGTCCCAGGATCGATCCCGGGCTTCTCCAGACTTTCGGGTGAGTCTTTAAACCGAGGTCCTATCTCCGTATGACCTTAGCTGTTGGTGGGACGTAAAACTCAAACTCTCATTCACTCCAAAATGACCTAAATTGTGTTGATGGGGATATTAAACCTCAATTCAAACAAACAAACATACAATCTGTATAATCTGATGATTCATTGAAAAACGAAACCAAGGTGTTTTTGTGGGTAGGTCTAGAGTTGAATTAAACGGTGTCAAGCTTGCCAAATTTGACAGAAATGTGGACTGTCGTATTAAAGTCATAAATGATAAAAATTGCTTTGCTTTTTTGTTTTGTAAAGTGATATTCATTTGTAATTTGTTTAGACCAAAGAAGTATCGACATCTGCCCAAGTGTTTGTACACACCAGCTTATGACAATGATTTGGAGAGAGTAGTCTACATGCTAGGTAAGGCCTCCTCCCATACACATTTCATTAAGTCCTTTTCCAGGTTCGGGACATACATCTAATTACAGTAAAATCTATCATAGTGGCCACCTCTATTAACTCATTTTGTACCGGAAACCCCAGAACGGGTATCCTGGCAAACAGTGCAGGCCCAGATCAGACTCCACGTTCTGCAGATGCAGAACGTGGCGTCTGATCAGGGCCTACACTGCTAAAAATTTTGCCAATTGAAGAAAACACAACCTGACACCCCTAAATTTCGAAGTGGACTTCTGCCATATATAAGAAGGAAGATTGCATTTGGTACAAAAAAGGGTTAAGCAAGCAGGCATTCTGTTGCTGAAAAAAGGCAAATACAGTGAAATACACCTGTAATAAGCAAGCAAATTTAGATTATCCCTTAGGTGCTTGCTTCACTCATTCTTACCACGAAACCAGAAAAAAGGACACGGGTAAATGTTGTACCTCATTAAAATCATTTAAAACCCTCTCCTAACAGGCTCTATGCAGCAAGTCTTGTAATAATTGTTTTTGTTGGTGGCCTATTAAGTATTGCCAGTAATAAAACACTTCATGGAGTTTGCATGTGGTTGATATATTGGCAGCTAATGAACATATAGAATTCTTTGGCTAAGAGTTTATCTTAGATCTCTGGGACTAATGAAATCTAAATCTGTTGAAATTCCAGCTATACTGAACCTATAGAGAAACCTGTAAGCTCTGTGTCATAAGCCCTTGTTAATTGTTAATGTTCTGGCTTAGACAAACCTTAGCACCTGTGTACACTGATTTATATATACAGGTATGAATGTTCAATCCAAGTTTCTTGTACCAACAGGTATCATGATATTGTTTGGCTAAGGACTTAGCAGAGGCATTGTATTAGCTTCCTGACAGTAAGGCTGGGACGAATACTGGTATAATCGATTAATCAATCAATAAATTCCACAAAAATAATTATCAGTACTGATTTGCTTGTAATCAATCGTTTGATAAGTACTATTTATCACCCAAAGTCGTGCCTGAAGCAGCTAGATGATTGGCAAACTACAGACCCTGATGAGACGCCGCATTTTGCGACGTCTCATCTGGGTCGACACTGTTTGCTCAGACCTGTCTGTTCAAATACACAGGTAAAGTGCAACATATGATAAGTCATGCTCAGACAGAAAGCCAGACAGGTAAAATTATGACCAAATCTTCCGTTATTACTAAGCGATTATCAATCACAATGACAAGACCGATAACCGATTATCTTTTCTGCTCCGATTAGCCAGCCATACCTGACAGAGGAGTCAATTGCCTCATTTCTTCAGGTGCTTGTTATTATCCAGCTTCCTGGATTTGAATAAAATGCTACTGAAGAGTTTATTTAACCCTAATTCTAATGCACTTGCGTATGTAACACGAAGTCTGATTGGATAACGTCAAAAATTTGCGAGAGTATATTCTGCAATATACTGTCGGAACCCGACGTTGGCAGGCACTTGGTTTTACGCAGCTCACAGCGCTGGCACTTATGTGCAAAATAATACAGTTTTTAACAAAACAACTGTAGAACTGCATTAGAATGTGGATAACTGTATTGCAAAATTGTGATTTGGGGAGGTAAATCGTCCGTTTTACGGTCGCAAATTACGCTTAACGGCTCCGCATAAAACCAAATTTCCAACCGTAAAACCTCAGATTTACCTCCCCAAATCACAATTTTAAATACAGTTATCCCCTAAATAAAATAAAATATGCTATATTTATTGTTTACAGAGGATGGTTATGATCCTAACGAGAAGTATGATGATCTTGATGGCCAGGGAGCTATTCATGCAGCGGCCGCTATTGGAAGCCTGCCCATCATTCATGTACTTATACAGGTATGTTCTCCTTTAACCCTTTTTGTACCAAATGGAATCTTCCTTGTTATATATACCATGAGTCCATTTCAAAATTTAGGGGTGTCGGGTTGTGTTTTCTTCAAAAGCTAATTTGAAAATAGCTGAACTTTTTCTGCGGTGTCAGAATGATCATCATGACAGTTTTTCGATCAAGTTCGAATATGGGTCATGTCGGGTCAAAAAGAAGGTCAAATCATAGAAAAACCTTGTTAACACTCCAGAGGCCACAGTTTTGGTCCAGTCATCCTCAAACTTGCACAGAATGATCATCCTGACAATATCTCGGTAAAGTTCGAATATGGGCGCTGTTGGAATATGTCTGCCGGCCCCAGGGGGCCATCAGTTGTATGACAGCCCCAGGAGCCGGTGACATTGCCATCCAAATTATTTCGGAGTGTATTGTGACGTTTGACGGCCGGCAGACATTTTCCTACAGGGCCTACCCACTGGCAAGCAGGAGGGCCGCCCCCGGAGGGTAAATAAACAGCGCAAATTTCACAGCTCACCAAAATAGTGACAATTCTCTGAAGAAAACCAGTGGAAGAAACTAGTCAAGAAATTGCGAAACAAGCTTTCACAATGAGCAAGACGGTGTTGCGACTGAACCGAGTTATCAGCCACAATTCTTCAGCTTCTATGCTTCTTCTACACACTCGGATCCAGATGCACCAAGGTCAGCGTTCTCTACTAAAAATCCAAGACAGACCATCAGCGACACCACAGTCAGTCCAAGCCTCAGCACACTGACCCTGACATCTAAGTCAGCCTATTCGTCGCGAGTTACCGTCATTTCATCCGAAACACCCAACAAGAAGAGGGTCAGGGATGACACCAACGGAGAAGGGCCTTCCAAGAAGAGGTAAACAGTCGAACTACCACCAGAGATCCTACCCGCCTACAAAGAAGCAAGGCGCGTTCTGTCCAGAATGGTGAAGACCATAGAATTGGTTTCCTTCTTACAAGAATGTATCGGCAAAGGCAAAACACCCGCCGGACTAACCGTCAGACTAGGACCATCCAGCATCAGGGAGGACCCCACCTTGAAGGCTAAGGAAGAGGCCCAACGATACGCCTCTCTTAGATTCACCAGCCTAGTGTGGGAATACCACACCAAGATTGCACCCATTGCAACATGCAATACGTTGGTGAAACAAAAAGAGAAATGAGAGTTAGAATGACAGAACACCAACGAGACACCCGTAACAAATGGGACAAGCCTGTGGCCAATCATTTTAACTTACAAAACCATTCTACAGAACACATGCCATTTCAGATTATTGAAATCCTACCATCTAACCCAGAAAACCCTTTAACTACAGTTACTCCAAGAATCAGAGAACTCCATTGGATCTACCAGCTACACACTCTCCGTCCAGTTGGGATTAATGTACATGGATAGAACTGGAGTTCTGGATAGAACTGGAGTTCACCAGCCATTTTCCTCTCCAGTTTCAAAATAGCTTGACAGCAATGTTCCTTGGGCGACCCTCTACCAAAAGTGCTTAGGTGGTTCTGCTTCGCTGTTCAAAATGGCTGTCGGAGCTAAATATAGAAAAACCTGTAAACAACAATGTTCGTACATCATAATGCAGGTGTGTGAATTAGGTCCATCATGAACCTCTTATTTTCCTGAATTATGGATATTTCCCTTAGTGATGGAAACATCTTTATCATATGACGTCATGTCTGAGCATGTAATAAAGTCATGTACTAAATTCGATAATCCACTAGTGGATAATGCAAGTTAGTTAGATACGTTCCGTAACGTTACATGTACGACGTCATTAACGTTGTTGCTTTTACTAATGGTGAAGTATTGACATTTGTGTTAATCCTTTGTGAACAAAATGCGTTTTAAATGTCATATGATAAATAGAATCTTGCATTCGTGCTCATGTATTTTTGAATTTATTAAACTTGTTGAAGAAAAGGGATAAAATGCTCGGCAAAGCCTCACATTTTATCCCTTTTCCTCAACTCGTTTAATAAATTCAATAATCCATGAACACTCATGTAAGATCCTCTTTTAAGTAGGTCATGTTACAGTGCAGAACCTGGATTCACAGTCAACACTACATGTATATTGTATTGCAGGCTGGGGCCTCACCTCATCTACAAGATAAAACACTCAGGACACCACTAACATTTGCGGCCGAAAACAATCATCATCATGTTGTGAAATATTTACTAAAAGCTGGAGCTGTGATAGAGTCAAAGGTATGTATGTCTGCTGTTTGCAGACATGTTTGTCTGCTGTTTGCAGACATTCTAACACAACATTTATAGAGACTATACCCCTGCTCATCAGGCTTGGAGAAATAAATTGGGCTATATTGTGCTTCTGCGCGGAGCTGCAACCGATGAACATGATTACATGTAAACTGCCTAGAAGGTCTAAGCCTCCCCAAGCAAAGTGGCACAAGTCGGGCTGTCCCTGCATATTAACCTTAGCGGTTTCTTTGGACAGTAGGGCTTGAAATGTCATTTCATCTCAGTGTCAGGTAAAAGTGCTATGAAATTGGAAGCAAGTCTCCAAAATGACCAAAGTATTGTTGATGGGGACATAAAACCTGAACACAAACACCTTTGGGACCATGAAAATGTATTCAAGACAGGTAGTTTGAACCATTGATGGTGCACCAGGTCAGGACTCAAAAAAGGGGTATGTTGTGTGTACTCGTTAGCATCACCTCATTGAGGTGATTCTAATGAGTACACACAACATATATTTAAGAGATAAAATAAGAATATTCCCCCAAGATTTTCCTATCTGCAGTTGTGAAAAACTTTTCCTAGTGACTGAAAAGCCGTAGTAAACAAGCTATAAGTGTTAAAGTTTTACATGGGCTTATATAGGGAAATCTTTAAAAATCTTCTTCTCTGAAACTGCAAGGCCCAGGTCTTTGCTATTTGGTATGAAGCTTGATCTAGTGGACCCCTACAAAGATTGTTCAAATTATAGTGCTGGGGCCACAAAATGCCCCCGCCCTGGGGCCCTTTGGTTTCACATAGGCTTATGTAGGGAAAATCTTTAAAAATCTTCTTTTCTGAACCTCTATCAAGATTGTTCAAATTATAGCCCTGAGGCCAAAATTGCCCCCGCTCCTGGGCCCTTTGGTTTTTCATAGACTTATATAGGGAAAATCTTAAAAAATCTTCTACTCTGAAACCACAAGGCCTAGGTCTTTGACATTTGGTATGAAGCTTCAGCTAGTGGGCCTCTACCAAGATTGTTCAAATTATAGCCCTGGGGCCACAATGCCCCCGTCCCAGGGCCCTTTGGTTTTACATAGACTTATAATAGAGATAATCTTTGAAAATCTTCTTCTCTGAAACAAAAAGGCCCAGGTCTTTGATATTTGGTGTGAAGCTTCATCTAGTGGACCCCTATCAAGATTGTATAAATTATAGCCCTGAGGCCAAAAATGCCCCTGCCCCGGGGCCATTTGGTTTTACATAGGCTTATGTAAGGAATATCTTTAAAAAAATCTTCTTCCCTGAAACCACAAGGCCCAGGTCTTTGATATTTGTTGTGTAGCTTCATCTAGTGGACCTTTGCCAAGATTGTTCAAATTATAGCCTTTTGTTGATATTTGGTATGAAGCTTCACCTTTTTAGACCGCCCTCAACATTATGCACATTATAACCCTGGGGTCAATAATGGCCCTCCCTGGGGCCCACTTGTTACTCTATGGATCAGGTGAGCGATCCAGGGCCATCATGGCCCTCTTGTTCTGCAATAAAATTGCTGGGTGGAAGAGCTTTTTGATTAACAAAGTCCCTTTATATTAGTTATCACTAGCTTTACAAACTGTTCAAAATTTGTTATGTAGCATGCCTAGGCGATGCTAGGAGTGTTGTGCTGCTCAAGGTGGTCATACACATTACTGACAGGAAAAAGTGACTGATTTGCGCATGTCTATGACATTTGAGATAATCTGACGTAAAGATGGTGATTTTTCAAACATTTATGCAAATTTCGCAGCCCCCGCCCATAGGGGCTTGAAGAAATATATGGGCTGCATGATGCTTCCACACAGAGCTGAATCCGGCCCGCACACTAGTACTGGTAAACCAATTAGAGGATCTAAGCCTGTCGAGGAACCGCGGTGCGAGGCGGACCGTCCATGCTAATAAACCCTATTGGTTTCATTGGGCGACAGGGCTTGAGATGTCATTTCATCTCAATGTCGGGTAAAAGTCCCACAAAATTGGAAGCAACGTCTCCAAAATGACCTTTACAGTGTTGACGGGGACGTTAAACCTAAAAACAAACAAACAAACAAATTTATGCAAATTCTTCCTTAACAGGCTACAGGCCGTGCTTTGTGAACTGATTGCCAATGTTTGCCATTAACATGCAGATGAAGTTATTCATCTTTCTGAATTGTTTCATCATCATTATCCAACATCTTTATACTATGAGGAAATATGTGTTTGCTCCTTTAATTGTTTTGAGCAGTGTATGTTTCTATTTAATCAATGAGACACCAAGTTCTGCATTACAGAAGATCAGGTGTTTTTTTTGGGGGGGTGCTCAAGTTTTTGTCCACCTGATTAATGATGGGCTTAAAATAAGTGAAATAATCTTGAAAGGCCCATAAAACCAAAAATGAAGAAGAAAGAAATTAACAGGAAAGAAGAAACACAATACCTTAATTATCCTTTTACTCTTCATCTTAACCCATTTTGTCCCAGAAACCCCAAAACGGGTACCCTGGCAAACAGTGCAGACCCAGATCAGACACCGCAGAATGCTGCGTCTGATCAGGGCCTACACTATTTGCAAAACGATCAGCTATTTTCCAAATAAAATTTGAAGATAACACAACCTGACACCCCTAAATTTTGAAATGGACTCCTGGTATATATAAGGAGGAAGATTCCATTTGGTACAAAAAGGGTTAAGTTATGCATAAAACACTTAAGTTTTACTACTCTTCTGTTAGGCTGATGATGGAATGACAAGCCTCCATTATGCTGCAAAGGCGGGACATGTTGGCATCATCAGGATTCTGCTGGATGTAGATGGACTTGACATTGATGTTAAAGTAAGTCATTTTACATATCATAGACTGGCCCGGTGGTTATAAAACTATTTTCATGCTCAACTCAGCGGATGATGAAGCTTATAATGCTCATCAATATTAAAATACAATTGAAAGAGGCAATTTTTCTGCTCAGGGCAGCACAAAAGCTTATAATTTTTTAAATACCCTAAAAAGGGGTACCCGGGCAAACAGTGAAGGCCCAGATGAGATGCCGCAGAACGCGGCATCTGATCAGGGCCTGCACTGTTTGCAAAAAGTTATGCCATTTTCCGAATAAACATTGAAGAAGACACAACCTGACACCCCTAAATTTTGCAATGGACTTCTGCCATATGTAAGGAGGAAGATTCCATTTGATACAAAAAGGTTTAAAACTTTAACAGGACAAATTTCATGCTCACTTGAGTGGAGCATTAAAAAAGTGTTTCGACCTTGGGGCTTGGATTCATTGATATTACTGGATGTACAGGGGCTTGACATTGATGCATTACAAAGTCATGACATGCTGGTATTGGGTGTAGTGGGATTTGTATTGATGGTGAAGTAAGTTTTATACACTACAAAAGCTGTTGGTATTAGCAAGATTCTGTAGTGGAGATAGTAATTGATATTGAAAAGGATTCATTGTAGCCCCGCTTTGAAAAAGTGGGGCTATATTGGATTTGCCATGTCCTTCTGTCATTCCGTGATTCCGTTAATTTGTGTTGGCTCCATAACTTTGTATCTGCTTAACATATTTTCATGAAACTTCACACAAATGTTAAACACCATAAGACAATGTGCAGAGCGAAGGAATTATAACTGTGGATTGCCTACTTTTGGAGTTATTGCCCTTTGAACATTTTCCGTAATTCCGTGATTCCGTTAATTTGTGTTGGCTTCATAACTTTGTATCTGCTTAACATATTTTCATGAAACTTCACACAAATGTTAAACACCATAAGACAATGTGCAGAGTGAAGGAATTATAACTGTGGATTGCCTACTTTTGGAGTTATTGCCCTTTGAACATTGAAAAATGGCAATTTTAATTGTGTCCGCTTCATAACTCGAAAACCGTTTGAGATATTTTTAGGAAACTTCACACAAATGTTAAGCACTATGAGACGATGTGCAGAGCGCAGGATCATAACTCTGCATTGCTTATTTTTGGAGTTATTGCCCTTTGAACATTGAAAAATGGCAATTTTAACAGTGTCCGCTTCATAACTCGAAAACCGTTTGAGATAATTTCATGAAACTTCACACAAATGTTAAGCACTATTAGACAATGTGCAGAGCGCAAGAACCATAACTCTGGTTTTCGTATTTTCTGTGTGTCTGTCTGTGTGTCTGTCTGTGTCTGTTAACAATTTTCGTGTCCGCTCCATAACTTTAAAACCCATTCACATATTTTCATGAAACTTCACACAAACATTAAACACCATGAGATGGTGTGCAGAGTGCAGGAACCATAACTCTGGATTGCCTAATTTTTGAGTTATTTCCCTTTGAATATTGAAAAATATCAATTTTAGCCGTCTTTGCTCGATAACTCAAAAACCGTTTGAGATAATTTTATGAAACTTCACACAAATGTAAAGCACCATATTACGTGTGCAGAGCGCAGGAACCCAAACTCTGGATTGTCTACTTTTTCAGTTATAGGCTTTTGAATATTAAAAAATGGCAATTTTAACTATGTCCGCTCCATAACCGTTTCTGATATTTTCATGAAACTTCAAATAAATGAAAAGCACCTTGAGATGATGTGCAGAGTGCAGGAACCATAACTCTGGTTTGCCTACTTTAGGAGTTATTGCCCTTTGAACATTTAAAAAGGCAATTTTGACTGTGTCGGCTCCATAACTCACAAACCATTTGAGATATTTTCATGACACTTCACACAAGTGTAAAGCACCATGAGACAATGTGCAGAGTGCAGGAACCCTGACTCTGATTTGCCTACTTTAGGAGTTATTACCCTTTGAACATTGAAAAATGGAAGATGAAATTTAGTATAAACATGGACATTCTGGTAATGTATCATGCTCATTGAAATGAGGGACAAGGGCTCACAACTCTTAGAGTTTTTCCAGATAATGTAAAATTTTCAACAGTTATTTCTTGTTCAAAACTGTTTTCTCTGCAGCTTAAATAACTTTCTTCTCTGACAGCGCTGAAGCGGGGCTATAGTCAGATCCTCTGACAGCTCTAGTTTAACCTGTCTGATGATGCAGGAAAATTACTATATTCAGACCACCTTGGTGTCTGTTCTAACAAGGTCTTAAAGTCCACTTTGAACAGTCCCAAAGGTGGTCTCTTACTAGAGATCAATGGGTATAGAAAAAGCTGAAACCTTCTAAACCTACTTTTAAAGGCAAAATCAGACCTATTTTTAGCTGGTCTTATTAGTTGAATTTAACTTTATATGAGCTTGTTGGTTTCTGTAGTGACTCCCACAAAAAACTGCATTTGAAAATGTTGTCTATTTATGCCTTCTGCTGCATATTCTTGCAAACTTTTCAAACATATTTTTGCATACAGGCAAACAGTGTGGACACTGATCAGACTGCTCCTAGGGGAGCAGTGTGATCTGGGTCCACACTCTATGCAAAAATTGACTTTACCAAAAGTTACCAGCAGACGACATTTGTTTTGATTGGCATGTTAAGGGCTAGAAGTATGTTTATCAAGCAACTCCTTCAAAAGTTTTTTGTCTCCCTTGTGAATAGGGGTCAACTCTTTTTCCTTTAAGAGTAGATCCCTTTTCAGTGGGACAGGGCTTATAGAAAAGCTAACAGGAACTCACGAAAGTTATCTCCCTTTGAAAAATGGCAGAAAAAATATGCCAGGTGTTCCCATTCCCCTTAAGCTCATGTCCATGTTTTAGTTGCTTGGAATGGATATACCTTTTGGGGAGACAACTGTTTCAAAAATATTTGTCTCCCTTTGCAGTAAGGACATTCTCTTACTGAGGAGCAAATTATTTCATTTAAAAGGCGATTCTAAATTGAGTACACAGTATACATTTTCAAGGTAAAATAAGACAATTATCCTAAATAAATTAAATCAACAGCAGTTACGAGAAATGTTTCCTGGAGATCCAAGAATGAATTCCAAACAGACTTGGTGAATGAGCCATTGCTTTTTTGAGCCATTGAAGTTCCACTGCATTATACTTGCTACAGCAGTTAGCCATTGTCCTGCTGAATACATTAATTTAGCCACTCCCATTCTAGATTTTCAACCAATTAGATCACTGGATGTAATTTATTCTTACAAATCCATGAACTAAAAGTCAAACACTGTTGATACTGTTCAGATGGCTTCTTCAGAAGCCATTTGTGTCCAGTTGTTCAAAGCTAACGACATTGTTAAATAACCCATTTAGTACCAGAAATCCAAAAACAGGTACTCTGGCAAACAGTGCACGCCCAGATGAGATGCCGCAGAACTCAGCATCTGATCAGGGCCTCCACAGTTTGCTAAAAATTCAGTCATTTTCCAAATAAATTTTGATGAAAACGCAACCTGACACCCCTAAATTTTGTAAACACTCCTGTCACATATAAGGTGGAAGATTCCATTTGGTACAAAAAGAGTTTATAATGAATTTTGTTCATTCAGTATGATAAATAGACTAATATTTTTGCAGAAAAAAAAGTGAGTAGCTTTTGCATATGCAAAAGCTACTCACATTTTTTCAGCAAAATTACAAAGTTTTAGATATTGTACATGCTAGAACAGTTAACAGTTTGACCTCTAACGAGCACGTTAAGCTAACGAGGCTTTGAACAACAGATGACATCGTTAGTTTACATATCGTTAAAACTTTGATCATTTTTTATGGCGAATATGCTAATATTTTTGCTGAAAACATTTTCTCAGCAAAAATACCAAAAATTTAAATATTAAACTTGCTAGAACAGTTAACAATATGACCACTAACGAGCTTGTTAAGCTAACGATGCTTTGAACAACTGGCCCCTGGATGCTGATCTGTATCTACATTGTTTGCAGAGATACAGCATATCCTGGTTTAGCAGGACAAGAGTTAACATTTCAATCACAGAAAGTTTGTTAACTCTTATCTTACTGTTCACGACAACCACTATCTTTGCAATCAGTGTAGATCCAGATCAGATGGCTTCTGAAGAAGCCATCTGATCAGGATCTACACTGTTTGACATTCAGTTTTTTAGAAGCCTCCGTGGTGTAGTGGTGTAGTGGTTATGTTACTCGCCTTGTAAACCAGGGGTCGAAGGATCGATCCCGGGCTTCTCCAGACTTTCGGCTGAGTCTTTAAACCGAGGTCTCATCTATGATGACCTGAGCTGTTGGTGGGACACAAAACTCAAAACACTCACTTGACATTCAGTTTAAGAATTTGTAGGAATAAATTACATCAAGTAATTTGATTGGTTCAAAGTCAGAAATGGGTGTGGCTAAATTGAATATTCAGCAAGAGAAGGGTTAAGCTAACGATGCTTGAAACAACTGTATCTTAAGTATATATTTCTTCTGGTTACAGGATGATGGTGGCTACACCCCTCTTATTTGGGCAGCAGAACATGAACAGCTGGAAGTTGTTAAATATCTTATGAAGAGAAATGCTGACCCTAATCTCAGAGACAGCGTAAGTACATGTAACTTCTTTATACGCCCCCGCCCATCGGGGCTTGAAGAAATAGATGGGCTGCAGTCAAGGACTTGTTCTTTGACCAACTGCGTGCTGTCACTGCCAGGATCCGAACTCCTGATCCCATGCGGAGATTGGAATGGCCACGTAGGCTGTGCAGGCACTGGATACAAGGAAGTGCATGGTGGGATCGGGTATGGTAGACCTGAACCAGATGTTGAGGGTGAGAGGATTCTAGAGTATGCCCTGGCATTTGACCTGCTTCTTGGAAACACATGTTTCAAGAAACGTGACAGTCATCTTATCACATACAAGTCAGGAAGCGCAGCGACGCAGATAGATTTCATCCTTTACCGCAAGACAATGCGCAAACTTGTCACAGATGTGAAAGTGATCCCTGGAGAGGAAGTAGCCCTGCAACATCAGCTACTCATATGCGACATGAGGATTGATGTGCCACCAAAACCCAAGCGCAAGTTCACCCCCAGACTAAAAGTTTGGAAGCTGAAAGAATCTCAGACAAGAAATCATTTCCAGGAGGTTTTCAGCCAGCATGTGAGTGCTTCGGCAGGTGTAGCAGATGCTACCACTGAGGATATATGGAACAGCATCAAGACCGGTCTGCTCAAGGCAACTGAAGAGGTGTGTGGCACAACTCGGCCCCACCGCTGGCGTCGCGAAACCTGGTGGTGGAATGAGGATGTTAATAAGGTCATTGCAGCCAAGCGACAAGCCTTTAAAGCTTGGAAGACTGGTAAGGGCACCTGTGCATCATATCTTGCGGCCAAACGCATAGCCAGACGTGAGGTGCACCATGCTCGCCAAGAAGCTGAGAAGGAGATCTACAAGAATATTGACCCTAAGTCCTCAGAAGTATACCGCCTTGCTAACCAGATGAGAAGAGAGAATGCCGATGTTGTAGGTGACAAACCAGTAAAGAATGATGCAGGGGAGATGTCAATGAGTGAAGACTCAAAGCAGAGGGCCTGGTTAGAACACTACCAAAGGCTACTCAATGTTGAGTTCGACTGGGACCCAGACCACCTGTCTGATGAACCACCAGTGGAAGGGCCACCCATCCCAATCACTATTGATATGGTTAAGAAGGCTATCTCTCAGATGAAGACTGGCAAAGCACCGGGTCCCTCTGGCATAGTGGTGGAGATGATAAGAGCTGCAGGTGATGCGGATGCCTCGATGATCCGCGACCTTGCAGCTGCAATCATCCGTGATGGGAAGGTACCCTCTGACTGGGAACAGAGTTTGATTGTCTGTCTCTACAAGGGCAAGGGCGATGCATTGGAACGGGGCAACTACCGTGGTCTCAAGCTGACAGAACAGGTCATGAAAGTCCTGGAGAGGATTGTGGATGGCCTCATTAGGCAGTTGGTGTCCATCGACTATTCCCAGTTTGGCTTCATCCCAGGAAGAGGCACAACAGATGCAATTTTTGTTGTCCGACAGCTGCAAGAGAAGTATCTGGCGGCCAACAGGAGACTCTACATGGCTTTTGTAGACCTGGAGAAGGCATTTGATCGAGTGCCTCGGAAAGTCATCCGGTGGGCACTAAGAAAACTTGGAGTGGAGGAGTGGATTGTGAAACTGGTCCAAGGGATGTACGCTAATGCTCGGAGCCGTGTCCGCGTTGGTGATGGTTACAGTGAAGAATTCGAGGTGAAGGTGGGTGTTCATCAAGGCTCTGTTCTCAGCCCACTGCTTTTCATCATTGTGCTTGAAGCCTTGTCAAGCGAGTTCCGCTCTGGAGTCCCCTGGGAGGACCTGTATGCTGATGACCTTGTCATCATAGCTGAATCCCTTGAGGAATGTGTCAGGAGGCTCTTAACTTGGAAAGATGCAATGGAGGCGAAAGGGCTGAGAGTGAATGCAGGAAAGACAAAGATCATGATCTGTGGTACAGGTCTGGACCTCTTGCAGAGTACAGGCCAGTTCCCATGCGCTGTATGTCGCACTGGAGTGGGCAGCAACAGTATCTTTTGTAATGGCTGCAAGTTCTGGGTGCACAAGAAATGCAGTGGGCTCAAACGCTTGATAGAGGACCCTGATTACAGGTGTACACAGTGCCAAGGAACTGCACGCCCCTTAGATGGCAGACCACAGAGGGAAGTCCAAGTCGGATCCGACAAGCTGGAGGTTGTAGCTTCCTTCTGCTACCTAGGTGATATGCTCTCAGCAGCGGGTGGTTGCGACCTTTCAACTACAACACATGTGAAAACAGCCTGGAAGAAATTCAAGGAGTTGCTACCAGTTCTCTCTTCCCGCCACCTCTCGTTCAAGACACGTGGCCGTGTGTATAGCTCTTGTGTGCGGAGCGCAATGCTCCATGCCAGTGAGACATGGCCATTGACAAAGCCAAACCTCCAACGTCTACAGCGAAATGACAGGGCAATGATCAGACAGATCTGCAATGTCAAGCCACAGGACACTGTCACCATCAGGTCCAGTGAGTTACTTGAGCGTCTTGGCATTGAGGACCTGGACCTCATCCTGAAAGAGAGAAGACTTCGCTGGTATGGACATGTGGAACGCTCCAACGGTGCAGTCAAGACTGCCTGTGACATACTGGTAAGTGGAAAGCGGGGGCCAGGAAGGCCCAAGATGACCTGGAAGCAGCTAACAGAAAGAGATTGCAGAGAATGGAAGCTCTCTGCTATCGATCCTCATGATAGACAAGCCTGGAGATCTGGTGTAAGATCTGCCATGCGTGCAGCAAGCCAGCTACCTGGAAGGGGGCCCACTTATGTGGACATTGCCCCTGTACCTGCACGTTAATCAAAAATCCGTTGATGATGATGATGATGATGATGCATGATGCTTCCACGCAGAGCTGAAACAGACCGCACACGAGTACTGGTAAACCGCTTAGAGGATATAAGCCTCCCCCAGGCAAAGCAGTGTGAGTGTCGGACCATCCATGGTTAGAAACACTATTGGTTTCATGGGCGACAGGGCTTGAGATGTCATTTCATCTCAGTGTCAGGTAAAAGTCCCACAAAATTGGAAGCAATGTCTCCAAAATGACCTATACAGTGTTGACGGGGACGTTGAACCTCAAATCAAACAAAATCAAACAAAACTTCTTTATCAACCTGTAGTTTGTAGGGCATGGTTGGGTGAGGCAATGATGTCATGTTTCTTTGGGCAATGATTGTCCTTGCGGTTGGGCAAGGGGATTAGATTGGTTTAGAAATTTTGCATTAGTTGTTTGGTTTTGGGGAACATATAGATCTTCAGAAGAGTTACTCTTTCAAAAATATTTTTCTTTCATATTAATGGGAATGGGAACACCTGGCTAAATTTTCCGCCATTTTTCAAAGGGAGTCAACTTTCAGGACTTCCTGTTCGCTTTCCTATAAGTGCTGTCCCACTGAAAAACGGGTCTACTCTTAAAGGAAAGAATTTGCTCCTTAGGAGCAAATTCTTTCCTTTAAGAGTTGACCCCTATTGACACGGGAGACAAAAATACTTTTGAAGGAGTTACCTCCCCTGAAGGTGTTCCCATTCCCCTTAATAGGGTCTAGTTTTAAAGGAAAGAATTGACTTTAATAGTGTAGACCTTTTTCTAGAAGTGGCTAAATTTAAAGGAAGCAACCAAGAAGTCCCAAAAGTTAACCCTTCTCTTGCTGAATATTCATTTAAGCCCCACCCATTTCTGTCTATCAGCCAATCAAATTACTTGATGTTATTTATTGCTACAAATTCATAAACTGAATGCCAAACAGTGTAGATCTTGATCAGATGGCTTCTTCAGAAGCCATCTGATCTGGCTCTGCACTGTTTCCAAAGATAGGGGTTGTCGTGAACAGCAAGATAAGGGTTAACCCATTTTGTACCAGAAACCCCAAAATGGGTAGTCTGGCAAACAGTGTAGGCCCAGATCAGATGCCTAGCCCCTGCCCATTGGGGCTTGAAGAAATAGATGGGCTGCATGATGCTTCCACGCAGAGCTGAAACCGACCTGCACACGAATACTGGTAAACCACTTAGAGGATCTAAGCCTGCCCAGGCAATGCGGTGCGAGTCGGCCCGTCCATGCTTATAAACCATATTGGTTTCATTGGGCAGCAGGGCTTGAGATGTCATTTCATCTCAGTGTCGGGTGAAAGTCTCACAGAATCGGAAGCAGCATCTCCAAAATGACCTTTACATTGTTGACGGGGACGTTAAACCTCAAATCAACCAACCCTAAATTTTGAGATGGACTACTGCTATATATGAGGACTGTTCAAATATGAATGCAACTACACAAATAAAAATGATTCCGGGATAGATTTCCATGAAAAATTTATTTTGTCCCCTCAAAGTATTCCCCTTTAACAGATATACAAACTTTCAGTCTTCTGATCCAATCATTGAATGCATTTTGGTAGTCTTTTCGAGGTATACTATGAAGGCACTGGAATATTGCAGAACCGAGGTGTTTGCGCTGTACAAATTTTCGACCAGAAAGGTATTTTTCAGCCGCGGGAACAAAAAAAAAGTCACAAGGGGCAAGATCAGGGGAATACGGGGGGTGAGGGAGTTCAACAACCTTTTCCTGCTTCAGATAGTCTTGCACAATGAACGCCTTGTGCGATGACGCATTGTCATGTAGCAAAACATTGGCCAAACCAGTTGCGGGTCTTCGTTCTTTGAAATATTTCTTCAATTTTCGAAGAACTTTATTCTTGTAAAACTTCGCATTTACAGATTTGCCTTTAGGCACAGCAACCTGAATAGCAGGGGCCTGATTTGAAAAGAATATGGCATACATTACATGTACCTTCTTGACGCTCATGGTCCGCTTTGCAATGCATGGGCTTTTGCAATACTTTGTTGCCCATATTTTGTTCTGAATCTTTTGTTTTGGCTCAAAAAAGTGAACCCATGTCTCGTCACCTGTGACGACATTAGCGAAAGACCGTGCATTGTAATTTGGAAACTTTTTAAGCAACTTCTTGGCGCACTGAACGCGTGTCTTTTTCTGCTCATCTTTCAACAGATGGGGAATCCATCTAGCAAGATCTTTCTCATTTTCAAATCCCATTTCAGAATTGTATGAGCTGCTCCTAATGAGATGCCAACCATATTAGCTATTTGCCTAGTGGTGTATCGTGCATCGGTAGCAACTATTTCTTTCACTCTAGCAACCATCTTGGCAGATGTTGCTCTTTTCGGCCGACAATCATGTGGTACATCTTCTGTTGAGCCTAGCTCACAGCTGAATTTCTTACACCAACGAAAAACTGTCGGAAAAGACATTTCATTATGCCCATAAACTGAACGTATTTCATCAAAAATGTCTTTGCACTGTATACTAAGAATACAACTATTCTTAATATAGGACCATATTTCAATGGCGTACTCTGACCTTCTTCCAACCAAGTTTTGTATTAGTATACAAGAGTAGACAATGTTTATCGAATGATATACATGGCTAAAGTACACGCATTTTAACAGGTTTGGTATCAATGTATAGGTAAAATGTTTTTCTACACTGTGACATTTATTTCCAGGTGATTTTCGCATTAGTGCATGAGAAAACATTCTACTTGCATTCAAATTTGAACAGTCCTTGTATAAGGGGGAAGATTCCATTTGGTACAAAATGAGCTAAGGGGAAATACGGTATGTCTTTTACAGGAAGAAAATACAGCCTTACACTGGGCAGCTTTCTCTGGTAGTGCCAATGTGGCAGAAGTATTATTGAATGCAGGATGTGAACTAGATAGCCTGAATATGCATGGAGACAGGCCTCTGTGAGTATTTTCAAATAAGCTAAAGCTAAGAAGGGCTTAAGGGGAATGGGAACATCTGGCAGATCTTTCTGCCATTTTTCAAAGGGAGACAATTTTTGGGACTACCTGTTCGCTTTTCTATAAAATCTGTCCCACAGGAAGCAAAGAATTTGCTCCATAGGACCAAATTCTTTCTTTTAATAGTTGACCCCTATTGACATAGGGGAGAAAATACTTTTGAAGGAGTTGCTTCCCCTGAAAGTGTACCATTCCCCTTAAGCTGTACCCTAAAGGGGGTTCTGTGAGGAAAATGTTATGTATCTTACAGTATCCAGTTGTCGAGCTGATACAGGCATGCAGTCTGGCAAGTCCTGCTGTACTTGCAGTGGGTGGAACCATGTTTATTGTTGTGTTTCTCCACTTTCATTCCCTTTTCCTTTATTCTCCTTTTTGTTCTCCTTTTGATGGTTGCTAACCCAACAAACTGCAGCTTGTGCTGTACCTCTGGCATTATAGACCAAATTTCGTTCTGTAATTGGCATGAACATCCTTGTGCCCATTTTGAATATGCTGTGATCAGGTTGATATTAGTTTCTCTGAAAATGTGAGGAACAGTAGTACACATTTACACAAGCTTAATGTGGTAAGCCTTATCTGACCATGACCTGTATTTCACGCTCACTCAAAAGAAAAAAGTCCGGGCCCACCTTCTGTGTGCATTGTAATTTCTAGGTAAGATTACACAAAGACAGGTGGGCCAGGTTATAGAGAGTATTGTTAGCTTAAATGAACTCTCTTCTGGCTAGATCAATTGTTTTTCTCGCAACTTAATATCTTATACACATATATTTTTGTATTTTTGCTGAAAAATGTGAGTAGCTTCATTTGCAAAAGCTATTCACATTTTTTGGGGCAAAAATATTAGTAATTCAGCAAATTAAATGATCAAAGTTTTTACAATATGATAACCCTTATCCTGCTGTTCATGACAACTACCTTTGCAAATAGTGTAGAGCCAGATCAGAAGCCATCTGATCAGGATCTACAATGTTTGCCAGACAGTATGTGAATTTGAACAACTACATTATATCAAGTCATTTGATGATTGGTCAATAGTCAGAGATGGGCCTGGCAAATAAATTTATTCAGCAGGATAAGGATTAAACAACAACATAGTTAGCTTTGAAGAACTCAACCCTGGGGAAGAACATCTGAAAGCAAAAATCCATTTATCAGAATAGATAATTTTTCAAGATTTCAGTTACAGCTGCACATATAGAATCAAGGTTCCATATTGGTGCAGTCCGTTGTCTTATACAATTCTTGTTTTTTCTTTCAGACACATTGCATCAAGGCAGGATCACTATGAATGTGTTGTGTAAGTACTTCTCTTAAAATGCTTATTTCAGGGGATGGTATAGGACCCCTGAAAAATTGCCTTGAAAATATTTTGTAGAAAAAAATTAATAACCATACATGTAACATCTGTTACATTTGGGATTGATATTTAAACACATTTAGCCCTGTAAACTGATACAGTTACCTATGCAAATTGCTGCCCCCACCTATCAAGGCTTGAAGAAATAGATTGGGCTGCATGATGCTTCCACGCAGAGCTGAAACCAACCGCACATTAGTACTGGTAAACTGCTTAGAAGGTCTAAGCCTACCCAAGCAAAGTGTTGCGAGTCCAACCGTCCAATACATATAAACCTTGTTGGTTTCATTGGGCGGCAGGGATTGAGATGTCCTTTCATCTCAATGTTGGGTAAAAGTCCCACAGAATTGGAAGCAGTGTCTCTTAAATAACCTAAATAGTGGTGACGCCAGACGGGGATGTTAAACCTCAAATCAAACAAACAAAACCTATGCAAATAAGAGTACCATAATGAGCTTAAGTATTGGGACAGACAGGCCTGAGCAAACAGTGTAGACCCTGATCAGACTGCTCCTGATCATTCTGTCTGCACCTTTTTGACTCCTTGCTGGGTCTTGAAACAGATTTGTTAAAATTTTAGGAGAATTACAGCATGTCCAAGGTGTCTAAATTTTTAGGAATTTTATGGTAGATCCAGACAGTTAATGGTTTTGAGTAAAATCATCTATTGACAACAGATGGCATGAGCAGAATCAAAGATAGAAGAGTCCACTTCAGAAACACTGGGGTGAAAGAGTTAATGGTTAACCCTTATCCTACTGAACATGACAACCCCTACTTTTGCAAACATGTAGATCCAGATCAGGCTCTACACCATTTGACAATCAGTTTGTGAATTTGTAGGAATAAATTACATCAAGTAATCTGATTGGTTCAGAGTCAGAAATGGGTTTGGCTGAATTAATTATTTGGCGGGATAAGAGTTAACATGGTAGCTAGTTGGTTGATACGATTGTGGCACATGATGAAGAAACCTTACCTACACTGAACTAAGGTGATGGAATATACAATTCTCTGATGTCACATGAAGTTCCATTATTCTTTCCGCACTTTTTGTGAACACTTACATACATGTATTACTCAACTATTCAGTTCAGCTAACAGGGCATGACTGGGCTACAAGGTGCCATGGATCTTTCTGCAGGGCATCCAACTGATATTGGCTTTTTGTTGGGGAAGGCCTGTTGTCATCGTTTCAACAAAATATTGACAAAAGTCCTGGGCACCATTACATGCTTTCAAATGATTTTTCTGGCTAACAGGTCACGAAGCCTAAAGTCATTGTCATCCTCATTAGTAATTGTCATCATCATTCATTATCATCATCATGATCATTATCATCACCATCATCATGAAAACTTTTATCTTTGACATCCTCATAGTACTAAATACCTTTTGATCATCAACTGTTACGACGTTTATGACACACGAGGATTGTCGCATCGTTAAACCTGAAATTATCATCATCATCATTATCATCATCATAATCATCATCATCCTCATCATCCAGAAATAGTGTGAGTAGTTTGTATTTTTTTGGCAGAAAAGAAAAACCATTTTTGTTGTAATTATTGCATATGCTCTAATGCGTTTTAACCCATTTTGTACTGGAAACCCCCGAAACAGGTAGTTGGCAAACAGTGCAGACCTAGATCAGATGCCACAGAAAGCGGCTTCTGATCAGGACCTCCACTGTTTGCAAAATTTTCGGCAAATTTCCAAATAGTTTTTGAAACACAATCTGACACCCCTAAATTTCGAAATGGACTCCTGCTATATACAAGGAGGAAGAATCCAGTTGGTAAAAAAGAGTTAAGAAGTTGATTTGACAGCAATAAAGAACAAAACATCCAGCAGTTAGTTACACAGACAAAAGTATTGAATTATCTTACATATCAATCATAATTTTTTTTATACAAAGCGGGACCCATTGCTGCTTAAGGCATGTTAAGGAACTCTTTATAAACTGTTATATATGCTCATCGCTAACAAAGGTAGGCATAAGGAGCTCGAGTTACAATGAATATGGTACATGCATGAGGTGTACTGTGTATTTCAGATTATTTTTGGCCAGGGGAGCTGATGTTGAATTGAAGAATAACAAAGGTGAAACTCCTGTTGATGTAAGTATTTTATCACACCAGCTCTTGCAAGATGTCCGAGAGAGCTGAGCCAAGTTGCTTAAAGCCGCTTTAGTTTAACCCATTGTATGCTGGGAAACTCCTAAAGGGGTACCTTGGCAGGCCCAGATCAGACACCGCAGAACGCAGCATCTGATCAGGGCCTACACTATTTGCTAACAGGATTTTCCGTCAAAAATAGAATAAAAATGAAAAAATAGGCCTTGACACTCCTTATCTGAAAAATGGACTTGTCCAACATATAGTTAGCCCCTGCCCATCGGGGCTTGAAGAAATAGATGGGCTGCATGATGCTTCCACGCAGAGCTGAAACCGACCCGCACACGAGTCCTGTTAAAACCCTTAGAGGATCTAAGCCTGCCCAGGCAATGCGGTGCGAGTCGGCCCGTCCATGCTTATAAACCCTATTGGTTTCATTCGCAGCACGGCTTGAGATGTCATATCTCAATGTCGGGTAAAAGTCCCACAAAATTGGAAGCAACATCTCCAAAATGACCTTTACAGTGTTGACGGGGATGTTAAACTTCAAATCAAACAAACAAAACCAACATACAGCAATGGAAGAGTCCACTAATATACAGTGGGTTAACAAACTTGATAGTGGCCAAACCTTAAATGTTCTAGCAAGTGCTATATTTAATTAATCCATATATGACAATAGAATCTTCCACCTAATAAGTTTGGAGTGGTCCATTTCCAATTATATCATTTTGTTTTTGGCAAGTTTTACAAACATGTATGTACTTTCAGCAAACAGTGTAGACTCTGATCAGACGCCGCGTTCTGCGGCGTCTGATCTGGGTCAACACTGTTTGCCAGTGTCCCAAAAATGGGAGCTAGGCATATATGGATTAAAATACTAGTATTCTTGCTGGAAAATTATGAAGATATATTAGCATATTTGCCATATTCAATTATCCCAGTTTTAATAATATGTTACTTTCGATACCATTAGTTTTGAATGGCTGACCCCTTATCTTAAATGCTCGTTTGTGTGTCAACATTTGGTGAAGCTCTGGGCCCAGTTCAAAGCACCTTTGGCTAAATAAGCTCATTAGTGGTTAAATGTTTGTTTGATTTGAGGTTTAACATCCCCATCAACACTGTACAGGTCATTTTGGCGACGTTGCTTCCAATTTTTTGGGACTCATACCCAACATTGAGAGGAAATGATATCTCAAGCCCTGAAACCAATAGGGTTTATAAGCATGGATGGTCCAACTCACACCGCTTTGCCTGCGCAGGCTTAGACCCTCTTAAAGGTTTACCAGTACTCGTGTGCGGTAGGTTTCAGCTCTGCATGGAAGCATCATGCAGCCCATCAATTTCTTGAAGGGTAAAAAAAAAAAAAAAGAAACAAATTATCTTTATTAGACTCCCAAGATATTACAATTTGAAGTGTGAAATATTTCAATTCAAACTGCCTCATTAATATTTATGAGGTATTCTGTGATGTCATAGATGCACATTAAAATTTTTGAACATTTTAAATATGAAATACTTTGTGTTTTATAGTCCTGAGAATCTGTATAATCATCTATTTTTAATTGTTGAAACTGATCCCAACTCATATGCTAAACCAGTTTTCTCCTATTTTCAGTCGCAAACATTAAATTCAAAATTTAAATAATTTATTAAAATCATTTAAATTCCATTTTCTCTATTTGTAAGTAGGTGAAATATCGTACAGAACTTACTGATCTGGTTAAAAAGCATGTAAAAACACTTACCTCAAGTATTCTAATTGAAAATTTTGAATTGATTGGTAGTTTTAAAATTTTTACAAAAATATTTCAAATTTAAATGTAAGTTTGAATTTCAAAATCAAATATCTCATTGCTATCCTAAAGTATGAACAACATACATGGTAATCAAAGGGTATGAGAAAAACATGTAAGGCAACTGCAAAATGGAAAATATGGTTTAAAATTATTTTAAAAAAGTTTAAAACCACTATGACATCACAGAATATTGCATTGTGGGTTTAAATCAAAGTAAATTAAATGGAGGTTACTCTTAGAGGAAAAAAAGGTATGTATCAAATATGAATGTGCATAACTTGAAAGTGAATTGGAATTTTTTTCATGCGGTTTTCAATAAAATGACCCTCTTGTGTCTGCTTTCACCCTGCTCAATACTGCTCAATACTAAGAATATTTAACAATTCTTTGTAATTGCTCTTTAAATACTTTGTATTCCAGTGTTGTATAGACGAGAACAGTCCCACTCAACTAGCTTTGAGAGTTAACAAACAGCTGAAGGGATTTGGAGCGAAGTACATGGGGCGACCTGAAAAACTACTTTCAAGGTATTTGATCTTGTTATGTGACCCATTTTTTGATGGTTTAGTTGAATGGATACAAGGTGAAACTTCAATAACTGGAATCAAAGGGACATGCAGTTCCTTGGCACCGTGTACACGTGTAATCAGGGTCCTCTATCAAGCACTTGAGCCCACTGCATTTCTTGTGCACCCACAACTTGCAGCCATTACAAAAGATACTGTTGCTGCCCACTCAAGTGTGACATACAGCACATGGGAACTGGCCTGTACTCTGCAGGAGGTCCAGACCTGTACCACAGATCATGATCTTTGTCTTTCCTGCATTCACTTTCAGCCTCCATTGCTTCTTTTCAAGTTAAGAGCCTCCTGACACATTCCTCAATGGATTCAGCTATGATGACAAGGTCATCAGCATACAGGTCCTCCCAGGAGACATCCACTTCCCTGTGGGATAGTATTTCCATGACCTCGCAAACTCTTCCTCTCAGACTGTTAACATTGAGTGTTCCCACCCACCTACAGAAGTATAGTGTGTGAAAAAAAAAACGTTAAATAAAGTAAAATGAAAATTTTAGGTGGTGTTATGCAAGAAAAAGAATCTACTGTGCAGCTCAGTTGTAGATGGGTGTTACCAACTGGAGGGATGACTGTGCCGCGCAGAACAGAGACAAAGCCTGGGTACTGCTCTGCACTGTCATCCTTCAGGTCTTTAATGCCCATCTATAATAGAACTCCATATCAGATTCTTATATGATCCTGAGGAGCAAATTCTCCCAGTAAGAGTAGACACCTTTTTGCAAAGACCAGTTTGGTTGAAAATGAACAGGAAGCCATAAAAGTTTCTTGAAAAAATAACATAAAATGTGTTCCGTCCTCTTAAAATGATCATGTCCTAAACCCTTTTTGTACCAAATGGAATCTTCCTCCTTATATAATAGAGGAGTCCATTCCAAAATTGAGGGTGACAGGTTGTGGTACCTATAATTTTGGAAAATAGTTGAACTTCCTACAAATAGTGTAGGCCCTGATGAGACGCCGCGTTCTGCGGCATCTCATCTGGGCCTCCACTGTTTGCCAAGGTATCCCTTTGGGGGTTTCGGGTACAAAAATGGTTAAAGATTGAATGGACTACCGTGTCTGGTGGTTAAGAGCCCTTGACGACAACCCCCTACCTACTTCTGAAGAAGCCATCTGATCAGGATCATCACTATTTGTCATTCAGTTTGTGAATTAGAACAAAAACATCATATCATGTTATCTGTTAGGCTGATAGTCAGAATGGATGTGGATGATAAAAGTATTCAGTGGGTCAGGGGTTAAAAGTTCATTTGTCTCCTTTTGCAATTGGTGTCTTCTCTTGCAGGAAAGAATTTGCACCTGAATTCTTGTTTTGTATAATTGTATAATCTGTACATGTTAGGGATCCATCTTTGAATGTTTTGAATCATTTTATTATGAAATTCTTAGGATCAAAATTAGGTCGCTTGTCACATTCATTTTTCTGGAGAGCCTGTGTGTTGTCAGATTTTTGAGTGTGCTGAGCTGTATATAAATGGACCAGTATACTGAATAGTCCTTTGTAGCTGTCAGTGTGCTGACTGTGACAAACTCAGAATCAGGATTATTGCTTGACACCCCATAATAAATCATTAGAAATCATCAAATCACTACCAGGTATATTAAAATGAAGGTCTCCCTGTTCACCATGGTCTTAATTCTTGGGTTCACTCTTTGGAAAACAACTTATAGAATGCATCCAGATGATGGAAATCAGGAGTGCAAGATTACAAATGAGGAGAGCAGTAGTAGAATTTCCCAGTACTTGGCATTTACAAGGAAGAATGGGAACAGAAGGTGTTCAGAGGGCTTGCGAAACTTCAAGTCCTCGCGCGGTACAAACTTGGCTTTACTTCTAATCTTGGCCGGAGACATTGAAACTAACCCCAGCCCAAGGTTTCGCTGCGGACTCTGCAAAAAATATTGCAAAGGTTCCGAGAAATGGATAGAATTTGAGGACTGTAACAAGCGCTTTCACTCCTCATGTTCTGATTTGGATAACAGTCAATTGTTAGAAATTGAATCTAGAGCTGGAACTTGGTATTGCAAAGACTGCAAAGCTGACTGTGGTCTTTGCAGTGGTGCTGTCCTTAATGGCCACAAAGCCGTTCAGTGTGATCAATGTGAAATGTGGATACACACTGACTGTTCCTTCATTTCAGATGCAGAATATGGCACTTTCGTAAATTCAAGCTGCCACTGGATATGTCCAAAATGTGAGGTCTGTAACTTTTCAGACTCCTTCTTTGATGAATATGTAGAACTGAGTAAGCCAAACAGGTTTGAACCTCTGTCAGAGGATAAGAGAGGCATATCTTCGACTGCTGATGAAACTAGGTCAAATTTTGTGAAAGGTTTGAAACTTTGCAGTATAAACATAAATGGAATTAGAGGGAAAATTCTTGAACTTTTAGCTTTCCTCGATACATCTCAACCTCATATTGTTGCTATTCAGGAAACAAAGATTGACAGTTCAATTACTACATCTGAGCTTTTCCCTGAAACTTGTCAGAACTGTGTGTACAGAAAAGATAGGAACTCTCATGGCGGTGGGTTGATGTTGCTCATTCATAGAGACATCCCTCACATGCCTTTCATGGAACTTGAAAATGATACCGAATCGGTCTGGGTTAAGGTTTTTGCAAATAAAACTTCCCACTTCGTAGCAAGTTGGTATCGACCACCAAATGGTACAATCGAAAACTTTCAGTTGTTTAAAGACCAACTGGATTGCATTAAATCGCAGCATAAGGGTAAAAAACTCCCGGCTGTACATGTTCAAGGTGACCTCAACTTCAGAGACATTACTTGGCCCGACAGGCTCAGCAAACAAGGCACAATGCTGAGTCAGTCGGAAGGACAAATATTAACTGACATTATGAACGATCATGGCCTTGAACAAATTAACTTCCCCACTCGTGATAAGAACACATTGGATCTGATCCTTACGACTTTGCCAAGACAATTCGAAGACATTCATTCCCCAGATAAACTAAGTGACCACGATGTTGTCTCCGGATATTTAAAAATTCACATCCCACCAATAAAGAAACCTCGGAGGAAGGTGTACTCATATCAGAAAGGTGACTATGAAACTATGAGGAAGGATGCACTCAGATTTGCAAAGGAGACTTACTTTAATGCTCATTCAGATGCTCGGTCTGTACAGGAGAATTTTGGTTTGATAACTTCTTTCATTCATACTTCGGCCGAAAATCATGTCCCCTCAAAAACTAGTAGGTCCGTATCTTCTATTCCCTGGATCACTCCAGAGATAAGAAGGAAAATTCGCAGAAGGAATAAGATTCATGCAAAGGCAAAAAAGACGGGAAGTGGTAAACTCGGGACAAAATTTGAAAACTTGAGATGTGAAATCAAGACTGATATAAAAAATCAGCATGATTTGTATGTGAATAACTTGGTAGGTGATGTAAAGGCAAATCCCAGAGACTTCTACAGATATATTAATAGCCAGAAGAAAGACAGGCAAGGTATCCCGCCCCTTTTTAAAAGAGGAGGGGACGGGGTTGCTGAATCAGACTCTGAAAGGGCAGAGGAACTAGTTGGTCAATTCAATGATGCATTTAATAAAACTGAGTTCACGGAGGTTCCATTGACTGGAAGATCGGCCCCATTCATGAATAATATTGTTGTGACAGCTGCAGGAGTGATCAAATTACTTCAAGGCTTAAACCCCAGTAAGGCATTAGGACCTGATGAGCTTCATCCTAGAGTCCTGAAGGAACTAGCAAATGAGTTGGGTCCAGTTTTTGCACACTTGTTTCAACAGTCTCTTGATACGGGTGAAATCCCCAAAGAATGGCTCTTAGCAAACATTTGTCCACTCTTCAAAAAAGGAGATAGGGCTCTTGCCCGTAATTATCGCCCTGTGTCTCTGTCTTGTGTTCTGTGTAAATTGCTGGAACATATATTTTGCTCAAACATCATGGCCCACTTGAACGAACATAAACTTTTGTCAAACAGACAACATGCATTTAGGAAAAGGCACAGTTGTGAAACTCAGCTAAGCACAGTTATTTAATGACTGGGCAAAAATCTTGCACAAAGGGGGGACAGGTGGACACATTTATTCTGGACTTCGAGAAAGCTTTTGACACCCCTCCTCATGAACTACTTAAATCTAAGTTATTTGGTTATGGAATTGGGGGAAAGACCCTCAAATGGATAGATTCCTTTCTTTGCTACAGAAAACAACGGGTTGTTGTTAACGGTGAATCTTCGGAGTGGGCTCAAGTTTTGTCTAGAGTCCCGCAAGGGACCGTTCTTGGTCCACTTTTGTTCTCCCTGTACATCAATGATATTTCCACTGACATTGACTCAGAAATAAGATTGTTCGCAGATGACTGTGTTTGTTACCGGGAAATTAGAGATACAGATGACTCATTGAAACTTCAGGCTGACATAGATAGATTAGGATGTTGGGCACGTAAATGGGACATGAGATTTCAGCCAGTTAAATGCAATATTATGCAGATAACTAGGAAGAGATCTAATAAAGTTGAGGCTTCTTACACCTTAGAGGGAACGGTCCTCGAGAATGTGTACTCCATTAAATACCTTGGAGTGACAATCTCACACAACTTGAGATGGAATACTCATATTAGCAACATGTGTACTAAGGCAAATAAAACGCTTGGTTTCCTGAGGCGAAATTTTCATCAGTGCCCTCAGGATGTAAAAGAGGCAGCATATAAAGGTCTTGTTCGCCCAATCTTGGAATATGGTAGTTGTATCTGGGACCCCAGTGGAGTGGTCCTTAACGATGAAATTGAGAAAGTTCAGAATAGAGCTGCTAGATTTGTAACAGGCAATTACTGCTTTGAAACTGGGAGCATGACTGGAATACTTGGAAAATTAAAATGGGAGTCTCTCAAGAAAAGGAGAAAAGACAGTAGGCTAATCCTTTTATACAAAGGTCTAAAGGGTGCTGCCAGCAGTCCAACAGATGACCTTGTTCCCCCAGCTAGACACTGTAGAAATCCCCATTTGTTGGCGTTTCAGACCCTTAGCGCAAGAACTGACATTTATAAAGAGTCGTTCTTCCCTAAAACCATTAGAGATTGGAATGCCCTTCCTGATTCGATTATTTCGACAGCTGAAGGTGCTGATGATTGTGTAGCTAAATTTACCTCTTTGGTTAGAGCTAGGGACTAACTTCCCACATCACAGGTCCTGGTGTATGAATGTCATTTGACTTGTCACCAGTAACAATTCTGATTCTGATTGAACTCTGTTATATGTGTATTTCTGTCTGTTTCAGAGACATTTCAAAAGGTCGAGAGAACATTCCTATCCCCTGTGTAAATGCTATTGATGAGGATGGAATTCCTACAGATTATTTATACGTCACAGACAATGTAGAGACAAAATGTCTTAATGTCAACAGGGTCATAGGAAGTTTACAGGTGGGTACTAAAGGGAGATGGACACATCTTCAAGGGAGATTCCAGGGAGATTACTCTTCACGGGAGCGAAAATACATGTGACATACTTTCTGTTATTCTTGGGCTGATTGTTTGTCAATCAACCCTGAGTTGTTAAATGAATCTGAGCTGTCATAAAAATCCTAAAAATTTGGACACCTTAAGGACTTGCCATAATTCTCCTAAAGTTTTGACAAATTTGCTTCACAATCCAGCAAGGATTCCAAAAGATGCAGATGGAATGGCAAAAAGTGTAGACCCTGATCAGACTGCTCCTGAAGCAGCAGTCTGATCTGGTTCTTCAAATTATGCTCAGGCCTACCTGTCCAAATACTTAGGAACTTTACCGTGCAGGCTGTCAAGCGTCCCTAAAATTCCTAAAAAATCCTAATTTTTTTCAATTTGGCTAAAATTCCTAAAAAAAGTCAAAATCCTAAGGGAAATCCTAAAAAAGCCCTAATTTTTTTCATCAATTCCAATTTTTTTATATTTCTTGCAATTTTGAAAATGCTTTATATATTCTGTTTAATGTAGTTTTGAGCTCTTATTTGGAATCAACAGTAAAAGGTAGTTGACTGTGGCTCCATGTGTCCAGCTTGTATAGTGGTTGTGACTGTGTAACAGAAATGGGATTTATTAAGGTCACAGCTAGCAACAACTGAGACAATGGAGCCCTGTACAGCACCTCTGTTGTATCAAAAGTACTGTTTGTAAGTTTCTTTCTTGTTAACCATGCAAAGGTAAGTAATCTAAATGTCTAAATAAACCATATTTTTGCCAGAAATTCCTTATTTTAGCCCTAAATTAGCCCTATTTTTTTCTGATTTTGTCCCTAAAATTTGCCCTAATTTTTTGTCAAAAGGTGCTTGACAGCCTGTTTACGGTATGTTGCTTATGTCTCAAGTGACTAGCACTTACCCTGCATTTGTAGGAAATCCAAGTTATGTTTAAGGGATATGGAAACACCTGGCAGATTTTTCCGCCATTTTTCAAAGAGAGACAACTTTCTGGACTTCCTGTTCGCTTTTATATAAGCTCTGTCCCGGGGAAAAAGGGGGTCTACTCTAAAAGGAAAGAAGTTGCTCCTGATCTTAAAGAAAAGAATTTGCTTCTCAGGAGCAAATTCTTTAAAGAATTTGCTTCTCAGGAGCAAATTCTTTCCTTTAAGAGTTGACCCCTATTGACATGGGAAACAAAAATACTTTTGCAGGAGTTGCTGCCCCTGAAGGTGTTCCCATTCCCCTTAAATTTAAAATTGCACTATTCTTGACATCGGAGTGCTGTGTATAAAGAGTTTGTTATCTTGGACATTGGCAAACAGTGTAGACCCAGATCAGACGCTGATCATGGCATACACTGTTTGCTCAAAAACAGTGGAGCGCTGTGGTACAGTGGTAAAGCATCGTATTTGAGATCGAGAGGCAGCCATCACAGGTTGTTTCCTTGAGCAAGAAACTTAGTACTGGTTCCTACCCAGGAAAAGAGGGACACATGGAAGATTAATTCTAGAACTAAATGTGTTACCGTCTATAAATAAGGTTTATTATTATTATTATTAATAAAATACTCGAATTTAAGGGTAAAACAAAACAGCCTAAGTCTCAGTTCAGGACTAATTTTCCAGCATACACTCAGAGACTTCCAGTGCTGTCTGTGCTTTGATTATAGGGAGACAACATTTGTCACTTTCTGTTTGCTTTTCTGCTTCTTTGAGGAGTTCACTCATCAAGACTAGTATTTACGATTCTTTCCTTCAGGGTATGGATGTGTTATCGTAATGTACATCACAACCTCTTTATGTTGGGGTCCAAACAGAAACCCTGTTAGTTAAACAACCGTATTATATCCAAACAAAAATGTATAGATTATATAGAAAAATGACCATTTATGGTGGTCATTTTTCTATATAATCTATACATTTTTGGGATCCATCTTGAAACATTTTTGGGATCCATCTTGAAACTGTGTTATATCCATAACCATTTTATAACAAACAGTGTTATAATGAGGTTGTGGTGTATTCAATGGACATCTCGTCTTGAATTTTTCAGAGCTGTCAGTGTAAAGATGACTGTTCCTCAATATATTGTGCTTGCGGCAAGAGTAGCGTGAAATGCTGGTACGACAAATTTGGTCGCTTACTACCAGAGTTTAATATGTTAGAGCCATCGTTGATCTTCGAGTGTAACCGTGCCTGTGAGTGTTGGACCACATGTAATAATAGGGTAGTGCAGAATGGTGTGATGTCCAGGCTGCAGGTGTTTAAAACTGAAGGGCGTGGATGGGGCTGTAAGACACTAGTAACAATTCCAAGGGGAACCTTTATATGCGAGTAAGTACGAACTTCATAGTACAAATGAGCTAGAAAACTGACAGGCACATCATTGCTGTTGATGTACACGTATTCCAGGATTTATTTCACACTTAAATGATTTACAACTAAAATTATTTGAAGTTCTGAATTTTAGTTTTCTTCATTGAAATGCTAATTGAAATAGATTTTTTCAAATGGATCAGTATCATCGAGTTCTGCTGTAATGGTACTTAAATTATTGTTCTGCCTGCTTTTTGCATAGCATGATATATGGGGTCTGGGGCCAGTTGTTCAAAGCATCATTAGCTTAACGAGCTGGTTAGTGGTCAAATTGGTAACTGTTCTAGTAAAAACAATATCTAATACAGTGACCTGGAAGCAGCTAACAGAAAGAGATTGCAGAGAATGGAAGCTCTCTGCTATCGATCCTCATGATAGACAAGCCTGGAGATCTGGTGTAAGATCTGCCATGCTTGCAGCAAGCCAGCTACCTGGAAGGGGGCCCACTAATGTGGACGTTGCCCCTGTACCTGCACGTTAATAAAAAATCTGTTGATGATGATGAGTGGTATTTTTGCTAAAAAATATGTGAGCAGCTTTTGCATTTGCAAAAGCTGCTCACATTCTTTCTGCAAAAATAACAGTATTTTTGCCATATCAAATAAACTTTTAATATGTTTACTGACCACATTGTTAGTTTTGAACAACTGGCCCCTGTCTTTCCATTAGTTTGTTCAGTCATCAACATTTGCGATAAGCCTAGCATCGATGATTACATGTTGTGGGTTCTTGAGGTGATTCTAATAAGTTCCAACAACATATGTTTATACCAAGAAATAAGGAAAGTTATTAGTTTAAATAAACAAGCAGTTAGACTTCAGTGATTCAACTACTTTTGAAACCATGAATATGTTCCAGCCAGGGGAAGTTAGAGCTACTGACAGTAAATTTTTAGCACCAGGTCAGGCAGCATAATAAATAGTGATGTCTTTTTGATTTTCTGTAAAATAAAGATACAGTAAAATTCCTATATTAAGACCACCTTTGGGACTGTTCAAAAGTGGTCTTTAAGACCACTTTTGAACAGTCCCAAAGGTGGTCCCTGACCAGATGACACTATGGGCAGAAAATACAAAGAAAAATTAAGTGCAGCCTACTAAATTTAAAGCTTTTTAAAGCATAATTAGTCTTAATTTTAGGTGGTCTTAATAGCCGAATTTCACTGTATGTTTGACTCACAATACGCATAACATACATTTTCAAGATTAGATATATAAAAAAAAAATCAATCTTAACTATCTCATATATATCAGTATCTGCAGTTATGGGAAATTTTCCCTGGGGACTCAAGGAGTTCAAACAGCCTTGGTAGACAAGCCTTCAAAGTTTTAAATGGAAGAACTTTTATTTCAGATACATAGGAGAACACATATCTGACCACGAGGCTGATAGAAGGGAAGATGATTCCTACTTATTTGATCTTGATAATAAGGTGAGTCTTAGGTTCATTTTGTTATTGTTTTTTGTCTTTATTTTTTTTCCTGGACACATTGCTTGCTGTATTAACCAGTGCTATAGTTGAAGTGCACGACCTGCCGGATGCTTTTAGCTTTATGAGTGTTACCATATATGGGTATGGCGGCCATTTTGGTCATGTGACTTGGACCTAAAACGGTTCCCCCAATAAATGCGCCTTATCGTAAGGAGCAAAAATATATCTTATACTTTAGTACTGTATTCTGAATCTTTTGCAGGATAAAATGCAATCTTACTTTTCCAATACAAAAGCATATGTGTCAAAGTTTGACCTAGGCACAAAGAATGTCAAGGTCAACCCAGGGTCACCATTTTAGTACTTTATGATGGGCCTACGTCCCAGATGCTATTTATTAAGTTTCGTGGAAATCTGCCCAGTGGTTCTGGAGAAGACTATTTTTGATGGGTTTTTACCATATATGGCTTGGCGGCCATTTTGGTCATGTGACCTGGACCCCATGAGCAAATTTTGGTTTTACCCATCCCATAGAGGCTCCATATGAAATTTGACTTCAATCGGCCCAACAGTTTCTGAGGAGAAGCAGTTCGGAAATTTTCACATTTTTCGCCTCAGCGAGGCTATACTAAATGGAATGTAATATTTGGCAAGTTCATTGGTTAGATCTCATTGATATCTAGCAGTATGCCAAAAATTATTTAAATATTCCAATCGGTTAAGTCACTATCACCAATTTTCACAAACGGGTTACGGACGGACAGACAGAATGACACGGTGATTTTAGGGCACTCTTAGAAAATCAACCGACTTCAGTCTGTCGCTTTTTCTGCGGGTCGTGCAATATTGCTGTATCAATTCTGGCAATACTGTAACTGGGTATGCTCAAGGTTATGAAGACATGTTGTATTAAATTGACAGATTAATTAGTGAGGTATTCAGGTTTTTATTGTTTGAATCTCATTTGTAACAACTACAGTAAAAATCCTAAAAAATTGGACACCTTGAGAACTTGCTGTAATTCTCCTAAAATTTGTGTCATGATCCAGCAAGGAGTCCAAAAAGTGCAGATGGAATGGCAAACAGTGTAGATCCTGATCAGACTGCTCTGCTCGTTGAGGACCAGTCTAATCTGGATCTGCACTGTTTGCTTAGGCCTGTCTGTCCCAATACTTTTGGGTTCATTGTCGATGACCCATAGTTACTAAGCACAATAGCTTTATGTCACTGATGTTAAGGCAACTGTCTCTGATTTGTATGAAATCAGGGTAACAGGTTTTTATGGCTGCGCTATTCTTTTCGTTGTGAGGTCAGATTGTTGTGTTATGAGATTTACGAGTAGAATGGTTCTGGACTGGAGTGGACATACTAGGGCAGTTCTAACCCTTCTCTTGCTGAATATTCAGTTTAGTCACACCCATTTCTGACTTTGAACCAATCAGATTACTTGATGTAATTTATTCCTACAAATTCATAAATTGAATGTCAAACAGTGTAGATCCTGATCAGATGGCTTCTGGATCTGGATCTACACTGTTTCCAAAGATAGGGGTTGTCGTGAACAGCATGATAAGAGCTAACTAGCACCCACAACATTTGTTCGTATCAAGTATTTACCCATATCCAGCTGAACACAAAAACCCCTCCCTTTGCAAACAGTATAGATCTAGATCAGATGGCGTTTCCAGGCTTCTGAAGAAGCAATCTGATCAGGATCTATACTGTTTGTCATTCTCTTTGTGAAATGAACGAAAACATTATGTTATTAAGTAATTTGATTGCTTGATAGTCAGAAATTGGCATGGCTACATTTATTTATTCAGCATTAAAGTTTGAGGAAAATTATCCATAACTTATCCTTATTACTTCTTATCTGGAGTTATGATACACAGTAAAAATCCTAAAAATTTGGACACCTTGACAACTTGATGTAATTCTAAAATTTTGATATTAGATTCATGATCCAGCAAAGAGTGCAAAAAGTGCAGACAGAATGGCAAACAGTGTAGACCCTGATCAGACTGCTCCTTCAGGAGCAGTCTGATATGGGTCTGCACTGTTTGCTTGGGCCTACCTGTCCCTATACTTAGGATCATTACGGTAAACGGCTTAGACGATTTAAGCCTACCCAGGCAAGCGGTGTGAGCCATGCTTATAAACCCTACTGGTTTCATTGGGTGACAGGGCTTGAGATGTCATTTCACCTCAATGTCGGGTAAAAGTCCCCTGCCCCCATAATTGGAAGCAACGTCTCCAAAATGACCTTTTCAGTGTTGGCGGGGACGTTAAACCTCAAATCAAACAAAAACAAGTATGGCAATATTTCAGGATGGTGAGACGTACTGTATAGATGCTAGGAAATATGGTAATGTGGCCCGCTTCATTAATCATTTGTGTGAGCCGAACTTGGTACCGGTGAAGGTGTTTGTGGACAGCCAGGACCTCAGGTTTCCCCGGATCTGCTTGTTTGCTTCTAGGGATATTCTTGCTCAAGAGGAGTTGGGGTAAATACTTAAAAGCACTTAAGATTATGACTGTTTACTGGTGAGTGAGTGTTTGAGTTTTACATCTCACCAACAGCTAAGGTCATAAGGAGACAGGACCTCGGTTTAAAGACTCATCCGAAAGTCTGGAGAAGCACGGGATTGATCTTGCAACTCCTGGTTTATAAGGTGAGCATCTGAAAGTCTGGAGAAGCACGGGATTGATCCTGCAACCCCTGGTTTACAAGGCGAGTAGCTTAACCATAACACCATGAAGGCTTCTGACTGTTTGCTGGTACTATACTGCTGCTTTAAGGTGCCAGTACCATTTTATATAGATCAGGAGGCACTTGTTCAACACTAACAACGTCGTTAGTTAACATATTGTTAAAACTTTGATCATATAATTTGGCAAATATGCTAATAAGTTTCCTGAAAAAAATGTGAGCAGCTTTTATTTTTTCAGCAAAAATAACACTATGTTAGATATGGTACTTGCTAGAACATTTAACAAATTTTTACTACTAAGGAGCTCGTTAAGCTAACGATTCTTTGAACAACTGGCCCCACGAATGGTTGTTCTGATTCTTTGCCTGTTTTCATTTTATGAGATCAAATGATGATATATATATGACTGCATTGGTATCTCAGTTGCATGCATGTCTGACTGTCAGGAGATTGCTGGTTACATTCCTGGGTTGGCAACATTCTTTCATGGAGATTAATCGTGAAATCTTTTCTGTGGTCATTCTCTACATTCCGCTGATTCAAGAAGGGTAATTGTCATTTCCTGGCAAAGAACATGCACTGTATTGGTAAAATGCTTGTGTATAATGTTATGTATAAGAATTTATTTTTCTGATTCCCACTTTCACCCCACTGGGTGACCAAGTAAGGCTATTAATATCTTGTTTATTCTTCTTATTATATATAAAAGAAGCTTCTGGAAAATGAGTCACAGATTAATTGCAGTTGGGTAACAACTTGTTTACAAGGAAAAGTACTTTTGAATCTTCCAGAAAGTTCGGGGTTGCATTAATTTTAGAAAAATTACCTAATCTTATTCCACAGCCCCCTGGAACATTCTGGAGAAATCTTTGGGTCTATATAAAGAACTTGAAATTTTCTTTGGGTCAGAGTTTGATGTTTGGGTGTTTAAGAAAAGTTATTTCTGAAATCTGTGTTGGATTGTTTAAGGATATTATTTTTCATTTCGGACTGTGATTTCTGGGGGATCAAGAAAAATAAATTAATATAAAGATATTTCATAACAGAGCTAATTAGGGCCCCGCACTGAAGTGTGGGTGCCTTATAGTAATCACTCTGTCTGTCTGTCTGTCTGTCCGTCCGTCTGTCCGTCCACAAATTTTTTTATCCTCCATTACTTTCTTATTCCTGGATGGATTTAAATATTACTTGGCAGAAATGTTAACCATAATGTGATGGAGTGTTGCGCGCAAGACTCAGGTCCGTACCTCAAAGGTCAAGGTCATACTTAGAGGTTAAAGGTCAAAAAATGGTCTTTCCTGTGTCCAATTAATAACTTTGTTATTATTCCTGGATGGATTTAAATATTGTGATGGAGTGTTGCGCGCAAGACTCAGGTCCGTACCTCAAAGGTCAAGGTCATACTTAGAGGTTAAAGGTCAAAAAATGGTCTTTCCTGTGTCCAATTAATAACTTTGTTATTATTCCTGGATGGATTTAAATATTACTTGGCAGAAATGTTAACCATAATGTGACGAAGTGTCACACGCGAGTGTGGGTGCCCTATAGTAATCACTCTGTCCCCCGCACTGAAAGTGTGGGTGCCCTATAGTAATCACTCTGTCTGTCTGTCTGTCCGTCCGTCTGTCCGTCCACAAATTTTTTTATCCTCCATAACTTTCTTATTAGGACCCCGCACTGAAAGTGTGGGTGCCCTATGGCCCCGCACTTTCAGTGTGGGTGCCCTATAGTAATCACTCTGTCCGTCCATCTGTCTGTCTGTCCGTCTGTCCGTCCACAAATTTTTACTCCTCTGATAGCGCTGCCCGGGCCCTAGTCAGTTTCACTGACAGTTCTAGTTACATTTAATTCTCTTACTTCAATAGGTTAAAATAGTTTGTAAATAATTTTGTTATATTTTTCCAAAAGGCTTGTTTTCTTAATCTTTCTGCTATGCCTGGCTCGTAACAATAAGCCTTCTCAGGAAAAGTGTGGTTCAGTAAACTGACTGGCTCGATATGACTTAGTGTTGACTGGGCTGTTACACTCCAAACAAACAAACTGTCTTGGAGAATATTTTTTAACCCATTGTATATTAGTGGACTCTTCCTTTGCTATATGTTGGATAAGTCCATATGTAACATAAGGGGTGTCAGGCCTATTTTTTAGTCTTTATTCTATTTTTGACAGAAAATTCTGTTGGCAAACAGTGCAGATCCTGATCAGACGCCGCAGCTGGGCCTGCACTGTTTGCCAAGGTACCCCTTTATGGGCTTCCTGCATACAATGGGTTAATGCAAATTTCTCCATATACTCCAAATATAGATTGTGGGTATTTGTTAGAACTGCCTCAGTGTTTTTGAGCAAAAAAAAAGAAAGGAAAATAAACCCCACTTCCTCTGTATAAAGTGGCGTTTTGAGGGATGTTCCTTGCAGAGAGTGAGTGTTTGAGTTTTGCGTCCCACCAACAGCTAAGGAAATACGGAGATGGGACCTCGGTTTAAAGACCCATCCGAAAGTCTAGAGAAGCCCCGGATCGATCCTACGATCCTTGGTTTACAAGGCGAGTAGCGTAACCACTACGTCACGGAGGCTTCTACCTTGCAGAGAGTTGTAAAACTGACACTATTGTAATGTTTATGAATGCCAAGGCTCAAATAACATGGACACTTCTCTTTCTTACAGTTTTGATTATGGTGAGAAGTTTTGGATTATAAAGTGGAAGCATTTTACTTGCACGTGTGGCTCACCGAAGTGTCGTTACTCTAAAGAAACAATACATAAGACTTTAGAGGAATACCGACTGAGACACGAAGAAGATGTGGAGACTACACAGGAATGAGATGCTCATGACCCCATCATGCTGTAAACAGTGCCTAGATCCAGAGAAGGAGCATCAAGAAAAATTAATTCTTAAGGGGAATGGGAACACCTTCAGGGGCGGCAACTCCTGCAAAAGAATTTTTGTCTCCCATGTCAATAGGGGTCAACCCTTAAAGGAAAGAATTTGCTCCTGAGGAGCAAATTCTTTCCTTTAAGAGTAGACCACTTTTTTAGGAGGACAGTGCTTATAGAAAAGTGAACTGGAAGTCCCGAACGTTGTCTCCCTTTGAAAAATGGCGGCAAAATCTGCCAGGTGTTCCCATGCCCCTTAAGATGCCAATTCTTGTCTGCTTTGTTGTCTGCTGGCAATTTTAAAAAGTCATTGTTGCAACAGTGTGGACCCAGATCAGACTGCTCCTACGGGAGCAGTTGGAGCTTGGTCCACACTGTTTGCACATAAGCCAAAACATGGTTTAAAAGTTGGCCAGAAAATGCAGCAGCAGACATAAACAGACATTTTCAGATGCAGTTTTTTCTTTGCATTTTAATGGTTACACTGCCAGTCATAACATTTGCAGACATCCTTCTCAAATATTGTTTTGTTTTTCTAAGAAATTAAGACTTGACCTTTCATGTGAGTGGTCTGCTGGGCTGACAATTAACATATAATATCAGACCTCACTTTCTCTGAAAACAATATTAATAATAAAATTCTCATCTGCTCTTAAAACTTTCTAGATGATTTAAGGGTTGAGGAATAATTTTTCTTCTGTTGTTTTAGAAACATGTTGTGTGTTCCTGTTAGAATTGCCTCAATGAGATGGTTTTTACAAGGGCCCATAATGCATGTTTTTTTATGGAGAAACAAAGTTATCTAGAAATTATCCTCATGGCTTCCTATTATCTTGAGCTACAATACCATAAGTTCCATAGCCCCAGATAAGAGGCGGTATCCAAATATTATTTTTCTTATTTCTGCTCGAAAACCTATGTTGTGGACGGGCCTCCGTGGCCTAGTGGATAAGAGCGCTGACTCTTAGTCATTAGGTCTCTCACCGCCGTAGGTTCGAGCCTCGCTCGGGCCACGTGTGAGACGCCAAGTTCTGCAACGGAAGGTCAGGTGGTTTTTCTCTGGGAACTCCGGTTTTCGCCCACCTCTGATTAAAGATCGGCTCGATATGAGTGAAATAATCTTGAAAGGGTCGTAAAACCCAAACCAAAAAAAAAAAAAAACTATGTTGTGGGTACTCATTAGAAGCGCCTTGGTGAGGCGCTTCTAATGAGTACCCACAACATAGGTTTTCCTGCAGAAATAGAAAAATATCAGTACTTTTCAAATGAAAAACATGCCTTATCTTGAGCTATGATAACACACCCGTGCAATATAGTGCATTTTTCACATCACCAAAATGGCTAATTTTCTGATGAAAATCTGTGATATTTTTTTTTATTTATACTGCAAACAGAGGTTATGTGTGCTCTTTAGAACCACCTCCGTATCATTGTTCGACCTTAGCCTAGATTTCATAGTTCGGTGACCTTGTGCCCCCCATAGGCACGACATAGCCTTCGGCAGAATTCTTGTCTCTATATAAAGCTGGGTTTAGTGGGTGTTAATTTCACGGACTTGTTCATGTGATGTACAATTCAGTGTTTTTTGCTTTGTTTATAACATAGAGCATTTATGATTTATTTGAGGGACATTTGTGCGTTTGATGATTTAGATGTACACACATCTTGACATTTTATGGGGACAAATACATGCATCATAAATGAGTGAGAATGGACATTTTTTTGCACTAAGGAAAATGTGTTTTAAGACTTGGAGATCCAGATGGGGGTGGGGGGAGTAGCAAGGATGTTTCAAGGTTAATTTTCCATATTACTCTATAAAGACATTCATGCTAGGTATTGGGACAGACAGACCTAAGATAACAGTGCAGACCCAGATCAGACTGCTCCTGAAGGAGCAGTCTGATCAGGGTCTCCACTGTTTGCCATTCCATCTGCACTTTTTGGACTCCTTGTTGGATCATGAAACAAATTTGTTAAAATGTTAGGAACATTACAGCAAGTTCACTGGGTCTACAAATTTTTAGGACTTTTACGGCACTCATAAGGTTTGACTTGCAAAGGCACTTATAATGAGAACCAACAACAGATGACCTGGAGGTCTGCTTTAATGTATGGTAGAAAACAAGGACTTTCTTGACAAACATTTTTATGCTTTATGCGGAGAAAAACTTAAACTTAAACCCTTGTCATGCTTAACCATGAGGACCCCTACCTTTGCAAAAATCACCTGTTCAGGATCTACAATGTTTGTTATTCAATTTGCAAATTTGAATATATACTTATATTAAGTTATTGGATTGGTTGATAGTCGGAAATGGGTGTGGCAAAATGAATTTATTCAGCAGGACAAGAGTTGAATTTAGACGAGTATCTGTGAGAGCTTTCTAGGCCAGAGAAAGAGATTGGGTGTGTATTTGTTGGTAATTATTCCCATACTTCTTCGCTGTCCATACATCCGGCATTCGTCTTACCAGATAACTCCTCCACATCTGGTGGACCTCTACCAAGATTGTTCATTTATAGCCCTGGGGCCAAAAAAGCCCCCGTGTCGGGGCCCACCAGTTTTACATAGCCTTATATAGGAATAACCTTTAAAAATCTTCTCGTCTGAAACCAGAGGGCTCAGGTCTTTGATATTTGGTATGAAGCTTTATCCAGTAGACCTCTACCAATATTGTTCAAATTTAGCCCTGTGGCCAAAAATGGCCCCGCCCCTGGGCCCTCTGGTTTTACATAGACTTATATAGGGAAAACCTTTAAAAATCTTCTTGACTGTAACTAGAAGGCCCAGGTCTTTGATATTTAGTATGAAGCTTCATCTGCTGGACCTCTACTATGATTGTTCATATTATAGCCCTGGGGCCCCACTGGTTTTACATAGACTTCCACAAGCTATGACACATCTTGAGCTCAGGTGGGCAATCCAGGATCAAGTTTTGTTTTGTCTTGATTCGTTTCTGGTAAGTTTTACAGAAATACCTGCCATGTTTTATGGCATCCGATTTGGGTCTACACTGTTTGCCAATGTTCCAAAAATAGGACACTACTGGTAGGCATATGTGGGTTAGTGGGCAAAAAGCAGTTTACTTGTGACCTCGGTTTAAAGGCTCATTCATGTATTTAGGCATGTAGTTCATGCATGCAAGCATATTTCATATATACAGGCTTTGGCAAAATTGTAAATAGTTACGAGATATTAATTGAAATAGAATATTGTTTTGTATATGAGGCTCTTATATAGAATATATATATATACATATACATCATATGATGAAATTAGAAATTTGATCCAGAAATATGGTTGGAGATTTTTAAATAATTTGGACTGTATGTTAAGAGGCAAGAATATAGAATTTTTCACTTGTACTTATTATTGTTTATGATTGAATGTGTACATGTATTTTGTTATTTTTCGTTTATTATTTGCTCACAAGAAAGAAAGCAACAGGAGATCTACTGCACTTCCATGGGTGGCGACTTCCACAAAATTTAGCCGGTTGATTAGGGGCCAGTTGTTCAAAACTAAACAATGTTGTTAGTTAACATGTCATTCAAACTTCAATCATCAAACTTCAATCATTTGATATGGCAAATTTGCTAATATAGTGAAATTCCACAATTGGTTTAAAAAGCTTATTTAGAAGGGTGCAGTTATTCTTTCTTTGTGCTATCTGAAAACAATGTCCTCAGGTCAGGGACCACCCTTGGGACTGTTAAAAGGTGGTTTTAAAGACTGTTCAAAAGTGGTCTTAATATAATAATTTTATTATATTTTTGCTGAAAAAATGTGAGCATTTAAAAAATTGTGAGCAAATGCTCACATTTTTTTTCAGCAAAAACACCACCTTTAGGTATTTTGCACCGAAATAGATGTTTTGACACTAACAAGCTCGTTAAGCTAACGTTGTTTTGAACAATGGGAGCCTGTAGGTTGCAAGTTTGATCCCTATCAGGTCCAGTAGTATTCTTGCATGGAGATCGGTCGTAAAATTTTTCCTACTGTCATTCTCACCCTTCCGCTGGTTCTAGAAGGGCAGTTGTCAGTTTCTTGGTGAAAGAATCTGCACTGTACAGATTAAATGCTTGTATTAAAGCCTGCTCAGGAAAAGTGTAGTATGGTAAATTGACTCGCTTATCATGACCCAAATACTGTTGACAGGGACATTTTTTATACGCCCATTTGAAAAACGGTATATTATGTTATGTCCCCCGGCGTCGGTCCGTCAGAATATCTGTCCGTCTGTAAACTTTTCATTTCGGGATAACTCCTCCTACAGCTTACATCCAATCAAGCTGAAACGTCATCCATAGTTAGACCAGTTTACATCCGATCAAGCTGGAACTTCATACATAGACCATGATGTGGGGCAGCGCATATTGTTTCGAGGTTACGGTCCACAAAATAATAATAGAGTTATGCCCCTTTGAAATTTTTTGTAAACTTTTTGTTTCCAGATTACTCTTCCTACAGTTTACATCATCAAGCTGAAACTTCATACATAGTTAGACCATGCTGTGGGGCAGCGCATATTGTTTCGAGCTTACAGTCCACCAAATAATAATAGCGTTATGCTCCTTTGAAATTTTTTGTAAACTTTTCGTTTCCGGATAACTCCTCTTACAGTTTACATCCAATCAAGCTGAAACTTCATCCATAGTTAGACCATGATGTGGGGCAGTGCATATTGTTTCGAGCTTATGGTCCACCAAATAATAATAGAGTTATGCCCCTTTGAAATTTTTTGTAAACTTTTTGTTTCTGGATGACTTCTACATTTTACATCAGATTTAGCTGAAGCTTCATATATAATTAGACCATGCTGTGGGGCAGTGCATATTGTTTCGAGGTTATGGTCCACCAAATAATAATAGTGTTATGCCCCTTTGAAAAATTCTGTAAATATTTTGTTTCCAAATAACTCCTCCCACATTTTAGATCCATTGATGTTGAAACTTTACATACAGTAAGACCGTGATATGGAACAGTGCTTACTTACTATTTTGAGGTTACTGTCTGCCAAATATTACCAGAGTTATTCCCCTTTAACAGATTTTTCTAAACATTCCATTTCAGTATATATATGCTCCATCTTACAAATTGCCACGAGTGTATAATGCCCCGCTTGCGGAGCTCTTATTGTCATGTTTACCAGGGCCAGTTGTTCAAAACTAACGGCATCGTTCGTTAACGTATCGTTAAAACTTTGATCATTAAATACTTGTGATTCATGGCAAGCCTTATTTTGTTTGAAAAACAAAACATGTTTTGAAAATGTTGCCTGCTGAAGTAATGATTGGTGCATTAACCCATTGCATGCGGGAACCCCCTAAAGGGGTACCTTGGCAAACAGTGCAGGCCCAGATCAGACGCCATGGAATGAGGTGTCTGATCAGGGCCTGCAACGTTTGCTAAAAGAATTTGCCACCAAATATAGGAAAAACAAAAACAAAAAAATAGGCCTGACTTACACCCCTTATATGGCAAATGGACTTGTCCAACATATAGCAGTGGAAGAGTCAACTAGCATACAATGGTGTGTCTGGGACATGACACTTCAGTGAGGCAGCACTATAAAAGTGAGCATTGAGCTCCCTGTCGCAACCAGACACCGTCGTGATATGACTGAAAAAATTGTTGAAAGCGACGTTAAACCCGAATTCACACACACACACAAAAACCCCCGCCCATAGGGGCTTGAAGAAATATATGGGCTGCATGATGCTTCCACGCAGAGCTGAATCCGGCCCACACACTAGTACTGGTAAACCGCTTATAGGATCTAAGCCTGTCCAGGAACCGCGGTGCGAGGCGGACCGTCCATGCTAATAAACCCTATTGGTTTCATTGGGTGACAGGGCTTGAGATGTCATTTCATCTCAATGTCGGGTAAAAGTCCCACAAAATTGGAAGCAACGTCTCCAAAATGACCTTTACAGTGTTGATGGGGACGTTAAACCTCAACTCAAACAAACAATCACAAACAAACACGCATACAATGGGTTAAGGGTTAAGTAAACATGTGGCCTAATGCTGGGACAGTTTGTTTGTTTTATTCATTGCCATCACCTTTTGATTTGGGCCCAGTTGTTCAAAAGAGGTCAAACTGTTAACTGTTCTTACTCAATACATGTATCTGGTTCAGTGGTACTTTTACTGCATGAATATGAATATCTTTTGCTTTCCCAAAAGCTACTGATATTTTTCAGCAAAAATAGAGTACAGTTGAACTTCAATGGCTCGAACACCTTTGGGACCTCGAAAATCTGTTCGAGACAGGGGTAGTTCGAGCCGCTGAGGTTACTGTCAGGAGGCAAAACGAGATACTTCTAGACATCTTTTCGGTGTTCTATAATGAAAATGTATGCTGTGTGTACTCATTAGAATCGCCTCATCGAGGCGATTCTAATGAGTACACACAGCATACATTTGCAAGATAAAAGACTAGAATCACCTTAATTATCCCCACTATTTCTTATGTAGAGGATTTCGCTAGGGGCTCAAGAATGGGTTCGACACATCCATGGTAAACGAGCCATCGGTGTTCGAGCCATCGAAGTTCTACTGTATTTGCCTAATTGAAATGGTCGAAGTTTAAACAGTACATTGGCTTAAGACATTATTAGTTTTTAACCCATTTTGTACCAGACACCCCAAAACGGGTAGTTGACAAACAGTGCAGGCCCAGATCAGACACCACAGAACGCCACGTCTGATCAGGGCCTACACTATTTGCAAAATCATCAACCAATTTCCAAACAGTTTTTGAAGAAAGCACAACCTGACACCCCTAAATTTTGAAATGGACTCCTGCTCTATATAAGAAGGAAGATTCCATTTGGTACAAAAAGGGTTAACCACTGGCCCCTGGACTTCCTGTCAGGGATGGGCTATTCTGTTGTGTTGAGAAGTCCTGTATAAAGTGTTACGTGAAGTTTCAAAGTCTATACTACTTAAAATTAAGGAAAATGGTTACACCTTCAGGGGAGACAACTGCTCAAAAATAGCTCCATCTGTGGGAGTCAGTACTTAAAGGAAAGAATTTACTCCTGTGGGAGACAACTTTTGGGAACCAAACTCGCTTTCTTATATACTTAGCACCTGTGAAAAAAGGGGTCTATTCTTAAACGAAAGAATTTGCTCCTGTAAAAAGGGGTCTATCCTTAAAGGGAAGAATTTGCTCACATGAAAAGGGGTCTATTCTTAAAGGGAAGAATTTGCTCCTGTGAAAAGGGGTCTATGCTTAAAGGGAAGAATTTGCTCCTGTAAAAAGGGGTCTATTCTCAAAGGGAAGAATTTGCTGCTGAAAAAAGGGGTCTATTCTTAAAGGAAAGAAGTTCCTCCTGTAAAAAGGGGTCTATTCTTACAGGAAAGGGGTCTATTCTTAAGGGGAAGAATTTGCTCCTGTAAAAAAGGGGTCTATTCTTAAAGGAAAATAGTTGCTACTGTAAAAATGGGTCTAGTCTTAAAGGAAAGAAGTTGCTCCTGTGAAAAGGGGTCTATTCTTAAAGGAAAGAAGTTGCTCCTGTGGAAAGCGGTCTGTTCTTAAAGGAAAGAAGTTGCTCCTGTAAAAAGGGGTCTATTCTCAAAGGGAAGAATTTGCTGCTGAAAAAAGGGGTCTATTCTTAAAGGAAAGAAGTTCCTCCTGTAAAAAGGGGTCTATTCTTACAGGAAAGGGGTCTATTCTTAAGGGGAAGAATTTGCTCCTGTAAAAAAGGGGTCTATTCTTAAAGGAAAATAGTTGCTACTGTAAAAATGGGTCTAGTCTTAAAGGAAAGAAGTTGCTCCTGTGAAAAGGGGTCTATTCTTAAAGGAAAGAAGTTGCTCCTGTGGAAAGCGGTCTGTTCTTAAAGGAAAGAAGTTGCTCCTGTAAAAAGGGGTCTATTCTTAAAGGAAAGAAGTTGCTCCTGTGTCTTTGCTCTTGTGTCTTAAAAGGAAAGAAGTTGCTCCTGTGTCTTAAAGGAAAGAAGTTGCTCCTGTGAAAAGGGGGTATGTTCTTAAAGGAAAGAAGTTGCTCCTGTGAAAAGGGGGTATGTTCTTAAAGGAAAGAAGTTGCTCCTGTGAAAAGGGGGTATGTTCTTAAAGGAAAGAAGTTGCTCCTGTGAAAAGGGGGTATATTCTTAAAGGAAAGAAGTTGCTCCTGTGAAAAGGGGGTATGTTCTTAAAGAAAAGAAGTTGCTCCTGTGAAAAGGGGTATATTCTTGAAGGAAAGAAGTTGCTCCTGTGAAAAAGGGTCTATTATGAAAGTAAAAGAATTTGCTCCTGTCAGGAGCAAATTTTTCCCTTTTAGAATAAACGTCTTTTTCATAGGTGCTAAGTACACTGTAGTGTCATTATAACACTATTATCGGGATCCATCAACGTCAACCGCATTATACGTGGTCCGCCTTATATCCAAAGTCATTTCTGCATCTCTGGCTGCCATATTTATTTACCTCTTCCGGTAGTCACAAGGTATCACTAAATAATGAATTAAAATGCAACTTTACTATTCCGTGGTATTAGCTTGAAAGAAAGGAAATTGATGTAAGCAAACCAAGTTTACATTGGTGTGTATGCACGTTTATTGTTGTACCTTGCTTAATTTCCATTTCTTTGCTTTTATCCAGTGAATAATAAATTAATTATAATATGCAGATGTGCGGAAAAAAAGAAAGAAAAAAACATCTGCTATGCCCTGTTTCAGCAGAAAAATATTTAGTGTCTGCATGTGACAATTACCAAAGGATTAATTGAGACACAACTGGTACAAATATCTTGATTACCTAGTTTCAAACCTTATCACACTGTTAATTGCCGGCTTATCAATAAGCCTTCGGCGAGTATTCACAGTTAAAAAGTGTTGACAACTTGAGTAAATAAGCGAGTATACATGTATTGTCTTGGCTGAGGATGTTTTGACTTCCGAGTTCCACGAAAAAATTGGAAAAAATATCAACAGTTTTCAAAACTGGGGAAAAAACGCAATAATTGGAGCCACAGACCAACAGCGTTATAACGTTTTTTCCCCACCAAAAGGCCCCACAGATTTACTGCATGCAGATGCACAGACGAAAACAGCGTATGCATTGCTCTGTTTTGGCGCGAAAAATATTTAGCATATACACAGTCATGTTAATTGCAAAATGTTAGATTACTAACCTTAACTTAAGGATGTAACCGGAAAACAACACATTGTTGTGTTTAATGAAATAAATTGGCATTTGAATCCACCCTTTTTTATACTTATTTATTTTTTGAATTATTAAAAATGTAGAGTACCAAGCACTGAACCCTGCAGTACACCGGATTCTATTCAAAATTACGGACCAACCTTACCCATTCATGCAGGGTAATGTTTAATGAGATAGTTCAAATCAGATAATTAAAACTAGATTAATAATTGATCTTTAAAATTAAGACATAACTGGTATATCTTGATTGACCTTGTTTTTCACACCTTGTCCAGCTTATCGGTAATGTCTTAGGCGAGTATTCACAGTTTTTAGTGTTGGCAGCTTGAGTAAATCAGCGAGTATACCTGTGTTATCATGGCTGAACATGTTTTGACTGCCGTGTTCCGGGGAAAAAGGGCAAAATTTTCGGCCAAACTGGGTGAAAAACGTAAAAAATAAACCCGGGAGCCACAGACCAACAGCGTTATAATGATTTCCGGGTTTTAAGCATCAGCATTATAACGACTCTACAGTCTATATATGAACGCAAGCTTGAAGTTCCTTAAAGTTGTCTCTCTTTCAGAAAAAGGGAACAAGGTATTCTAGGGGTATCCATTCCCCTTAACCCATTTTGTAGCAGAGAGCCCTAAACGGGTACCATGGCAAACGGTGCAGGCCCAGATCAGATGCCGCAGAATGGGGTGTCTGATCATGGCCTACATTGTTTGCAAACTTTTCAGCTGATTTCCAAATAGTTGTTGAAGAACAACCCGACACCCCTAAATTTTGAAATGGACTGCTGCTGTATATCAGGTGGCATATTCCATCTGGTACAAAAAGGGTTAAATGGTTTCACTCTCAACCTGCTGATTGCTGAATATTTCAATATGCTGCATTCCTCCCCGATTTTCAGACATGAGTGTTGCATGATTTCATTGTCGCGCCTGCTATTAGCATGGTGTGATATAGGCGTCTGATTTTCCATCCGTTCATTCCTCCGTCCGTCCGTCAAGGCGTCAACATTTGGGACCACCTAGCGTTCACCCTAATGGTCAAGTTTATTTCTCAAGAACTACTGTGTAAGAGCTTCATTAATGATATTTGGTACAAACTTGTGTCTGGGGATGAAAACTTACATGCAAGCATCCATATTTGACCTTGACCTACATTTCATGGTTCACTGACTTAAAGTATTGCGACCACCCTGGCTTTCACCCTAATGGTCAAGTATATTTCTCAAGAACTATAAGAGCTTAATTGATGATATTTGGTACAAACTTGTATCTGGGGATGGTAACTTAAATGCAAGCACCCATATTTGACCTAGACCTACATTTCATGGTTCACTGACTTTGTAAAATATTGCAACTGCCCTAGCATTCACCCTAATGGTCAAGTTAAGTTCTCAAGAACTATAAGAACTTCATTATTGACACTTGGCACAAACTTGTATTTGGTTATGACAACTTAAATGCAAGCATCCATATTTGACCTTGACCTACAGTTCATGGTTCACTGACTTTGTAAAATATTGCGACCATCCTAGCGTTCACCCTAAGGGTCAAGTTCCTTTCAAAAGAACTATAAGAGCTTTATTAATGATACTTAGTACTTACTTGTATCGAGGGATGACAACTTTAATGCAAGCATCCATATTTGACCTTGACCTAAATTTCATGGTTCACTGACTTAGTGAACTATTGCATCAACCAATGTTTAAGTTCATTTCTCAAGAACTATTAGACCTTCAATGATGATACTCAGTGTAAGCTTGCATCTAGGCATGGCAACTTTTATGCAAGCATCAATGTTTGACCTTGGCCTAGATTTCATGGTTCGATGACTTTGCGCTCCCACAGGCACGACATAGCCTTCGGTGGAATTCTTGTTTTTACCTTGGAATTAGAAGCAGCTTGGAAATCAATTTTGATCCTGATCAGCTGGCTTCTGAGCAGGCATCAGGGGTTAGGTGTTCAAAACTTATGATCATTAACCCTTCTCTTGCTGAATATTCATTTTAGCCACACCCATCTCTGACTTTGAACCAATCAGATTACTTGATGTAATTTATTCCTAAAAATTCATAAATTGAATGTCAAACAGTGTAGATCCTGATCAGATGGCTTCTTAAGAAGCCATCTGATCTGGATCTACACTGTTTCCAAAGCTAGGGGTTGTCGTGAACAGCAAGATAAGGGTTAAAGGGTTAATTATGGCAAATATAGTTGTATTTTTGCAGAAAAAAATGTGAGCAGCTTTAATGCATTCACATTTTTATTTTTTATGCTCCCAGAGAATCTTTGATTCTGGGGGGGGGGGGTGGGGGGGGGCGCATGAAACTTCACACACTTATTTACCATCACAAGGGCCGGCCTCGTTGGCTCAGTCGGATGCGCGTCTGACTGGTGATCAGGAGGACGTGGGTTCGACTCCCGCCGGGGTCGGCAACATTCTTTCGTGGAGATTGATCATGAAATCTTTTCTATGGTCATTCTCTCCCTTCCGCTGATTCAAGAAGGGCAGTTGTCAGTTTCTGGCAAAAGAATGTGCACTGTACTGGTTAACCGCTTACGTATAAGCATGCCCAGGAAAGTGTGGATAGGTAAACTGACCGGCTCAAAAATGACCTAAATAGTGTTGACTGGGCCGTTAAACTCCAATACAAACAAACAAACAAACCATCACAAGGACAGTCTGACCAAGGGCCATAACTATGTTGTCATTTTTGGCTGAATTATCTCCCTTTGTAATTTTGCAAAAACTCAGAAATTGGCTCCCACGGGGGGGCATTGGTCACCTATAGTGACAGCTCTTGTTTTTCAGCAGAAATACCAGAGTATTAGATACATGTATTGTACTTATTAGAACAGTTAACAATTTGACCTGTAACAAATTTGTTTAGCTAATGATGGTTTAAACAACTTGGTCCTGATCTGGATCTTTACTGTTTATCAGTTACACCCTATATTAATTGTATGGTAACACCTTGACCTGATAAAGATATGCTATCTCAGGACAAGTGAGCTTTATCAAGTCATCGTGAAATCTCACTTTAATGAATGAACCAGACTATTGGAAAAATTGGCAAAAATTACTATAGCTGGAAAAAATTGGAAAAATTACTTGATTATCATAGGAAAAGTTACGGACAGCTGATACAAAATATATCAACTGATTATTGCATTGAAATGTTAGGACGCATTGAGGACAATCGATAACTGATCTTAAATTGCCAATTTAAGAGTGCACAAGGGGATAAGCTGATAAATAGAATACCAGATTCGTGTCATTTGATGTCAAAACTTGATATCAAAAGACATCTGGTATTCTCTATATATCTGGTTTAGCCCACTTACTTGGTCATGGCCCACTAACACCTATGTCACATGACCCTGCATGCTGTAGTCTTATCTGAAAGTATTAAGGGGAATGGGAACTCCTGGCAGATTTTTCCGCCATTTTTCAAAGGGAGACAACTTTCGGTACTGTCTGTTCACTTTTCTGTAAACCCTGTCCCACTGAAAGAGGGTCTACTCTTAAAGGAAAGAATTTGCTCCTCAGGAGCAAATTCTTTCCTTTAAGAGTTGACCCCTATTAACATGGGAGGTAAAAATACTTTTAGAGGAGTTGCCTCCCCTGAAGGTGTTCCCATTCCCCTTAAATGTCTGTCAGATTTCTAGAAAACTCAGAACCTAATCAAGACCTTTACTGATATACTTACTGTGCCATATTTTAGGATTAACCCTTATCCTGCTGAGCCCGAATATGTCTTATCTTTCAAACAATGTAGATCCAGATCAGATGGCTTCTGAAGAAGCCATCTGATCAGGATCTACATTGTCATTCAGCTCGTGAATTTGTTGCAATAATTTGTATCAAGTAATCCGATTGGTTGATAATCAGTGGTGGGTGTGGCTTATTTGAATATTCAGCAGGTCAAGGGTTAAAAGGGTTCATTCTTCATTGCTTTATTATGATTTATAGAATGCATTTTTCTTTGAGACTGTGTCTCGATAGTTTCTGTAGCTTTATTGTGTATTTGGTTGCTTTGTGTGTTCATGGTGGATTTATTCTCTGTTTAGCTTGCGCAAATAAATGAACAGCAAAAGTTACATGTATTGTGTTACCCCTGGTTGTCCTTGTCCAAATTTATACTTGGTGTGATGTTAGTTGTTGGTCCAAAGTTTAATTCAGGTCATCTTTAAAGTGAAGGTTAAATATATAGAAATTTTACATTTTAATTTTAAAGACCTGATGCAGTCACACGCATATCCTGTCAGGCATCACCTCTTGTTTTGACTTATCAGCCTTTCAAGACATGTGAGATGCCATGTTCTGCAGCGTGCAGCGGAAGGTCAGGTGGTTTTTCTCCGGGTACTCCAGTTTTCGCCCACCTGATTAACGATCAGTCGATATGAGTGAAATAATCTTGAAAGGGCCATAAAACCAAAAAAAAAAAAAATCGGCCTTTCAAGAATGTTTTGTTCCTTCTAAAATGGGCCAAAAAAAACAAAGTATGCCAAGAAAAAACACCTGACTTTCCATAAGCAGAACTTGGTTTTCTCAGGTTTGAACCCATGGGATCACAGCACTGAGTCCTAGAGAGCTAGTGCCCTTCACCAGGGTGCAGAGGCTTATTTGTTGGAAATGCGGTAAACTATGACCATGTCTACAAAATCAGTTTGTTAAAATCCAGAACTATTGAGTTCATTTCAGGACCCAGTTGTTCAAAACATCCTATAATTTGGACACCTTGAGGACATGCTGTAATTCTTCCAAAATTTTAACCAGTTTGTTTTGCAGTCCAGCTAGGAGACCAAAAAGTGGATGGCAAATGGTGTAGAGCCTGATATGTCTGATCTGGGTCTGCACTGTTTGCTTAGGCCTGTTTGTCCCAATACCAAGGATCATTACGGTAAAGCTTAAAAAAGCTTGTTAGTGGTTGAAATGTTAACTGTTCTAGTTAGTACAATACCTAATACAGTGGTATTTTTGCAGGAATGCAAGAACTGGTCACATTTTTAGCTCACCTGAGCCGAAGGCTCTTGGGGAGCTATTGTGATTGATCACCGTCCGTCGTCGTCGTCCATCTGACTGTCTGTCCTTCCACAATTCCTTTAAATGTCATCTCCTCATAAACCACTGAACAGATTTTGACCAAACTTGGCAGAAATGATCTTTGGTTGGTCCTCTCTCGAAGTCGTTCAAAGAATTCAATTCCATGCAGAACTCTGGTTGCCATGGCAACGAAAAGGAGAAAAAAACTTAAAAGACCTTCTTGTCTGAAACCAGGAGGGCCGGTCTTTGATATTTAATATGAAGCTTCATCTAGTGGACCTCTACCAAGATTGTTCAGATTAATCTGAAAACTGCCCCCGCACTGGGGCCCACTGGTATTACATAGTCTTGTGTTCTTGTCTGAAACCAGAAGGCTCAGGTGTTTGATATTTAGTATGAAGCTTCATCTAGTCGACCTCTACCAAGATTGTTCAAATTATAGTCCTGGGGCCAAAAATGCCCCCGCACCTGGGCCCACTGGTTTTACATAGGCTTATTATATAGGGAATACCTTTTAAAAATCTTCTTGTCTGAAACCAGAAGGCTCAGGTCTTTGATATTTTGTATGACACTTCATCTAGTGGACCTCTACCAAGATTGCTCAGATTAATCTGAAAAATGCCCCTGAACTGGGGCCATCTGGTTTTACATAGTCTTATGTAGGAAAAACCTTTTAAAATCTTCTTATCTGAAACCAGAAGGCCCAGGTATTTGATATTTGGTATGAAGCTTCATCTAGTGGACCTCAACAATGTTCAAATTATAGCCCTGGAAACAAAAATGCCCCTTTGCCTTTGCCCACTGGTTTAACATTAGGCTTATATAGAGAAAACCTTTAAAAATCTTCTTGTCTGAAACCAGAAGACCCAGGTCTTTGCTATTTGGTATGAAGCTTCATCTAATGGACCTCTACCAAGATTGTTCAACTTATAGCCCTGGGGCCAAAAAGGCCACTGCCCAGGTTGGTTTTACATAGACTAATATAGGGAATACCTTTAAAAATATTCTTGTCTGAAACCAAAAGGCCTAGATCTTTGATATTTGGTATGAAACTTCATCTAGTGGACCTCTTCCAAGATTGTTCAAATTATAGCCTCTTGGCCCACATACAGTCTATACATGTAATGACATATAAGTGGGATAGGAATGAAAACAGCATGTAAAAAAAATATTTTGTCTCCCATGTCAATAGGGGTCTACTCTGAAAGGAAAGAATTTGCTCCCGATGAGCAAATTTTTTCCTTTAACAGTAGACCCCTTTTTCAGCTGGGCTGTCTTTATAGAAAAGCAAACAGGAAGTCCCGAAATTTGTCCCTTTGAAAAACAGTGAAAAAAATCAGCCAGGTGTACCTATTCTCCTTAACAATGCTTTGAACAACTGGATCCTGGTCCTATTGTACACACTATTGAATTATTAACCCATATCTACTCTGGGTCTACACTGATTTAAATACAAGAATTTCTGTAAATACAATAAATGAAATCAAACAGACACCCACTAAAGATTGTATGGCATGTGTGTCTGTGAGTTTTATGTCCTACCAACAGCTAAGGTCATATGGAGATGGGACCTCGGTTTAAAGACTCATCCGAAAGTCTGGAGAAGCCCAGAATCGAACCCACAACCCCTGGTTTATGAGGCTAGTAGCATCTACACCACAGAGGCTTCTGAGATTCTATGGCCCCGTTGTCTGATCTGGGCCCGCACTGTTTGACAGGGTACCCGTTTTGTGGTTTCCAGTACAAAATGGGTTAATGAAGCAGTTGAAGGGATAGGAGCAGAATCCTGCTGTGACAAGAAAGACAGGACTATTTTTTTTGAAGGACTTGCCTCTCCTAAATGTGTATACATTTATCTTAACCCATATATGACAATGGAATCTTCTACTTAACCCTTGTCCTGCTGAATATTTAAATTTGCCACACCCACTACCGATTATCAACCAATCAGTTTACTTGATGCAAATTATTGCAACAAATTCACAATCTGAATGGCAAACAATGTAGATCCTGATCAGATGGCTTCATCAGAAGCCATCTGATCTGGATCTACATTGTTTCAAAGATAAGGCATATCTGGGATTAGCAGGACAAGGGTTAATAAGTTTGGGGTGCTGCATTTTCAATTATAGGGATATCAGGTTTGTTTTGGTTAGTATAAGTTGTACAAAAATGTATGATCTTTGAGCAAACAGTGTAGGCATCTGACTTGGGTCTACATTGTTTGCAAATGTCCCGAAAAAGGATGCTAGGCATATATGGGTTAATTTTAACCCTTATCTTGCTGTTCACGACAACCCCTATCTTTGCAAACAGTGTAGATCCAGATCAGATGGCTTCACAAGCCATCTGATCAGGATCTACACTGTTAGTCATTCAGTTTATGAATTTGTAGGAATAAATGACATCAAGTAATCTGATTGGTTCAAAGTCAGAGATGGGTGTGGCTAAAATGAATATTCAGCAAGAGAAGGGTTAAAGACTGTTACATTTATTGTATGGTTTAACTAACTTTTTATCTGTCTGAATAAATTATATTATCTTTAGTATATATTTACAAAGAGCAATGTAGGTCTGAATATATAATTAGCCATAATTGTCATTAATCCAGAAAAAAAAAACGTATTTTAATACTTCACGGGCCAGTTGTTCAAAGCATCGTTAGCTTAACAAGCTTGTTAGTGGTCATATTGTTAACTCTTCTAGCAAGTACAGTATCGAAAATTTTGGTATTTTTGCTGAAAAAATGTGAGCAGCTTTTGCGTCCGCAAAAGCTGCTCACATTTTTTCAGCAAAAATTTTAGCATATTTGCCATATTAAATGATCACGTTTTAACGATACGTTAACTAATGATGTCGTTAGTTTTGAACAACTGGCACCAGCTCATTAATTTCTATTATCAAGCATTGAACTCACATGAAAGGAATGGATACACCTGGGGCCAAGTGTTCAAAAAACTAACAATGTCGTTAGTTAACATATCGTTGAAACTTTGATCAGTTAATATGGCATTTACACCAGTATTTTTGTTGGAAAAATGTGAGTAGCTTTTGCATTTGCAAAAGCTACTCACATTTATCCAGCAAAAATACCAGAGTACAGTCAAACCTGTCTTAGTGGCCACTTCTATTAAGCAAGCAACCTGTCTTAAGCAAGCAGGCATTCAGTTCCCAAAAAAGGAAAATGCATTAAAATTCGCCTGTGTTAAGCAAGAACCTGCCTTAAGCAAGCACTTTTTGAATATCCCAGAGGTGCTTGTTTAATACAGGTTGGACTGTATTAAGTATTGTACTTGCTAAAACAGTTTAAATTTTGATGACAAAAGAACTTGTTAAGCATATGGTGCTTTGTTCAACTGGGTCATGGCCTATTTTCTGCCATTATATGCAAATGAGATAAAATTCATGACCTGCATTTGTTTCCTTCAAACTGCATCCCCCAGAAAAGGGTCTGATCTTAAAGGAAAGAATTTGCTTCGTAGGAGAGGAGCAAATAATTTTCTTTAAGAGTGGACCTCATTCGACACGGAAGACAAATTTTTATTGAAAGAATGGTCTTACTGAAGGTGTGTATCCATTTCCCTTGAATTGTGTCATCGATTTTAGAGATCTTTTGAATTTTGTATGAGGCAGACAGATTGTACATACTGTTGTAAATAAACTGATTGTCTACATACTTTATGGCTATGTTGTCATTGAAGTCCCACAACAATGCCATACTGAAGTATTTCTATTTTGTTCCATTAAATCCCACCCTCTCTTGGTATACCCTTCTGAAGCCAGTTTAACCCTTTAGGCCTTATCTTGGTGAATATTCATTTAAGCCACACCCATTTCTGTCTATCAACCAATCAAATTACTTAATGTAATTTATTGCTACAAATTCATAAACTGAATGCCAAACAGTGTAGATCCTGATCAGATGGCTTCCTCGGGAGCCATCTGATCTGGATCTACACTGTTTGCAAAGATAGGGGTTGTCGTGAACAGCAAGATAAGGATTAAGTACACTGAAGAGAGAGAAATACTTGGTTAACTACATGTAGTTGCTGTATTATTAGTTTGTCTGTCAATACTGACAATGACCAATCTTAATCATATTTGAGAAATTTTAATACTATTTGTGTGTTCTAAGATGGCTGATGAGACCGATTCTAGCTCTGAACTGTCTGTTGCAAATAGAGCAACAGAGGCTAGAGGAAGACAGCTCTGTTGGTGATGCCTTTAATAGCTCTGGCTTTGCGCTGTGCACGTTTCTGCTCAGCTTCACTGCTTTTTGCCTCCTATTCATTGGCACCACTTTTGATGAGACCTCCCCACTTTGCTCTGTCCTGTGCAATTTGTTCCCACGACTCTGTTGGAATGTTGAAGTCCCTGAGGGAGGGTGTCCTTGTAGCGTTCTTCTAACCGCCTTGGGAACGTTTGCCCATTTCTAGTTCTCCATAGATATTTTCTTTCGCAAACGTTCCTCAGACATTCTGGTAACATGGCCTGTCCATCTTAACTGTGCTAATTTCAGAAAAGTATGTACACTTTGCATCCCTTCCCTGTTCAGGACATCCATGTCTGAAATCCTGTTTTGCCACTTAACCTTTAAGAGTTTTCTAAGACAGCTAGTAACTTTTGGCATGCCATTGGTAAACTGTCCATGTTTCACATGCATACAATAGTGTTGGCAGTACCACAGCTCTGTAGACTTTCAGTTTTGTGTCGCGTCTGTTTCCACTTCGATACCAGACACTACCACGTAGTCTGCCAAATGTTGCACTGGCTTTGGCAATCCTGGCATTGACTTCATCATCAGTGTGCATGGCTCTTGACAGTGTGCTCCCAAGGTATGTGAACTTGTCTACCACTTGCAATCTTTGACCTTTCACTGTGATTGTGGGCTCTTTGTAAGGCTTACCAGGTGCTGGCTGATAGACTATTTCAGTCTTTGTTGATGCTGATTGTGAGATCATAGCTATCACAGCAGTCAGGTACTTGATCTATACCTTTCTGCATCTTCTCTTCTATAGGAGCACCTTTTGCCATGTCATCAGCAAAGAGGAACTCGTCTAGCACCTCTGTCTGCACCTTGGATTTGGCTTGCCACCTTCTGAGATTGAAAAGCTTCCCATCAAAGCAATGCCTAATAGGTGTAATTGTCACCATCCTGGAAAGCATCTGTGAGCATGGCAGAAAACAGCATGCTGAACAGTGTTGGGGCTAACACACAGCCTTGCTTGAATCCGTTTGTCACAGGGAATGGATCTGAAAACTCAACATCAGTTTGGACCCGTGCAAGCATACCATCGTGGAACCATTGCCATGAACGTGGTTGTGATCTTCCAAAGGCCCTCACGACTGTGTCAGTCTGCAATTTTTAGGGGAATGGGAACACCTTTAGGGGAGGCAACTCCTGCAAAAGAATTTTTGTCTACCATGTCAATAGGGGTCTACTTTTCAAGGAAAAATTTGCTCCTGAGTAGCAAATTCTTTCCTTTAAGAGAAGACCCCGTTTTCAGTAGAACAGGGCTTATAGAAGAGCGAACAGGAAGTCCCGAAAGTTATTTCCCTCTGAAAAAGGGTGAAAAAATCTGTCCGGTGTTCCCATTACCCTTAAGAGCACACTTCATTTTAACCCTTATCCTGCAGACTGAATTACATGTATTTTAACTATTGACAAATCAAATGACCTGATATAATGTATTGTTAACCCTTCTCTTGCTGAATATTCATTTAAGCCACACCCATTTCTGTCTATCAACCAATCAAATTACTTGATGTAATTTATTGCTACAAATTCATAAACTGAATGCCAAACAGTGTAGATCCTGATCAGATGGCTTCTTCAGAAGCCATCTGATCTGGATCTACACTGTTTGCAAAGATAGGGGTTGTCGTGAAAAGCAAGATAAGGGTTAAATTCACAAACTGCATGACAGTAGGTGTTGTGTTCCGCAGGACAAGGGTTAATCCTGAAAACAAGCCCATTAACCCATTTTGTACCAGAAATCCCAAAGTCTGTATTTGACAAACAGTGAAGGCATAGAACATGGCATCTGATCAGGGCCTACACTATTTGCACACAGTTAAGCCATTTTCCAAATAAAATTTTGAAGAAAACACAACCTGACACCCCTAAAATTTGAAACGGACTCCTACTATATATAAGGAAGAAGATTGCATTTGGTACAAAAAGGGTTAAGCACACAGTCAGGTGCAACTGATTGCTCCATTTGTCAACTTTGGACATATTTGGTTGACTGAAGATGTCGGAAGTTGGCATAAGGAGTATAATATGTACATATATATATAAAGTGAAGAAATAAGAAAGTACAAACTGGACTGTGGCAGGTTTCGAACTCACGCTGGCATTGGTTGACTCGTCTAGCCATACAGGAACAACGCTCTAACAGACTGCGCCACTACGCTCCTCAAGAAAAGGAGTTTCATGGAACAATGTTTAGCTCATTTTTCCTGCATGACACGTAGATAGTGTTACTAGGTACCATTGTGTGTTTAGATTGCGCCACTACACTCCTCAAAAAAAAGTTTCATGGAACAATGTTTAGCTAATTTTACCTGCATGACCCATCACATAAAGTTACTAGGTTTCGTTGTGTGCTGGCACAATGTGATTTATATGATCTATGCCAGGATCCTATGGATACATATATAATTTTATATACTGTGAAATTCCGCTATTAAGACCACCTAAAATTAAGACTAATTCTGCTTTAAAAAGCTCATTTAGTACAGTAAAACCTGTCTTAGCGGCCACCTATATTAAGCAAGCAACCTGTGCTAAGCACAAAAAAGGAAAATGCATTAAAATCCACCTGTATTAAGCAAGCACCTGTCTTCAGCAAGCACTTTTTGAATATCCCATAGGTGATTGCTTAATACAGGTTGGACTGTAGTTTGCAGTTATTCCTTCTTTGTCTTTTCTGTATTCAATGTCCTCTGGTCAGAGACCACCTTTGGGACTGTTCAAAAGTGGTTTCAAAGATCACTTTTGAACAGTCCCAAAGGTGGTCTTAATATAGGAATTTTACTGTATATTAAAAGGCAATAAGTTCCTTAAGTCAAAGTCAGCAATTTGTATCGCTTTATCAAAGAATCATAATAATTGATATATATGTTAGTGTGATCTTTAAGTGCAAAATCTTATGCTCTGAATTGAAGTTAAAATATATTTCTTGACAACATATTGGCATGGGCTTATTAGAGAATGTGCATCGGTTACAGAGGATACAGTGTACACTATTCCTGTCACACTCCCCACAAAAATGGGAGCTCTCAAATATCACTCACAGTCTAGTCAGGGTTTGATGCGCACGTTCCTCTATCATCAGATCAGAGAGTTATACATGTATGCATAGATTGACCAAATTTGTTTGCCTCAGATGAAGAGCATCTTCAGATGAAAGATTTGAAGGCATCACAATAAGTCTATGCAGTGAACACCCATTTAAACCCCAGTTTATATGGAGAAAATTGGGGTATTTCTACTCCAATCCATATATGCCATAAACTAGGATATGGTGACCCTGCACCATGAGTGGGAGTTTTGCAGACATACATAGCTTGAAAGTACATATAGTAAGGTACCAAACGCAAAATGTTAGCACTCTGGTAGTTGGGGCTTTATCATATGCAGGGCTGTAGAATACGTTACCAATACGTAATTTATAAATGTACCATGCAAATAAAAGAACAAAAAAAGATAATTAAGACAAGAACTGACAAAAATTTGGACATAAATGTTGAAAAGAAATGAAATGCTTTCTAAATAAACAAATTTGAAAACATTCGGAACACCAGTGTCCCTGTTATTGAATGGGTATCATAGATTACACATGGCATTTGACAATTGTACCTCCTGTCGTTTCCAAAACCAAAGTTCTGTTCAAGCATATTGCTGTTACTTATCTACAAAATTAAACTGCAGTTACTAACCTGCATTTAGGTGTACAATTGAGCTTTCTAGGAGCTTTCTTTCTCTCATAAAGAGCAATATTGAAAGCATACCCCCATTTTCAAGTATTGTAATAATGCCAGTGTGTGTGTGTGTGAATTCGGGTTTAACGTCGCTTTCAACAATTTTTCAGTCATATCACGACGGTGTCTGGTTGCGACAGGGAGCTCAATGCTCACATTTATAGTGCTGCCTCACTGAAGTATCATGTCCCAGACACATTACATGATACCACACCCAGTCACATTATCCTGACACTGGATCGACCAGTCCTAGCTCTACCCCGTAAATCTGAGTGCCAGAGGGGCAGCTAGTACCATTTTTAACGACTTTGGTATGTCGCGGCCCGGGGTCAAACCCCAGACCTCCCGTTCCCCGGAGCGGACACTCTACCAACTGAGCTATCGGGGCCGGTATTAATAATGCCAGTTCATTAGCTATCGAAACTGAGTAATTGACCTCTGATCACTTGAACTTGATGGCCTGCTATATTTGTTGTCTGGACATAGAGTAAGGAACAAAACTGCGCTAGAAAAATGTTACAGATCACTAGGGTATAGTTATATTATAGTAATGTGCACTACACTGAGAAATAGTAACGTATATTGCATGGAAAATTTACTTGGATCAGCATTGTCCTGCTTTTAATGCGATCATTATAGCTCCGCTTTGAAAAAGTGGGGCTATATTGGATTTGCCATGTCCTTCTGTCATTCCGTAATTCCGTGATTCCGTTAATTTGTGTTGGCTCCATAACTTTGTATCTGCTTAACATATTTTCATGAAACTTCACACAAATGTTAAACACCATAAGACAATGTGCAGAGCGAAGGAATTATAACTTTGGATTGCCTACTTTTGGAGTTATTGCCCTTTGAACATTTTCCGTAATTCCGTAATTCCGTGATTCCGTTAATTTGTGTTGGCTCCATAACTTTGTATCTGCTTAACATATTTTCATGAAACTTCACACAAATGTTAAACACCATAAGACAATGTGCAGAGCGAAGGAATTATAACTGTGGATTGCCTACTTTTGGAGTTATTGCCCTTTGAACATTGAAAAATGGCAATTTTAATTGTGTCCGCTTCATAACTCGAAAACCGTTTGAGATATTTTTAGGAAACTTCACACAAATGTTAAGCACTATGAGACGATGTGCAGAGCGCAGGAACCATAACTCTGCATTGCTTATTTTTGGAGTTATTGCCCTTTGAACATTGAAAAATGGCAATTTTAACAGTGTCCGCTTCATAACTCGAAAACCGTTTGAGATAATTTCATGAAACTTCACACAAATGTTAAGCACTATGTGACAATGTGCAGAGCGCAAGAACCATAACTCTGGTTTTCATATTTTCTGTGTGTCTGTCTGTGTGTCTGTCTGTGTCTGTTAACAATTTTCGTGTCCGCTCCATAACTTTAAAACCCATTCACATATTTTCATGAAACTTCACACAAACATTAAACACCATGAGATGGTGTGCAGAGTGCAGGAACCATAACTCTGGATTGCCTAATTTTTGAGTTATTTCCCTTTGAATATTGAAAAATATCAATTTTAGCCGTCTTTGCTCGATAACTCAAAAACCGTTTGAGATAATTTTATGAAACTTCACACAAATGTAAAGCACCATATTACGTGTGCAGAGCGCAGGAACCCAAACTCTGGATTGTCTACTTTTTCAGTTATAGGCTTTTGAATATTAAAAAATGGCAATTTTAACTATGTCCGCTCCATAACCGTTTCTGATATTTTCATGGAACTTCAAATAAATGAAAAGCACCTTGAGATGATGTGCAGAGTGCAGGAACCATAACTCTGCTTTGCCTACTTTAGGAGTTATTGCCCTTTGAACATTTAAAAAGGCAATTTTGACTGTGTCGGCTCCATAACTCACAAACCATTTGAGATATTTTCATGACACTTCACACAAGTGTAAAGCACCATGAGACAATGTGCAGAGCGCAGGAACCCTGACTCTGATTTGCCTACTTTAGGAGTTATTACCCTTTGAACATTGAAAAATGGAAGATGAAATTTAGTACAAACATGGACATTCTGGTAATGTATCATGCTCATTGAAATGAGGGACAAGGGCTCACAACTCTTAGAGTTTTTCCAGATAATGTAAAATTTTCAACAGTTATTTCTTGTTCATAACTGTTTTCTCTGCAGCTTAAATAACTTTCTTCTCTGACAGCGCTGAAGCGGGGCTATAGTCAGATCCTCTGACAGCTCTAGTTTTACATAGAGGATCTTTCATGAGTGTTCATGTATTATTGAATTTATTAAACGAGTTGAGGAAAAGGGATAAAATGAGAGGCTTTGCCGAGCATTTTATCCATTTTCCTCAACGAGTTTGATAAATTCAATAATACATGAGCACAAATGCAAGATTCTATTTATCATATGACATTTATAACGCATTTTATTCGCGTTTGTTTACAAAAATTTCAATATTCCGCCATTAGTAAACACGACGTCGTTAAGGACGTCGTACATGTAACGTTACGGGACGTATCTACCTAATTTGCATATTTTATCAACTAGTGGATTATCGAAAATATTACATGGCGTTATAACACTCTCAGACGTGACGTCATATGATAAAGCAAGGTTAACCAAAAGAAAAGTATTTCATTAAGGTTTTTAACCCCAAAATTAACAATCATTAAAGGCGTAATTTTGACGCCGTGACGTATTCATTTTGCGTGCTGTGTACACGTCTGATCCGTTACTAAGCATCGTCGCAAATGTAAGGCCCATTACGAAAACACGCCTATAAAAATACATTGTAAAGTTTATCGCCGAAAAAAAGAAAGTTTTAAGATGAAAAACTGTGATATTTTTCTTATAAGGTATACTCTTTAAACCCCAGATTTACTATATAAAAGTGGGGTTCATGTTTTCATGATTGGGAACTTTTAAAAACTTCTTCCAAATAAAGAGAAAGTCCAACGATTAAAGAGGCAATTTATAGGGTATTAGAAGGATTATTAAATATTTCAAGTACGGTGAAGACGTATTCAGGGATTTTACTGAAAATCTTTTATTCTTCAGAGGGAGAATGCTGAAAAATAAGGTAACATTTCTGTATACGCAAGCTTGAGGCTTAAGGATTGAATAAACTGTATCACTTATTTGATAACATCATGTTATTTCCTATAATAAACCAGTTTTGTGGATTTTATTGAAGAACCACTATATGCATATCCACCTTTTATGATATTTAACTGAAATATATAAACCATAGACTCCTAATGGAAAAAGCTTCAAAAACCTTCTCCTCTGAAACCACAGGGGAGAGAGCTTAGATATTTAGCAGGTAGCAACGGCAAGTGTTCACCTACATAAATCCTGCCAATCATGCCCCTGGGGTCCAAATGGGCCACGCCGCGGGGCCCCTTAGCTCCCATAGACTCCTAATTGTAAAAAAGCTTCAGAAATCTTGTTCTCTGAAACCGCAGAGCCAAGAGCTTAGATATTTAGCATGTAGCAAAGGCAAGTGGTCACCTATATATTTCCTGATAATCATGCCCCTGGGGTCCAAATGGGCCACACCCCGGGGCCTCTTAGCTCCCATAGACTCCTAATGGAACAAAAGCTTCAAAAATCTTCTTCTCTGAAACCACAGGGCCCAGAGCTTAGATAGTTAGCATATAGCAACGGCAAGTGGTCACCTACATAAATCCTGCCAATCATGCCCCTTGGGTCCAAATAGGCCTCACCCCGGGGCCCCTTAGCTCCCAATGACTTTATGGAAAAAAGCTTAAAAAATCTTCTTCTGTGAAACCACAGGACCCAGAGCTTAGATATTTAGCATGTAGCAATGGCAAATGGTCATCTACATAAATCCTGCCAATCATGCTCCCGGGGTCCAAATGGGCCATACCCCGGGGCCCCTTAGCTCCCATAGACTCCTAATGGAAAAAAGCTTCAAAAATCTTCTCCTCTGTAACCACACGGCCGAGAGCTTAGATATTTAGCAGGTAGCAACGGCAAGTGGTCACCTACATAAATCCTGCCAATCATGCCCTTGGGGTCCAAATGGGCCAGGCCCCGGGGCCCCTAAGCTCCCATAGACTCCTAATTGAAAAAAAGCTTCAAAAATCTTCTTCTCTGAAACCACAGGGCCCAGAGCTTAGATATTTAGCATGTAGCAACGGCAAGTGGTCACCTTCATAAATCCTGCCAATCATGCTCCTGGGGTCCAAATGGGCCATACCCCGGGGCCCCTTAGCTCCCACAGACTCCTAATGGAAAAAAGCTTCAAAAATCTTCTCCTCTGAAACCACAGGGCCCAGAGCTTAGATATTTAGCGGGTAGCAACGGCAAGTGGTCACCTACAAAAAAATCCTGCCAATCATGCCCCTGGGGTCCAAATGGGCCACGTCCAGGGGCCCCTTAGCTCCCATAGACTCCTAATTGAAAAAAAAAGCTTCAAAAATCTTCTTCTCTGAAACCACAGGGCCCAGAGCTTAGATATTTAGCATGTAGCAACGGTAAGTGGTCATCTACATAAATCCTGCCTATCATGGCCCTGGGGTCCAAATGGGCCACCCCCGGGGCCCCTTAGCTCCCATAGACTCCTAATGGAAAAAAGCTTCAAAAATCTTCTTCTTTGAAACCACAGGGCCCAGGTCACCTACATAAATCCTGCCAATCATGCCCCTTGGGCCAGAACTGGCCACACCCATGGTCCATTACATGTAGCTACCATGGATGGACTTAAAATGGAAAAAAAAACTTGGAAAATATTCTTCTGTGAAACCATAAGGCCCTGAGCTTAGGTATTTAGCATGTAGCAATATGGAGTTGTTGCCTACATGAATCCCGCCAGAGTCTTGCCCCTGGGGTTCAAATTGGCCAAATCCTGTGGCTTCTTAACTCCAATAAACTTATAATGGGGAAAAAAAGCTTTAAAAATCTTCTTCTCTGAAACCATGAAGTACGGACCTTAGCTATTTAGTATATAGCAACATAAAATGGTCGCCTACATAAATCCTGCCAACCATGCCCTTTGGGTCAAAATTGACCTATGGACTTATACTGGAAAAAAAAAATCAAAAATCTTCTTCTCCAAAGCCATAAGGCCCAGAGCTCAGATATATAGTATGTAGCAATGTCAAGTGGTCTCCTATACTTATGATTTTCTGGTACACAGGTGAGCGATATAGGGCCATTGGGCCCTCTTGTTTATTATGATACCCGTATTCACAAAACGTTCCTCACAGAGACTGTGAATCATTTTCTTTCAACATAAAGATTGTACATATGTAACGTACATTACATAACAGTACTTCTAGTTTTTTTTGCTTTCAGCTTTTACAATTTAAATGAATTATAGCTGTAAAAGAAGAAACACTGTGATAGCTAGATATGTATTTATGCATCTGTTCCAAAAGATGAAAGGCATAGTATGAGAATCAGTGGAGAGAGGATAAGTATTGTGAACTATACCCATGTACATATGAATGCATATGTAAGACCCGCAACGAAAGTCTAAAACAAGTGTCCCTTGCCTACCCTCTGCTCCCTACCCTTCCCTAGCTTTCCTATCCAAGCACTCATCCCTCCTCATAATGTAACCTACCATAACCTAAGCATGCCTTTTCATACACCAATTCAACCCAAACCTATCATTTGGATAAGGGTATTGGCAGGCTTTGGTATAAATTGTCAAGTCAACTCAATACATAACATAATACCACCTGTGTAGTGTCAGCAAGGACTGGTTGACACTTTGGTTACAGACATTAGATATATGCATATCACTTAGCCTACCAACCCCCGCCCATCGGGGCTTGAAGAAATAGATGGGCTGCATGATGCTTCCACACAGAGCTGAAACCGGCCGCACACAAGTACTGGTAAACGGCTTAGAGGATCTAAGCCTGCCCAGGCAAAGCGATGCGAGTCGGACCGTCCATGTTATAAACCCTATTGGTTTCATTGAGCGACAGGGCTGGAGAGGTCATTTCATCTCAGTGTCGGGTAAAAGTCCCACAAAATTAGGAGTATCGTCTCCAAAATGACCTAAATAGTGTTGACTGGGACGTTTAACCTCAAATCAATCAATCAGTCAATCACTTAGCCTACAATATCATTCCATACCTTATATAGGACAGGCCTACAATATCATTCCATACCTTACCTAGGACAGGGTATATTATATGCCTTTCCTAAGTAGAAGTAAAACAAAGATCAGGAATTGATACAATTAACTTACTCCATCCATAAAAGACACCAAAGGGAAAGAAATACAAACATTAAGCGACCAGACCATAATGGAAACCTAAACAAAGGAAGGCCATATGGACAGTTACTTTCCCACAAAATGGCCATATGGCCATCCAAAATTAAAAGACACAAGTGATACACACAGTAAGTAACAAACAACAACATAAATAAATCGCCACAGAAGAGCCGCCTTGGAACGGTCAGTGGAAGATTTCCACTGGGGGGCTTAAATCGATTTTACGTGGCCACAATCCTCGCCCTTACTTCCGTCGCGATTTAGACAAAAAATTTGTTCAGTCCGCATGAAGGCCTCCTAACTCATCAGTGCAACATCTCCGTGAACACAGAAATCAAAGAACCACAGAGGTGAGACAACGGTGAGGACTCGACAGCAAGAAACCACTGAAATGCTGGAGCAAAAGAAAACCAACAGTTAGACTCCGATGAGCCCGACCAGAGACAGAGCATCAGGCACCAACCAACATTATCTCTTTAATTTTTAATAAGCCTTTACGTTGGAGCCGTCATAGAATCTGAGGCCTGACCCATCGGCGTGCAATTAAAGAGGGAAGCAAAGTTGCCAACCGTGATTGGGTTAACTACCATGCATGCAGTCTGTCGTATAATATCCATGTTGTACCCAATCTTTTTATATCGAAGAATGATTTTACGAAATTGGGTGCTGAAGTCATTGCGGTTATATATTTTTCTGAATTTATATACTAAGTCACCATAAAATTCGGGAGTCTGGGTATATTCCATACCCTACCCAGGGCACGGCATGAGTATGAGTTGGTGGACTATGTGTATGGTAGGGTAGGTAAGCATGATTTTATCTTCATATGTGCACATGTAACGTCCACAACCAATGTCTTACGCTTACCAAAAGTTACCTACCCTTGCTCCCCTTCCCTACCCTTATCACTCTACCCTAGAATTCTCATGCCAAACAGTATCCATACTCATATCATATTCAACCCTTACCTAATCATGCCCTACGTTGCCCATCCTCCCACCTACCAAAGGTTCGATTGTGGAAAAGGTAGGGTATCATGGCTGTGAATATATGCAGGATACTCTGTCCAACTTTAAACATGTCCTACCATTCTTATACCCTGCTCAGATTACCATATCCTATTTGTGACCCTTGCTCCCCTCCCTTACCCTTATCACTCTACCCTAGAATTCTCATGCCAAGCAGTATTCATACTCATGTCATATTCTACCCTTACCTAATCATGGCCTACGCTGCCCATTCACCCACCTACCAAAGGTTCGATTGTGGAAAAGGTACCTGTCTGGTAGGGTATCATGGCTGTGAATATATGCAGGATACTCTGTCCAACTTTAAACATGTCCTACCACTCATATACCCTACTCAGATTACCATATCCTATTTGTACCAACATGACATATGACATGTACACTGGGCTACATTACGTTATGGTATGATATGATGAGGTAAGTTAGGATAGAAGAATGTATTTAGTATGTATTTCTGTGGCGATTTATTTATGTTGTTGTTTACTACTGACTGTGTGTATCACTTTTGTCTTTTTATTTTGGATGGCCATATGGCCATTTTGTGGGAAAGTAACTGTCCTTATGGCCTTCCTTTGTTTAGGTTTCCATTATGGTCTGGTCGCTTAATGTTTGTGTTTCTTTCCCTTTGGTGTCTTTAATGGGTAGAGTTAATTGTATCGATTCCTGATCTTTGTTTTACTTCTACTTTACCATGTTCAAATTTATCCTAGCATCCCGCTTAACACTTCTATAAAATTCACACTGTACGGTACTCACTTTATCCAATCAGTCATACCCTACTACCCATCTAGTGGTACCATACACTAACAGTAACTAGTAATACTGTAACCTATTACTGCTCACACTAGGTATGGGTAGTAAATGGTAGACAGTTAGGTTAGGAACGTTACATATGTACACACAGGCTTATAAAAATCCTATCCTACGGTACCCTTAGTTCAGCTATCCTACCTTTCTATAGCCATGCCCTACTCTTCTTCTATTCATGAAGTGTAGGAGGCTATTTGATATCGCTATGGTGAAGCAACGTTAGCCGTTGGTAACAGCAGTTACATATGAAAATATAACCATGTATAAAAGTTAAATGCCCTGCACCTGTCTTACAAAATTGTTAATTGCTGGTTTGCACTTAATAAATCATTTAATGAATGCAAGGAGGATATTGTAACGGAACACCACCTGGTCAAGCGGTACAGCTATTGATATGGTCAGGATGTGATGGTGCTGTTACAATAAATATATGTGGGTTCGACCTGGGTCGTACACTAAACTACCGGGAAGAGAATACACAGCCAGCCATTGGTTCAATTTCTTACATTTATTTTTGTTACCCCTGACAATAGTGTATGCAATCTATAGTAAGCTATCTTATTAGGCTAAGGCATAGGTGAACAGTTTGGAACAATAAAAATCAAATTACGGCAGTCGCACATTATAACACCTAATTTAATAGAACGACTAAGAGCATAAATTCACTAACGGCCTTAAATGCTGGCATTAAGCTAGAAAGGTTTTCTTCAAGATATGTGTAAAAATAACATTCTATCTCTGCACATTACATTGCGTCAATTCATTGAACGTTGAGAGTCACATCAATTCAAGAGATTGGATTCCACCCAAATAGGTACATTAAACAATTTACCTAAATAGGCGCAGTAACAATTCCACCTAAATGGGCGCACCAACAATTCACCTAAATGGGCGCTCCTAAATGGACGCACCAAACAATTCGCCCTTATTATAGTACAGTCAAATCCAAGTCAATTACAACCCAGGCGTTACTAACAATCACTTCTGTAAAGCCCACAACACTGTAACAAACTGGGTTAGTATTGTTTTCAATCAGCGCCCACGAAGGAGGTGTCCCTATCTAGGTGTACTAATCGGCATCAAGTTATTAGAATGGTTACAGAGCAAGTATTGGATCTATATTCCTTTATAAAGTGTTTATAAAAACATAGGGGATAGTAAATAGGCTTTACGTATGTGATTGCAAATAGTTGTATAACCCATTCTCCTATGATTGACTAATGAATCTTTCCCTTACCGTTGCCGTTATACAATGCAGTCTCTTAAAGAATAATAAGTTTGTCATCTAAGAAGTAATTCTTTACAGTTGACCTTGTGTTAACAATTAAAGTCAATTAAGAGGTATTTTACAAGGTGCAGATTTAGAACCCTGTAATTTAATTGTAATGGCCACGCCTAGCTAGGTGGAACCTTTCCTATATAAGTGGAAGACACTAACACCCTTTACGAGATCACACATGTATTTGTCATACACGTGTGATCATGCAACTGCTAGACAGTTCACACTTTTCTAGATTGGCGCAAACCTCACCTAGATGGGTGAAATGTCACGCCTAAAAAGGCCCAAATCACGCCTAAATAGGCGAAATCCCCCTAGCTAGGTGATCTACTACTTTGAATAAAATTCCCATTAAACAAGATAATTTACGTTTTAACACAGTCATTATGTTAACAATTTAAGTTACTTCACATGCTTTATAAGGCATACCAAAGAGTAATTTCCTTTAATAGTCAGAACAAAATAGTCACGAACAATGTGCAATATTAAGTCCTTACTTGATACTGATAGAACGTCCTTTCCCAGCCAGGCGGAATTCATCCAAGACAGGTGGAAATACAATTTCCTTAAAAACGTATAGAAATCGGGTCTACTAATTCATAACACTCTACAATTTGCTACAACATGCTTTGACAAACACCACAAACAACAACCAGGTAGACCGTTAATTAAGTACCTTCAACCTATCCTGGCATGGACTTATTCAGTCTAGCTAGGTAAAACATTCTTAATTAGGCGAACTAACCATCCAAAGTCGATTTTACTTTATCCGAGCCAGGCAGATTCCTCCGAGTTAGGCATAAACGAATGCTGCTTTAAAATGCACGATAATAAGTTACTAGCTCATAGACAGCTTAGAAGTTGCCACACCACGCTGTCAGAAGCGAACTATACCCTGCAACAGCCCAAACAGTCTATGTTTTAAATATTAGCCTACCTCGGCTTCGCCTATCTCGGCGCAGCGTAACAAGGATTATGCCTAGCTCGGCGCAAAGTTCGACCTTAGCCAAAATTATCAACAAAGAGTATTCACAGTTATGATTGCTTATGAAAAGCCATGAATTTATAATTAATTTATATAGATATATTGATAACCTGGGCCAACGTCGCCTAAAAGTAAATAAATAAATGCTCCTCACAGATGGGCGCATGTTTCGCCTAGATAGGCGAAGATTCGCCCAGATGGGAGTGCCCGGTCAACAAACAAGCAAACATAACTCAGACTCAGGCCTAGACAGTCTTAGCCACACCATACTTCCAATCTAGGCGAAACCAGTCGCGTTTCAGCTATGTGAAGCCGAAACACGACATAGGCGCCTCAACCTGTTTTGGCAAAAGCCACAGCAGGTTGCTCCAACAGTCAGCAACACTGAACTTCAACCGAAACGCTCCTTATATACCCTCCAGGCTCGCGCTGGATGACGTTGTGCCTGGAAGACGTCACATTCCTAACCATGCTACCAAGCATACGGAACGTTCGGTTTTTATGGTGTGTTCAGTGCGCAGAGAGTTCGAATAGCTGAGCAAAAAGTAAACACACATTTGATGGAAAATACTGTTTCAAATGCGAAAGTGTGAGCATAACAAGAATATGGATAATAAAATAATAGATATTCTTGGTTTTATAGGCACATGGAGATGACATGGCTACTTTACACAGGATATACTCGACAAAGTTAGCACATGTTGCATCGGCTACGGCTATTTCGAACCGAAGATCGGTATGTACATTTTGTTAAAACAGCTATAAATGAATTTAAACAACAATGAGAACATTTGTACATAGAATAACAGAGAATAGCCAGACGCCGTTACAACACCCCCCCCCCCCTACCTTGAGATGGCATGGACCCCATGTGGAATGTTATGTAAGTATACAGCTTGGAAAGTGGCATTTGTACTATTGCAATACACGAAACAATGAAGGAGGTAACTGGCTATTATCATTAGTCATCCGTTAATATTAATTTTACACAAATAAATACTAGTACAACTTAATTCTTGTCTATAAAGTTATCGATATTTTTACATTTACGGTTAAAATTATGAATCAATTCACACACAAGTTCACGCACATTCATTGAATTATCCTATATATAATTTCACCATGTTATTTAAATTTCTGTTTCAATTTTTCTTCTGCAGGTTATCCTTCCGATTTGTAACCATTACAAGCAACTTGCTTGTGTCCGGTTACGAAGTCAGATTCATCTACCTGGATGGCGAATCCAAAAGTAGACATCTTAAGCTCATTCAAAATCCAGGCAGGTAATCGTGTTAGTATCATTTAAACTTAGATTATGGTAATCATTGTCTAAAATGAAAATTATACTGCTGGTTAACACACATATGAAAAGAGCTAATTATTTAGATAACACCGACAGGAAAATACCAATTAACATGGGCATAACAATAACATATCCATACGTACACCTTTGTATCCATTTTTAAAGCAACTGGGTAGAAATATATTGAAGATTAGCTACATATGAGCAAAAATCGCGACAAATCTCCAGATACTATTTTGTTTATGTAGTTAGTGCATAACCACAACATCTCGTATCAAATATAAACTGTTGCAGTCATGCGAGTGCTACATATGAACCCACCAAAAGTCAACTCTTTCAACCCAATATCAAAACAAAGAGTGACACAGATCACTCATCGTATTTGTAAGAGAAAGAAAACATATATATATAAATCTCTAACATCGGACACTGTCTTGAATTAGTGGTATACCTTAATAGCCATTGAGTTGTACATCGCTAGTTAAAGGACTCATTTGCATTACAAAATACTAGTACTCATCTACATCAGACAATGACTGTTATTGCCTGCTGAACAGGCATACTAGGCATCAACATACTCGGAAAAACATCCATTTAGTCATGTGGCCTCTAAATACTTCTAACTTTCGTATAAGTTAGCATTAAGGTATTTCAACATTTAGTCCACAGTCTCTACAGACAGATTACTATGGTTCTATATAATTCCATGAAAATAAACTGCCTAACTATGCTGAAAGTTCTAACTTAACGAACCTAATTCCATGGTCTTCTTTCAGTTGGCTTCGCGTTATTATAAAGTCTCTCTATGTATAGTAATGAGGGTTTATATTTTTTCAGTATTTCCTCCATTTTAGTCCATTTGCTTCAATTTAAAGTGTATACATTTAAACGCGAATTACACTTAATTATAATTTAATTTTAATTGATCTGAAAAAACTGGCTTAAACGCTATTTCTTTAATCTTGTATAGTTGACTCCATTCTGCGCCATCTTTCCGGGTATACCATCTTCCAATGATTCATGTGCCAATATGAACGAGTTTCATTCAGTTCATATATGTATATGAACTGGCAACATACAGTGATGCAGACCATAACCAATAGTCGGCCCCATACAACTCAGCAAAGTGCTTCGTGCGTCTTCTTACCAGCTTCTGGAGACCCTTCATTCTGAAATATTCACGTTCTTTCAGAAGTTCCAAGTTGAATTTTCGCTCTTGGCAACATCGCCTGATTGATATTGCCACAATACTTGAGATAGTTCATAATTTTATAATTTGGAGCTTCCCTGTCTAGGAAGACGCTGTTTCCTTGTGGAACCAGACATTTCTGTGTAACAACTTAGCCACCAGTGACTCTGGGTCATTCGTTGGTGTAAGCATTCTAGTTTCAAATCTTGCTCCTCAAACATTTAAAATTAAGATGCAAACTCGCCCTGTCATGACAAAAGAGTCTGCATGAAAGTCCCAGTCTAATTTTAAACCCATCTCAAGCCAGCGAAAGTACAGCAGGTGGAACGAAGGCACACACACACACACACACACACACACACACACACACACACACACATAGGCGATACGACAAGTTGATATGTCCGCGGTGAGAAGTACGAACAGCGCATATTCGTGATACACAGCATGTAAGAGTAGGTCAGAAAATTCTCAAGAAGTGATTCAATTCTCTTGCCACTATTGGCATGGTGTTCATCAGCAAACACATTACCATCGACAGTCAGGTAACAACTCTTTCCCACATTTGTGGTCATCACAGCACTAAGTGTCAACAACAAATCTGTAAGCCAGAACAACAGTCTGATCACAGCCGTCACCAGCCTTGCATCAGGCCGCAGCAAATGTAAAATTATCGATTGTTAAAATTATGATGTTGTTGCTTTATGTTTAAGATAATTTAGCTAATAGCTGCCTTCATTTCTATTTTCTATGCTTGGATACATAAGTATAATTTAAATGAATGCCTTCTGTTTCAGGTTAGACAAGATACAACAGTCAACTTCAGCAACTCGGATGTTTCCTCTGCATTTTATCGTCAGCCGAGACAATCAAGGGTACAAACAAAGACAGTGGTCAGCTCAATGTGTGCAACGACATTCAGCAGAAACTGGTTATAAATACAACTTGCAGTGTATGCAAACATCGTTCAGCGCAAACCGGCTATAAATCCGACCTGCCGTGTGCATAAACAGCATTCCGCACAAACTGGTTATAAATACAGCTTGCAGTGTTTGCAAACAACATACAGTAAAACTGGTCAAAATACAGATACATCACTATTTCGGTCAAAAATTAAAGATATATGCACAGATATAATCTAAAACAAATGATTATGCAGAGTTAAAATGCATTTACTTAAATCCAACGCAGTTCTCAGATAGCACTGTTATAAAACTTGTGATCATTTAAAGTGAATGTCTTCAGAAACAAGCTCCACTAAACCAGCAGTGGACTGGCAGTCACCGACACACATGCTGCGTATGTGAAATTTTGCATTTTTTATATTTTTATTTGGTTTTCTATATTTTTTTATGGATAGAAATAAGAAGTAATTGGTTAAATATAGATTAATTAGCTAGTTGGCATAGGTTAAATGTAATAGTTGACGGGTTGGCATAGGTTAAATGTATGACCGTCAACTATTACATTTAACCTATGCCAACTAGCTAATTAATCTATATTTAACCAATTACTTCTTATTTCTATCAGTATGGTATATTGAATTCTGCTTGTATATAAAAGAAAATGACTGTTTCCCACTAATTACATCAATATATATGTTTGTGTACGTTGTCTTATTATTAAACCAGTCTGGTTTGTCTTCCCTAAATAAGGTTTTAGTTTTCCATGATGAACGATCCATGGTTCATCATTGCAGGGGATACCCTATGGTTTCGTGAACAGAATACTTTCATGTTAGCATCAGTAGTGGTATATGTTCATTTGAGTACTTCTGAGTGTCAGAGGTATATGATGAAATCATTTTTGTATAGAGCTCAACCATCCTATCAAACTGAGGCCGTACATTAGTCCTGGTCTTGTCTATACACAGGAATTTGCATACCTCCTGGAAGACTTTGGACTCGAAATTCTACCCATAACCAGTCTGCTATTGCAGCAGTACGCCAAATATGGATTAGATCTTTTCACTTATTTCGAAGCAACATATTTTGCCTCTTGTGTTTTTTAAAGGTATTGCATCTACCCATTTCGTAAAATAGCAGGAAACAACCATAAGATATTTTTTTTAAACTGGACCACGTGTACCCAATGCGTTCATCGGATATCCAACATTACGTTCCATCAAAAGGTGCTTTGCATTCCTGTGGAAAATTTTTCTCGACCAACAGGTAAAGCACGTTCTACACCAATGTGATACATCTTTGTGCATATTGCACCAGCATGTGAACCTCTTTCTGATTTTATCAGATAAGTTTTACGTCTGCCTTAGTGACCACCAGGTATATTTTCATGTAACTGGTGGAAGACTTCTTATCGAAGAACAGCTATTCAGCATCATTTCCGCCATCTGTGATCGTTTCTCGTATGTTAATCCCCATGCTTTTTTATGTTGTCTTTTTCAAGCCACTAGGCTGTCATTGAGTTCACTTTTATTTTAAGTAAGCAGACAGGTGCCGCCGTAGACCAAAGAGGTTTAAATCATCCCGTTTCCATTGTAACAAATATTTCGAAACAGCGTCCTCATACTGTTTTGAACTCACATTTTCCTGTGTTATATCATAACGCTCCTCTGTCTCACCACAGGAAGAAGTGGATTGGCCAGATCCACAAATTTGCTGACTAACACTTAAACATAATTGACATGTGCTGTGTTTACATCCCTGATCAGGAGGAGTTTTAGGCGCTTGTACCGATCATATTCTCGCAAAGACACTGCAGTTTGTCAGTACGAGCCTCTGCTGTTATTGTCACGCAAGCATGAGCAACATTCAACTCATCGGGACAATCCCCAGTCTCAACAAACTCCCAAATCGTGTCCCATCTTCAAAATGATTCAACCAGTCTTCTATAATACAAACATGCTGTCGTATGACAGCAGTAACAATAATATGCATGACGACTTTTGATAATTTGGTGAGCTTTTGCATCCACCCCATCGCATACAGAATTAATCATTGCATGCGTGAAGTGAGGAACCCCGATCTGGGACATTCGATGTGACAACTCCGAAGAGAGCACCTCCGTTGCTCCAGGTCCTAAACAAATGGAAGTGTGCGCTCACTACCACGGAAATCGTCGTCAGCAATACTGGGCCCAGTTAACTCAGGAGCTTTGTCCTGTTCAACAAAAGAAACACTTTGTGTTTCTGGATGGTACCATCACTAAATAGTGTGGCAACATGGTCACCCCGATCATTAGGATAAGCAACATCATGAAGAACACTCCACATACAGGGCAGGGTCACCACGTTGTCATTCCCGATATTGTCTTCTTCCAGCAACTTTGTCAAGTAGAAGTAAAACAAAGATCAGGAATCGATACAATTGACTTACTCCACCCATCAAAGACACCAAAGGGAAAGAAACACAAACATGAAGCGACCAGACCATAACGGAAACCTAAACAAAGGAAGGCCATAAGGACAGTTACTTTCCCACAAAATGGCCAAATGGCCATCCAAAATAAAAAGACACAAGTGATACACACAGTAAGTAACAAACAACAACATAAATAAACCGCCACAGAAGAACCGCATTGGAACGGTCAGTGGAAAGAATTCCACTGGGGGGCTTAAATCGATGTTAGATGGCCATAATCCTCGCCTTTACCTCTGTCGCGGTATACACTAATTTTATAAAGTCCGCATGAAGGCTTCCTAACTCATTAGTGTAACATCTCCGAGAACATACAAATAAAACAAACTACGGAGATGAAACAAGGTTGAGGACTCGACAGCAGAATTGCTTGAGCAAAAGAAAACCAACAGTTAGACTCCGAGGGGCCCGACCAAAGACGGAGCATCAGGCGCCAACCAACATAAAGAATACTAAAATAAAATCCCATTTATGTTTTTGCGCTGGAACCGTCATATAATCTTAGGCCCGATCCACCGGTGTGCAATCAAAGAGGGAAGCAAAGTTGCCAACCGCGATTGGGTTACCCACCATGCATGCAGTCTGTTTTATAACATTTATGTTGTACCCAATCTTTATATATCGACGAACGATTTTACGAAATTGGGTACTAAAGTTATTACAGGCATGTATTTTTCTAAATTTATATACTAAGTCACCCTAGAATTCGGGTTCCGATAGGCCTTGTTGCAGAAGTGTTTTAAGTCCAACATTGAATTTTGAAACCAAATCAGAATGACGTCTTTAAAACTTAGAAAAGGCTTTACGTAGTTTATGATGCCGATACCCCTGATTAAGAAGTTTAGCGGTTAATAATTTATTATGAATGTTGAAGTCGGATACATAGACACTCTAACGAATCGAATTAACTGCGAAATATAAACCCCGTGCGATGTCGCACAAACATCACCGTCCAAAAAAGGAAAATTGATAATCCCGAAATCAAAATCATCACGTTTATCATAAATTTTGCAGGAAACAAATCCATCTACAATAGATAAATGTAAATCCAAAAAGGGGGCCTGGGTATCAGAGGAATTTGCCTTGTTTTACTGAAGTTCTAGGGGATAAATCTGACTGATCAAACCATCAAAGTAAGTATTGTCAATATTTAATAAATCATCTAAATATCTAGAAGTCGAGCTAAAAGCTTCAATAATTTCAGATTGGTTATCAATGGAAAGCGACAACATGAAGTCCCTCTCATAACAATACAAGAACAGATCAGGCACAAGAGGTGCGCAATTCGTACCCATCGGAATACCCACAATTGGTTTAAATAACTTAGTACCGAATCTTATATAAATATTGTCAAGTAGAAAGGTGAGGGCATCACACACTTTCTGACATGACCAAAGTGTATAATTCTTATGCTCTTTAGAAGTGAAAAATGCATTTCTGACATTACATGCAAAATAGAGAGAGTCTACTCTGTGAAAAGCCCATTCAATTAAATCATTAAGCTTTTCTTTTATAAGATTATGAGGAAGTGTAGTGTAAAGAGTGGAAAAATCGTTAGTAGACAGACTTGAAGCACGAAAACGTCTGGATTTCAATTTATTTAAAACCTCATTCGATTTTTTGTATAGACCAAAACAGATTTCTTCCTAATCTTTCAAACACTTGATCACAATATTTAATCACATTCGTTTTAATAGCAGTAAGACAGGAAGTTAATAATTTAGAAAGTTCATTGGCAGTGCAAGAGCTAGAATTTGCAATAAACCGTGCTTTGTAAGGTCTTTTATGAAGTTTTGATAACCAGTATAGCGTAGGAAGCTTGTCTTGGCCTTCTGTAACACACACAACAAACTTGGTGACTGAATGACAAATATGTTCATCTACTATAGCTCTCTCTTCAGCTAAAGGCTGAAGTTAATAGGCCTTAGTACCACCAAGCTCCTGCTTAAGCGTGTTAACATAGTGGAGCCGTCACACAACGACGACGTTGTTAGCGGCCTTGTCTGCAGGGGCCAAAACAAACTTCTTATGAAATTCTTGAATACCTTGTTTAAGATGACGTAAAGACGTCTCAGGCTTAGGAGGTAATAAGTTAGTATTTTGAGAATAGAAAGAAATGCGTATATTCACTAGTTTTAAAATGCTAAGTTTCCAGTCCTTAAGGGGTTTATGCTCAACATACTCTCGCTTACACCATCGATTACCGAATTCATTCAAGGCAGCAGCGATTTCATCTCTACATTTACTGAAATCAATTTTAGAAGGAATCTGATATTTCGGTCCTTTAAAAATAATATTCCTTATCCTAGAATCAGGAATAATTTTCAAATTGCCAGTAATTACATGACCAGCAGCAGGATAGCAATACACTGAGTTTTTACAATCACATGAATCAGGAGTATTAGTATCAATATCAAGATCTGAAACAAGTTTATTGAAATTAAAAATGATAGATCTAACAGGTTTGTTATATTTAGGGCAAATTATAGGTGTTTCAGTATTTTGAAAATAAGCAGGAATGGAAGAAAGCACCGAGCTCTTGTGAAAAATACTGAGCAAATCTATAACATCCATACCCTTATTAATGAAGGATATTTTGAAGAAATGGCGTTTATGATTAATTTCAGAATCAATGTAAGGACGGAAAGTAACCTGAGTATAGCCTCTAGTTAAGAGAGCCGCATCATATAACTGATTAGAACTATCGTAGAATTTATTCGCCTCGGTGTCCAAAAGACGTAAAACAGAAACGGGTAATGAACTTAGAAATGAAAGCATAGAGTGGCGTCCATGATTTAATAATATTATTGACAGTCACTTCAGTCGAGTATTGTTAACCCTGATATTGCCTTCTACTAAGGCGACTCTCAACACAGCACTAATTTTCCCTGCATTTATTACAGTCAGCTATCTTCTCCGGAGAATATCTTCTTTCACAACGATCACAGTATTTCATTTATCGATATGACACGGTCTACGTGGCATCAATACAGCATCGCTGTGCATTCAGCCCGCATTGTGCACTATATTAGAGGTGTAGGATCTTAAGGTCTCATTTGATATTCATTTTTTTATCAATCTCGTGAGCCATTTGAGTGGCTAAATATAAGTTTTACTGAGACCCGTTGTTCGATCAAATAGTGTTGTTTCACTGCTATAACACAGCTAACAGGTCTTTCTTAGTCGTACCAATTTCTTTGTATATTGCGCCAGCTCTGTGATGGTCGCCCTTGCTTCGAGCTCGCAACTTGCACTGCGTCTTGTAAATTACAGACCTGTTCCCTGAACGTAATCTGTGTGCAAGCTTCTCCACAGGAGTATTTTAATCACGTCTACGATCATAACTAAGCTCACTTACAAGATAACGGGTATCCCCCGACAAATAACTTCTCGGTCACAGAGATATTTCTCTTTACTGGCAACCATAAATCTCACTGGTATTTTAGAACTGCGGTAAAAATAATTCAGCAAGTTCTGTAGGCCCATTATAGATTGCAGCAAGTAGAATGCTTGACAGCTAAATTTTCTGTCTGATTCAAGCTTATTTCAAGCAAATTATACTGACCTCATCATATCTCTCTGTGTAATTTGTTGTTGTGTAAAGGGGATGTTGATGCATGTCTCATCATTTGAGTTACGTAAATTTGTTTACCCCAGCCTTATATAGTGTTTCTATTACAATCAGTTTTAGTAGTAGCATTCACTTCCGAAGTAGAATAGTCCAAACACCAGGATTTCAGCAAATTATTTTCCAGGTTGCCAACTACAGAGGACCAAAGGCTTAAACAATCATACAAGCGTACCAACCAGTCAACCATAAGCCAGCTTGTCCTTGTAGCTAACAATGAAATTTATCCAATACGTATAATATATGGCGTTGTTTATTTCACTCCCTGTGATATTTTCTAGTCTAACAAGTTTATATCAGTATCCCACCTCTGACACCAAATTGTAACGGAACATCACCTGGTCGGGCGGTACAGCTATTGATATGGTCAGGATAGGACGGTGCTGTTACAATAAATATATGTGGGTTGGACCTGGGTCGTACACTAAACTACCGGGAAGAGAACTCACAGCAAGCCATTGGTTCAATTTCTTACATTTATTTTGTTACCCCTGACAATAGTGTATGCAGTCTATAGAAAGCTATCTTATTAGGCTAAGGCATAGGTGAACAGTTTGGAACAATAAAAACAAATTGCGGCAGTCGCACATTATAACACCTAATTTAATAGAACGACTTAGAGCATAAATTCACCAACGGCCTTAAATACTGACATTTTTTTTTTCGGTTTGGGTTTTACGGCCCTTTCAAGATTATTTCACTCATATCGAGCCGATCGTTAATCAGAGGCGAAAACCGGAGTACCCGAAGAAAAACCACCTGACCTTCCGTTGCAGAACTTGGCGTCTTACACGTGGCCCGAGCGAGGCTCGAACCTACGGCGGTGAGAGACCTAATGACTAAGAGTCAGCGCTCTTATCCACTAAATACTGACATAAAGCTAGAAAGGTTTTCTTCAAGATGTGCGTAAAAATAACATTCTATCATGGCACATTACATTGCATCAATTCATTGAACGTTGAGAGTCACACCAATTCAAGAGATTGGATTCCAACCAAATAGGTACATTAAACAATTCACCTAAATGGGTGCAATAACGATTCCATCTAAATGGGTGCACCAACAATTCACCTTAATGGGCGCTCCTAAATGGACGCACCAAACAATTCGCCCTTATTATAGTACAGTCAAATCCAAGTCAATTACAACCCAGGTGTTACTAACAATCACTTCTATAAAGCCCACAACACTGTAACAAACTCGGTTGGTATTGTTTTCACGAAGGAGGTGTCCCTATCTAGGTGTACCAATCGGCATCAGGTTATTAGAATGGTTACAGAGCAAGTATTGGATCTATATTCCTTTATAAAGTGTTTATAAAAACATAGGGGATAGTAGGTGATATTATTAGATACGCTTAGCCCATGTAGAACACAGATAGGCTTTACGTATGTGATTGCAAATAGTTGTATAACCCATTCTCCTATTATTGACAAATGAATCTTTCCCTTACCGTTGCCGTTATACAACGCAGTCTCTTAAAGAATAATAAGTTTGTCATCTAAGAAGAAATTCTTTACAGTTGACCTTGTGTTAACAATTAAAGTCAATTAAGAGGTATTCTACAAGGTGCAAATTTAGACCCTCTGCAATTTAATTGTAATGGCCACGCCTAGCTAGGTGGAACCTTTCCTATATAAGTGGAAGACACTAACAGCCTTTACGAGATCATGCATGTATTTTTCATTCACATGTGATCATGCAACTGCTAGACAGTTCACACGTTTCTACTAACAACATTTGACAAGAGATCAACACTGCATCGTCTTTACCTAAACCACACCTAGATTGGCACCATCCTCACCTAGATGGGTGAAATTTCAAGCCTAGGTAGGCGCAAATCACGTCTAAATAGGCGAAATCCCCCTAGCTAGGTGATCTTCTACTATGAATAAAATTCCCATTAAACAAGATAATTTACGTTTTAACACAGCCATTATGTTAACAATTTAAGTTACTTAACATGCTTTATAAGGCATACCAAAGAGTAATTTCCTTTAATAGTCAGAACAAAATAGTCACCAACAATGTGCAATATTAAGTCCTTACTTGATACTGATAGAACATCCTTTCCCAGCCAGGCGGAATTCATCCCATACAGGTGCAAATACAATTCCCTTAAAAACGTATCGAAATCGGATCTACTAATTCATAACACTCTACAAGTTGCTACAACATGCTTTGACAAACAACAACTAGGTAGATCGTTAAGTACCTTCCACCCGTCCTGGCATGGACTTATTCAGCCTAGCTAGGTAAAACATTCTTAATTAGGCGAACTAACCATCCAAAGTCGATTTTACTTTATCCGAGCCAGGCAGATTCCTCCGAGTAAGGCATAAACGAGTGTTGCTTTAAAATGCACGGTAATAAGTTACTAGCTCATAGACAGCTTAGAGGTTGCTACACCACGCTGTCAGAAGCGAAACATACCCTGCAACAGCCCAAACAGTCTATGTTTTAAATATTCGCCGACCTCGGCTTTGCCAACCTCGGCGCAGCGTAACAAGGATTATGCCTAGCTCGGCGCAAAGCTCGACCTTAGCCAAAATTATCAACAAAGAGTATTCACAGTTATGACTGCTTATGAAAAGCCATGGATCTATAATTAATTTATATAGATCTATATATTGATAACCTGTGCCAACGCCGCCTAAAAGTAAATAAATAAATGCTCCTCACAGATTGGCGCATGTTTCGCCTAGATAGACGAAAGATTCGCCCAGATGGGAGTGCTGGGTCAACAAACAAGCAAACATAATTCAGACTCAGGCCTAGACAGTCTAAGCCACACCATACTTCCAATCTAGGCGAACCCAGTCGCGTTTCAGCTATGTGAAGCCGAAACACGACCTAGGCGCCTCAACAGTCAGCAACACTGAACTTGTTGTTGTTGTTGTCCAGTTTCCCCGTGTCGCGAGTCGTCAGCTGGTGGGGTCCCAGGGAACGAATCCATGCTGGCACTACACCGTAGCGCTCGGTGGTACCCCCATTCTCCGTTGCCGGTGAATGGAAAGACCATCGCTCGGCTCCAGCCCCGTCTGTCCGTGTCTATTGTATGTCCGCCGCAGTCATTAAACATTATTTCTCTTTTTTCTGCTTGGAAAATTAGAGTGTGATTACTCGTTAGAACTGCCTTGTCGAGGTTGTTCTAACGAGTATACACAATCGATGAACAGATAGATTGTGGGTACTCATCAGAACTGCCTCGTCTAACGAATATCGACAATCTATAGATCGACAATCTATATTTACGGCCCTTTCAATCATCAAGGTGTAGGTATTGAGAACCCAAAATCTATATATGCAATCAGACACTCTCATTTTTAAGGAAACAATGGACCAGGAAAACTCGTTCTAATTTTTAATTTCTACATCCATCACACATCCACAGTAAGCTGTCTGTAGCGGAATGTAAACCCGCACATTTGTAGTGAAACCATTTTTGACAGGTTTTAGTGTCACACTGAACCATGTCGTCAAATGAGTTGGGAAATGCACAAGATGCTGCACAGTCGGCGGAAATAGAATAATTACAGAGTTTTTCCGTCCTCTTTTTCAGTTTAAATTTCTTCTTTTATTTTGGAAATGGTGTCAATTCAATGTTTTCTATACAGTTTATAAGGTGATCTCTCATTTTCGAAATGTCAAATTCTGCTTCTAGTACCCCCTTTCTGCACGTAAAGCAAATCTCTGTTAAAAAAAAAAAAAACAATAGAAAAAATTCCAAGTCAACACAATGTGTTTGCTGCTGAACTTTAAGTATTGCAACGTTTAATTTTTGCCCCCCCCCCCACCCCCGTACATCTGTAGCAACTGCATTTCTACACTGGTGCTAAGAGCGTTTGACCCCCCCCCCCCCTATCATGTTATCCACCACGCGAATTCCATTAGAAAACCATCTTGAAATGACCCAAGCTAATGGTCGGTGCCTGTATGGTGTTTTTGAGCGCTCGGCGCATCGACTTGTTTCATTTTAAGACCGTATGTCCAGTGTCCGTGTTCTCTAACTGGTGCATTACCACAGTGCTGAAATCCATTAATGTGTGGGAACTGCAATTGTAACAACCCTAAAGAAAAATTGATTAAATCTGAATTAACCTTTTTGTCGTGCTTAATGTCATTTTTTTTCCGAAAAAGAAAGTAAAAATTTATTATTCGGCAATACACGCCAAATGCGTTTAGTCTTCGCCGAGGCGTTTTCTTTGTCTCTTGGCCAGTTATCTGCATCGTTTTTGTTGCAACCCTTTCTTTTTAAAGAGACAGGCTGAGATTTAAGGCTATGTTTGTCGAAATCGTTTACCTCTGGTGTATTTACGTTGTTTTGTTCACTGTAGTTAACAGTTTCTTCCTCACACGAAGACTTACCTAAGTTCTCGAAGCCATCTTTAGACGTACAGTTATCTAGTGGGGACATAACATCTGGACCATATGTTCCCGCGTTCTCATGTGTTATAAAATTATCATTATCGTCAGAAGAGGAATCTTGCTGTTCATCAGAGGCTATTTCAGAAAATGCATCTAGCAAAGACTTCCTTCTTGTAGTTTTTGGAAGAGTTAACCTTAACTTTTTACCTTGTTTGGTTTTAGCTGAACTTTTGGATAATGACTTAGATTCATGTTTCCCTCTTTGTTTCAAAATGGAGTTTGGTGTGCTTGAAGGGCCATGCTTTCTTTTTGTAGCCGGGGTATATTCAAAATGATCTGTAAAGTCTAATTTTTGTTTGCCTAAAACGGAATCTGGTGCAGGAATTATTACTGATTCATTCATGTTAAGCCTATCTATCGGTATTGGCCTTTTCCTACCCGGTAGTTTATTTGATCTCTTACGATTGCGTTTTATTAAATCTGACATATCTGGCTTATCTTCTAGACCCACAGCCCTCCGTACAGCTAGTATGTGGTAACATGTGCCTAATACTGGGCATTGACATTTTTCTGTAGGCGCTAAAGTCACAGCATATTTATCTCCCTTGCGCCCCTCTTCACTCTGCAATGAAACAACGACTCTTTTAGCAGCCAGACACACCTTTCTTTGACCAATGGCTGATATTGCCAGGGACTTCTGATTATCAGAAGCTTCCACATCAAGTTTGTCACTTTCACTATCTGCGCATTTGGTGGCATCCAAAGGTATGTCTGGCTCTGGATCACTTTCTGTAACCAAAGCATTAACATCTCCCTTCACTAAATCAATTATTTTCAAAGGCTCACAGACATCCTTGGGCATCTCAACGCACTCAGGGTCCAAGACAGCATGTTGATGCATTGCCTTTAGTATAAAATTTCCCTTATTTAATCCGCCCCTCAGTATTTCATTATATTTAAAATTTTGCAAATAATGCATTGACAAAATCATAGCATCCAAAGGTGCTGCATGCCAGTTTTGTAACCCCTCTATCACATTATTGGTCCCCTCAGACATGTTGTTTGTGATCCCACTGTATGGATCATAGATATTTAAATCCTCCAAAACCCACCTAGATGCATGTTCAACTATATCCCCCCTTAGTCGCGCATCAAAGTATTCAACTATTGCGGATGACCATGTTAATTTGAGTTCAGTTTCTAACTCTTCAAATGCCTCTAATGACTCTCTTTGCATTAATTGAACCAAGTTTCTACCGTATTCAGTCTTGTCATCTGGGGTAGCATTTTTATACTCGTACTTAACCAGTGCCTCAAATCACGCCTTATGTGATTCCAACAGAATACTTGTCTCAAATCTGGCAAGTGATTTTTAATGGCATTTGAGAACGCTTTCTCCCTATCGGTCACAATGACATGATTCCCCTTAGTCAAATTTGGAATATTTGCAGCGATAATTTAGAAAAATGCATCATGTGTTTGCTGATTTTTCCGGTCATGAATCAAAAAGGCTGCTGGAATTATTACACCATTCTTGAACAAAACGTGCCTGAATACTAAAACTGATACAAAAAAACCACCTACATTGAACGTGGTGTCGTACGAAAGTTGTACGGGTTCATCTGATTTCACATTTAAGACCGTATTTAAATCAAATAAAATATCTTTACTTCCTAAAACAACCCAAGTACATCCGGATAAATAGATATTGCATTAACAAAGTCTGTCAAATGATGAGCCAATTGCAAGGAACCAAACATTTCGTCGTGCGAGACTTTAAATTTCTTTCTTTGAATTCTAGCATGTTTTGTTTTTACCTGCCTTTTGTCGCGGGCGTTCATTATACCCTGATGTGCAGAATCAGTTTCGTGGTTATTGATATTTTTAGCGTACACCTTGCCAGAAGTTTTGATTTAAATTCCAAAAAAAAAGAATTGCAAATCCTTTCATTTGGCCTTGCGTTTGTTATACTTTTTCCATGAGGTCTAGGAACAAAAACAGACTCGTCTCCCCGATAATGTATCAGTACATAAGGCCAGTCGGATTTATCTTTAAATGTATAAACAGTCTTTGTAAACCTACTATCACCATGTCGATCATTAACTCCTTTTGATATGCTAAATGATGATTTCCAGAATGACTTTCAGCTTTTAGGAATACCCTGCCCACCTTTTTTTTACCCATATATATTTATCTGCACGCCAGTCATAAGCTTTATCTGTATTACCCCCATTTCAGAACATGCCGAAACATCAACTCCTAGAACACCACCGACATTTTCTGAAACGACGTCAGTATGACGACGTGTCGCAATGTCCACGTCATAATACTGTTCGTCCGTTTCAGAACATGACGAAACACCAGCTCCTAGAACCTCACCGACATTTTCTGGAACGACGTCAGTATCACGACGTGTCGCAATGTCCACGTCAAAATGCCGCTCGTCCGTTTCAGAACATGCTGAAACACCAGCTCCTAGAACCTCACCGACATTTTTTGAAACGACGTCAGTATCACGACGTGTCGCAATGTCTACGCATTAATGCTGTTCATCCATTTCAGAACATGCCGAAACATCAACTCCTAGAACACCACCGACATTTTCTGAAACGACGTCAGTATCACGACGTGGCGCATTGACCTCGTCATACTTCCCAACCGGCTCAGAGCATGCCAAGGATACCCGCTGCTGACAAACTTTAAGAAACTTCTTTGCAACGATGTACGTTCCCTCTCGACTCATATGGAGACTGTCTTTTGCTAATAGATGTTCACATGGAGAACTAAACTCGGGCCAGTATATGAGTGTCAAATTCGACAGCCTCATTCAGACGCCAGTTCACGACTCGGCAGTGCTGTTTTGGAGTTCCAGGCGTTTCACTTCTTCTCTGTTATGTACTCCATGCAACCTATTTCGTCGCCTTGGTAAAATACCCGCAATGGCTACTTGTGCTGTTGAGTTCCTACACCGTAGTTGTTGATAGAGCCTCTGGAATCTGCGAAGGACGGTTGTCGCGTTCCAGCCATGAATGGTGTCGTTGATTCCAGCAAATACAATGATGACCTATAGGAAGAAATAGTATTTACATCATTGACATTCGACGTTCGTTCCTTCATATTAACCCTTATCCTGCTGAATAAATCAAGCCAACACTTTGTGGAAACATCATGCAGGCATTCTATTTCTTCAAGGCTGGCTGGGCGGGGGGGGAGTATTTCTTCAAGCACCGACGGGCGGTCGCCCTACAGCCTTCAAAGCGGTTCAGCAGTACGCATGTGCAGTTTTGAAGCAACGCGCAACCCAATCCATTTCTGGATTGCTTACAGAGCAGTTAATGTATTTATGCAGGATAAGGGTTATAAAAGTATCTAGTTGTCAAAGAAAAGAATATGATCCTTATGTGGATGGGAGGGGGCCTTGACACAAATGTTTGTCCCAGACATTGGCTCATATACACCGTTAATCGCCCCATTCCTTGTTTCTTGTTTGCAAAGTTTTTTCATAGACGATTTCACATTAAGTTGCATCGACTTTGCTTCATAGTGTGAACTATTTTGAAATAATATACATTTAAAAAAAACTTACCTTGTATTCTGCGATGTTGCGAGGTGTCATGTGATAAAGATCTTGGAGATCAGCACCGGATTGGAATACAACATCAATCTGATTCCGGCAGGAAAAGTGATCAGCCAGGTACCTAAAATTAAAACAGAAGTGATATATTCTTACATTTTCCCGATAAGATAAGTTATGTAGAGAAATAAATACGCATAACTTCAAGCGTAAGATAACGTTATCATATCCGTGCAACATAATGCATTCTTTCATTTACCCAAAACTAAACAATTGCCTCGAGGAGGCTGTTCAAAGAAGTTCTCTCAGCAGGTTCGATGCAATTACGCGTTTCCAAAAATTTTCCGGCCCCCGCCAATCGGGCTTGAAGAAATAAATGGGCGCACACGAGTACTGGTAAACCGCTTAGAGGATCTCACAAAATTGACACAGATAGACAAACAGACATACACACAGACAGACAGACATATATGAACACAGACTGAAGGAAACAAAAATACATAAATAGATACATAATTAAATACACAACGAAAGAACGCTCATTCAAATACCCTGAAAATTTTATTGTCTAAAAATGAACAATTTCAGAGGAAAACCGGAGATATATTTCTTATTTCTGAAAAAAAAACGTGTATTGTAGGTACACGTTAGAACCGCCTCGACAAGGTTCTATATATATAACGAGTACCCACAATCTATGTTTTTAGCAGTAATACGAAAAATAATGTTTACCCCTGTAAACCCCAATTTGACTACATAAAACTGGGGTAAAAGGGGGTTAATATTAATTAGGCATGTTTTAGTGATGAAATAAATAAATAAATAAATAAATAAATAAATAAATATTTACCTCCCTTGGCTGTGCGCAATGATAAGTGATTCTGACATAATGCAGATATTAGGATATATCGACAAGAACTGAAAGTTAATGTCTATATGAATGCTGCCTAAGTTTTTCCTACCCGTTTTATAACAATTTATTTGACATTGCCGTCCGTTGCGGTTCATTACGACGTGGCCTACATAAAACCACCAAAAATACGGTTATTACAAATACTAAAAGGAATTGACCGAAACACTAGCTCCTAGAACCTCACCGACATTTTCTGAAACGACGTCAGTATCACGACGTGTCGCAATGTCCACGTCATAACCCTTTTATAGAACATATTTAATCAAACATAAAAAGAAAAAAAATATTCATAGTTTCTTAATCAGTTGTCAGAAATGAATGAAAAGAAACCAAAAGCTTTTTTGGAAGCTTTAGATAGAATTAAAAATTTAGATGAAAGAGAGATTAATCCAATAAATTTGCATGTATGACAAGAATACTTTAAATCGTTAATCAACTCAGATCAGGGAACAACTGATATGCCTGCAAATGGAAGCTGAAATAAAGATGCTTCTATTGACACACTTACCAATGAAGACCAAAAAATTCTTTCATTTGCAAAGAACTGAAAATTGCTTTGTAAGCTCTTCAACTCTAACGCTGCAGGTATTGATCTGATAAAGAATGATTTTTTGAAATATCGTGCAGGTGTAATATTATTACCTTTTGTTAAATTATTTAACAAATTTTTAAAATTAAGAAAAATTCCAACAGTTTGGAATATTTCATACATTTTAGTTATACATAAAACTGAATCAGACTGTGACATTACAGAGGGATAAGATTATGTAGTTGTTAAAGTGAACTTTTTACCAAATTCATACAAATGAGAATCACAAATTGTTTAGTGATAATGGCATTTTAGAAGATAGGCAGGCTTCAGAACTCATTATAGGACAAAGGACCAAATATTTATTGTTAAAACACTTCTTAATAAATACTTACATAAGCTGGAAAAAAAATAAAATAAAATAAAAAACATGCACGCTTCGTCGATTTCAAAAGCTTTTGATTCTGTGTGGCGATGGGACTTGTTTCAGAAATTACATAATCTAGGTGTAAATAGTAATATATATGTAATAACTGAACATATATTTACGACAACACGATTTTATGTTAAAAAAGTTAATCTAATAACTATGGTGGCATGTAGCTGCCATTGAGATGCGAGATATTAAGTATGCTTATTATACAGATAAAACAACAAAAAGTACCATTAAGTCTAAATAATTGTCTTGTTCATTGAGATATTTTAAGTCTACATGAAATATGTTCTCTTATATTTAGTCGACATAAAATATGTCTTATATTTCTGTCATTTTAATCTAAATTTTTGCTAAAAATAAGCGAGATAGTGCTTTAATATGATATACACAAACTTGAAAAAATAGCTTATAAGGCGCCTTGCGGAACAGGCAAGTCGACTTATTTTAAAAACGACACTTTATTTATATATCTTTTTAGTTCACTACAAAGTCGCCTCAGTGCCTTAAATTGACATGACAATAAACCATGTAGCATTTAAGAAGTATAAAATATGTTCAACAAGAGGGCCCAATGGCCCTATATCGCTCACCTGTACCAGAAAATCATTAGTGTAGGAGATCACTTGACATTGCTACATACTAAATATCTAAGCTCAGGCAAAGCGGTGTCCATGCGTATAAACCCTATTGGTTTCATTGGGCGACAGGGCTTGAGATGTAATTTCATCTCAATGTCGGGTAAAAAGTCCCACAAAATTGGAAGAGACATCTCCAAAATGACCTATACAGTGTTGACAGGGATGTAAAACCTCAAATCAAACAAAATCTGTGCCTTATGGTTTTGGAAAATAAGATTTTTGTTTTAAGTTTTTTTTTTTCAGTATAAGTCTATAGAAGCTAATGAGCCCTGGGGCTTGGCCAATTTTGACCCAAACGGCATGGTTGGCAGGATTTATGTAGGTGACCATTTTGTGTTGCTATATACTAAATATCTAAGGTCTGTATTTCATGGTTTCAAAGAAGATGTTTGAAGCTTTTTTTCCATTATAAGTTTGTTGGAGTTAAGGGGCCACAGGGGCATGATTAGCAGGAAATATGTAGGTGATCACTTGCCGTTGCTACATGCTAAATATCTAAGCTCTGGGCCCTATGGTTTCAGAGAAGATTTTTGAGGCTTTTCTCCATTTTGAGTCTATGGGAGCTAAGGGGGTCCCAGGGTATGGCCCATTTGGACCCGAGGGGCATGATTGGCAGGATTTATGCAGGTGACTACTTGTCATTGCCACATGCTAAATATCTAAGCTCTGGGCCCTGTGGTTTCAGAGAAGAAGATTTTTGAAGCTTTTTTCCATTATGAGTCTAGGGGAGCTAAGGGGCCCCGGGGCGTGGCCCATTTGGACCCCAGGGGCATGATTGGCAGGATTTATGCAGGTGACCACTTGCCATTGCCACATGCTAATTATCTAAGCTCTGGGCCCTGTGGTTTCAGAGAAAAAGATTTTTGAAGCATTTTTTCCATTATGAATCTATAGGAGCTAAGGGGCCCCGGGGTGTGGCTCGTTTTGACCACAGGAGCATGATTGGCAGGAATTATGTAGGTGACCACTTGCTGTTGCTACATGCTAAATATCTAAGCTCTGGGCCCTGTGGTTTCAGAGAAGAAGATTTTTGAAGCTTTTTTCTATTATGAGTCAATGGGAGCTAAGGGGCCCGCGGGCGTGGCCAATTTGGACCCCAGGAGCATGATTGGCAGGAATTATGTAGGTGACCACTTGCCGTTGCTACATGCTAATTACCTAAGCTCTGGGCCCTGTGGTTTCAGAGGAGAAGATTTTTGAAGCTTTTTTCCTTTTTGAGTCTATGGGAGCGAAGGGGCCCGGGGGCGTGGCCCATTTGGAACCCAGGGGCATGATTGGCAGGAATTATGTTGGTGACCACTTGCCGTTGCTACATGCTAAATATCTATGCTCTGGGCCCTGTGGTTTCAGAGAAGAAGATTTTTGAACCTTTTTTCCATTATGAGTATATAGGAGCTAAGTGGCCAAGGGGTGTGGCCAATTTCGACCCCAGGGGCATGATTGGCAGGAATTATATAGGTTACCACTTGCCATTGCTACATGCTAAATATCTAAGCTCTGGGCCCTGTGGTTTCAGAGAAGAAGATTTTTGAAGCTTTTTTCCATTATGAGTCTATGGGAGCGAAGGGGCCCCGGGGTGTGGACCATTCGGAACTCAGGGGCATGATTGGCAGGAATTATGTAGTTGACCACTTGCCCTTCCTACATGCTAAATATCTAAGCTCTGGGCCCTATGGTTTCAGAGAAGAAGATTTTTGAAGCTTTTTTCCATTCTGAGTCTATAGGAGCTAATGGGCCCCGGGGCGTGGTCCGTTTGGACACCAGGGGCATGATTGGCAGGAATTATGTAGGTGACCACTTGCTGTTACTACATGCTAAATATATAAGCTCTGGGCCCTGTGGTTTCAGAGAAGAAGATTTTTGAAGCTTTTTTCCATTATGAGTCTATGGGAGCGAAGGGGCCCCGGGGCGTGGCCCATTTGGAACCCAGGGGCATGATTGGCAGGAATTATGTAGGTGACCACCTGCCATTGCTACATGCTAGATATATAAGCTCTGGGCCCTGTGGTTTCAGAGAAGAAGATTTTTGAAGCTTTTTTTCCATTATGAGTCTATGGGAGCAAAGTGGCCCCGGGGAGTGGCCCATTTGGAACCCAGGGGCATGATTGGCAGGAATTATGTAGGTGACCACCTGCCATTGCTACATGCTAAATATATAAGCTCTGGGCCCTGTGGTTTCAGAGAAGAAGATTTTTGAAGCTTTTTTTCCATTATGAGTCTATGGGAGCAAAGGGGCCCCGGGGCGTGGCCATTTTTGAACCCAGGGGCATGATTGGCAGGAGTTATGTAGGTGACCACTTGCCATTGCTACATGCTAAATATCTAAGCTCTGGGCCCTGTGGTTTCAGAGAAGAAGATTTTTGAAGCTTTTTTTTTCATTATTAGTCTATGGGAGCGAAGGGGCCCTAGGGCGTGGCCCATTTGGCACCGAGGGGCATGATTGGCAGGAATTATGTAGTTGACCACTTGCCCTTGCTACATGCTTAATATCTAAGCTCTGGGCCCTGTGGTTTCAGAGAAGAAGATTTTTAAATGTTTTCCCATTATAAGTCTATGGGAACTATATGTTGCCATGGCAACCAGAATTCCAATCTGATCAGCCCAAAAACCTTATGCAGCCTTTCCCCCTACCTGATGATGCTTCCCATGAAATTTGATCAAGATTGACCATGGGTTATTAGAGATATACTTATTTGAAATTGTTTACGGACGCACGGACGCACGGACGCACGCACGCACGCACGACGGACGACGGACAAAAAGTGATCCCAAAAGCTCACCTCGTCACTACGTGACAGGTGAGCTAATAAAAGGGTTATCCTTTGGAAGCAAGGAATACACCACAGAACTGAAAAATATGGAGTGTATATGTTTTCTGGGCCAGACTATCTAGTTTCGGCCAATTAGGCCTCATCAGTGACCCTCAGATATTTTCAAAATTTCACAATGGAATCAATGATCCCAAAGGACAAGAAAATATAATCTACACTATGATGTAGGGCAGGGAGACGTTTCACGCCGCCACACATTCCCACACACCAGCTGTAGTGGAGTTTAATATGTTCTATAAAAGGGCTATCCTTTGGAAGCAAGGAATACACCACAAAACTGAAAAATATGGAGTGTATATGTTTTCTGGGCCAGACTAGCTAGTTTCGGCCAATTAGGCCTCATCAGTGACCATACAAACGCCGGTATTAGGTTGTCGTTAAATTAGAGAATGTAACAGAATAGAATAGATTATATATACCTAAAGTATGGGTTATAGGCAAATCTTCAGAATAACAGAATACGTTCAGAAATGGAGACCTTATGAGTTTATCATCCTACGTCCTCGTTGCACCCAACGAAAGTATAAAGACTCTTAAGCCACAGCTTCACTTTCACGTCTTGAGCGTTAGCTTTTATTTAGGAAATAAATTCGTGCTGGTAGTGACTATTTGCTTAATATATCACTGGCAGGAAGTCACTCGTAAAAGTGAAAAGAACACGACACACGCGAGCGATCTATGCACTTACGACTGACCGACAGATAGCACGGTTTTTCTAAAAGTTTTTATTGTATGTAATATAAGTTCATATTATGGGTGTGGCATTTTCGAAAGTTAAGTTTAGGAATGGGTCCCCTTTTTCAGAGTACAAGTATATGGATGGGGTATTTTTTCCATAATCCTGTCCGCTCACCCATACCAAATGGCCCTTAGTTCCCCCACCCAAACACAAGGCGTCAACTCAGGGTTTGCATCTTGCATATTAAAACCCGCTCGTTTTCCATAAGAAAACTAGACGTGTAGCGGTCATAGATATTCGGGATTTACCTCGTGGTGACGTTGCTTAAACCGGGGTTTGGTATCCAGTAATTACATATAGTTCGTTTTCCTAAGAAGACGATGTGCAGCAGCCAAAAAAGTATTTTCCGACTCAATTTATTATTTTAGTGGGATGTGTAGGTGTCTGCGCATAGCAGAAGCCCTCTCTTTGTCCTGTGAAAATAAGTAAACATAAAAAACCTAAGTCAACTTACCATATCCTGATATCATTACAAAGCAATAATCACAAAAATTACAACGAGTTTATGTCAACATAGTAAGTAACACTTTGGTGTAAAAATATCAATGAACTGGGTGTCATTGTAAAGCAGTTTCTGGGCTAGTTAATGAAAATCGTGATTTTTTATCATAACGATAAACAAACCTAATATGTCGCCTTACATTAGTATGTCAAAATAAAATACATCGACTTAGTAAGTAGGATCTCGCATCTCGATGGCAGCTACATGCCACCATAGACCCGACAGCATACAACAACAGAATTGCTGGAGCAAAAGAAAACCAACAGTTAGACTCCGAGGGGCCCGACCAAAGACGGAGCATCAGGCGCCAACCAACATAAAGAATACTAAAATAAAATAAAATTCCATTTATGTTTTTACGTTGGAACCGTCATATAATCTTAAGCCCGACCCACCGGTGTGCAATCAAAGAGGGAAGCAAAGTTACCAACCGTGATTGGGTTAACCACCATGCATGCAGACTGTTTTATAACATTTATATTGTACCCAATCTTTATATATCGACGAACAAACCATATATCAAATAATAAAGGGGTTAAGCAGGGAGATAGATTTAGCCCCACCTTGTTTAATATCTACATTAATGATTTAGGGCCAAATATTTACGAAAGGTTATACATGACCCTTTATATTTGGATGGCACACCCTTAAACCACATTATTAGTTTTCCAGATATTTAATATGCAATGACCTATATAACATGAGGAAAGATATTAATATATGCTCAAAATGTCTCATTTAGTAACGTTGTAGGAAATGTTTCAGGGCAAAAAAAAACATTCGGAGTTGCTGAGGGGATGTGCTTTCAGATGAATTTTGAATAAAAGAAATCATCATATCAAAGTTCTCTTGTACAGACCGAGCATCTAATAACAATGGAACAAAAGTAGGTACTATAGCAGCTACCAATGACATGCACAATAGCTTTATCAGAGGAACAGTTATGGTTGCTACTTTAGTAGATTGTCATGACAACATGGCGCTTCATAGGCCATATGGCCTTCGTTGAACCAAATCATCATTTAGTGATTGACAAAAGCATTTTGCAGCCTTCCAAAGCATAAAAAGAATCATGTTTCTCATTACGAGCGTTTGTGACTTGTACATTCGCAGGTCTTGCGTTTCAGCCATCTTGAATACTCTTCAGTAATAGACGTTTCCGAGAACCTTATCTTATGCTCCGCCTACTTGGTTACTGTTGCTACGTCCCACAAGCTTTGCAGCCAATATGGCGGAAACAAAGAAAGTCTGTGTAGATCTCGGAGGAGATTTATCAAGTATTCCGGACAATATTCTCATTTCTTGCTTATCGAGACATAAAACTTTGACACAACACACACACACACACACACACACACACACAAACAAAAACAGCCTAACCAAAGGGATAAGGAATTATAAAATAGAGCAGAGATCATGCTATGAGCATATACTACATGAGCCAACACACCCACCGGATCAGTCTGCTTAATTACTCACTAAGACACGAGATTTCGCGCATCTCTCTTTGAAAAGCCAGCAGACTATAGAAGGGCAGTTGCAATCCGCAAGGGCCCCAGTCAGACTGCGCAAATGCGCAGGCTGATCCCAGTCCTTGTTGCCGGCATAAGCCCCAACGCTGGCCCCGCAGCACACCAACCATACAATATTTGTGACTGCACTGCAGTTGAGGAGAAAATTCTGTAAATAAAAATAAAAATCCAGTCGAGTACCCCGACCGGGGGACTGAACCCACGAAACTCGGGTTACAAGGCGAGCGACACAACCACCAAACCCGGTCCAACCAGACCAGTCTGTTATGGACTCTATATGGATAGTATTATGGTCGTACTACTACATTCTTCCGTACTACAGAGAGACATTTGTTTCAAATGTTTAGGAGATACTAATGTAATAATATCACGTATCCAGCTTCTTTTAACTCCGCTGCATCTGCCCCGCCCCTGGGCTCAAACGGCTATCATCGTGGCACTAGGCACCATTGTAGTGGGAGGAGGAAAAAATCTGTTAAGAAAAATCCAGTGGAGTGACGGACGGAACCCTCGACCTGGGGTTACAAAGCGAGTGAAACAACGACCAGGCCAAAAGGCCCGGAGCAGTTAGACCGGTCACTTATGCACTCTATATGTATATACACATATACATGTTTGTCTGTTTGATTTGAGGTTTAACGTCCCCATCAACACTGTAAAGGTCATTTTGGAGACGTTGTTTCCAATTTTGTGGGACTTTTACCCGACCTTGAGATGAAATGACATCTCAAGCACTGCCACTCAATGAAACCAACAGGGTTAATTAGCATTGACGGGCCGACTCGCACCGCTTTTCCTGGGCAGGCTTAGATCCTCCAAGCGGTTCACCAGTAGTCGTGTGCGGGTCGGTTTCAGCTCTGCGTGGAATCATCATGCAGCCCATCTATTTCTTCAAGCCCCGATGGGCGGGGGCCATCATATATACATGTACATATTTATCTCAATATGGCCGTAGTACAACATGACAATTGTTTGACAGTCCTAATAATAAACTCCCCACACAACCCCATTACCCTGAAATGCCCTTCCCCACTACCGCGTTTCTTTATTTGTGGGAGAAAATGGCCGTTAGTGACCAACAGAGCGGCACCAAATAAAATCGATTTTTTCGATTGGATGAAACCGCGCTCTTGATTGACAGCTCGGAAACGTCTATTTAGCAACTCTACCCCAGAGGTGGGTTGAACTATGGTAGACCGATGACGTCACTTTGGTAGCTACCTTGGATGTTCGGATGTAACTTTGGTTACTAAGGTATCGACCTTAGGTCCGGCCGAAGTCGCTCAGTATAAGGCACTACGAGGTTTGCACGAAAGAGAAGAAGAAATGAGGCTACAAGCAACAATATAGCAGGAGACTTTAGATGTGAAAGTTTTTGATGAAAAGGGATATAATTCAGTGGAAGAGGGATAGAGTCGAATTGAAGAATGTCAATTAAAGAGGAGAAATTCTCAGAAACATATGAGCATGAAACTAGTGATATTCACATTGGTGAAATGCAGGCAGCTTTTTGTCAAGTTAACAATAAAAGTGCGCCTAGTCCTGAAGAAAAAGTTTTTTGTTTTTTTTTTAATATTTTCTTGAAAGGCTTACACTATTTAATACTGAAATGTTGGTCCAAAGGCGTACTACCAGAGGATTTCAAGTTAGACCTCCAAATATTGCTTTCTAAACCCGGACAAACTACATTAGTGTTGGTTCATATGTGATAGGTAGCGTAATGGAAAGAGTTATTAGCATAAGACTGATTTAGAAATTGGAAAATTGAAGGGGATATAGCAAGAACTCAGTATGCATACAGAAAGCAAAAGCCATGTGTTCAGTCTCCTTTGAGGATAAGTAATGCAGTTTCGGAAGCAAGAAATAGGAAGGAAAGCACAGTACTGGCAGTGATGGATTATGAGTCTTGCTGTGAAAGAATATGGGGAGTAGCTTTATGAAAGTGGAATTAATGACAGATCATGGATGTACCTCAGAATAGAAGTGAAGGCAATGACCAGGAATCGATACAATTAACCAACATATCCCATTATAGACACCAAAGGAAAGAAAACTAGACCCTAATGGAAACACCAATAGCATAAAGCCAAAATGACAGTCACTTTCCCACGTAATGGCCAATTGGCTATCCAAAACAAAACAAAAAATATAAAAGCAAAAGCGATTCACAGCCGGCCTAGGTAGCTCGGTCGGAGGCGCGTCTGACTTGTAATCAGGAGGACGCGGGTTCGATACCTGCCGGGATTGGCAACATTCTTTCGTGGAGATCGATCATGAAATCTTTTCTATGGTCATTCTATCCCTTCCGCTGATTCAAGAAGGGCAGTTGTCAGTTTCTGGCGTAAGAATGTGCACTGTGTTGGTTAACCGTTTTCGTATAAGCCTGCCCAGGAAAAGTGTGGATGGGTAAACTGACCGGCTCAAAAATGACCTAAAATAGTGTTGACTGGGCCGTTAAACTAAAAAAAACAAAACAAAAAAAAAACAAATAAGCGATACACACACTCAAAGACAAACCGTTACCAAAATAAACCGCGTCAGAAGAACCCCCTTGGAACGGTGAGTGAAACGAATTCCACGGGGGGGGGGGGGGGGGGGGGGGGCTTAAATTAAATAATACGCGACCGCAATCCTCGCCTTCACTTCCGCCGCGATTTAGACAAACAACCCATTCAGTCTGCACGAAGCCCTCCCCACCCACCCCCTAAACTCAGCAGAGCAACACCTTCGAGAACACAAAAAACTTTTCACTGAAAGGAAGTACTACTTGAAAGTGAACAAAGTTTAATCTCCTAAATTTCAGTCTGCTGAAGGCACAAGGATCAGTTATCAATCCGGTGCTTTGTAATCTGTATACAAGTGATTATATGAATTAAATTGATGGTAATCACGCAGAGTTTGCGGATGACAGCAGCGTTTGGGTCAGTAGTACATCAGTGTTGGAAGGCTGTGTTGAGTGATAAAATGAAGTCTATAGTGGATTACCTAACTGCACCTAAGACTGGAGTTATGGTATTTACACATAACGAGGGAGAGACCGAAGTAGAGGTAGAGATGACGATAGGTGGGTATAAGTTGAGAACAACTAGATTAAAGAAATCTTGGGAGTCACGGTATTTACGTACATGAGCATATAAAACAGGAAACCAACACTGACTTCAATGCCTTGAAAGGCTTGGAGAGTTTTCTTCAAGGACATAGAGAATGCAGTCAGGTGTCAAGTCCTTTTTTTCTAGGAAAAATGAGAAAAATATCAACAATTTGTCGTCTGCTGAATAGCTCAGAGAGTAAAATCTTTTTATAAAGGTCTTAGAAATTCGCGAATTTCTCAAAGAATCTGTCATTTCAGTGCCTTTTGGAGCTTTGGTTCATTTGTCCAGATTAAGGGAAATGAAGGGTACGGTAGAGTTTGAAAAAATTGAGGAGGAATTCAGGTATTCCAGGGAATTGAGGGAGCTCATTAGTATAGAGGAAGAAGAATTCCATTTTCTAAAGAAGGACATAAATAAAATATAATAGAGCTACTAAGGCCTAAGAAATAGCTGTGGGCCGCTAACCCGACCTAACCGACCCTGGTTCAGAACTCCCGACTCTACTATTTTATCAATAAAGAACAAAATGAAAATTAAAACACCGACCCTACCATTCTCAATTTCCGACCCTTCCCAATGTCGTGTTTGTATTTTCCCATAGTAATTTCGCGTTTAAGTACATTTTTTTGTAGTTTTTGGCATGTAGTACATTCCAAAATACAGAGCTGTCTTTTTTGAGCATCTAAAATGAACTATGATATACAGTTCAAGTCCTAACATAACAGTTTAATTTTTCGGGAGAAAAAATAAAATAATAATAATAAAAAAGTTTCTCCTACCTACCGACCAAAATTTGTAAGCCCACCGGTTCTCCTGTATAATTGTTACCATAGGATTTTCTCCCTTGTTCATCAACACTGGTGTACAGGAGTATACCTCTTAATAGACTGCGGCAGCAGCTCCTGTCCTAGCGCATCCATCCGTGAACAAAAGGGCATCATTTGTAAAACAAAGACTTAGGCGTAAAAAATAACGGTGGTTCTACTAACATGCTGAAAAAATCTGCGAACAGACGCACCTGTGAAGACAGCTCAGCCGGCAGGTCATTGATATAGACTAGGAAGGGGATCTGCCCCCAGCACTGAGCCCTGAGCGACACCAGAGGTTACAGGGAGCGAACCCGATTCCTCGCCATCAAGTACTACCGTCTGGGACCGGTTTCCCAGGAAGGCACGGATCTAGGATAGTGCAGTACCTCTGATTCCATACTGATGGAACTTCCAAAGGAGTTTGGAGTGATTAACTGTATCAAAGGCCTTTGAAAAGTCCAGCAGTACTAAATCAATTGTTTACCTGTACTCACACTCTTAGCAAGGTCCTCGACCAACATGGTAAGCTGTGTCTCATATACCTTTTTTCTCTAAAGCCATGCTGTAAATCATATAGAAGGTCATGCTTGTCAAGATGCTTTACCAAGTGGGAAGCCAATATATGTTCGAGGGCCTTGCAAAGTATGTAAGTCAGGGAAATAGGCCTGTAATTGACAGCGGACGACTTGTCACCCTTCTTGAAAACTGGGGTTACTTTGGCCTTGCACCAATCGGCTGGGAGCTTACCGGTCTCAATTGATCGCTCAAAAATGACCAGGATGATTGGTGCAATTTCCTCTCTAAGTTCTTTCAACAAAAGGGGCTTGAGTTGGTCTGGTCCAGCTGTTTTTCCAGGTTTCAGGTTTTGTAAGAGCTTCAGTATGCCGCTGACAGAGATACAAAAGTCATCCATTGCTGGGGTGGAGTTGAGCACTCCAGGTGGAACTGTATCAGGACCCATTGTGCCACCGTCAGCCACATCCTGGAGCTTCATTGTATATAATCGTGATAATGAGAGAGGTTCCTCAGCAGTGAATACCAAGTGAAACTGCTGATTGTGTACATCAGCCTTCTCACGTGTATCGGTAACTAGCTCGGTTCCCTGTTGAAGAGGAGGTGTGCCAAGCTAGTCTTGTTTGCAGCTCTTCAGAAAGGAAAATAGCTTTTTGTTGTCACAGACAAAGTTTTCATCATTGAACCCAAGAAGACCTTCAAGGTAGTCGTTGTAAAAAAAAATAATTTTGTGTTTTATGGTTTTCCTCAAGGTCAAGAATTTATCTCGAAATGTCCGTGCTCCATTCTTTTTTGAATTTTCGGTATAAGTCATCTCTCCGTCTGATCAGTCTGCGAATGTGTTGAGTTATCCAAGGTAATGATGTTTGACTGTGGATTTGTTTGGAGGGAATGCACTGTGCAGTGAAAGAATCAATGGTAGAGGTAAAACCACACCAGGGATCTTCAACAGATTTGCAATAGCTGGTTACTGAGGAATTCTTCCTGATAGTTTTTCATCAGGGTTTTAAATCTGAGCCAGTCTGCCTTACTAAAGAGAAAGACTTTTCTTGGTTTTTGTTTTTGGGTAGTAGGCTTGAGGGCACACGTTGCGGTGACAATGTCATGTTCACTTAGACCAGGTCGGCAACCAACCTCATCAACAAGGGTGGGGTTTGTGGTCAGGAATAGTATAGTATAGTGAGTAGTTGAATGAGACCGTGTGAGAGTCTGTTCGAAGCCGATCAACAATTAATCTAAGCCCGCCAACTCCATTAGATATGCACAAGCATTCTGAATAGCAGACACTTGTAGTATGTATGTCGATTATGTATGATGTATATTAAACCAGTAGTGTAGACTCACACCAGCCTTGTCTTATACTTAATCACACGACACTACATCTGGCGACGAGGATAAAAGTGTTTTTAAATCACCTGGATAACGATCTGTGAACATAATAATTTCGTTATTTTATGGAATTATTTCTGTTATAACAAACATTGTCAGCGCAATGTTCTGAAAACAAAGCCCAAAATGGCGACATCGTTACCAGCGTTTCCGAAATTTGACACAAATGGGAACACTTCCTCACTTGGACATCGGTGGGAGAAATATCTCCAAAAGCTTGAAAACTTATTTGTCGGTATGAACATTGACAGTAAGAAAAGACGCAAGGCTCTGTTATTACATTACTTTGGAGACGTGAAGACGAGGTATTCGACATCTTCCAAACCTTACCAAATACGGGGGACGAAAGTGGGTACGACGAAACAAAAGAAGCCCTCACAACCTACTTCAAGCCACAAGTCAGTTAAGAATTTGAAATCTTCCTGTTTCGCCAAATGAAACAATTGGAGTCAGAAACGGTGGACGAGTTCGCGACACGCCTTAGGAAAAAAGCAGAGTATTGTAGGTTCACGGATAAACCAAGAGAACTTAAATCCCAGATTATTCAAGGATGTAAATCCGCAAAAATACGACGCAAGGTTATCCAGGAAAATCTTACCTTTGAAAATATGTTGTTAGCTGCTAGGACAATGGAACTCGCAAATAATCAGGCAAAAAAATGGGAAAATGGACACTCCAATGACATCAGTTTTGAACAGACAAATAAACTCAAGTCCGCGCCGAGCAAAAGAAGGCCAGAACGTCAAAACAGACAGAGTCGGAATGTTATTACATTCCACAAAAGTGTAAAATGCCATAACTGCGGAGGTGATTTTCCTCACAAACAAGGCCCCTGTCCTGCAAAAGGGAAGTTTTGTGCATACTGTAAGAAACCGGATCACTTTGTTTCAGTTTGCCTTAAAAAGAAAAGGAAAGACGGTCGTAAAAATCGACAGTATGGAGTAAAACAAGTCGATCTTGACTCAGTTGTGTGCTCAGATTCGGAAAGTGAAAAGTAGAAGTAAAACAAAGATCAGGAATTGATACAATTGACTTACTCCACCCATAAAAGACATCAAAGGGAAAAAATACAAACTTCAAGCGACCAGACTATAATGGAAACCTAAACAAAGGAAGGCCATAAGGACAGTTACTATCCCACAAAATGGCCATATGGCCATCCAAAACCAAAAGCCACAAGTGATACACACAGTAAAAACAAACAACAACATAAATAAATCGCCACAGAAGAGCCGCCTTGGAACGGCCCACGAGTCGGAAAATTCTGATTTGGACATTTCATTTGGAATAAAAGTCAATCAGGTGAAAAGAAAACCGCCGAAAACGTACGTTCTTATCAATGGGCTAAAATGCAGACTGCTAGTGGATTCAGGTAGTTCAATCAATTTACTGAATGAATCACTTTAATGAAAACACGGCCTGTAATCTCTAAGACCGATACAAAAGCGTAAGCGTATGGACAAAAACATAAGTTACCGATCAAAGGAAACTTTACAGCGACTGTTGAGACGTCTAAGAAAATATCGACAGCAGTCTTCTACATAATAGGTGGAAATAATGACTCTTTGTTATCATATGACACCTCTGTTCAACTGGATATAATCCCAGAAATAAACTCTGTCCAGGAAATAAACATAGACAATTCAGCTGGAAATGTGAGAAATTTGGTCAGACATTATTCGGACCTATTTAAGGGCATCGGAAAGTTGAAAGACACGCAAATTAAGTTTCACATCGATGAAACCGTTCAACCTGTGGCGCAACATCACCGCAGAATTCCGTTTCACATGCGTGAAAAAGTGGAAAATGAATTAGAAATGCTGAAAAGTTGGGACATTATCGAAAGGTAGACGGCCAAACAGACTGGGTAAGTCCTATTGTTATCGCACCACGGAAAAATGGAGACATTTGAATATGAGTCGATATGAGAAAGGCAAATGAGGCTATCAAACGGTAAAGACACATCACACCTACAATCGATGACATCACCGCAAATTTAAATGGAGCAAAGATCTTTTGAAAATTGATACGAATAATGGCTTCCACCAGTGCGAATTAAGCCCTGAGAGTAGAAACATAACTGTATTCTCAACATACGTAGGACTAAGACGTTATAAACGGCTAAATTATGGAATTTCCGCCTCGCCGGAAATGTTTAATAATGAAATAAGAAAGGCTTTAGACGGACTGAGCGGTTCTATCAATATAAGTGATGACATAATTGTTTATGGGAAAGATCAACAAGAGCACCGCAAGCGGGTGCCAACGCTCGTCTGCAGTTTCTTTTAGAAAACAAAAGTTCTAAGTCAAATCAAATTGCAAGATGGAGTTATAAAACTTGTAGGGATTGTAGCTCTTGTGATGGTGAGTATGTGTATGAAGTTTCATGAAGGTAGGCCAAATACTTTTGGAAATATGGTCAAGGTTAAGTTTTTGGTTAATTTTTCGAAAAATTGGTCAAAGTTCAAAGGTCAAGGTCACAGGTCAAAAAGCGTGGTATGACTGAAAAGGTCTTGTCCCAAGGAACATTCATGTGAAGTTGGAAGGCTCTGTTGTGAATAGTATTGAAATAAGAGACAAGAACAATTTAAAAAAAACGGAGAGAAAAGGGGAGATAATTCAATCAAATTGCAAGATGGAGTTATAAAACTTGTAGGGAATGTAGCTCTTGTGATGGTGAGTATGTGTATGAAGTTTCATGAAGGTAGGCCAAATACTTTTGGAAATATGGTCAAGGTTAAGGTTTTCGGTTAAATTTTCGAAAAATAGGTCAAAGTTCAAAGGTCAAGGTCACAGGTCAAAAAGCGTGGTATGACTGAAAAGGTCTTGTCCCAAGGAACATTCATGTGAAGTTGGAAGGCTCTGTTGTGAATAGTATTGAAATAAGAGACAAAAACAATTTAAAAAAAACGGAGAGAAAAGGGGAGATAATTCAATCAAATTGCAAGATGGAGTTATAAAACTTGTAGGGAATGTAGCTCTTGTGATGGTGAGTATGTGTATGAAGTTTCATGAAGGTAGGCCAAATACTTTTGGAAATATGGTCAAGGTTAAGGTTTTCGGTTAAATTTTCGAAAAATAGGTCAAAGTTCAAAGGTCAAGGTCACAGATCAAAAAGTGTGGTATCACTGAAAAGGTCTTGTCCCAAGGAACATTCATGTGAAGTTTGAAGGCTCTGTTGTGAATAGTATTAAAATGAGAGCAAAAAATGTGTTTCAGAAAAAAATTGGAAAAGGGGAGATAATTCAGCCAAAATCAACAATGTTGTTATGGTCCTTGGTCAAAATGTAACTCTTGTGATGATGAGTGTGTGTATGAAGTTTCATGAGGCTAGGTCTAATACTTTTTAAGTTTTAGCCAAGGTTAAGTTTTTTTGGAACGACGCAGGACGACGCAGGACGACACAGGACGACGCAGGACGACTACGCAGACGCCGGAGTGATGACAATAGCTCGAAAGTTTTTTTTTTCAAAAAAACAGACGAGCTAAAAAGTGCACGATAGGAATTTACAAGCAGTGTTTGAACGCCTAAAACATAAAAACTAGACACTTAACAAAAGCAAGTGTTTATTCAGTCAGAAACAAGTGAAATTCTTTGGCTACATTTCTCTGAAAATGGCATTTCAGCTGACCCGGAGATGGTAGAATCCATCAAAAATGCCAAGAAGCCTGCTACGCCCTCGAAAGTCAAGAGTTTTCTTGGAATGACAGGGTATGTTTCACGTTTTGTTCCCCAATATTCAACCCTTACAGAACCTCTACGGAGACTAACAAAAGAAAATGAACAGTGGTTATGGACTGATGAGCAAGAAAGAGCATTTCAGACATTAAAAGACAAATTAACAAGTGACACTGTCATGGTCTACTTCGACCCGTCAAAAGATACAGAAATATGGGTAGACGCATCGCCAGTAGGTTTAGGAGCAATATTATCCCAGGACAACAAAATTGTTGCTTACGCCAGCCGAGCGCTAAGCCCGGTGGAACAACGTTACTCTCAGACAGAGAGAGAATGTCTAGCTATAGTGTATGGTGTTGAACATTTTCATTTGTTCTTGTTCGGAAAATCATTCACTCTGATCACCGATCATAAACCTATTACTGCTATATTTGGCACTGGCAAGTTAAAGAACAAACAACAATCTCTAAGACTTGAACGTTGGAGATTACGTCTTGCTACATACGATTTCAAAGTGATATACAAAAAGGTGACCTTATGATATCGGATTATATGAGCCGTCATCCGTTCAATGGCTATTCTGATCACAATTCTACCGAGGATTACGTACGACTCATAGCTTCAAATTCAGTACCCAAGGCACTGAATATGTGTGACGTAGCTTCTGCAACACGGCAAGACAAAACATTACAAAATGTAATCTTATCAGTAAAAACGAATCGATGGAGCAACAAACTGTGTCGGATTAACAAAATTTACGGAGTGTTTTCTAAGGTATCTCATTAACTCACTGTAGTGGAGGTAGATGGACAGGAGATATTATTGCGAGGATCAAGGTTAGTAATACCACTTAGCTTACAAAATCATGTTGTAAACCTCGCACATGCAGGACACTTGGGAATTGTCAAAACAAAACCTTTGTTAAGAGAAAGGTGTGGTTTCCATTTATTGACTCACTTGTTGAAGAAAGTGCAAAAACTGTATACCGTGCCTATCTGTGTCAGCACATAACCCATCTGAGCCAGTAAAAGTCAGTGTATTACCCAATCAGGTGTGGGATGAAGTGTCCGTAGACTTTCCCGGGCCTGTAAATGATACAAACTATGTTCTAGTTATCATTGATGACTATAGCAGATTCCCAATAACAGAGACATTGACATCTCTTACAGCAAAACCAGTTATCCCAAAGCTAGAACTATATTTTCCTTATTTGGAATACCCTCTGTATGCAGGTCAGATTCGGGACCACCCTTCCAAAGTGATGAATTCCGTCAGTTTGCTAAGCGCATGTGATTCAAACACCGTAGGATTACGCCACTCCATCCGAAAGCAAATATTGTAGCAGAACGGTTATGTCACCATTGCAAAAGGCAATAAAAACAGCTGTAATCGAAGGTCAAGACTATAAACAGGAAATGAATAAATTTCTAATGAACTTTCGTGCCTGCCCAAATCCCAGTACAGGTATGGCCCCCGGGACAATCATGTTCAACAGACCTGTAAAAACATTTTTGCCACAGTTTTCGGTAAAACGTAGTGATAAACAAATTCGTAATCGGGACAGAAAAGCTAAGCTAAAACGCAAAGTATATGCGGATCAGAGAACGGGCGCAAAACAGTCAACGACTAAGCCAGGAGACGCCGTGCTCGTAAAACAGCCTAAAAAGAATAAACTGACCCCGCCCTTTCATCCAAATCCAGGGACAGTCATTCAGAAAAAGGATTCGATGTTAACAGCACATCATGGAGCTAAACTCGAGATGCATCGCATTTCAAACGGTTATCGGGTACACTTGCTGGTCAAAGTCTACGTGGATCTCGTGTGTCTGGGAATACAGCAAACAAAGTTGCATTTCAGTCACGGGACTTGCCTCAACGAGAGCAAAAAAAATCCAGCAAGATTCAAAGATTATGTGTAAATGTGTAAAACTGTGTTTAAAGGGCCATAATAATGCCCAGAATATGTAAAATGTGTTAAAAGGGCCTTTATAATGCCCAGGATGTGTTTAAAGTGGTTTTAAAGTGATTTTGAATACAAATTTTGCCTCTCTAATTACGTAAATTGATGTTAAGCTTTTCAGCTCATTATCACTATTCCAGTGTTTATGGGCCGTAAGGCTACTAGTTTTTATTTTCTGTTTCGTGTTGTTGTTTTTGTCACTGCGCAATTTTACTTTGTTTCCCCGAAAGAAAAAGGGAACTGGCAAGATTTGTATCCAACTGACGCTTTTTTATTTTTTGTTCAGTATACAAAAAATTGTCAAACAATTTCAGGATTGATTAATGAGGCTGCATTCTCTAGTTCAGACGTACTGGAATTTTAGTATTTGATAATCCTGTAAGTGCCAAAAGTTAATTGGGAAAACAAAAATCATTCAGCAGGCTGCTTTAACACGGCAGATTATTAATCGATTTAAACTGTCATTTCCTGCTTAATATGTTTTCATGGGTGGTTAACATGTTTAGTTTTAATTCCAGGCTTTGATTGAAATGGCAGACATATAGTTTACAAACAATTAACTCAAACCAAAACTGATAGATCTTACCTTCAAAATAATAAACTGTGAGCAGATTTACAACGTGTTCAGACATTTCGGCTTCAAACAAGCGTGTGAATGAAATTTCTGTGACAAACATTTTTGTGACTTGCCGTAGAAAAGAGACTTTTAAGTACATGGTTTTGAGAAAGGTTTTATCAAAAATATTTTCGAACATTAAAACGTTTTACACTTTCTTTAAAGTAATAGTAATAGAGATTAGAGTGTTAATGTTGTTTACAATCTGCATGTTTGCTCATTATCATTTACGTAATGCTCATTCTTTAATCAAAAGGAGGGTTATAGTATAGTGAGTAGTTGAATGAGACCTTGTGAGAGTCTGTTCGAAGCCGATCAACAATTAATCTAAGCCCCGCCTACTCCATTAGATATGCACAAGCATTCTGAATAGCAGACACTTGTAGTATGTATGTCGATTATGTATGATGTATATTAAACCAGTAGTGTAGACTCACACCAGCCTTGTCTCATACTTAACCACACGACACTATAAATAGGTCAATGGTATTTTCAAATCTGGTAGGTTTTAGATACCATTTGAGAAAAGCCGTTGAGTAGTTTTCCAGTCTATCATAAATACCACACCACATCTTAAGTATTTGTTAGGAGATATTCTAAATGATATTAACCTGCTGTCCACAAATGGATTAGAAATTTTAATGTTGTGTGACAATCCAACCATGCTGTCGAAGACTGCAGGAAAAAAGATGTATGGAATATGAATTACCGAAAAACAGAAAGTCAGAAGGATCTATCTTCTCATACGTAGTCGGTCATATTTGGCCATTACCTCAGTTAGGTGGGTGGCTAAATTTAGAATTTAGCATAAAAATAAATAAATAAATAAATTATCACTGGATGAGCCCTTAAAACTACTGTACCGAAAAGAAACGTAACTTTTAACCCAAAAGATTTTCATGCAACCATCAGGTTGACTGAAAAAATCATTTTGCGATTATCTTTCATACTTTTTAAATTTTCTTATGCAGAAAACATTTGTGCGATATCTGTACAGTTTATGCTCCACTTGGCAATTCGTTGTTTTCAACATTTCCTCGTGCAGTACATTAAATGTATACAGTAACCTCATCATGATGGCATATTGTGTTACCTGGAGTTTAGGTTTCAAAAGTCCGGTAAAATTTCTCTACGGAATATGGTACGTTTGACGCAAGATCAACGTAACGTAGCGGTCCAAATGCTTCTACGTGGGACGTCTCAGGCTGTCATCGTCAGGAACTTCCAAGTGAGTAAATCGACTATAACTCTCTTGTACCAAAGTCTACGTCAAACGGGAACGACAAATGACAGACCCAGAAGTGGACGTCCACGCTTCACGACACGTCGACAGGACCGATACATCCGTCTAACCCACCTTCGTAATCGGTTCCGGGACGTCTCAGGTGACACCAGGAACGCACAACAATCGAATAAGTGCAAATACTATCAGGAATCGGCTCCGAGAGTTTGGCTTATGTCCTTGTCGTTCGTACGTTGGTATGCCATTAACACCACGACGACGTCAGGTTAGAATGGCGTGGCTCACACAACATAGGCCAAACCTGTTTCCCCTTCGTTAGTGGCGTAGCGTAATGTTTTCTGACGAGTCCAGGTACTTGTTGTACAGATCTGACGGCCGTCAACGTGTGTATAGGCGTAACAGAGAGCGTTATCGTGACAATTGTTTGATTGCACGTGATCGATTTGGAGGAGGTGGTTCGATGGTGTGGGCTGGCATATCTTATGGTCATAGAACACCCCTGCTATTCATTGATGGATCTTTGACGGCTCAGCGTTACGTTGACGTCGTTTTACGACCGGTAGTTGTTCCATATGTACGACAGCACAACGTTACGTTTCAACAGGATAACGCTCGGGCGCATTTAGCAAGGCTCAGCATGGCGTTTCTTCAGCAAAACAACGTTGAAGTGATGCACTGGCCTCCGTATAGTCCAGATCTCTCTCCTATAGAACATTTGTAGGACGTCTTGGATAGGCGCGTACGTAACCGCCCCCAGCCGCCAACAATGCGTCAAGCCTTACGTCTCGCGCTCATACAGGAGTTGAATGCTATTCCCCAGGCAGAGCTAAATCGTTTAATCCTGTCCATGACCAGGCGTGTGCGTGCAGGACTGAATGCAAATGGAGGACATACGCGCTATTAACTGCTTATGTTTTGAACTTGTGAAATGACTACCTCTATGACAAACGGATTTGCGTTCCAAACATTCTCACTGGAAATTGAAGTCTCTATGGTAGTTACATTCAGGAATGATTTGTTATTGCGTCATTAAATCGATTTTTGCAAACATGATTATTTCTGCAAATACTCGCATTTATATTTGGAGTTGCGTTTCTTTTTCGGTTCAGTATACTTACAATCCGAACACAGAGGTATCCTAAAAGGCATACCTTATGAGTCTCAATGTTATACTGTGCGAGTTTTGAACTCCTCTGCGGTCTTGGCATTCACCGCAGAAGATGGAAGACTATTCCACTGAGGAATAGTTCTAGGGAAGAAAGAGTTTTTCAGGGCATCACTATAGGACTGGTAACTACGATACTGTGATTTATTTGCTCTTGATGCCCTTGTCCGGGTTGACACTGTTGCAGGGTACCTATCCTTGTTAATTAATACAGTACCAGAATGTATCTTGTAGAAGAAGGTTAAGGAGGACTGCTCACGACGGGTCTCAAGGGATGGCCACTCTAGCTCACCAAACATGTCACCGACGCTACTTCTATTTCGTCATCGTCTGTAGGTCCACCGAGCAGCTGTCCTCTGCACCTTTTCCACCTGCTGAATCTGAAAAAGCCAAATTACGTCTAAGGAATCCTAAGGTCCTAGTTGCTTTAGATGTTATTTCCGAGATATGTTGACCCCAATCGAGATCGTCAGTGATGGTGATACCAAGAGATTTGGCGGAATGAACATGCATCAAAGTTTGCTGGTGAAGTGTATAATCATATTTAAGTTTCTTGTCCGGAAGATGTCGTGACACCCTCATTGAATGGCATTTGGCTACATTGAACTTCATCTGCCAATCTGCTCCCCATTGTGCAAGTCGTTCCAGGTCATCTTGGAAAATGTGACAGTCAGAAGGAGAATATATGTCCCTGTACAGGAAGGAGACAATTATTAGCAAACAAACGGACAGATGACCTGATATTATCAGGGAGATCATTGATGAATACCAAAAAGAGGACCGGCCCAAGGACCCAATCTTGTGGGACACCGAATTAAACAGGGACTGGATCAGACGCTTGGCCATCAAGTACAACTTGTTGAAAGCGCACAGAGATAACACAGATAACATATTATATAAGAGATATAGCATATAATTTCATCAAGGACACGTCCATCAGGCTAAATTTATATTGGGGTCCGATTTGATCAGGCCGAGTTGACTAGATAGGCACTGTAGAAATAACTGGTGTATGAATGTCATTTGGCGTATCACCAGTAACAACCCGGTTATTGCAGATCCGCTCCGGTTATTGGGTCCGTTCCGGTCCGGTACGTACAAACACCGGATCGGACCGGATCGGACCCAATTACCGGATCGGACCCTATTTTTACTATTATTTTGACTTTTTTTTTTTTGGTGTTTGAGGTTTACGTCCCACCAACAGCTCAGGCCATGCCGAGACGACCTTAGATTCCGAAAGTTTGGAGAAGCCTTTGCTTGAACCCATGACTCATGGTTTATGATGCGAGTAGCACACTCACTACGTCACGGAGGCTGATAGATAGATAGATAGATTTACGTAACAGCAGATAGATAGATAGATAGATAGATAGATAGATAGATAGATAGATAGATAGATAGATAGATAGATAGATAAGTGAACATGTTGAGACTGCATCACGTGAACAAGTCCGTGAAATGAACACCCCCTAAACCCCGCTTTATATCGAGAAACTGGGGAATACGGGGTGTACATTGTTTTTTTTTCTTCTTATTTCTGCGTCAAGACATAGTTTGTAGGTACTCGTTAGAACCGCTCAATGGGGCGATTGAGCTTTAACACATACCAGATCATGTTTATTGTCGCTGTTATTATTAGGTAAATGGATTACCAGATTAACACAGGTGATCCACTTAACGAGTTAAAGATGTAATCACTTTAATGTTAATTGATGTTTCAGAAGATAAAGGGAAAGACCGATGCTATGAACTTAATGGGAGAGATTAATGAAACGGCTTTTCCATTAAAATTTACCAACGAAAGGGAAAAGAATCATACAAAAAATCTGATACTTTTCATATTTCTAGAATTGGGGAACTTGTTAGAACCGCCTCAGCAAGGCAAACCTAACGAGTACCAACAATCTATGTTTGTGAACAGAAATAAAAACATAATGTATACTCATGCAAACCCCAGTTTACTTATTAAAAGTATGAGTTTGAGGGTGTCCAATTACGGCAGGTACTTCATATTCCGTGTCCTGAAATCTCACTTGGGCAACTGTGCATGTAAATCAGTGCTTTAAAAATTGATGCTTGCAAATGTTTCTATCTAAATTTAAAGGTCTAAGATTTCAGGACACGGAGTATGAAGTACATAGTACAAGGGCTTTCATATAAACACCCTAATAGGGATGAGATTCAGGACACGTTACACAGAATGAAATTCAGGCTAACAGAGGTTCCGGGGTGTCCTGGAGTCTCTGATTTCACTATTAATTGAATTCTACTCATTTTACTTACGTTACTGATCTTCACATCAACACTATAAGTAAAATAAGCAAGTTTACAGTATTCTACTTAGGTCATGTCAGATCAACGTCCGTGCAACGTCATTCCTTTTATGCAACGTCACATCTACGTAGTTGCAACTTTAGCATGCTGGATAAGAAGAAAGGGCTATAAATTTGTTGCTAGATAATCTCATGCTTTGGAATCTGCCCAGTCATCATAGAATGCCGGACCAACGTCGGGCCGACGTCCGGTGTTGGCCGGCGGCGATACGACGTAACAACGTATCGCTGTCGGTCCGACGTTGGTCCGCTGTTTGGGGCTGGCTTGTCATCCAAACCTTATGCAAATGCTACAGACTCCTAGCCGTTTGGCTATAGTAGTAGTATTTTATACTTTCTGCCAGTTGAGGCACACCTCCAATCTGGAGTCTTCTTGAGTTGTTCGACGTGGGTGTATTTACAGGGACTAAAATCTCACTATTTACATAGACTGTAAAAAATCTCTAGAAGACTGTGAATAAAACCATTCCTAGTGCTGTGTGCTACAGTCATCTTCTCCGTTTGGGAATCAATGAGAGTTTTTTAGCTCACCAAAGCCGAAGGCTCCGGGGGAGCTTATAGGATGGACATTGTCCGTCGTCGTCTGCGTCTGCGTCGTCGTCGTCTGGCGTTAACACTTTCAAACGACATCTCCTCTGAAGCCACTGGGCCAATTGAGCCCAAATTTTATCTGTAGCATTCTTGGGCTGGGGGATTGAAAGTCTGTGTTTTTATGAAAATCGGCTCATTAGTTTGGTTGCTATGGCAACTTAGGCTTTCCATAGACTTATAATGGGGAAAATTGAAAAATCATTGCAGATGTTTTGACAAAATTTTCATAGAAATGTTCCTTAGGCAATCTACTATCTGCCATATGATTTTAGGCCTACTGCTCATTTCTATTGGTTGCCATGGAAACCAAAATAAAAAAAAGTAGAAAAAAAAACTTCAAAAATCATCTCCTCAGAATTCGAATGCTCTATTAGGCTGAGAGTTTTTGGAAATATTCACCATATTTGCCTTTACAGGTTTTGTGTTTGTTTTTTTTTTTTATAAAATTTGGCTCTTTAGTTTGGTTGCTATGGCAACTTAGATTTTCCATAGACTTGTAATGGGGAAAATTGAAAAATGGCATTTTCTGCCAAGTTATTGCAGATATTTTGACAAAACCTTTATAGAAATGTTCCTTGAGTAAATGTCTCTCAGCCATATGCTTTAATGCCAACATGGGGGTCTCCCAGGTTAAACTGGGGCCATGCCCCACCCCCTCCACTTCATAAAAGGCGATATAACTGGGAAACCATCCAGATCCCCACCCAAAAACCATATATACTCTTGTTCCTTATGATAAGATGCATTCAGTGACACCAACCTGGGGGTCCCCCGGTACGTGCCGGGTCATGCCCAACCCCATCCATTCCATAAAAGGCCCAATATCTTGGAAACCATACAGATCCCCACCCCTAAACCATATATTTTCTTGTTCCATATGAAAATATACATTCACTGACACCAACTTGGGGGTCTCGCGGGGTGCGCCTGGGCCTTGCCCCACCCCTGCTTCTTCACAAAAGGCCATATATCTCAGAAACCATTTAGCTCCCCACCCCAAAACCATATATATTCTGGTTTCTTATGATAAGACCCATTCAGTGACACCAACCTGGGGGTCCCTCGGGTTGTGCCGGGGTCAAGTCCCTACCCCTCCATTTCATAAAATGCCCAATATCTTGGAAACCTTACAGATCCCCGACCCTAAACCCTATATATTCTTGTTCCTTATGAAGAGACTCATTCATTGACACCAATTTGGGGGTTTTCCTGGGTGCGCCGGGGCCTTGCCCCACCCCTCCACTTCACAAAAGGCCATCTATCTCAGAAACCATTCAGATCCCCGCCCCAAAACCTTATATATTCTTGTTTCTTATGATATGACGCATTCATTGACACTAACCTGGGGGTCCCCCTGGATGTGCCGGAGTCGTGCCCCACCCCTTCATTTCATTAAAGACCCAATATCTTGGAAAACTTACAGATCCCCACCTCTAACCATATATACTGTTGTTCCTTATGATAAGACACATTCATTGACGTCAACCTGGAGGTCTCCTGGGTCAAGCCAGGGCCTTGCCCCGCCCCACCCCACCACTTCACAAAAGGCTATATATCTCAGAAACTGTTCAGAGCCCCACCCCTAAACCATATATAATTACCTTCTTTGTGATAAGTCACATTCAAATAACACTAGCTTGGGAGTCAGCCGGACTGCCTGAGTCATGTCCCACTGCTTTACTTCATTAAAAGCCATATATCTCAGAATTCATTCAGATCCCCAACCATAAACTATAATATACTGAGTCCAGTATGCTCGTTTGGATATAGGGGTTCATGTGGGAGACTTTATAATTGGTAGATTAAAATTAAGATTAAATCATGTTAAAATATATGGCTGTCATTGGGCAGTGCCACCTGAGCTCTGGTGAGCATAGTGGCCCATGGGCCTCTTGTTTTTATATCTTGCCGTGTGTAGAGCATGGCACAGGCTGACTCAGGAGTTTATAGGCAGCGATAAAATGCCTTATAGATATACAGCAACAACAACTGACTGTCTTTCTAGGGCTCTGAGATGGGAATGATATTCCGGTATGCTATCAGGATGATTTATATAGGGATAACAATCTTGGGCTTTCCAATATATATATGGGTTGAGTTATTTTAAGTCCGTTTTTTAATTTGGAATGAAGGTGTGAGTTAAAAATAGTTTTGTATGCTGTAAGCCTCTTCCAACTGTGCATAAAGAAAAAAATATCGAAGAAAAATGACCATAGCACAGAAAACCGGGTCCGATCCGGTAATTGGGTCCGATCCGGTGTTTGTACGTACCCGTTTCGGTCCGGTGCGTAAATTTACCGGAAAGGACCAGAAAGGACCTGATTACCGGAAAGGACCGGAAAGGACCCATAATTTTCTATTTTTTCCTATTTTTATTATTTTTCTTTATCTTTTTTATTCCTTGCTAGTTAATTCTTAAATGCTACATCGTGATCTACTGACGTTACATCGATGTTGCTACGACGTCGTTAAATTAAAGAAAAGAAAAGTAGAAAAGAAAGCTGGCGCGCACGCCGTTCCTCGACGTTGATGAGCCCTGCTTAGGGTAGGAGCGGTCAATTTTCTTTTCTTTTTTCCTATTCCTTAATTTTTCTATCTATCTATCTACTGATACTGCGTCGGTCACATTTGAATATTTTCTTACTGTTATAACCTAATAATGTTTAGTGTTTCTGTTTTTCTTTTGAAAGGAATAGAATCTTAGCAATGTCGTATCAATGTCAATGCTACGTCGAGATGCATGAAGTTCTTACACAGAGCTCAGGCTAAAACATACATTAGTACCGGTAAGCCCAGACAACACTGTAAAGGTCATGTCGCGGCTGCTCAGTCTTGCGATCCACTTTCTGGTGCTGGGTTATATAGTAAATTCTTTCGACAAACTGAAAGCTGCCCTTTCATGACTGGGTGGAACGAAGGGAATGGCTGGTTATTGAAATAATTACTCAGAGTTTAACAGCCCATTCAACAATATTACGGTCATGTCAACCAGTTCAGTTGACCTTTCCACACCTTTCCAGGGCCTGTGTATGCGTATGTGGTTATGTAGCGTAAAGTCTGTCGCCAGAAGCTGACAACTGCACTTCTTGGCCTTAATTAAAACAGTAAATAATATTTCATGGTCAAACTAGCAAATAGGTATAGATACAGAATATGTACAGACCTTCTGCAATCAAATCCGTTCCACATTAGACTGAGGCAGGCACTGGGCACTCTGATCTCAAAAATCAATTTTTTTATGAAAAAAAAACAACAAAAAACATGTAGTATGTGGTTAACGATGAAAGCAGTGTAGTTAGGGTGCATACAATAAAAATATCATGAAATAGGGAGGAAAATGGGTAGATACAGGTCCTTTCCGGTAATCAGGTCCTTTCTGGTCCTTTCCGGTAAATTTACGCACCCGTTTCGGTCTGTTTCGGTTAGTTAACGCACCCTCCCCACAGTGGTCGCGTGTGTAACCGGTGCAGCGGTATGAAAATTTTTACGTTTTATCATGGTTTTCGCATGAATTCAGGAAGTATCATTCAATGCATTCCAATTTTTCAGTTCTGTTCAATGCATTTGTCGTTAAAAAAATGCTTCTCCAATTTGTCACCAACTGGCAATAAATGAAGATAAAATATCACAAGTGGGTGGGGTATTTTTCTTCCCTAGTGCGGTGGATCGATTAGAATCGCATAGTTTAGTCAATTGCACCGTCCTTCGAATCAGGTTGTTAAGATAGCTGCAGGAGGTGCTTCCATGCAGAGCTGAATCTGACCACTCACAAATACTGGTAAACTGCTTAGAGGATCTAAGCTTGCCCAGGCACGGGCCTCCGTGGCCTAGTGGATAAGAGCGCTGAGTCTTAATCATTAGTCTCACTGCTGTGGGTTCGAGCCTGGCTAGGGTGACATGAGAGACACCCAAGTTCTGCAACCGAAGGTCAGGTGGTTTTTCCCGGGTACTCCGGTTTTCGCCCACCTCCCTGCGAGTCGGCCCGTCCATGCATATAAACCCTATTGGTTTAATTGGGCGGCAGGGATTGAGATGTCATTCCATCTCAATGTTGGGTAAAAGTCCCACAAAATTGGAAGCGACGTCTCCAAAATGACCTAAATAGTGTTGACGGGGACGTTAAACATCAAATCAAACAAAACCTCTGATTAACGATCTTTTCTTTCTTTTTTTTTTTTTTTCTCCTATTACTGCTTCTCGATTACATCTGAGCATTATGAGCAAAAGATTCCATGGTAGTAACCAGTACTTTCTTTTTTGGAAGTGTCTAGAGTGCCGATACCGCCACCATAGACTCTGAGGCTAGAGTGCCAGGTCCGGGGCACTTTAGACTCGGTGACTAAAGTGACAGACCCGGCACCCTAGCCATTCCTATGTGGCCAGGCTAGAGGAATCCGGGACGTTGCGCCCCAAACCGTTTCCTCTCCCAGTCGTTTCGCCCCCAAGCCGTTTCCTCCCTGGTCGTTTCGTCCCCCTAGTCGTTTCGCCCACTTTTCACTGTAAGGCTAATTTTCAATGTTGAACTTTTATTAGAGGTGAGAAGAGGCAAATATTTAAGAAGCATCATCGCCCTGTCACGTCAGCCTAAGTATCTGTATCTGTTCGTTAATGGGCATCGTTCATACTTGAACAGTATGTCTGATGGCGCGTGAAAAAAGAGAAAGTGGGAAAAATTGGATAGAAACAACTAGCTGTGGATAGACAAGAAAGAAAAGAAAGGAAAGATTCCTGCCGGCTTTTTCAAATCATCATTGGAAACCAGACCTCTCCGGCTAAATAGCGTCGGCACAGGTTCAAAAATCCCTCAGACTTTACTTACAGACCGGCTCCTACCTAACTGTTAAAACGAGAGAGTAGACGGTCCCTGCTTGAAGGATACCAAGTCCGGGGCCTCAGAAACAGATGCTGGTAAAGAATTCCAACCGGGTATAGCCCTAAGGAAGCAGCTGAACTTGAATGTATCGAGCTAACCGCGTTGCCTGATCAGGGTCTGCACTATTTGCTTACAGTTCAGGAATTACTCGGTCGAATGCCGCAAATCTGTTCAGAGTATACACAAATTGCTGACAGAACATTGATGAAAGGAATCGACTTGTTCATTGCTTTCACTTATTTTTTATTACGTTGCATTGGTGTTGACACGTCGTTGCGTAGACGACATTTGCGGCAATACTCAACCATGTATTACCTAGTGGGCACACAATGTGTATGCAACGTCGTATCAAAGCCTATGCAACTTTATTACATTGCATCGGCGTTGACGCGATGTTGCGTAGACGTCATTTGCGGCAATCTTCAACAATGTATTACTGGCCGACTTTGTTAACGTACCAACCGACCAATTTAAAACAAAACTGGCAAAGGTGCTTAAGCGATAATTAAAGACGTTTAAGTTTGCGAAGAGCGCATGTTTCTTCTTCCTGGTGAAGTGCAGGGCCCCTCTGGAGCATCGATGCACTTGGTGACTATTTACAAAGTGACTGTGAGGCGCAAATGATGTGCAGATTAAAAGCTGGTAAAAACATGGTGTGCGTCTAATGCTGTGAGCCCAGTCCCGCCTTGAAGCTGTCCAAGGTCTGGGGGTGGCAATGTGTTCCGGCAACTGGTTCCACAGTCGAATACCAGAAGGGAAGAAGGAGTGTCTGAGCATCTGTGCGACTGAAGGGCACTAGGTAACGTAGGGAGTGACCCCTTGTCGACAGTCCTGTGGGGTGTAGGTACTCTGCAGCAGGAATGTCGATCAGTGCATGTGTAATCCTGTACACTAAAACCAGCTTGGCATCGCTTCTACGCTGCTGTAGTGTAGGCCATCCTAGAGTGGCTAACATCTGGCTGGTGCTACTGGTTCGCCTGTAGTCCCCTGTTACAAAACGTGCTGCTCGCCTCTGGACCGCTTCCAACTGGTTGATGTTCGTAGTGGTATGAGGGTCCCATGCCGGTGCTGCATACTCCATGATTGGTCTCACCAGCGTCTGGTAGCACTGTGCCTTTATGTCTGATGGACAGCTGGTGATGTTTCTCCGGAGGAATGCAAGACTGTTGTTGGCCTTCTTGGTGACAGCATCGACATGGTCGTTCCAGAGGAGCTTTCCGTGTATGGTGGTGCCCAGGTACTTGCCGCTGGCAACTGTGGCTAAGTCATGTCCGTGTATGTTGTATGTGGTCTTAATCGGGTTTCGTTTTCTAGTGATGCGGATGGTCTCGCATTTTGTAGGGTTGAACTGCATCTGCCAGTCTGTCTCCAATTTTTCTAGCTTCCGCAGATCTTCTTGTAAGATGGAGGCGTCTTGCTGGGTCCTGATTGTACGGTAGAGCAGGCTGTCATCAGCAAAGAGTCTTGACGTTGAGGCTACTTTTCCTGGCATGTCGTTAATATACAGGAGAAAGAGCAGGGAGCCAAGGACAGAGCCCTGGGGTACACCTGAAGTGACTGGAGCAGACGGAGATTCCTGGCCTTCAACAAGGACTTGTTGGTGTCTTCCTGAGAGAAAGCTCTCAATCCATTGGAGGAGTTCGCCTCTGATGCCGTAGTGTTTTCACACCTTATCATTAAGGGAATTAATTGCGTGATTAATGTGTCAAATCAAATAAACAATGTGATTAACGGTATTGATCAAAACAGGTAATAATTCCTAATTAACATTCGTTCAAAGAACAGGTTCTTCTTTCTCTCTGTCTCATATATGAATCTTTTTATATAAAATATAGTAAAATTGTTAGTGGGCGAAACGACTAGGTGCCAAAAAAGGGGGGAAACGTCTTGGGGGCGAAACGTCTTGTTACCGGCTAGAGTGCCCGTAATACAAAACTTGATAGCTATATTCCGCCGAAGGGCATCATTCTAAGGACAAATTAAAGAAAGGAAACATTTGCCTGACATAATATCTAAAATTATCAACCATATTAGAGGGTGGCAAGTATACTAAGTATATCAACAACTGCAAAACTGCCACAAGGGAGAGTACTTAACATGATTTTGAAACTGTGTATAGAATAGAATATATTTTATTATCCAATCACGGACCCTTGCGGGCATCAAAATTAAAAAAAAAACAAACATACAATTTGATTGAAAACACACAAGACAATTACCCTCAGCTACAACACCCCAACAAGAACAGCACAAAGACAACATAAAACTCGCATCACATACACAGAATTTCAGACTCGGGGGGAAACAAATGACTGTATGATGAGTGGAAATGTGTGACAGACTGAAGAATGTTTAGAGACGCAAGCGGTCTTACAACTAGCTGAGTCACTGAGTGTGGGTAACTGAGAAAATGGCCAAGAATGACCAACCCAGCATCTGAAGATAGATTAGACTGACTTACAGTTATTATTTCTCTTTTCAAAACAATGGTGGTCAAATTATAGCCCTGGGACCAAAAAAGCCCCCATGCCAGGACCCACTGATTTTACATAGGACAAAAAAAAAATTAGTGTGTTTACTATTGTATGAAAAATTAAAACAGGGTAGGTAGGTCAATTTTTTTTTTTTAAGAATAAGGGCTTCAAAAGTATATTTTTAGCTCACCTGACCGAAGGTCATGGTGAGCTTTTGTGACAGTAAGATGTCCGGCGTCGTCGTGCGTCGTCCGTCGTCCGTCGTCCGTCGTGCGTAAACTTTTTCTTGTGAACACACTAGAGGCCACAGTTTTGGTCCAATTATCATCAAACTTGCTCAGAATGATAATCATGACAATATCTCGGTCAAGTTCGAATTTGGGTCATGTCGGGTAAAAAAGTAGGTCAGTAGGTCAAATCATAGAAAAACCTTGTGAACACTCGAGAGGCCACAATTTTGGTCCAATCATCATCAAACTTGCTCAGAATGATCATTGTGACAATATTTTAGTGAAGTTTGAATATGGATCATGTCGGCTTAAAAAGTAGGTCAGCGGGTCAAATCATAGAAAAACCTTGTGAACACCCTAGAGGCCACAATTTTGGTCCAATCATAATCAAACTTGCTCAGAATGATCATCATGACAATATCTTGGTCAAGTTCGAATATGGGTCATGTCCGGTCAAAAAGTAGGTCAGTAGGTCAAATCATAGAAAAACCTTGTGAACACTCTGAAGGCCACTGTTTTGGTCCAATTATCATGAAACTTGCTCAGAATGACCATTGTGACAATATTTCAGTCCAGTTCGAATATGGGTCATATCGGGTTAAAAAGTAGGTCAGCGGGTCAAATCATATAAAAACCTTGTGAACACCCTAGGGGCCACAATTTTGGTCCAATCTTAATCAAACTTGCTCAGAATGATCATCATGACAATATCTCGGTCAAGTTTGAATATGGGTCAAATGGTTCCGGTCCGTTGCACATCTAGGTCACAGGAGCCAAAAACAGATTTTTTTCACCAAAAACTTAAAAAATCTTCTTCTCTGAAACCACAAGGCCCAGGTCTTTGTTATTTGGTATGAAGCTTCATCTAGTGGACCCCTACCAAGATTGTTCAAATTATAGTGCTGGGGCCAAAAATGCCCCCGCACGGGGGCCCTTTGGTTTTACATAGGCTTATATAGGGAAAATCTTTAAAAATCTTCTTCTCTGAAACCACAAGGCCCAGGACTTTGATATTTGGTATGAAGCTTCATCTAGTGGACCCCTACCAAGATTGTTCAAATTTGAGTGCTGGGACGAAAAATGCCCCCGCCACGGGGCCCTTTGGTTTTACATTGGCTTATATAGGGAAAATCTTTAAAAATCTTCTTCTCTGAAACCACAAGGCCCAGGTCTTTGATATTTGGTATGAAGCTTCATCTAGTGGACCCCTACCAAGATTGTTCAAATTATAGTGCTGGGGCCAAAAATGCCCCCGCCCCAGGGCCCTTTGGTTTTACATAGGCTTATATAGGGAAAATCTTCAAAAATCTTCTACTCTGAAACCACAAGGCCCAGGACTTTGATATTTGGTATGAAGCTTCATCTAGTGGACCCCTACCAAGATTGTTCAAATTATAGTGCTGGGACAAAAAATGCCCCCGCCACAGGGCCCTTTGGTTTTACATTGGCTTATATAGGGAAAATCTTTAAAAATCTTCTTCTCTGAAACCACAAGGCCCAGGTCTTTGATATTTGGTATGAAGCTTCATCTAGTTGACCCCTACCAAGATTGTTCAAATTACAGTGCTGGGGCCAAAAATGCCCCCGCCCCGGGGCCCTTTGGTTTTACATAGGCTTATATAGGGAAAATCTTAAAAAATCTTCTTCTCTGAAACCACAAGGCCCAGGTCTTTGATATTTGGTATGAAGCTTCATCTAGTGGACCCCTACCAAGATTGTTCAAATTTTAGTGCTGGGACAAAAAATGCCCCCGCCACGGGGCCCTTTGGTTTTACATGGGCTTATATAGGGAAAATCTTTAAAAATTTTCTTTTCTGAAACCACAAGGCCCAGGACTTTGATATTTGGTATGAAGCTTCATCTAGTGGACCCCTACCAAGATTGTTCAAATTTTAGTGCTGGGACAAAAATGCCCCCGCCACGGGGCCCTTTGCTTTTACATTGGCTTATATAGGGAAAATTTTTAAAAATCTTCTTCTCTGAAACCACAAGGCCCAGGTCTTATATATTTGGTATGAAGCTTCATCTAGTGGACCCCTACCAAGATTGTTCAAATTATAGTGCTGGGGCCAAAAATGCCCCCGCCACGGGGCCCTTTGGTTTTACATAGGCTTATATAGGGAAAATCTTTAAAAATTTTCTTCTCTAAAACCACAAGGCCCAGGACTTTGATATTTGGTATGAAGCTTCATCTAGTGGACCCCTACCAAGATTGTTCCAATTTTAGTGCTGGGGCCAAAAATGCCCCTGCCCCGGGGCCCTTTGGTTTTACATAGGCTTATATAGGGAAAATCTTTAAAAATCTTCTTCTCTGAAACCACAAGGCCCAGGACTTTGATATTTGGTATGAAGCTTCGTCTAGTGGACCCCTACCAAGATTGTTCAAATTATAGTGCTGGGACAAAAAATCCCCCCCTGCCACGGGGCCCTTTGGTTTTACATAGGCTTATATAGGGAAAATCTTTAAAAATCTTCTTCTCTGAAACCACAAGGCCCAGAACTTTGATATTTGGTATGAAGCTTCATCTAGTGGACCCTTACCAAGATTGTTCAAACTATAGTGCTGGGGCAAAAAATGCCCCTGTCCCGGGGCCCTTTGATTTTACATAGGCTTATATAGGGAAAATCTTTAAAAATCTTCTTCTCTGAAACCACAAGGCCCAGGACTTTGATATTTGGTATGAAGCTTCGTCTAGTGGACCCCTACCAAGATTGTTCAAATTATAGTGCTGGGACAAAAAATCCCCCCCTGCCACGGGGCCCTTTGGTTTTACATAGGCTTATATAGGGAAAATCTTTAAAAATCTTCTTCTCTGAAACCACAAGGCCCAGAACTTTGATATTTGGTATGAAGCTTCATCTAGTGGACCCCTACCAAGATTGTTCAAACTATAGTGCTGGGGCAAAAAATGCCCCTGTCCCGGGGCCCTTTGATTTTACATAGGCTTATATAGGGAAAATCTTTAAAAATCTTCTTCTCTGAAACCGCTAGGCCCAGGTCTTTGATATTTGATGTGTAGCTTCATCTAGTGGACCTTTGACAAGATTGTTCAAATTTTAGCCTTTGTTGATGTTTGGTATGAAGCTTCACCTTTAAGACCTCCCTCAACATTATGTACATTAAAGCCCTGGGGCCAATAATGGCCCTCTCTGGGGCCCACTTGTTACACTATGGATCAGGTGAGCGATCCAGGGCCATCATGGCCCTCTTGTTAGCATTTTATTACTGCCCAGACCAAATACATGTCAATGTCATTTGTAAGGAAACCTTCTGTGCTGACAATATGGAAAAAAGTGGCCTGGTTGTATTGAGGTTTCATGTGACGGTCAACACAGTTTAAGTCATACTGGAGATGGTCAGTGCCCATCCCCCCACCCCCACCACAACACGTATATTGTTTGCGGTTGGACATCGACCATTGTCCTTTAAAATTTATGATTGGACAATCAAATACAGGATAAAATGTCATAAAATAATTTTGGGCTATTTTTAATATACATCATATTTATCTTGGAGTCAATTCTTTTCAGTACTGGTAACGCCTATTAAAACCGTGGGGATTAAATTGGCAAACAGTGCAAGCCCAGATCAGACATCACAAAATGTTGCATCTGATCTGGGCCTACCTGCTTGATCAGAATCAGCATTGTTACTGGTGACACGTCAAATGACATTCATACACCAGGCTGATGAATATGAAAGGATGTGCCACCAAAGGATCAAACACTTGATCTCCAATCTTGTTGAATCTGATTGCATTATGATTTGCATGCCACTAGCCCCCTCCCCCACCAAAAAAAGCAATCTCGTGGCTGATTAACATTAATTGACTGTTTTGTTTCCGGATACTTGTATACACAGTTGGATTATCGGTAATTTGATTGTTGAAAAAATGTCGGAGGCATAATTAAAGAATGCGATAATCTAGTGTATAAATCGTCTTTATTACGATTAAAGAAAATTATGACTCGAGTTTGTCGCATTATCAAGTTACCTTGATTAGGCCTATTTGAATGAAAGAAATTAATTATCAAGTGTTGAACTGGAGGTCCGGAACAGACACCTGTGGCATCTGATCTGGGCCTGCACTGTTGGGTGTTTTTTTTTTTTGTCCCCACGTGGGTCAATTTAAATGGCCTTCGTCATACGTCCGTCCGTCTTACCGGATAACTCCTAGACCGTGATAGATAGAAGGAACTAACAGATCTTTGGTCTGGGGAGTGCATGACACTTTCGGAATTTTGATCACACCCCGCGTGGGGGGAGGGGGGGTTTAAAAATCAAAATTTCCAGGACATGGTCGTGTAACATATTTGTTTGTTTGATTTGAGGTTTAACGTCCCCGTCAACACTGTAAAGGTCATTTTGGAGATGTTGCTTCCAATTTTGTGGGACTTTTACCCGACATTGAGATGAAACGACATCTCAAGCCCTGTCGCCCAATGAAACCAATAGGGTTTATTAGCATGGACGGTCCGCCTCGCACCGCGGTTCCTGGACAGGCTAAGATCCTCTAAGCGGTTTACCTGTACTAGTGTGCGGGCCGGATTCAGCTCTGCGTGGAAGCATCATGCAGCCCATATATTTCTTCAAGCCCCTATGGGCGGGGGCGACTCGTGTAACATATCAAAGAATCCAAAAGTTTCATATGTCATTTTATGAATTAGGATGTAGTGCATGGTCTGAACGGACTTGAGGTGTTGGTGAAGCCTAATCAGAGCCTGTACTACTGTTAACTACTCACACTCAATTTAAACCATATCCTGATGAATAAATTAATTTACCAAGTCCACTCCTGACTTTGAAGCCTAATGTAATTTATCCATTCAAATTCACAATCTGAGTGACAGTGTAAATCCTGATTAGATGAAAGCCATCTGATCTGGATCTCCACTGCAAGAAAAGGGTTTGTCATGTTGAGCAGAACAAGGATTCAAGCCCCAAAGTCTTTTGGAGTCACACTCTACAGCCGTACGCATTTAGCCATAACTGACACACGTTTTTAGGGTCAAACTCCAACTTTCCAAAATTTGACTCCCAACTTTTCAGATTTGAATCCAACTTTTTCCATGGATGGATTCTTAAACTCCTGTTTTCAAAATCCTAGTGAGAACTCTGAAGATTGTTCAAATTATAGCCCTGGGGCTAAAAATGGCCCTGCCCAGGGGCCAAATGCTTTTCCATAGGCTTATATAGGGAAAACATATAAAAATCTTCCTGTCTGAAATCAGAAGGCCCAGGTCTTTGATATTTTGTATGAAGCTTCATCTAGAGGACCTCTACCAAGTTTGTTCAAGTAATAGCCCTGGGGCCAAAACGCCCCCTCCCTGGGGTTCACTGGTTTTACCTAGGCTAATATATGGAAAACCTTTAAAAATGTTCAAATTATAGCCCTGGGGCTATAAATGCCCCCGTGCCAGGGCACCACGGTTCTACATAGGCTTATAGAGGGAAAACCTTTAAAAATCTTCTAGTCTGAAACCAGAAGGCCCAGGTCTTTGATATTTGGTTTGAAGCTTCATCTAGTGGGCCTCTACCAAGGTTGTTCAAATTATAGCCCTGGGGTCAAAAAGTTTTATATAGGCTTATATAGTGAAAACTATAAAAATCTTCCTGTCTGAAACCAGAAGGCCCAGGTCTTTGATATTTGGAACGAAGCTTCATCTAATGGACCTCTACCATGATCGTTCAAATCATAGCAAGGGGGCCAAAAGTGGCCCTGCCCTTGGACCCACTGTTTTTACATAGACTTATATAGAGAAAACTTTTAAAATAATTCTTTTTGTGCGAAACCAGAAGGCTGATGCCTTTGATACTCGATGTTTAAGCTTCATTCAGTGCACCTCTGCTTATATTGTTTAAATTATAGTCCTGGGTCTAAAAATTGCACCTGCCTTTATAAACAGCATGGGGGATTATGTCCGGGGGGGGGGGGGGGGGGGGGGATTTTGTCCACCTTAACAAATGTTGGGAGGAATTTTGTCCGAAGGCAGGGATTTTCCTACCCTTCATAATCAGGGGCCGTTGGGTTTGGGAAAAACAGCTCGCTTATATTTAAAGTTGGGAATTTAAATCAGCTGTAACTTTGTCAATTTTGGTTCAATTTTCATCAACATGTAGCACAAAATCAGAAATTGAGAAATTTGTTGTAAAATTTGGGAATATCTGTCTCTAAATTGGGAAAAATAGGTGCCGATTACCGGCCCCAAATTTGCACTAGGAAAATCCCTGGAAGGGGTCCGTGATTTGTGCAGACCGTATGAACCGTAACTCTGGTTTTCCTACTTTTGGAGTCATTGTCCTTTGAACTTTGGATATAGCTGTTGCTATCAGTTTCGTGTCCGCTCCATAACTCTGATACCATTTAAGATATTTTCACGAAACTTCACAGATGTGTAGACCACTATCAGACGATGTGCAGAACATATGATCCGTAACTATGATTTTCCTACTTTTGGAGTTATTGCCCTTTGAACGTTTGAAATAGCCATTTCTATGCAGAACATATGAACCATAACTCGATTTTTCTACTTTTGGAGTTATCGCTTCTTGAACATTGAACATGGCCATTTCTGTTATATAGTCTGCTTGAATCACTATATCTCCTGAACATAATGATTGATTCGGACCAAACTTGCATGGTTACATCACTAGGATGGAGGAAAACGGCCATTAGGTTTTGAATTACTGTGATATGGCACTTGCTTGATGTAATTGTAGTGGCGAGGCATCATGCAGTGCTTGCAGTTTTATTGCAAACAGTGTAGGCCCTGATCAGATGCTGTGTTCTGCAGCGTCTGATCTGCACCTTCACTGTTTACCCTGGTACCCATTTTGGGGTTTCCGGTACTAAATGGGTTAATTGCTCATGATAAAAAAATCCTTCCTACTCTCCCTAATTTAGATTGAAAAAAAAAATTAAAAACCAAAAAGCCGACCTACCAACCCTATGTCAAATATCTAATGAAATCGGAAATAGAACATTTTTTTAGGCCTTACCGCTTAAGAAAATTCTGAATATTGCCCTGGACTAGTCTTAGCCTATTCAGGTCATCCTAACCAGATAATAGTCAGGTAATTATTACTAATCTGATTGGTTCGAGTGGCTTAATTAATTATTCAATGTTATTCATTGCCCATACTTGTAAACGTGAAGTTACAGGAACCATTTGTTCAAAACTAATGATGTTGTGAGTTGACAAATCGTTAAAACTTTGATCATTTAATATGGCAAATATGCTAATACATGTATTTTTGCTGAAAAAAAAGTGAGCAGCTTTTGCAAAAGCTGCTCATTTTTTCAGCAAAAATAACAAAATTTTAGATATTAAACTTGCTAGAACAGTTAACAATATGACCACTAACAAGCTCGTTAAGCTAAGTGCTTTGAACAACTGGCCCCAGGAGTTTTGTACTTCACCCTCTTGTGTTTCTTTTCAGAGATGGGAGATGTTAAACAATTCCTCAACACCTGGTGTTCTAAAAACAAAGCAACGCCAAACTATGAATTTGCGATGTCAGGAGCTAAACACCGACCTCGATTCAAATGCGAGGTAACTCAAAACTTGTGTGGAACTGGGCCCATATTTTAACCCTTATCTTGCTGTTCATGACAACCCCTATTTTTGGAAGCAGTGTAGATCCAGATCAGATGGCTTCTGAAGAAGCCATCTGATCAGGATCTACACTGTTTGATGTTCAGCTTATGAGTTTGTAGCAATAAATTACAACAAGTAATTTGATTGGTTGATAGACAGAAATGGGTGTGGCTTAAATGAATATTCAGCAAGACAAGGGTTAAAAGGTTAATGAATATTATTAGTTTACATTACCATAAAATTCCTAATAATTGGGACAGATTAAGGACTTGCTGTAATCCTCCTAAAATTTTAACAAATTTTTAGTGCAGATGGAATGAAAGTGGAAACACTGATCACACTGATCAGGCAGCACCTTCAGGAGCAGTCTGATCTGGGTCTCCACTGTTTGATGAGGCCTGCCTGTCCCAATACTTAGGATCATTTCAGTATTGTTAAATCTTTGATAATTTATTATGGGAAATGCGCCTCAATTTTTGCTGAAAAATATGAATAGCTTTCTCATTTTTTTCAGCAAAAATTCTGGTGTATTAGATACATGTGTATTATGCATGATAGAACAGTTAACATTTTCATGATTAACAACTTAGTAACAAGCTCATTATAAAGTGAACTGGCCCCGATAGCTCAGTTTGGAGAGTTTCCGCTCCGGGGAAAGGGAGGTCAGGGGTTCGATCCCAGGCCGCGACATACCAGTCATTAAAAATGGCACTAGCTGCTCCTCGCTTGGCACTCAGATTCACGGGGTAGAGCTAGGACTGGTCGACCCAGTGTCAGGATAATGTGATTGGTTGTGGTATCATGTAATGTGTCTGGGACATGATACTTCAGTGAGGCAGCACTATAAGAGTGAGCATTGAGCTCCCTGTCGCAACCAGACACCGTCGTGATATGACTGAAAAATTGTTGAAAGCGACGTTAAACCCGAATTCACACACACTCACATTATAAAGCGAAATGTAACATGCTTTGAATAACTGGGCCTAGTCGAGGCTTCTTGTTGCCATTAAACCATTGCATGGGGGAAACCTCTGCAAGCCGTGAAGGCACACATCATATGCCACAGAATGCGGTGCTGATCAGGGCCTGCACTATTTGCTAATAGAATTTTCTGTCAGAAATAGAATAAAAACTATAAAATAGGTCTGACACTCCTTATGTGAAAAATGGACTTGTCTAACATGTAGCAAATTGGAAGAGTCATAGTGTATAATAATATGGTTAACTACATAGCTTTCAGACTTCATCAGGGCATACACCAGCCCTTTTCAGGTAACTATTTGTGAAAAAAGGTCACAGTGACCTGCAACATCAATACGGTAAGCTGCAGACCTTCCAGCCTTCATCAGTGTACCAGATAACTCTGAAATTATGTCATTTTGACCAGCTTTTGTGCTGGTGACCTGAAGTGGCCAACCAGGTAACTCTGAAAGTATGTCATTTTGACCTACTATTGTGCTGGTGATCTGAAGTGGCCAACCAGGTAACTCTGAAAGTATGTCATTTTGACCTACTATTGTGCTGGTGATCTGAAGTGGCCAAGTGACTCTGAAAGTATGTCATTTTGACCTACTATTGTGCTGGTGATCTGAAGTGGCCAACCAAGTAACTCTGAAAGTATGTCATTTTGACCAGCTTTTGTGCTGGTGATCTGAAGTGGCCAACCAGGTAACTCTGAAAGTATGTCATTTTGACCTACTATTGTGCTGGTGATCTGAAGTGGCCAACCAGGTAACTCTGAAAGTATGTCATTTTGTTCTACTTTTGTGCTGGTGATCTGAAGTGGCCAACCAGGTAACTCTGAAAGTATGTCATTTTGACCTACTTTTGTGCTGGTGATCTGAAGTGGCCAACCAAGTAACTCTGAAAGTATGTCATTTTGTTCTACTTTTGTGCTGGTGATCTGAAGTGGCCAACCAAGTAACTCTGAAAGTATGTCATTTTGTTCTACTTTTGTGCTGGTGATCTGAAGTGGCCAACCAGGTAACTCTGAAAGTATGTCATTTTGTTCTACTTTTGTGCTGGTGATCTGAAGTGGCCAACCAAGTAACTCTGAAAGTATGTCATTTTGTTCTACTATTGTGCTGGTGATCTGAAGTGGCCAACCAAGTAACTCTGAAAGTATGTCATTTTGTTCTACTTTTGTGCTGGTGATCTGAAGTGGCCAACCAAGTAACTCTGAAAGTATGTCATTTTGTTCTACTATTGTGCTGGTGATCTGAAGTGGCCAACCAGGTAACTCTGAAAGTATGTCATTTTGACCTGCTTTTGTGCTGGTGATCTGAAGTGGCCAACCAGGTAACTCTGAAAGTATGTCATTTTGACCTACTATTGTGCTGGTGATCTGAAGTGGCCAACCAGGTAACTCTGAAAGTATGTCATTTTGACCTACTATTGTGCTGGTGATCTGAAGTGGCCAACCAAGTAACTCTGAAAGTATGTCATTTTGTTCTACTATTGTGCTGGTGATCTGAAGTGGCCAACCAAGTAACTCTGAAAGTATGTCATTTTGTTCTACTTTTGTGCTGGTGATCTGAAGTGGCCAACCAAGTAACTCTGAAAGTATGTCATTTTGACCTACTTTTGTGCTGGTGATCTGAAGTGGCCAACCAAGTAACTCTGAAAGTATGTCATTTTGTTCTACTATTGTGCTGGTGATCTGAAGTGGCCAACCAAGTAACTCTGAAAGTATGTCATTTTGTTCTACTTTTGTGCTGGTGATCTGAAGTGGCCAACCAGGTAACTCTGAAAGTATGTCATTTTGACCTACTATTGTGCTGGTGATCTGAAGTGGCCAACCAGGTTACTCTGAAAGTATGTCATTTTGACCTACTATTGTGCTGGTGATCTGAAGTGGCCAACCAAGTAACTCTGAAAGTATGTCATTTTGACCTGCTTTTGTGCCAGACCTGGGGTAATTGTATTCTGTATTCTTTTTTGAATACTATTCGAATAAATTTCTGAGTATTCGTGAAGTATTCTGTATTCGTGGATTTTTTAGAATAAAAGTATTTGTATTTGTATTCGAATACATTTCAAAAGTCATGTATTCATGAATAGTTTTACGAATACATTATGAATACTTCTTCTGCTCTTTAAAGGAAAAAAAAAATTACGAAACACTACATAAATGTTTTAATTGATGTGAATGCACATGTAGGAACTTCTGAAATTACTATTAGATGGTTTAATACAATACATAACAGAGATCCAAGAATAATGATTCATTTGATTGCATTGATGCAAATAAAAGCTTTTAAGATGACAAACATTTCATTATTAGGAATATATTACTTTTCAAGTGAATGACATTGTAATTTGTTGACTGGGAGGTGTGAAAAACAGAAGAAATTAGCATCAATTCTCAATTAGATAATTTTTTTTTGTTCAGAGACACTTACTTCAATCACAAATAAGTCACCATCTGGCACATGGCTATTTCTAGTCTGTTCTTATAAATGTATCCATTTGTCAATATATGATGTTTTAAGCTGATTTTTGCTGATTGCATAAAATAATTTCTGCTTCCCATTCATGTCCAATGAACTCTTCAATTTGTAGTATTAGACAGGTCAATTTCAATTTAAGAGATGTTTGCTTACTTTTATTATTTTTGCAAAATTTTAGAAAAATACTGTACATTTTGATCAGATGCTATTATTCTGTGGCATATGATCTTAATCTACACTGCCAAGGTCCCTTCAGGCTTTCAAGTAGTCCTACTTTTTCCTACTTTTCCTACTTTTTGGGTCTCTTCCTACTTTGTTCCTACTTTTTCCAGAAAAAACTCCTACTTCTCCTACTTTTTTGATTTGTCCAAAAACTAAGATCCCAAATAAATAAATAAACAAATTAAGCATTTAAAAGTATAAATTGTATCTCAAACTATTTGTAGAATGCATTTTGTTACATGACAAATCTACTGATGATCCTTGACATTCATCTGCTGTTTTTAGCTGTACCACTAATTTGAATATGTTGATGTAAAGCAAAACTGCAATGACCATCTACAGTTTTGTCTTGTTGAACATGACAAGAATTTTTGCAGTCAGTAGTGTAGTGATGTTTTAACCAAATGACCAACTGGAGCTCCGTCTTGCTGAGAATGGTAGAAAATTCACTACAGCAATGCTTTGATGCCCTAACTTCTGTGACAAACTATTCTGTCTTGTTTAGCATTACAGAAATTCATTGCAGCAGTCCAGTGATTCCTAAACTGCAGTGACCAGCTTTAGCTCTGTCTTGTTAGCATGACAAACATTCTTTTCAGCAGTGCAGCGATGCCTTAACTGCTGTAACCAGCTTGAGCTCTGTCTTGTTTAGCAAGACAAAAATTCATTGCAGCAATACTTTGATGCCTCAGCTGCATTACTGAGCTAGAGCTCTGTCTTGGTAAGCATGGCAGGAGTTCATAGCAGCAGTGGTTTGATTAAGTAACTGCAGTGATCAGCTAGAGCTATGTTTTGGTAAGCATGGCAGGAGTTCATAGCAGCAGTGGTTTGATTAAGTAACTGCAGTGATCAGCTAGAGCTATGTTTTGGTAAGAAAGGCAGGAGTTCATAGCAGCAGTGGTTTGATTTCTTAACTGCAGTGATCATCTACAGCTATGTTTTGGTAAGCATGGCAGGAGTTCATAGCAGCAGTGGTGTGATTTCTTAACTGCAGTGATCAGCTAGAGCTATGTTTTGGTAAGCATGGCAGGAGTTCTTAGCAGCAGTGGTTTGATTTCTTAACTGCAGTGATCAGCTAGAGCTATGTTTTGGTAAGCATGGCAGGAGTTCATAGCAGCAGTGGTTTGATTTCTTAACTGCAGTGATCAGCTAGAGCTATGTTTTGGTAAGAAAGGCAGGAGTTCATAGCAGCAGTGGTTTGATTTCTTAACTGCGGTGATCAGCTAGAGCTATGTTTTGGTAAGCATGACAGGAGTTCATAGCAGCAGTGCTTTGATTTCTTAACTGCAGTGATCAGCTAGAGCTATGTTTTGGTAAGCATGCGAGGAATTCATTGCAGCAGTGTTTTGAGGCCTTAACTGACCAGCAGTTCATAACAGCAATGCTTTGATACCATGTCTTTGATGCCTTACTAGAGCTCCGTCTTGTTTAGCATGACAGGAGTTCATTGCAGCAATGCTTTGACACCTTAACTGCAGTGATCAACTAGATCTCTGTCTTTAGCACAAGAGCAATTCATTTCCTTAGTGCTGTGATGCCTTAACTGCAGTGACAAATTAGAGTTCTGTCTTGTTTAGCTTGATAGAAATTCATTGTAGCAGCCATGCTGTGATGCCTTAACTGTGGTTACCATCTAGAGCTATGTCTTGTTGAACATGACAGAAATACATTACAGCAGTGCTCTGACTAAACTGCAGAGACCCACTGGAGCTCAGTCTTGTTGAGCAAGACAGAAATTCATTGCTGCAATGCTGTGATGCCTTGACTGCAGTGATCAACTAGAGTTCTGTCTGGAGCAGGAAAGGGATACACTGCAGCAGTACTGTGATGCCTTAACTGCAGTTACCCACTAGGGTTCTGTCTTGTTGAGCCTGACATCAATTTATTGCAGCACTTCTGTGGTGCCTTAACTGTGTTACCAACTAGAGCTCTGACTTTTTGAGCATTGCAGAAATTCATTGCAGTAGTGCTGCTTAAATTTGCCTTAAATGCAGTGACCAACTAGAATTATTGTCTTGATAAGTATGAAAGTAATTCATATTTGCCATGCTTTGATGCCTTTAACTGCAATGACCATTTAGAGTTCTGTCTTATTGAGCATGACAGGAATTCATTGCAGCAGTGCTGTGGTGCCTTAAGTGAAGTGACCAACTAGAGTTCTGTCTTGTTGAGCATGGCAGGAATTCATTACAGCAGTGCTGTGTTGCCTTGATTGAAGTGACCAACTAGAGTTCCATCTTGTTTAGCATGAAAGGAATTCATTGCAGCAGTGCTGTGTTGCCTTATTTGAAGTGACCAAATAGAGCTGTGTCTTGTTTAGCTTGACAGAAAAACATTGAAGCAGTGCTATGATGCCTTAACTGCAGTGAAAAATCTGAGATCTGTCTTATGGAGGATGACAGGAATGCAAAGCAGCAGTAATGCAATGTCTTAACTGCAGTGATCGACCAGCAGAAGATCTTTCTTGTCATGCATGACAGAAATTTATTGCAGCAGTGCTGTGATGATTGAAGTGACCAACTAGAGCTCTGTCTTGTTTAGCATGACAGAAATTCATTTCAGCAATGCTGTGATGACTGAAGTGACCAACTAGAGCTCTGTATTGTTTAGCATGACAGAAATTCATTGCAGCAATGCTGTGATGACTGAAGTGACCAACTAGAGCTCTGTCTTGTTAAGCTTGACAGAAATTCATTGCACCAGTGCTGTGATGTCTGGGGTGACCAACTAGAGCTCTGTTTAGAGTGACAGAAATTCACATTCCAGCAATACTTTAAAGCCTTGACTTCAGTGAGCATCTAAAATGCTGTCTTAGTTTGCATGACAGGAATTCATTGTAGCAGTGCTATGATGCCTTCACCTGGACATCTTGTAGCTGATGCTTCTCACAAATGTAAATTTTCAAAATTCATTAATTCTTTGACATATGTCAATATCTAGGTACAGATATCTGCCAGTGGCAAACTCTTGAATAAAGCATTGGAAGTTCAGGCTGCCGTCATGAATAACTGTACTAGATGGGTTAGCCACTCACATTTTACAGGTGCCTGCTAACTTTGATGTAATAACATTAGACTCAAATGCACAAATAAAACTGCCCAAAATGAAAAACTGGTAAAATGTATGACATATGGAGGTATGTTCGTGTCTATTAGCTCCTACTTTTTATATCAGGTTCCTACTTTTTTCCTACTTTTCTCCTACTTTTTGATATCTCAGGCTCCTACTTTTCTCCTACTTTTTCACCAGGAGTCACTTGAAATCCTGTCCCTTTGTAAGGGACTGTATGCAATGATGTGTTAATCTGTGAAGTTACCTGTATGTCATCTTCCAATAGATTGCCTCAGGACAGAGAGATAAGGGCAAGACTTAGTGTTTTTACAACTGACCCATTTTACAATCTACAAATTACCAAGTATGTAATTCAAAATACTGGCAAATTGATGAGCTTTGTTTTATAAGAACATTCTCCCTGTTGATAACATTTTAAAACTCGTACACCAAAAAAAAAAATAAATAAATGTCTAGGTAGTAAAATGAAAGTGATGGCAATCTGAAAACTGAAATCCCAAAAGTAAAAATAGAAGGCAATGGGCAAACTGACTACTTTATTATGTGCTGGCCACCTTTGACACTTGTTTCTCAAAAGAAACAGAACACAATAACGACCCTTGTTTAGTTTCAGCAGTATATGAATTGACGCTACGAAAATTAAAACATGCCTATACAAATACATTGTAAATTTTATTGCAGAAAAACATAAATTTTAAGATGAAAAATTGTTATTTTTCTTATATATCTGCTCAAAACCTGAAAAAAATGTGTTATTTTTCTTATTTCTGCTCAAAATATAGATTGTGGGTACTAGTTATAACCACCTCAATGGAATCACAGACAAAATCTCTCTCTCTCTCCCCCCCCCCCCCCCCCAACAATGCCCACTGCTTACAAAGGTGGATAAAATCCCCCCACACCTCCACATGTACAACTACTGATTTTTGAGAATCAATTTGTATGTACATGTATTGTTTTAAAAACTGCAGATTGCAAATCAGATTGGGACTATCATAGTTATACTGGCCCTAATGTAGAGTACAACAGGGGACAAAATACAGAGCAGTAAAATCATCACTATGACTAAATTCTAACAATGAATAAGAACATTACAAATGAAACAAAAGTAGTTCTTTAGTCATATTAATAATGTGTATTCAATTATGATCATTACCTTTAATTTACATTATAAAATTTATAAAGAAATACGTTAAAAAGTCATAACAATAATCAAGCAGAATTTTCAAAAGGGATACATTATCCTAATGAGGCAGTTCTAATGAGTACCCACAATCTGTATTTTAGAGCTGAAATAAGAAAAATTGGGTTTACAGTAAATCCCAGTTTTACTGTATAAAAGTGGAGCTCAAGGGGGTCAGAATTATGTAGGTGTTTATGTGATGTAATGTAATTCATTGATTGATAAATGCCCCAGACTCCACAAATGGCTTGTTTCATGCAGGATCCTGCACACCTTCATTGATTGTGTCTTAAATTGTTCAAGATAAAACAAAGAGATGTGTATGACCCAAACATTACTTTTGTCACTAGGTGTTTGAATAAATCATCTATTTACTATATAAATATATTTCCATTTTGATGGAAATGTATTCAAAAGTATTCTAAAAGTATTCAAATACATTTGCAAAGTATTTGTATTTTTATTCAAATACATTCATAAAAAATGTATTTTTATTTGTATTCTGTATTCGTGAAATTCAAAGTATTTGTATTTGTATTCGAATACTTTTAAAAGTATTCGACCCCAGGCCTGTTTTGTGCTGGTGATCTGAAGTTGCCAACCAAGTAACTCTGAAAGTATGTCATTTTGACCTACTATTGTGCTGGTGATCTGAAGTGGCCAACCAGGTAACTCTGAAAGTATGTCATTTTGACCTACTTTTGTGCTGGTGATCTGAAGTGGCCAACCAGGTAACTCTGAAAGTATGTCATTTTGTTCTACTTTTGTGCTGGTGATCTGAAGTGGCCAACCAAGTAACTCTGAAAGTATGTCATTTTGTTCTACTATTGTGCTGGTGATCTGAAGTGGCCAACCAGGTAACTCTGAAAGTATGTCATTTTGTTCTACTTTTGTGCTGGTGATCTGAAGTGGCCAACCAGGTTACTCTGAAAGTATGTCATTTTGTTCTACTTTTGTGCTGGTGATCTGAAGTGGCCAACCAAGTAACTCTGAAAGTATGTCATTTTGACCTACTTTTGTGCTGGTGATCTGAAGTGGCCAACCAAGTAACTCTGAAAGTATGTCATTTTGACCTACTTTTGTGCTGGTGATCTGAAGTGGCCAACCAAGTAACTCTGAAAGTATGTCATTTTGTTCTACTATTGTGCTGGTGGTCTGAAGTGGCCAACCAGGTTACTCTGAAAGTATGTCATTTTGTTCTACTTTTGTGCTGGTGATCTGAAGTGGCCAACCAGGTAACTCTGAAAGTATGTCATTTTGTTCTACTTTTGTGCTGGTGATCTGAAGTGGCCAACCAAGTAACTCTGAAAGTATGTCATTTTGACCTACTTTTGTGCTGGTGATCTGAAGTGGCCAACCAAGTAACTCTGAAAGTATGTCATTTTGTTCTACTTTTGTGCTGGTGATCTGAAGTGGCCAACCAGGTTACTCTGAAAGTATGTCATTTTGTTCTACTTTTGTGCTGGTGATCTGAAGTGGCCAACCAAGTAACTCTGAAAGTATGTCATTTTGACCTACTTTTGTGCTGGTGATCTGAAGTGGCCAACCAAGTAACTCTGAAAGTATGTCATTTTGACCTACTTTTGTGCTGGTGATCTGAAGTGGCCAACCAGGTAACTCTGAAAGTATGTCATTTTGACCTACTTTTGTGCTGGTGATCTGAAGTGGCCAACCAGGTTACTCTGAAAGTATGTCATTTTGACCTATTTTGTGCTGGTGATCTGAAGTGGCCAACCAGGTAACTCTGAAAGTATGTCATTTTGACCTACTATTGTGCTGGTGATCTGAAGTGGCCAACCAGGTAACTCTGAAAGTATGTCATTTTGACCTACGATTGTGTTGTTGATCTGAAGTGGCCAACCAGGTAACTCTGAAAGTATGTCATTTTGTTCTACTTTTGTGCTGGTGGTCTGAAGTGGCCAACCAAGTAACTCTGAAAGTATGTCATTTTGACCTACTATTGTGCTGGTGATCTGAAGTGGCCAACCAGGTTACTCTGAAAGTATGTCATTTTGTTCTACTTTTGTGCTGGTGATCTGAAGTGGCCAACCAAGTGACTCTGAAAGTATGTCATTTTGTTCTACTTTTGTGCTGGTGATCTGAAGTGGCCAACCAAGTAACTCTGAAAGTATGTCATTTTGTACTACTTTTGTGCTGGTGATCTGAAGTGGCCAACCAAGTAACTCTGAAAGTATGTCATTTTGTTCTACTTTTGTGCTGGTGATCTGAAGTGGCCAACCAAGTAACTCGGAAAGTATGTCATTTTGTTCTACTTTTGTGCTGGTGATCTGAAGTGGCCAACCAGGTAACTCTGAAAGTATGTCATTTTGACCTACTTTTGTGCTGGTGATCTGAAGTGGCCAACCAAGTAACTCTGAAAGTATGTCATTTTGACCTACTTTTGTGCTGGTGATCTGAAGTGGCCAACCAGGTAACTCTGAAAGTATGTCATTTTGACCAGCTTTTGTGCTGGTGATCTGAAGTGGCCAACCAAGTAACTCTGAAAGTATGTCATTTTGACCTACTTTTGTGCTGGTGATCTGAAGTGGCCAACCAAGTAACTCTGAAAGTATGTCATTTTGACCTACTTTTGTGCTGGTGATCTGAAGTGGCCAACCAGGTAACTCTGAAGGTATGTCATTTTGACCTACTTTTGTGCTGGTGATCTGAAGTGGCCAACCAAGTGACTCTGAAAGTATGTCATTTTGACCTACTATTGTGCTGGTGATCTGAAGTGGCCAACCAGGTAACTCTGAAAGTATGTCATTTTGACCTACTATTGTGCTGGTGATCTGAAGTGGCCAACCAGGTAACTCTGAAAGTGTCATTTTGACCTACTATTGTGCTGGTGATCTGAAGTGGCCAACCAGGTAACTCTGAAAGTATGTCATTTTGACCTACTTTTGTGCTGGTGATCTGAAGTTGCCAACCAAGTAACTCTGAAAGTATGTCATTTTGACCTACTATTGTGCTGGTGATCTGAAGTGGCCAACCAGGTAACTCTGAAAGTATGTCATTTTGACCTACTATTGTGCTGGTGATCTGAAGTGGCCAACCAAGTAACTCTGAAAGTATGTCATTTTGACCTACTATTGTGCTGGTGATCTGAAGTGGCCAACCAGGTAACTCTGAAAGTATGTCATTTTGACCTACTATTGTGCTGGTGGTCTGAAGTGGCCAACCAGGTAACTCTGAAAGTATGTCATTTTGTTCTACTTTTGTGCTGGTGATCTGAAGTGGCCAACCAAGTAACTCTGAAAGTATGTCATTTTGTTCTACTATTGTGCTGGTGATCTGAAGTGGCCAACCAAGTAACTCTGAAAGTATGTCATTTTGTTCTACTATTGTGCTGGTGATCTGAAGTGGCCAACCAGGTAACTCTGAAAGTATGTCATTTTGTTCTACTATTGTGCTGGTGATCTGAAGTGGCCAACCAGGTAACTCTGAAAGTATGTCATTTTGTTCTACTTTTGTGCTGGTGATCTGAAGTGGCCAACCAAGTAACTCTGAAAGTATGTCATTTTGTTCTACTTTTGTGCTGGTGATCTGAAGTGGCCAACCAAGTAACTCTGAAAGTATGTCATTTTGTTCTACTTTTGTGCTGGTGATCTGAAGTGGCCAACCAGATAACTCTGAAATTATGTCATTTTGACCAGCTTTTGTGCTGGTGATCTGAAGTGGCCAACCAAGTAACTCTGAAAGTATGTCATTTTGACCTACTATTGTGCTGGTGATCTGAAGTGGCCAACCAAGTAACTCTGAAAGTATGTCATTTTGACCTACTATTGTGCTGGTGATCTGAAGTGGCCAACCAAGTGACTCTGAAGGTATGTCATTTTGACCTACTTTTGTGCTGGTGATCTGAAGTGGCCAACCAGGTAACTCTGAAAGTATGTCATTTTGTTCTACTTTTGTGCTGGTGATCTGAAGTGGCCAACCAAGTAACTCTGAAAGTATGTCATTTTGACCTACTATTGTGCTGGTGATCTGAAGTGGCCAACCAAGTAACTCTGAAAGTATGTCATTTTGTTCTACTATTGTGCTGGTGATCTGAAGTGGCCAACCAGGTAACTCTGAAAGTATGTCATTTTGACCAGCTTTTGTGCTGGTGATCTGAAGTGGCCAACCAGGTAACTCTGAAAGTATGTCATTTTGACCTACTTTTGTGCTGGTGATCTGAAGTGGCCAACCAGGTAACTCTGAAAGTATGTCATTTTGACCTACTATTGTGCTGGTGGTCTGAAGTGGCCAACCAGGTAACTCTGAAAGTATGTCATTTTGTTCTACTTTTGTGCTGGTGATCTGAAGTGGCCAACCAAGTAACTCTGAAAGTATGTCATTTTGTTCTACTTTTGTGCTGGTGATCTGAAGTGGCCAACCAAGTAACTCTGAAAGTATGTCATTTTGACCTACTTTTGTGCTGGTGATCTGAAGTGGCCAACCAAGTAACTCTGAAAGTATGTCATTTTGTTCTACTATTGTGCTGGTGATCTGAAGTGGCCAACCAAGTGACTCTGAAAGTATGTCATTTTGACCTACTATTGTGCTGGTGATCTGAAGTGGCCAACCAGGTTACTCTGAAAGTATGTCATTTTGTTCTACTTTTGTGCTGGTGATCTGAAGTGGCCAACCAAGTAACTCTGAAAGTATGTCATTTTGACCTACTTTTGTGCTGGTGATCTGAAGTGGCCAACCAGGTGACTCTGAAAGTATGTCATTTTGACCTACTTTTGTGCTGGTGATCTAAAGTGGCCAACCAAGTGACTCTGAAAGTATGTCATTTTGACCTACTTTTGTGCTGGTGATCTGAAGTGGCCAACCAGGTAACTCTGAAAGTATGTCATTTTGACCTACTTTTGTGCTGGTGATCTGAAGTGGCCAACCAAGTAACTCTGAAAGTATGTCATTTTGTTCTACTTTTGTGCTGGTGATCTGAAGTGGCCAACCAAGTAACTCTGAAAGTATGTCATTTTGACCTACTTTTGTGCTGGTGATCTGAAGTGGCCAACCAAGTAACTCTGAAAGTATGTCATTTTGTTCTACTTTTGTGCTGGTGATCTGAAGTGGCCAACCAGGTTACTCTGAAAGTATGTCATTTTGTTCTACTTTTGTGCTGGTGATCTGAAGTGGCCAACCAAGTAACTCTGAAAGTATGTCATTTTGACCTACTTTTGTGCTGGTGATCTGAAGTGGCCAACCAAGTAACTCTGAAAGTATGTCATTTTGACCTACTTTTGTGCTGGTGATCTGAAGTGGCCAACCAGGTAACTCTGAAAGTATGTCATTTTGACCTACTTTTGTGCTGGTGATCTGAAGTGGCCAACCAGGTTACTCTGAAAGTATGTCATTTTGACCTACTATTGTGCTGGTGATCTGAAGTGGCCAACCAGGTAACTCTGAAAGTATGTCATTTTGACCTATTTTGTGCTGGTGATCTGAAGTGGCCAACCAGGTAACTCTGAAAGTATGTCATTTTGACCTACTATTGTGCTGGTGATCTGAAGTGGCCAACCAGGTAACTCTGAAAGTATGTCATTTTGACCTACGATTGTGTTGTTGATCTGAAGTGGCCAACCAGGTAACTCTGAAAGTATGTCATTTTGTTCTACTTTTGTGCTGGTGGTCTGAAGTGGCCAACCAAGTAACTCTGAAAGTATGTCATTTTGACCTACTATTGTGCTGGTGATCTGAAGTGGCCAACCAGGTTACTCTGAAAGTATGTCATTTTGTTCTACTTTTGTGCTGGTGATCTGAAGTGGCCAACCAAGTGACTCTGAAAGTATGTCATTTTGTTCTACTTTTGTGCTGGTGATCTGAAGTGGCCAACCAAGTAACTCTGAAAGTATGTCATTTTGTACTACTTTTGTGCTGGTGATCTGAAGTGGCCAACCAAGTAACTCTGAAAGTATGTCATTTTGTTCTACTTTTGTGCTGGTGATCTGAAGTGGCCAACCAAGTAACTCTGAAAGTATGTCATTTTGTTCTACTTTTGTGCTGGTGATCTGAAGTGGCCAACCAGGTAACTCTGAAAGTATGTCATTTTGACCTACTTTTGTGCTGGTGATCTGAAGTGGCCAACCAAGTAACTCTGAAAGTATGTCATTTTGACCTACTTTTGTGCTGGTGATCTGAAGTGGCCAACCAGGTAACTCTGAAAGTATGTCATTTTGACCAGCTTTTGTGCTGGTGATCTGAAGTGGCCAACCAAGTAACTCTGAAAGTATGTCATTTTGACCTACTTTTGTGCTGGTGATCTGAAGTGGCCAACCAAGTAACTCTGAAAGTATGTCATTTTGACCTACTTTTGTGCTGGTGATCTGAAGTGGCCAACCAGGTAACTCTGAAGGTATGTCATTTTGACCTACTTTTGTGCTGGTGATCTGAAGTGGCCAACCAAGTGACTCTGAAAGTATGTCATTTTGACCTACTATTGTGCTGGTGATCTGAAGTGGCCAACCAGGTAACTCTGAAAGTATGTCATTTTGTTCTACTTTTGTGCTGGTGATCTGAAGTGGCCAACCAGGTAACTCTGAAAGTATGTCATTTTGTTCTACTTTTGTGCTGGTGATCTGAAGTGGCCAACCAGGTAACTCTGAAAGTATGTCATTTTGTTCTACTTTTGTGCTGGTGATCTGAAGTGGCCAACCAAGTAACTCTGAAAGTATGTCATTTTGACCTACTATTGTGCTGGTGATCTGAAGTGGCCAACCAGGTAACTCTGAAAGTGTCATTTTGACCTACTATTGTGCTGGTGATCTGAAGTGGCCAACCAGGTAACTCTGAAAGTATGTCATTTTGACCTACTTTTGTGCTGGTGATCTGAAGTTGCCAACCAAGTAACTCTGAAAGTATGTCATTTTGACCTACTATTGTGCTGGTGATCTGAAGTGGCCAACCAGGTAACTCTGAAAGTATGTCATTTTGACCTACTATTGTGCTGGTGATCTGAAGTGGCCAACCAAGTAACTCTGAAAGTATGTCATTTTGACCTACTATTGTGCTGGTGATCTGAAGTGGCCAACCAGGTAACTCTGAAAGTATGTCATTTTGACCTACTATTGTGCTGGTGGTCTGAAGTGGCCAACCAGGTAACTCTGAAAGTATGTCATTTTGTTCTACTTTTGTGCTGGTGATCTGAAGTGGCCAACCAAGTAACTCTGAAAGTATGTCATTTTGTTCTACTATTGTGCTGGTGATCTGAAGTGGCCAACCAAGTAACTCTGAAAGTATGTCATTTTGTTCTACTATTGTGCTGGTGATCTGAAGTGGCCAACCAGGTAACTCTGAAAGTATGTCATTTTGTTCTACTATTGTGCTGGTGATCTGAAGTGGCCAACCAGGTAACTCTGAAAGTATGTCATTTTGTTCTACTTTTGTGCTGGTGATCTGAAGTGGCCAACCAAGTAACTCTGAAAGTATGTCATTTTGTTCTACTTTTGTGCTGGTGATCTGAAGTGGCCAACCAGGTTACTCTGAAAGTATGTCATTTTGTTCTACTTTTGTGCTGGTGATCTGAAGTGGCCAACCAAGTAACTCTGAAAGTATGTCATTTTGACCTACTTTTGTGCTGGTGATCTGAAGTGGCCAACCAAGTAACTCTGAAAGTATGTCATTTTGACCTACTTTTGTGCTGGTGATCTGAAGTGGCCAACCAGGTAACTCTGAAAGTATGTCATTTTGACCTACTTTTGTGCTGGTGATCTGAAGTGGCCAACCAGGTTACTCTGAAAGTATGTCATTTTGACCTACTATTGTGCTGGTGATCTGAAGTGGCCAACCAGGTAACTCTGAAAGTATGTCATTTTGACCTATTTTGTGCTGGTGATCTGAAGTGGCCAACCAGGTAACTCTGAAAGTATGTCATTTTGACCTACTATTGTGCTGGTGATCTGAAGTGGCCAACCAGGTAACTCTGAAAGTATGTCATTTTGACCTACGATTGTGTTGTTGATCTGAAGTGGCCAACCAGGTAACTCTGAAAGTATGTCATTTTGTTCTACTTTTGTGCTGGTGGTCTGAAGTGGCCAACCAAGTAACTCTGAAAGTGTCATTTTGACCTACTATTGTGCTGGTGATCTGAAGTGGCCAACCAGGTTACTCTGAAAGTATGTCATTTTGTTCTACTTTTGTGCTGGTGATCTGAAGTGGCCAACCAAGTGACTCTGAAAGTATGTCATTTTGTTCTACTTTTGTGCTGGTGATCTGAAGTGGCCAACCAAGTAACTCTGAAAGCATGTCATTTTGTACTACTTTTGTGCTGGTGATCTGAAGTGGCCAACCAAGTAACTCTGAAAGTATGTCATTTTGTTCTACTTTTGTGCTGGTGATCTGAAGTGGCCAACCAAGTAACTCTGAAAGTATGTCATTTTGTTCTACTTTTGTGCTGGTGATCTGAAGTGGCCAACCAGGTAACTCTGAAAGTATGTCATTTTGACCTACTTTTGTGCTGGTGATCTGAAGTGGCCAACCAAGTAACTCTGAAAGTATGTCATTTTGACCTACTTTTGTGCTGGTGATCTGAAGTGGCCAACCAGGTAACTCTGAAAGTATGTCATTTTGACCAGCTTTTGTGCTGGTGATCTGAAGTGGCCAACCAAGTAACTCTGAAAGTATGTCATTTTGACCTACTTTTGTGCTGGTGATCTGAAGTGGCCAACCAAGTAACTCTGAAAGTATGTCATTTTGACCTACTTTTGTGCTGGTGATCTGAAGTGGCCAACCAGGTAACTCTGAAGGTATGTCATTTTGACCTACTTTTGTGCTGGTGATCTGAAGTGGCCAACCAAGTGACTCTGAAAGTATGTCATTTTGACCTACTATTGTGCTGGTGATCTGAAGTGGCCAACCAGGTAACTCTGAAAGTATGTCATTTTGTTCTACTTTTGTGCTGGTGATCTGAAGTGGCCAACCAGGTAACTCTGAAAGTATGTCATTTTGTTCTACTTTTGTGCTGGTGATCTGAAGTGGCCAACCAGGTAACTCTGAAAGTATGTCATTTTGTTCTACTTTTGTGCTGGTGATCTGAAGTGGCCAACCAAGTAACTCTGAAAGTATGTCATTTTGACCTACTATTGTGCTGGTGATCTGAAGTGGCCAACCAGGTAACTCTGAAAGTGTCATTTTGACCTACTATTGTGCTGGTGATCTGAAGTGGCCAACCAGGTAACTCTGAAAGTATGTCATTTTGACCTACTTTTGTGCTGGTGATCTGAAGTTGCCAACCAAGTAACTCTGAAAGTATGTCATTTTGACCTACTATTGTGCTGGTGATCTGAAGTGGCCAACCAGGTAACTCTGAAAGTATGTCATTTTGACCTACTATTGTGCTGGTGATCTGAAGTGGCCAACCAAGTAACTCTGAAAGTATGTCATTTTGACCTACTATTGTGCTGGTGATCTGAAGTGGCCAACCAGGTAACTCTGAAAGTATGTCATTTTGACCTACTATTGTGCTGGTGGTCTGAAGTGGCCAACCAGGTAACTCTGAAAGTATGTCATTTTGTTCTACTTTTGTGCTGGTGATCTGAAGTGGCCAACCAAGTAACTCTGAAAGTATGTCATTTTGTTCTACTATTGTGCTGGTGATCTGAAGTGGCCAACCAAGTAACTCTGAAAGTATGTCATTTTGTTCTACTATTGTGCTGGTGATCTGAAGTGGCCAACCAGGTAACTCTGAAAGTATGTCATTTTGTTCTACTATTGTGCTGGTGATCTGAAGTGGCCAACCAGGTAACTCTGAAAGTATGTCATTTTGTTCTACTTTTGTGCTGGTGATCTGAAGTGGCCAACCAAGTAACTCTGAAAGTATGTCATTTTGTTCTACTTTTGTGCTGGTGATCTGAAGTGGCCAACCAAGTAACTCTGAAAGTATGTCATTTTGTTCTACTTTTGTGCTGGTGATCTGAAGTGGCCAACCAGATAACTCTGAAATTATGTCATTTTGACCAGCTTTTGTGCTGGTGATCTGAAGTGGCCAACCAAGTAACTCTGAAAGTATGTCATTTTGACCTACTATTGTGCTGGTGATCTGAAGTGGCCAACCAAGTGACTCTGAAGGTATGTCATTTTGACCTACTTTTGTGCTGGTGATCTGAAGTGGCCAACCAGGTAACTCTGAAAGTATGTCATTTTGTTCTACTTTTGTGCTGGTGATCTGAAGTGGCCAACCAAGTAACTCTGAAAGTATGTCATTTTGACCTACTATTGTGCTGGTGATCTGAAGTGGCCAACCAAGTAACTCTGAAAGTATGTCATTTTGTTCTACTATTGTGCTGGTGATCTGAAGTGGCCAACCAGGTAACTCTGAAAGTATGTCATTTTGACCAGCTTTTGTGCTGGTGATCTGAAGTGGCCAACCAGGTAACTCTGAAAGTATGTCATTTTGACCTACTTTTGTGCTGGTGATCTGAAGTGGCCAACCAGGTAACTCTGAAAGTATGTCATTTTGACCTACTATTGTGCTGGTGGTCTGAAGTGGCCAACCAGGTAACTCTGAAAGTATGTCATTTTGTTCTACTTTTGTGCTGGTGATCTGAAGTGGCCAACCAAGTAACTCTGAAAGTATGTCATTTTGTTCTACTTTTGTGCTGGTGATCTGAAGTGGCCAACCAAGTAACTCTGAAAGTATGTCATTTTGACCTACTTTTGTGCTGGTGATCTGAAGTGGCCAACCAAGTAACTCTGAAAGTATGTCATTTTGTTCTACTATTGTGCTGGTGATCTGAAGTGGCCAACCAAGTGACTCTGAAAGTATGTCATTTTGACCTACTATTGTGCTGGTGATCTGAAGTGGCCAACCAGGTTACTCTGAAAGTATGTCATTTTGTTCTACTTTTGTGCTGGTGATCTGAAGTGGCCAACCAAGTAACTCTGAAAGTATGTCATTTTGACCTACTTTTGTGCTGGTGATCTGAAGTGGCCAACCAAGTAACTCTGAAAGTATGTCATTTTGTTCTACTTTTGTGCTGGTGATCTGAAGTGGCCAACCAAGTAACTCTGAAAGTATGTCATTTTGTTCTACTTTTGTGCTGGTGATCTGAAGTGGCCAACCAGGTAACTCTGAAAGTATGTCATTATGACCTACTTTTGTGCTGGTGATCTGAAGTGGCCAACCAAGTAACTCTGAAAGTATGTCATTTTGACCTACTTTTGTGCTGGTGATCTGAAGTGGCCAACCAGGTAACTCTGAAAGTATGTCATTTTGACCAGCTTTTGTGCTGGTGATCTGAAGTGGCCAACCAAGTAACTCTGAAAGTATGTCATTTTGACCTACTTTTGTGCTGGTGATCTGAAGTGGCCAACCAAGTAACTCTGAAAGTATGTCATTTTGACCTACTTTTGTGCTGGTGATCTGAAGTGGCCAACCAGGTAACTCTGAAGGTATGTCATTTTGACCTACTTTTGTGCTGGTGATCTGAAGTGGCCAACCAAGTGACTCTGAAAGTATGTCATTTTGACCTACTATTGTGCTGGTGATCTGAAGTGGCCAACCAGGTAACTCTGAAAGTATGTCATTTTGTTCTACTTTTGTGCTGGTGATCTGAAGTGGCCAACCAGGTAACTCTGAAAGTATGTCATTTTGTTCTACTTTTGTGCTGGTGATCTGAAGTGGCCAACCAGGTAACTCTGAAAGTATGTCATTTTGTTCTACTTTTGTGCTGGTGATCTGAAGTGGCCAACCAAGTAACTCTGAAAGTATGTCATTTTGACCTACTATTGTGCTGGTGATCTGAAGTGGCCAACCAGGTAACTCTGAAAGTGTCATTTTGACCTACTATTGTGCTGGTGATCTTAAGTGGCCAACCAGGTAACTCTGAAAGTATGTCATTTTGTTCTACTTTTGTGCTGGTGATCTGAAGTGGCCAACCAAGTAACTCTGAAAGTATGTCATTTTGTTCTACTATTGTGCTGGTGATCTGAAGTGGCCAACCAAGTAACTCTGAAAGTATGTCATTTTGTTCTACTATTGTGCTGGTGATCTGAAGTGGCCAACCAAGTAACTCTGAAAGTATGTCATTTTGTTCTACTTTTGTGCTGGTGATCTGAAGTGGCCAACCAAGTAACTCTGAAAGTATGTCATTTTGTTCTACTTTTGTGCTGGTGATCTGAAGTGGCCAACCAGATAACTCTGAAATTATGTCATTTTGACCAGCTTTTGTGCTGGTGATCTGAAGTGGCCAACCAAGTAACTCTGAAAGTATGTCATTTTGACCTACTATTGTGCTGGTGATCTGAAGTGGCCAACCAAGTAACTCTGAAAGTATGTCATTTTGACCTACTATTGTGCTGGTGATCTGAAGTGGCCAACCAAGTGACTCTGAAGGTATGTCATTTTGACCTACTTTTGTGCTGGTGATCTGAAGTGGCCAACCAGGTAACTCTGAAAGTATGTCATTTTGTTCTACTTTTGTGCTGGTGATCTGAAGTGGCCAACCAAGTAACTCTGAAAGTATGTCATTTTGACCTACTATTGTGCTGGTGATCTGAAGTGGCCAACCAAGTAACTCTGAAAGTATGTCATTTTGTTCTACTATTGTGCTGGTGATCTGAAGTGGCCAACCAGGTAACTCTGAAAGTATGTCATTTTGACCAGCTTTTGTGCTGGTGATCTGAAGTGGCCAACCAGGTAACTCTGAAAGTATGTCATTTTGACCTACTTTGTGCTGGTGATCTGAAGTGGCCAACCAGGTAACTCTGAAAGTATGTCATTTTGACCTACTATTGTGCTGGTGGTCTGAAGTGGCCAACCAGGTAACTCTGAAAGTATGTCATTTTGTTCTACTTTTGTGCTGGTGATCTGAAGTGGCCAACCAAGTAACTCTGAAAGTATGTCATTTTGTTCTACTTTTGTGCTGGTGATCTGAAGTGGCCAACCAAGTAACTCTGAAAGTATGTCATTTTGACCTACTTTTGTGCTGGTGATCTGAAGTGGCCAACCAAGTAACTCTGAAAGTATGTCATTTTGTTCTACTATTGTGCTGGTGATCTGAAGTGGCCAACCAAGTGACTCTGAAAGTATGTCATTTTGACCTACTATTGTGCTGGTGATCTGAAGTGGCCAACCAGGTTACTCTGAAAGTATGTCATTTTGTTCTACTTTTGTGCTGGTGATCTGAAGTGGCCAACCAAGTAACTCTGAAAGTATGTCATTTTGACCTACTTTTGTGCTGGTGATCTGAAGTGGCCAACCAGGTGACTCTGAAAGTATGTCATTTTGACCTACTTTTGTGCTGGTGATCTGAAGTGGCCAACCAAGTGACTCTGAAAGTATGTCATTTTGACCTACTTTTGTGCTGGTGATCTGAAGTGGCCAACCAGGTAACTCTGAAAGTATGTCATTTTGACCTACTTTTGTGCTGGTGATCTGAAGTGGCCAACCAAGTAACTCTGAAAGTATGTCATTTTGTTCTACTTTTGTGCTGGTGATCTGAAGTGGCCAATCAAGTAACTCTGAAAGTATGTCATTTTGACCTACTGTTGTGCTGGTGATCTGAAGTGGCCAACCAGGTAACTCTGAAAGTATGTCATTTTGACCTACTTTTGTGCTGGTGATCTGAAGTGGCCAACCAGATAACTCTGAAATTATGTCATTTTGACCAGCTTTTGTGCTGGTGATCTGAAGTGGCCAACCAAGTAACTCTGAAAGTATGTCATTTTGACCTACTATTGTGCTGGTGATCTGAAGTGGCCAACCAAGTAACTCTGAAAGTATGTCATTTTGTTCTACTTTTGTGCTGGTGATCTGAAGTGGCCAACCAAGTAACTCTGAAAGTATGTCATTTTGACCTACTATTGTGCTGGTGATCTGAAGTGGCCAACCAGGTAACTCTGAAAGTATGTCATTTTGACCTACTATTGTGCTGGTGATCTGAAGTGGCCAACCAAGTAACTCTGAAAGTATGTCATTTTGTTCTACTTTTGTGCTGGTGATCTGAAGTGGCCAACCAAGTAACTCTGAAAGTATGTCATTTTGACCTACTGTTGTGCTGGTGATCTGAAGTGGCCAACCAGGTAACTCTGAAAGTATGTCATTTTGACCTACTATTGTGCTGGTGATCTGAAGTGGCCAACCAGGTAACTCTGAAAGTATGTCATTTTGACCTACTATTGTGCTGGTGGTCTGAAGTGGCCAACCAGGTAACTCTGAAAGTATGTCATGTCATTTTGACCTACTATTGTGTTGTTGATCTGAAGTGGCCACTTCAGATCACCAGGACAAAAGTAGATCAAAATGACTTACTTTCAGAGATACCTGTGTGTACACACTTTAGTTTTCGGGGGTCACCATTATGTATCTCTGACATCATAGGTGGCTCAGTACAGTGTTATTTTTGCCCAAAGTGACATAAAAGTTGGGCTAGGCTGGATATATATACTGTATCTATTGACAAGGTTTCTAGGTAAGCAAATGGAAGTTTTGCTCCTCTTCTTTTTGAGCATGCACAGAATCGTGCAAAGTTTAGAAACTTAAGATTCTGTTCCATGCCCACCAATATATTGGTCTAAGACTATGAACCCCTCATCAACAAAAACCAACAATAACTACTTTCCTTCATCACGTTCTTCAAAATGACACATTTACATCAACACCAGCTCTTTTAGCTTTCTGGAACAAGATATATATATTGCTTTGATTATGAATTTCAGGTGCGGGTAGAAGGCTTTGACTATGTTGGAGTTGGAAACTCTACGAGTAAGAAAGATGCTCAGACTAATTGTGCTAGAGACTTTATTCAGTATCTCGTCAGACTGGGACATGTGAAACAGTCTGAAGTACCATCATCTATGGTAAGGCTATTTTATAAATGACTACAGTCAAAATACACCACAACCCCATTGCAACATTCTTCATTTTGTCGGCTTGAAGCAAGGTGCAGTATACGAGTCTGCCTTTCACTTTGTTCTTTCATCAAGCCTTCAATATTTGTGTTCTCTAGCCTACCCCCTGATGTTAAAGTCCATTTCTCAAGACCTGTAAGGGTTTCACTAATGATACAAGCATCCATATTTGACCTGAATACACCATTACCTTGTTATAACACGGTTCGTTACAACACACTTTCGATACAACAGGGTTTCAAGATGGATCCCAAAAATGTATAGATTATATTGAAAAATGACCATAAATTTTGTAAAGATTATATAGAAAAATGACCATAAATGGTCATTTTTCTATATAATCTATTCATTTTTGTTTGGATATAACATGGTTGTTTAACTAACTTGGACCCCATTAATAGTTCTATAAAGAGGTTTTGGTGTATCATGTTTCAGTTTTCTTGAAACTGTCAGGCTCAACCACTTTACTATGGGGCCTACTAAATCTTTCTTATGAATAAGCCATCACCAAGGAGCTTTCAGCTCTCTATTATAGCCGATATAGCAGATAAATTGCAGCATCTCTTGCTAGCTATTTCATTTTCATGGTTATTTCTTGGTGATAAAAAAGATCAAATATTAAATTCACATCAAGTTGATGGCTTCATTGTTTCACAGTTTTAGTCAAAATGTCGCTTATTTAACCAATTCTGAAGGCCCTGGAATCATTTCCAAAAAGTAGTGAGAGATCCTTGACAGTATATAGAAATTTGTATCTCACCCTGTTTATCTCACTACTTGCAATGCTTCTTCTAGTAAAGTGTTTAAAAACAGATGATAAATTTCAGGCAACAAGTACCGTAAAAGTCCTAAAAATTCAGACAACTTGAGGACTTGCTGTAATTCTACTACTACCAGCAAGGAGTCCAAAAAGTGCAGATGGAATGGCAAACGGTGTAGACCCTGATCAGACTGCTCCTTCTGGATCTGCACTGTTTGCTTAGGCCTGTCTGTCCCAATACTTAGGATTATTACGGTATTGATTTTCAGGCTAGGGGTTGGGTGCTATTTCTCAGTGTTAGTGAATATTTTCCCTGCAGCCGAACCTACAGTGAAATTCCGCTATGTAAAGCTCTATGAGATGATGTGCAGAGCGCATTAACCATAACTCTGGATTGCCTAGTTTTGGAGTTATTGCCCTTTGAACATTGAAAAATGGCAATTTTAACTTTGTCTGCTCCGTAACTAAAAAACCGTTTGAGGTATTTTCATGAAACTTCACACGAATGTAAAGCACTATAAAACGATGTGCAGAGCGCATGAACCATAACTCTGGATTGCCTACTTTTGGAGTTATTGCCCTTTGAACATTGAAAAATTTAATTAGAGGCTGAAAGCTGAAAACAATTTTTTTCTTGTATTTTTCTTTTCTGATAGTGCTATAGCGGGGCTATAGTCAGACCCTCTGACAGTTCTAGTTTTTCTTTGTGTTTAGCCCAACCTGGAGACAAGCGGAATTGGTCCGATTGGAGAAAACGATGATTTTGGAGGGAGTGCTGCACTACCTGGAGTAGCTGCTCCTCATCTGAGGCTCGGACTTGGCAGTAAGTTGTCATTACTGTAAACAGGAAGATGAATGGCAGGCATAGACCCACATAAGAGGGGGGTTGCACACACACCAAAACCTCTTTGTTTTGTTTGTTTTGAGGTTTAACATCCCCGTCAACACTGTAAAGGTGTTGGACTTTTACCCGACATTGAGATGAAATGACATCTCAAGCCCTGTCGTCCAATTTATAAGCATGGACGGTCCGACTCGTACGCACCGCTTTGCCTGGGCAGGCTTAGATCCTCTGAGCGGTTTACCAGTACTCGTGTGCGGGTCGGATTCAGCTCTGTGTGGAAGCATCATGCAGCCCATATATTTCTTCAAGCCCTGAAATGGTATCTCTGAAAGTAAGTCATTTTGATCTACTGGGGCATCCAACTGATATTTGGTTACAGTTGGACAAGGCCTGCTGTCCTTGTAGAAGGGGAGCTTTGCTATTTCTTCTGTCTCTACACTTCCATTCATTTTCATCTTTCTCCCCTGTCACTCATTTCATCACCTCTACTATCTCTTTTCTCCCTTTCTCTGGGAGATGTCACAAAATGACCCATAATAAGGGTTGACAAATCATTAAACCTAAAACAATTAATTCATGCAGAAATAACGGCCCCCGTCCATTGGGGCTTGAAGAAATAGATGGGCTGCATGATGCTTCCCTGCAGAGCTGAAACCGACCGCACACGAGTACTGGTAAACCGCTTGGAGAGTCTAAGCCTGCCCAGGCAAAGCGGTGCGAGTTGGTCGTCCATGCTTATAAACCCTATTGGTTTCATTGGGTGACAGGGCTTGAGATGTCATTTCATCTCAGTGTCGGATAAAAGTACCACAAATGGGCTGCATGATGCTTCCACGCAGAGCTGAAACCGACCGCACACGAGTACTGGTAAACCAATTAAAGAGACTAAGCCTGCCCAGGCAAAGCGGTGCGAGTCGGTTGTCCATGCTTATAAACCCTATTGGTTTCATTGGGTGACAGGGCTTGAGATGTCATTTCATCTCAGTGTCGGATAAAAGTACCACAAAATGGGAAGCAACGTCTCCAAAATGGCCTCTGTACAGTGTTGATGGCAACGAAAAACCTGAAATCAAACAAATCATGCAGAAATAAGAAAAATACGAAAAAAGCACCTTATCTGGAGCTATGGGTGGAGGAGCACCCTGCTGATATGTTCTGTGCTCTAAAATTCTCTGCTCCTGTCAAAAAAATCCTTCCCACTGTCCTACATTCCATTTCAACGTGAAAATGAGCAGAGCAGTAAGTTATCTTTTAATCTTAATTTTAAGGAGAATGGGAACACCTGGCAGATTTCCGCCATTTTTCAAAGAGAGACAACTTTAGGGACTTCCTGTTCGCTTTTCTATAAGCCCTTTTCCACCAAAAAAGGGGTCTATTATTAAGGGAAAGAATTTGAAGGGCTTCATGCTGTGTGTGTGATTCATCGGAGTTTACACATTGATAAATGCCACAAAAATGATAATTCATTCCTTATAATTCCAAGTTTGTCATCGGAATGTTTAAAAATGCCACCAAAATGGTAGATTGAAGAATTCTTTCGAAAGAGTAAGAATGAACTTAACCAATGGCCAGTGAAATGATTATTCAGTCAGAAGCTGCCATCTTTGGAAGGAACCCAAGCGAAAAAACAAAAAAAAACAAAAAAACAATGTCAAGTCTGTATACTCAGTTTATTTTCTTCTTAAGTTTACGTTTTCAATAGTTTCCCTTTTTTAATCAAACGCCGTTGACATGACTTCATAATACAATGACGTAACGTGCTGGTTCTAAACATGCTCTTTGACATCACGTTATATTACTACCTGTCGCTGTGTGAAATAGCTCTGAGATTCTTGCTAATAGAATTTATCAAAGTATAAAACTTTTATTTCAACCAGTCAAATCGCTCTAAATGTATAAAATGATGGAGAGTTGGAATTATTATATCATTAGTCACTTAAATAATCCAATGATTTACCACAATTGATCCAAGTCCAACCACTTATATCCCGTAATGTTTTTTAGGAGGTGGTGGGAATGTAGATTTCAACAGTATGCCTGAGAGACAGGTGGCACCATATGAGAGAGGACCTCCACTCAGCTACATGGAGAGGATTGCAGAGAAACGACAACTTGAAGAGGTATCTCAGGCACTTATACACACAGCAGTGCATGTCTTGACTAAGGCTGACACGATTAATCGTATAATCGGTTAATCGATCGATAAATCCCACAAAAATGATTATCATTTCTGATATGCTTTTTATCGATTACTTGATACAATTTACTCCCCAAAGTTTTGCCTAAAATAGCAGAATGAGTGGCGAACAGTGCAGACCCTGATGAGACGCCGCATTATGCGGCGTCTCATCTGGGTCTACACTGTTTGCTAAGGCCTGTCTGTTCAAATATACATATGGTTAAGTGCAACATATGGTAAGAGTCATGCTCAGACAGAAAGCCAGACAGGTAAAATTATGACAGAAACCTTAACGATTACTAATCGATTATCGATCGCAATGGCAGGACTGATAATCGATTATCTTTTCAGCGCGGATTAGCCAGCCCTAGTCTTAACCCTTATCCTGCTAAACATGACAACTCCTACCTTTGCAAACAGTGTAGATCTATCTGATCTACAGTGACATGCAGTTTGTGAATGAAATGAATGCATAATGTCAAGTTATTTGGGTGGCTGATAGTTTGCAATGGATGTGGCTTAATTTATGCAGCAGGATAAGGGTTAAATATAAGCTGGGGTGTGCCAGAACCTACACAAATCTGTGTGACCAGCAAAGACACAGGTCAGAGCACATATCCACCCTGTTTGATTTGTCCTCACTCGACTCTCTTTGGATAGTTCGCTCATGCAAAGAGCAAAGGCTCTGATTAGACTACACAAATGTTCAGGCTGATCTGAGCATTCTCAGATGCAAATGGCCCACAAAGAGGGTTTGGTCATCATTAACCCTTGTCCTGCTAATCCCGGATATGCCTTATCTTTGAAACAATGTAGATCCAGATCAGATGGCTTCTGGCGAAGCCATCTGATCAGGATATACATTGTTTGCCATTCAGATTGTGAATTTGTTGCAATAATTTGCATCAATTAATCTGATTGGTTGATAATCGGTAGTGGGTGTGGCATATATGAATATTCAGCAGGACAAGGGTTAAAAGCCAAATCAGCCTGATCTGAGTGTTAGCTGGTCACAGAGATCCTCTTGCATATACACATGGAAAGAAAAATAAACAATGTAGACTCGGTCTTTGGTCAGACTTCGAAAAGGAGCAATCTGTTCTCATTCTTCACTGTTTCCATCATCTGAACAGTCTTACACTGTTTTCCTAAGCATGGCTGTCGCTATACTGAATCTTTTTAACTGCCAATCACAGCATTTCTAGACATCATTTTAACCCCTGTCCTGCTGAATATTTAAATATGCCACACCCACTACTAATTATCAATCAATCAGATTACTTGATGCAAATTATTGCAACAAATTAATAAACTGAATGACAATGAAGATCCTGATCAAATGGCTTCTTCAGAAGCCAAAGCCATCTGATCTGACTCTACATTGTTTGAAAGATAAGACATGTCCAGAAGGGCAAGGTTTAAAATATTTATCCAATTTATTTCATATGTATCATCTGCTTAGATGCAGATTTACATGTAATGTCAAGTCTTATTTCCTTGAAAATTCTTTTAGAAAATAAATTCATGTCTTCTCTAAAAATTAAGTCATTACGAAAACACTCCTATATAAATACATTGTGATATTTCTCTTATTTCTACTCAAAATATAGATTGTGGGTACATGTTAGAACTCCCTCATCGAGGCGGTTCTAACGAGTACCCATAATCTATAGTTCAGAGCAGAAATAAGAAAAAAATGAGGATTTCTTCTGTAAACCCCAGTATCATTAAATATGGTAAATATACTAATATTTTTGCTGAAAAAAATCTGAGTCGCTTTTGCATTTGCAAAATCTACTCACTTTTTTCCAGCAAAATTAACTAAATTTTTTGATATTGTACTTGCTAGAAAGTTAACAATTTGACAACTAATGAGCTTGTTAAGCTTATGAGGCCTTGAACAGCTAGCCCAAGATGGAATTTATGAAACTCACCAAAGGTGTGTTTTATAAATTTGATATGAAATAACCACTCTTGTGTGATCCTCAATGTATATAATTCCTCTTTAACCATCACGAAAACACGCCTATATAATTCTGACCACCTTGAACCCCACTTATATATTGTAAACCAAGTTTTAACGATATGTTAACTAACTAGATTGTTAGTTTTGAACAACTGGCCCCAGAACTGACCATTGATGTGAGACCCTTTTTCATCATATAACTATTTTTCTTTGTATTTTCTCCAAAGAAATCTTCTACATAAAACGGGCGGCCTGGGTAGCTCCGTCGGATGTGCGTCTGGTGATCAGGAGGACACGGGTTTGATACCTATCGGGGGTCAGCAACATTATTTTGTGGAGATTGATCATGAAATCTTTTCTGCGGTCATTCTCTCCATCCGCTGATTCAAGAAGGGCAGTTGTCAGTTTCTGGCAAAAGAATGTGTACTGTACTGGTTAACCACTTACGTATAAGCCTGCCGAGGAAAAGTGTGGATAGGTAAATTGACCGGCTCAAAAATGACCTAAAATAGTGTTGACTGGGCCGTTAAACTCCAATACAAACAAATCATATGCTGAGATTAATATTCATTTGCTGGTATTATTTTTGCAGTGTGTAAGACACACGTAGCTATGCCAGAAATCACAGATTTTTTTTTATTTCGGAAATTGAAAATCTGCCAAAATAAAAATCTGCCGAAAGGTCCACTCATAAAAACTGCCAAAATTTGCTGCCACCAAATTTAAGTGCTCTACAGTACTTAAATTTACATTGAAATTTCAATCTGTCATTAGTTAATGTTGCATTGAGATTTCAACCTTTCAGTGCAGCTAAAAAGTAACGTTTTTGCTAAAAAAATGTTAGAAGCTTTTGCTTATTAAAAAAAATCAACAGTAAAAGCATGCCTTATTGTATGCATGTGTTTCAGTCGGAGGATGTAGATTTCAATGCTGATATCCATGGTAACTGGACTCTAGAGAATGCCAAGAGTAGACTTCACCAGTTTTTGCAGATGAACAAGATTTTAACGGATTATACTTACAAGATGGTAGGCCCTGATCATAACAGGTAAGGAGACATTCACAGCTAGCTTCTATTGGAATTTTTAGCTTGACTAGCTTATTATAAGCCCTGTCTCACAGAAGATAAGATGAGTAAACCAGGGCCCAGTTGTTAAAAATAATGATGTCCTTAGTTAACGAATCGTTAAAACTTTGATCATTTAATATGGCAAAAATAACAAAATTTTAGATATTGTACTTGCTAGAACGGTTAACAATATGACCACTAATGAGCTTGTTAAGCTATCGAGGCTTTGAACAACTGGCCCCAGAATTATTAGTACTTGACAGCAAGTACTTGACAGCACTGTTCATGATAGCATGGGATGTGGCGAGTCCATTTTGAAACAGATGGATGTTCGGTTGAGGCATATTTTTTAAAATACATTCAGAAAATGGCTGAGTTTAATGCAAATAGTGAAGGCCCCTTATCATAAGTCACATAAGAATGGGAAAACCCTAAAGGGGTACCTTGGCAAACAGTGCTGGCCCAGATCAGATGCCGCAGAAGGCGGCGTCTGATCAGGTCCTGCACTGTTTGCTAACAAAACTTTCTGTCAAAAATAGAATAAAAACAAAAAACCTACCACATCTTATATGACAAATGGATTTGTCCAACATATAGCAGTGGAAGAGATGACCGGTATACAATGGGTTAATCATTTCTTTAGGTCTTTGGGTTTGAACCTCGCTCAGGTCATATGTGAGGTGCCAAGATCTGCAATGAAAGGTCAGGTGTTTTGTCTCCAAGTATTCAAGATTTTGCCTAACTGGTTGGATTGATTTAGACAAAATGGCTTGAAATGTGATTGAAGTGAGTACAGAATAACCTTTAAACCTATATATTTGTTGAAAAACCTGCAAAAAACCTATATTTCTGGTAAAAAGAACCTTTAGAAAAAATCTGTATTTTCCAAGTGGGCTACAAGGAGGCCTGTAGGTAAAAGTAAAAGAATCTTGAAAAGGCCCTAAAACCAAAATAATAATATAAAAAAAAAGATTATCAGTTAAGAGTTGGGCACAACAGAGTCTCCTCAGTGCAGCCATTCTAATCATTGCCCACAGCATGTTTTTAGGAAGAACTGTTGACATTAGGCTCAACCACTGGCATCTGTTTAGGTAGCTCTTGATCAGTAAGAAGCTCCTCACATTTAAGGTCATTGTCTTGTAGATGATCAAAATAATGTTTATTGGATCATTAATGCACCAACTTACCTGTGAATACCTATCTAAAGTTCATCTTCAATTCTGCCTATCTCAATTTGTACTATGGTTCTGGGTGGGATGGTATATGGTACCCAAGCAGAGCATCCATAGCATTTTTGTTAGATAGCATTCACATTTCTGCTTCCAGTTCATACCACATATATCTGTAGTTGAAAAGTTATTAGTTTTGTTGTTGCATCTGCCTCATTTAACATCACACCATAACCAGCATGTTGCAGATCTACATCTTTATCTACTAGTAAAGTGCTGCTCTTCACTGGACACATGACATTTAAGCATCATCTTATAGGTAGCTTACCACTAAATATTTTCCATAGGTGACAATACTAACATTTTCCTCTCTTTCACATAACCTGTAAATAGTAAAAACTAAATACAGAAGATTTCAGACCTTGGTGGTTTTTAGAGCAAGTCCAAGAGAAAAAAACCAAACATGTAGCCCTGCTCCTTTTACAGCCACTGTCCGCCATCTTTGTTTACATATAGTGCCGCAGTAAGCAACAGGGCTATTTAAAGTGCTGGAGCCCGGCTTCGGGACAGTGCTAGATTCCGGCTTCAGCAATATTTTGTGTAAAGCTACTTTTCAACATAACATCAGACATTGCATTGACGTTGATACCTACTGTGTACGTGGTATACAGCTAATTGCATTACCTGAAGTATTGCTCACAAGTCAGTTCATTTCTACTGACTAAAAGATATAGATAAATACCGTAATGATCCTAAGTAGTGGGACAGATAGGCCTAAGCAAACAGTGCAGACCCAGATCAGACTGCTCCTGAGGGAGCAGTCTGATCGAGCAGTCTGATCAGGATCTTCTTTGTTTGCCATTCTATCTGCACCTTTTGGACTCCTTGCTGAATCGTGAAACTATTTTAGGAGAATTAAAGTATGTCCTCAAGGTGTTCGAAATTTTTGGATTTTTACGATATTTTGCAATAAAACAAAATCAGTGTTTTCATAATCAACTCAACTGAGTGTGAAGTTTGTCTTGTAAATATTAACGCTTCTCTTGCTGAATATTCATTTTAGCCACACCCATCTCTGACTTTGAACCAATCAAATTACTTGATGTAATTTATTCCTACAAACTCATAAACTGAATGTCAGTGTAGATCCTGATCAGATGGCTTCTTCAGAAGCCAACTGATCTGGATCTACACTGTTTTCAAAGATTGTGAACAGCAAGATAAGGGTTAAAATATCAACAGTTGTTGATGTTTTTGATCAGGGATACACTATTCTTTGTTGATTTCAGCATAAAAATGCTTTTAACATTTTTTGGTGTATTGATGCTTATGAGCAGTACAAAGTCACACACTGAGAAAAGATCACTTGAGGCCTGCTGAAACCTTTATTTGAAATATTTGGTATTTTCAAATTTATGAGCAGGACAGATTTTATGCTCAAATATTTGAGTTGAGCATGTAGAGTTTTATTACTTTGATGCCTAAACCTGTATCCAGAAATGTGTTAGCACAGACATGAGCCAGAGCCATCAAGGGTAGGTACTGGTACTTATAAATTGTAACTTGTATTGGGCCACTCCAGCCCCACCAAGGGAAAAGGGTTTTTGAGCATTTGTGCCCAGCAAAGACTCAGATAGCCTGTGCATCTGCACAGTCTGATTAAAGACTTAAGTGTGCACCTTACTGATGGCCATTGACACAAAGTGTCCCAGTGTAGTCAAGGAAGGTTGTATTCTACCGTAGAAATCAGAAAAATTCTCATACCTTGAGGACTTGCTGTAATTCTCCATACATTTTATCAAATTTATTTCATGATCCAGCAAGGAGTCCAACAGATCCAGACAGATTGATAAAAAGTGTAGACCCTGATCAGACTGCTTCAGGAGCAGTCTGATCTGGGTCTGCACTGTTTGCTTAGGCCTATATGTCCCAAAATTATGGTTTAATAAGTTTTAGTACAGGCTGATCAGAGTCTTCACTGAATGCACATTCTCTGAGACCCCTTCTTCCTTGTCAATTCTAACAAGACATCAGTTGCTCAAACCAGACTGTCTTCAATTACATGAAATTATTTGTGTTGTTGATTTAACATTTCTAGCATACCAGACATAAAGGATCTCACACTCACAGGTACACAGTCGAACTTCAATGGCTCAAACACCTTTTGGACCTCGAAAATCTGTTGAAGATGGGGGTAGTTTGAGGCACTTAGTGTTACTGCCAGGATGCATAACAAGATACTCTTGGCCAGCTTTTTTGGTGTTCTATAATGAGAATGTATGCTGTGTATATTAATTAGAATCGCCTCATCAAGGCGATTCTAATGAGTACACATTCTAATGAGTACATACAGCATACATTTGAGGCGATTCTAATAAGTACGCACAGCATACATATGAGGCGATTGTAACGAGTACCCACAGCATACATTTGCAAGATAAAAGATAATAATCTCCTAAATTACCCCCCACTATTTCTTATGTAGAAGACTTCCTTAGGGGCTCAAGAACCGGTTGAACTCAGCCACGCTTAACGAGCCATAGGTGTTCTAGCCATAGAAGTTCTACTGTATATGGAAATTGATGAAATAAGCCTTTTGGCTCATTAGTGTTGTGACTCTTTGAAGTACGGTATCTCCTGAACCAATGGATGGATTCTTACCAAACTTGCCTGATTACATAACTAAGATGGAGGAAAACAGTTTTGATGGCCATGCTTTTATTTTCGAGGTTAAACACTCCAGAAAACATTCAAATATGGCCCAATTATAGCTTGTCTAGCCATCAAAGTATATTTTCTCTTATATCAAAAAGGTTCTACTTTTTAAGGAAATTCATTCTTTAGTCGTTCCCTTTACGGAGGGGCTCATTTTAACCCTTTTTATACGCCCGTTTTGAAAAAACGGGACGTATTATGTTATGGGGTCCGCGTCTGTCCGTCGGTCCGTCTGTCCGTCCGTCCGTCCGTAAACTTTTCGTTTCCGGATAACTCCTCCTACAGTTTTCATCCGATCAAGTTGAAACTTGGTAGGTAGTAAGACCATGATGTGTAGATGTGCGTAAAGTTTCGAGAATTAACGTTCGCCAAATATTAACAGAGTTATGCCCCTTTGAAAATTTTGTAAACATTTTCGTTTCCGGATAACTCCTCCTACAGTTTTCATCCGATCAAGCTGAAACTTGGTAGGTAGTAAGACCATGATGTGTAGATGTGCGTAAAGTTTCGAGAATTAACGTTCGCCAAATATTAACAGAGTTATGTCCCTTTGAAATTTTTGTAAACATTTTCGTTTCCGGATAACTCCTCCTACAGTTTTCATCCGATCAAGTTGAAACTTGGTAGGTAGTAAGACCATGATGTGTAGATGTGCGTAAAGTTTCGAGTATTAACGTTCGCCAAATATTAACAGAGTTATGCCCCTTTGAAAATTTTGTAAACATTTTCGTTTCCGGATAACTCCTCCTACAGTTTTCATCCGATCAAGCTGAAACTTGGTAGGTAGTAAGACCATGATGTGTAGATGTGCGTAAAGTTTCGAGAATTAACGTTCGCCAAATATTAACAGAGTTATGTCCCTTTGAAATTTTTGTAAACATTTTCGTTTCCAGATAACTCCTCCTACAGTTTTCATCCGATCAAGCTGAAACTTGGTAGGTGGTAAGACCATGATGTGTAGATGTGCGTAAAGTTTCGAGAATTAACATCCGCCAAATATTAACAGAGTTATGCCCCTTTGAAATTTTTGTAAACATTTTCGTTTCCGGATAACTCCTCCTACAGTTTTCATCCGATCAAGCTGAAACTTGGTAGGTAGTAAGACCATGATGTGTAGATGTGCGTAAAGTTTCGAGAATTAACGTTCGCCAAATATTAACAGAGTTATGTCCCTTTGAAATTTTTGTAAACATTTTCGTTTCCATATAACTCCTCCTACAGTTTTCATCCGATCAAGCTGAAACTTGGTAGGTAGTAAGACCATGATGTGTAGATGTGCGTAAAGTTTCGAGAATTAACATCCGCCAAATATTAACAGAGTTATGCCCCTTTGAAATTTTTGTAAACATTTTCGTTTCCGGATAACTCCTCCTACAGTTTTCATCCGATCAAGCTGAAACTTGGGAGGTAGTAAGACCATGATGTGTAGATGTGCGTAAAGTTTCGAGAATTAACGTTCGCCAAATATTAACAGAGTTATGTCCCTTTGAAATTTTTGTAAACATTTTCGTTTCCGGATAACTCCTCCTACAGTTTTCATCCGATCAAGTTGAAACTTGGTAGGTAGTAAGACCATGATGTGTAGATGTGCGTAAAGTTTCGAGTATTAACGTTCGCCAAATATTAACAGAGTTATGCCCCTTTGAAAATTTTGTAAACATTTTCGTTTCCGGATAACTCCTCCTACAGTTTTCATCCGATCAAGCTGAAACTTGGTAGGTAGTAAGACCATGATGTGTAGATGTGCGTAAAGTTTCGAGAATTAACGTTCGCCAAATATTAACAGAGTTATGTCCCTTTGAAATTTTTGTAAACATTTTCGTTTCCAGATAACTCCTCCTACAGTTTTCATCCGATCAAGCTGAAACTTGGTAGGTGGTAAGACCATGATGTGTAGATGTGCGTAAAGTTTCGAGAATTAACATCCGCCAAATATTAACAGAGTTATGCCCCTTTGAAATTTTTGTAAACATTTTCGTTTCCGGATAACTCCTCCTACAGTTTTCATCCGATCAAGCTGAAACTTGGTAGGTAGTAAGACCATGATGTGTAGATGTGCGTAAAGTTTCGAGAATTAACGTTCGCCAAATATTAACAGAGTTATGTCCCTTTGAAATTTTTGTAAACATTTTCGTTTCCATATAACTCCTCCTACAGTTTTCATCCGATCAAGCTGAAACTTGGTAGGTAGTAAGACCATGATGTGTAGATGTGCGTAAAGTTTCGAGAATTAACATCCGCCAAATATTAACAGAGTTATGCCCCTTTGAAATTTTTGTAAACATTTTCGTTTCCGGATAACTCCTCCTACAGTTTTCATCCGATCAAGCTGAAACTTGGGAGGTAGTAAGACCATGATGTGTAAATGTGCGTAAAGTTTCGAGAATTAACGTTCGCCAAATATTAACAGAGTTATGTCCCTTTGAAATTTTTGTAAACATTTTCGTTTCCGGATAACTCCTACAGTTTTCATCCGATCAAGTTGAAACTTGGTAGGTAGTAAGACCATGATGTGTAGATGTGCGTAAAGTTTCGAGTATTAACGTCCGCCAAATATTTACAGTTATATCCCTTTGAAATTTTTGTAAACATTTTCGTTTCCGGACATTTTGATAAAAAACGTCGCATTATGTTATTGACTTCGTGTCCGTTAGGACCGCTTCCGTCCGCCTTTCCGCCCATCCGCCCAAAATCTTCTTCTTTTCAGGATAACGCCTCTGTCAGTTTTTTGTAAACATTTTCGTTTCCGGACATTTTGATAAAAAACGTCGCATTATGTTATTGAGTTGGCGTCCGTTAGGACCGCTTCCGTCCGCCTTTCCGCCCATCTGCCCAAAATCTTCTTCTTTTCAGGATAACGCCTCTGTCAGTTTTCATTCGATCAACCTGACAATTGGTAGATAAATTTTGAATTTTTTCAGTAAACATTCTCATTCCGCATATCTCGTACTACAGTTTTATTCTGATTAACCCGATACTTTGTAGATAGTAAGACTGAGCTGGAAATGTGCGTTAAGTTTTGAGGTTAACCATACACAAAATATTAATAACATTATGACCCCTTGAAAATTTTGTTTATGGATAACAAGTGATTAACCTAAACATATGCCCATTTTGATAAAAAACGTCGCATTATGTTATGGAGTTGGCATCCATTAGGACCGCCTCCGTCCGCCTTTCCGCCCATCTGCCCATAAGCTTCTTCTTTTCAGGATAACGCCTCTGTCAGTTTTCATTCGATCAACCTGACACTTGGTAGATAGCAAGACTGTGGTCTGAACATGTGTGTGAGGTTTCGAGGTGAACCGTCCACCAAATATTAATAGAGTTATGACCCTTTGAAAATTTCTGTAAAAAACATTTTCATTTGGGGGTACTTATTCTGAGGTCAATACTGCTGTTTGAAAAAAAAAGTCTGAATTTGTTATGGGCTGGCATCTGTCTGCCATTGGGCAGGGTTTGTAGACACTTCGCTCTAAAGTGTCTATTTAACAGCCACCTTAATACTTAATAACACTCACCCTTAAATATTTGGGAGTCATACTGACTCAAATGACTGGAAGTTGTCAAACCATTGTGGCACAAGGATCCATACCAGAAATTGGTGTTTCATTATGTGAGTTTTAACATAGATCCAGATTAGGAGTAACAAGGAAATGTGCATAAAGAATAATTTTACATTTCTTTAAAAAAAAAAACAGTTGTGTGTACTTGTTAGAATAACCTTCATGAGGTGATTTAAAGAAGTACCAAAAATATTCATTTTTGAAGAGTATTAAGGAAATGTTGTTGCTTAATTGCCCTTGTTACTTCCCTTATGTGTTATAATATTGATAGTATGTTTACTACTGCAATGACCAGTCTTAACCTTTATCCTGCTGTAGGCGACAAGCCCTATCTTTGCAAACATTGTAGATCCAGATCAGATGGCTTCTGAAGAAGTCATCTGATCAGGATCTACACTGACATTCAGTAAATGAACATGTAGAAATAAACTGCATCGAGTAATCTGATTGGTTCAAAGTCAGATTTGGGTGTGGCTTAATTGAATATTCAGCAGGTTAAAGGCTAAGCAAATGCTATAAGTGCTCTTTTTTATGTGTTCTAAATTGCTAATCAGATTAATTCTAGTTCTAAGCTGTTTGCTGTGGATGCAGCAATACAGGGAAAAGGAAGAAAGCTCTGTTTGTGATGCCCTAGCTCTGGATTCGCACTGTGCATGCTCTTCTTGCATTTTGCTGTCACCCATTGAAACTTGAAAAATAGTTCCACCATGAATAAGCAATGAATACTGTTTTCAGATTTCAGTCTACCAAATACGAATTTGCCACGGGCGTATAATGCCCCGCTTGCGGAGCTCTTGTTGTACCAAATGGAATCTTCCTCCCAATATAAAGCAGGAGTCCATTTCAAAAGTTAGGGGTAACAGATTGTGTTATCTTTGAAATTTATTTGGAAAATAGCTGAACTGTTTGCGAATAGTGTAGGCCCTGATCAGATGACATGTTCTGCAGCTTCTGATCTGGACCTACACTGTTTGCCACAGTACCTGTTTTGGGGTTTCAGGTACAAAATGGGTTAAGGGAAAGCAGTCAGCAAGTCAAAAAAGGTTTCTCCCTGTGACACTGGCAGAAATATACAAAATGTTTCCATTCACCTTAACATGAAGTCATTGTGAGGCTCAGTATGAAAGAAAAACAACACATGCACACAACTTACTCATTTTAAACAGAAAACCTCAAAATGGGACACTGGGAAACAGTGCAGGCCCATATCAGATGTCCCAGAATGCAATTATGGTCGAACTTGGTACAATATGACAATGCAACCTACCAAAGACTTGATAAGATTTTTGTGACTTTGACCCCATTGGAGAACTAGATTTGGCTGCTTGGTGCTTCCACGCAGAGCTTAAAATATACCGAACATGAGTACAGGTAATTCTCTCCAGAGGTCTGAGTCTGCCCAGGCAAAGTGGTTCGAGTATGACCGTCTATGCATATAAACCCTAGTAGTGGTTTGTTTGGGTGGCAGGGGTTGAGAAGTCATTTCATCTCATTGTTGGGTAAAAGTCCTACAGAATTGGAAGCAGGTTATTCAAAATGTCCTAAACAGTGTTGACAGGGACGTAAACCTCAGCTCAAACAAACCAGGACCTCATTTTGAAGGTCATGGGTGCAAAAATTGTCCAGTTTTGACCTGCCGGCACCATAACATCTGAATCAGCTGTTGAATTCTGACCAGATGTGGTGCAATATACAAAAAGACTTGTTACATTTTGGTGACCTTGACTTCCTTTTACAAGGTCACAAAGGTCCAAAGAATTTGTTCATTTATTGCTTGTCTGCACCACATCTTTGGAACTGATTGAAGAATTCTGCCCAAACCCTTATGTTGCTGTTCACGACAACCACTATCTTTGCAAACAGTGTAGATCCAGATCAGATGGCTTCTGAAGAAGCCATCTGATCAGGATCTACACAGTTTGGCATTCAGTTTATGAATTTGTAGTAATAAATTACATCAAGTAATTTGATTGGTCGATAAACAGAAATGGGTGTGGCTTAAATGAATATTCAGCAAGAGAAGGGTTAATACAGTATATCATGGCAACAGGACTTGGTTCTACCTTGGTGTGTTTTACCATTTTCAAAGGTCACATAGTTTTTTGAGGTCATATTTATGGTGTGGGGACATAGTTTTCTTTTGAAATCACTTCTAGTATTGAAAATGTCATTTCAGATATGAACGAGTGTGAGGTTCTTTTTCACATATAATTTTTCCTTGTATTTTCTGCACAAGATGGCATTGTCTTCCATGGGAAATATCAAATTGTTGTGGATGGTGTTCCTTGCTATGCGATATTACACGTTACACAAAGAAAATATGACTTTGCTTATGGCTTTTGTTTGTTTGTTTTATTTAAGGTTTAACATCCCTGTCAACACTGTATAGGTCATTGTGTAGACGTTGCTTTCAAATTTGTTGGACTTTTACCCGACCTTGAGATGAAATGACATCTCAAGCCCTGCCGCCCAATGAAACCAATGCACCACTTTTCCTGGGCAGGCTTAGAACCTCTAAGCATTTTACCAGTACCCATGTGCGGTTGATTTCAGCTCTGCGTGGAAGCATCATGCAGCCCAATCTATTTCTACAAGCCCCTGTGGGCTGGGGCAAGTAGCTTTTGTCAATGGATTGAAGATTTTCTGTCTTGTTATTGCATGGCGTGTTACAGAGATCTGCTTTCCTATCCATTCTTCCAACTGTCAATATTAGTGCCAACCCTCAGATATGGCTTCCGCAGTGGTGACATAGCCATCTGCAGAATTCTTGTTCAGTGGCAAAAGCAGTTAAAACTCAAATTCATTGCATACATTTATCTTTCTCATTTATCTGTTCTGAGGTTTGTGCCCAGCAAATAACATTATGACATTACCCTGTACATTCTGATCAGAGCCTTCACTGGCTGCAAGAGTCACCTTCAGGGGAGACAATTCCTGACCCCCCCCCCCCCCAATTTGGGCTTTGAGAAGTAGATTGGGCCACATGATGCTTCCACTCAGAGCTGAAACTGTCGGCACACGAATACTGGTAAACCACACAGAAGGTCTAAACCTACTCAGGCAAAGTGGTGCGAGTCGGCCCGTCCATGCATATGAATCCTATTGGTTTCATTGGGGGCAGGGATTGAGATATCATTTCATCTCAGTGTCAGGTAAAAGGCCCATAAAATTGAAACAATGTCTCCAAAATGACCTAAATAGTGTTGACGGGGACATTAAACCTCAAATCATGCAAACAAACAAACAAAAACTCCTGCAAAAGTATTATTGTCTCCCATGTCAATAGGGGTCAACTCTTAAAGGAGAGAATATGCTCCTGAGTAGAAAATTCTTCCCTTTAAGAGTAGACCCCCTTTTCAGTGGGACAGAGTTTTAAGAAAACCTAACAGAAAGTCCTGAAAATTGTCTCCCTTTGAAAGATGCTGGGAAAATCAGCCAGGTGTATTCATTCACCTTAAATCATCTGGTGCATCTATGTATCTGCACCAGATTTTGCTCTATAGATGGGTCAAGAGCCACAGAGGACTCAAGTGACTGTGCAGGCTGATCTGAGTCAACTTGCACTTTTCCTATGCTAAAATAACTTCTTTCTCACAGACTCATTTCATTTTGTACAGTTTCCATGGTTAAGGATCATTTCTTTTGTTATATTATTGCTTTGACATCTTTTGAGTCTTGTATTAGACATGAAGGATGTCCTTAGAAAATCAAGTAAGATGTTTGGTTTGAGCAACAAAGCCTTTGCTTTTACAAACAACATTTAATATGATAAAGAAAAGTGGCGGGAATTTTCCAAGGTATGGGTGGTTCCGGCCTACATTCTGGTATGAGGATGACAGACTACTTTTTCAGTGGGGATAGGGAGGACAGAGGCTTGAAACATCTTTAACCCTTAACCTTTAGCGATCTCTAGGCTAATTCAGCAGAGGACAAATTGTTTGATATTTTTCTTATTTTTCCCAGAAAACAGGACTTGACATCTCATGCAAATTGTCTCCAAAGGAGACAATTTGCATGAGATGTCAAATCCTGTTGTCTGGGAAAATGAGGAAAATATTTCAAAATGTCGTCTGCTGCGAAAAAAAAAAAATACCCAGCATGCAGAGCATTAAATTTTTAAGCCTTATTCTTGAGCAGATGATATAGTACATTCTTTTTTGCTATTTCTCTCTGAAAATCAGGCTTTGAAAATCAGGCTTGGCATTTCATGTGACAGCTCTGCTACATGAAATGTTATGCCTGATTTTCTGAGAAAATAAGATAAAAATATTGAAATTGCCATTTGGTGTATCTATTCTTGGCTACTTAAAGGCTTAAAAAAGGATTTCACTGCTATTGAGGCATATTTGTCTCCCTTTATGCAGGGGAAGAATATGCTTACGTGATGTTATGGTACCCTTCACTAGCTCAGTACCTGTCTCAAATAAATTTTTCTGATCCCATAGGTGAATGGGTCACAAGTGTAACAGTCACTAACACAACATTGCAGAAAGGGTGGAATACACCTTAATAGCAATGGTACACTTACAACAGATAGTCTGTCATCAGTTTCATACCTGGTTAAGATGTGGTGGCATGTTCTCTGAGAGAAAAAAACTTACTTATAGTTCCAACATATATTTCTCTCAGTTTATTTGCATCACATGTAATGAGTCACATGATTACCAAAATGGTTAATTTACTTTCTATTGAACACAAAACCAGTAGTTAACCCTTAAACTGCCAATCACAGCAATTGTTGTCTGCTTTATTGTCTGCTGGTTACTTTAAAAACTTGTTGCAAACATTGTGAACCCAGATCAGACTGCTCCTCTAGGAGCAGTCTGATCTGGGTCCACACTGTTGGCCTGTATGTAAAAATATGTTTGAGATTCAACAGAAGTCATTTTTTGATACATTTTTCTTTTGCATCTTGAGGGTAAATTTTTCTTTTGCTAGAGGCCTGCCCTTGAAGGAATTGATTCTTTCCCTTTGGGTTTGATTCAATTCCTGCCGAGAAGGCTCCTAGCCTCATGAGAAATCTTTTAAACGACCCTTAAAGCACCAATCACAGAACACAGCAGACAACAATGTGACAAATGTTTGTCTCTTTTTTTTTTCAGTGAAAATTGGGCTTGATATTTCATGTGAATCTTCTGCTGGAAGATATTTACATGAGATGCAAAGTCTGCTTTCCTGAAAAAAGAAGCAAGTAATATACCTATCAGTCGCGCCTTATTTTCTGTGACACAGTTGTGCTTGACACTTTAAGGGTTAATTGCCAGTTAAGTTGTGTCTGTTGGTCGGATGCTAAATTTGGTAATCATGTGACTTAAAATGTTGTTTGTAAACATAGCAGCTGCTGTGATGTCATGAAAGACTACAGAGTTATTTCCCCTGATGACTCTGGCTTGATGTTGCCATGACAACCTGGGTGTTCAGAGTAGGGTAAGTGAAGCGAAAAAGATAACAGATGCAAAACTTTATTTCCTAACATACAGGCTAAGGTGTACTAGGTATTTTATATATCAGACATGGTTTGTGGGACACAAGATATCCCTGCTTTACCATTACCACTGCCTGGGCTAATTCATCAGATAACAAATTGTTGGTATTTTTCTTATTTTTCCCAGAAAACAGGATTTGTCTCCAACTCCGAAATACCCAGCGCGGAGAGCGTTGAGGCATTTCTGATGTGTATAATCATTCAAGTGCAAATCCTAACAGGCAACATTTTTACAGTGTTTGTTCTTATTTTTTTCAGAGAAAATAAGGCTTGAGATTACATGTGAATTGTCTGCTAGACAAACGTATCATGTGAAATGTCTTCTATGAAAAGTAAAAAAAAAGAATTTCTGTAGCACTTGAAGGTCAACATTTCTTTCCAGCAAAGAAAGACAGTATAAATATACCAACTGATTTGTTCTCTCCATCTTCCGGATGATATTATCTTCATAATGTCTTACATCCTTAGAATATTAGAACTTTTCATGGTTCTATCATACAAAACATGCTTTATGGCAGATGTGATTATGTAAAGTATATTAGGTACCGTAGTTATCTATCAAAGCAAGTGCCAAATGCTCACTTGTACCGGAGAATGCAAATGCATACTTTCAAATGTTCCAACAGACTCACTCGTATACTATGTTTGCCAGGTTTTATAACTCTCCGTTTTCTGTTATAGGAGTTTCATTGCTGAGATGAAGTTCTTTGTGAACAAGTTAGGACAGTGTAAGTGAAGTTTATAATACTTGTTTAAGGACCGGAACAAACCACAGAGGCTCTTGATATCTTAACCCCTGTTCTGCTAAACCAGACTGCACTACTGTTTGCAAACAGTGTAGATACAGATCAGATTGATCAATATCTATACTGTATGATATTCAGTTTGTGCAGTTTGTGAATTTATAGGAATTAGATATAAAAAATAATCTGATTTGTTGAAAGTAAGAAATGGGTATGGCTGAATTTCATTCTTTCAGCAGGACAAGGGTTATTTCCTTGACATCAGACTTGAAAGAGAAGTTTCCATCTTATAAATAAAAGTTTTTGTTTAGTTTAGTTTATACTAATTTTAGTTCGATTGTGATGAAAGCTCCAAGCTTATTGAATCACTCAAAAACACTCATTCCGAATGTTATCACTTGCACAAGAGAGAGGCAGTGTCTTTTACCCCACTGCTACCCTTTACACCTGGGTCGAGTGGGTCATTGTCATAATGTGTATTGCCCAAGGACACATCTCGCCTCCTGTTGTCAGATTCGAACCCACAACTTGCGATCATAAGTCGAACACGCTAACCACTGAGCTAGGGATGGGTATTGTCAGAATTTTCGTATCACAATATATTGTGATACAGATACTGCGTATCACGATACGTATCAAGATATATTATGTAGCAATCTGAAACACAATGGTACTTGGAAAACCCAACTATATATGGAAGAAGAGAGTTTGCATGGGTATATATCATTTATCCTATTCTTGCTCATGCACTTACAAAACCAAGCCCAAGGTTCTTTCTAGAATTGTCCCAATGTTTTGAGGTGAAATAAAGATAATATCTGAAAATGCCATCAGAATAGTTGGCTAGGAAAATGCCATAAAATGTTGTATTAGATTGATGGCCTCAGTCACTTTATTTGTGACTCTCATCTTTTTTTGCAACCTGAAATGTTGCTTGATATCGGCTTTTCCGTTTTGATTTTAAACAAGTTGGTAGTTGGCCATGGTAAAGTTTGTTACGCTAAATTGTAAATCCTGGGCCGCTTACACTAAAACGGCGTATACAACAACAACAGGTGGGCGATTCACCGAAATCCTAGTTGGCCTATGCTATGACCAGGTGGGAATTGATTAAATTACTTACAATGCCGCGGGAATGATTCTGTTTTCAAGGAGCTATATTTACCAATCAGTTATGAAAGAAAATATGAAAAATGGATGAAAACAGAAAGTATCGAAAATATCGGTCTTGGCAGATCCTATTGTGATATGATTTTTTTTTTCTGAACTGTATCACGATATACTGATAATACCGCACATCACTACACTGAGCTGTTGAGGCTGACAGTGTTACTAAACCTGGCAGGGGTCAACCTAGACGGTTCACATGGAAGCATGTCTGAGTGGCAAGCAAAAGTTTGAGGGTTTGACCCCTGCCAGGATTAGTAACATTCTTTTGTTGAGATTTATCATTAAGTACTTTGAGCGGCCATTCTCTCCCTTCCGCTGAGTCAGGTAGCGCAGTTGTCAGTTTCTGGTAAAAGAATGCACACTGTTGTGGGTACTTGTTAGAATGGCCTAATTGGTGGATTAAAGCAAAAACGCACATCATATGAGAAGCGCCAAGCGAATTTGTGTCTTTGAGCATTCAGTCATGACAAATTTTAACTGCACATGTCCAGCCATTCAGAGGGGCCAGGGATATGGCTTTCTGTCTGAAGGTTCCTCTTGATTTACTGCTTGTATGAGCGAGCAGCGAAGGTTCTGGCGAGACTGCGCGGATGCGCAGGCTCGCCTGAACCTTAGCTGCTCGCATAGGCGATAAGTACCAAAATCGCTTGACGAGGCCCATATTATTAAATAGAGATCACAATGATTTTGATATACATGTAAGTTTCCATTTGTTGTTTTCTGAATTCAGATATTGTTGCAAGAGAGCACGGTTCCAATAAACAGGTGGCCTCTAAATCATGTGCCCTGTCTCTGGTTCGTCAGCTCTACCATTTGAAGGTGATAGAAGCCTACACTGGTCAGTTGAAGAAGAAAGAAGCTGATAAGGTAAGGGCATCAGTGTTTTAAAGTCTGGCCAGACTGTTGTAGCTAAAAACTGTTTTACCGTAATGATCTTAGGTATTGGGACAGATAGGCCAGGGCAAACAGTGCAGACCCAGATCAGACTGCTCCTTCACCAGATCAGACTTCTGAAGGAGCAGTCTGATCAGGGTCTACACTGTTTGCCAAACAGTGCAAATCCAGATCAGACTGGAGGAGCAGTCTGATCAGGGTCCACACTGTTTGCCATTCCATCTTCACCCCTGACTCCTTGCTAGATCATAAAATTTTTTAGGAGAATTACAGCAAGTCCTCAAGGTGTCAAAATTTTTAGGATTTTTAGGTAATAAGACAGATTATTGGCCCCAGCCCAACGGGGCTTGAACAAATAGATGGGCTGCATGATGCTTCCACGATGAGCTGAAACCGATCGCACATGAGTACTGGTAATCCGCTTAGAGGATCCATGCCTGCCCAGTCAAAGCAGTGAGACTCCTACTGTCCATGCTTATAAACACTATTGGTTTCATTGGAGGACAGGACAAACAAACAATAGACAAGTTATCATAGCTCCAGATAAGGAGGGATAACCAGGATGATCAAATGGGCCTCGTCAGGCGATTTTGGTACTTATCGCATATGCGAGCAGCGAAGGTTCAGGCGAGCCTGCGCATCCGCGCAGTCTCGCCAGAACCTTCACTGCTCGCTCATACAAGCAGTGAATCAAGAGGAACCTCCAGACAGAAAGCCATATCCCTGGCCCATCAGAATGGCTGGGCATGCGCAGTTAAAATTTGTCATGACGGAATGCTCGAAGACACAAATTCGCTTGGCGGGGCTCAAATGATAATTTTCTTTATTCGGTGAAACTTTGATAACTCAAGTATGTATAGCTCATTTACCATGGCTAAATCTAACTCCTCAAGGCCCTAAAGAATTTAGCCAATACTGCCCAGATATCCATGTATTTGGGTATTTTAGAAAGGTTTTCCTGGTTTCATCTAAAAAGTGTGTCATGTGTACTCGTTAGAATCTCTTCAAAGAGCCGATTCTAATGAGTAGGTGTGTTGTGTTAAAAAATAAAGGAACATGGTTGCTTTGAAATGGACATAATTAGTTACTAAGTTCTCTGTTGAGATTTCCTTGAAGTTAAACCTTCAAATGATGAAAATGAATAGCAGATAGTATTTTCAAAATATTTTATCTTATTTTTAGCTCACCTGTCATGTATTGACTAGGTGAGCTATTGGGATCACTTTTCGTCTGTGTGTCTGTCCGTGCGTGCACAAACAATTTCTTCAACCAACATCTCCTCCTAAACCACTGATCGGATTTTGACCAAATTTCATAGGAATGATCCTTAGGTGGTCCCCTTTCAAAGTTGTTCAAATGGTTCCGGTCCATTGCACATCAACGTCACGGGAGCCAAAAATATATTTTTTTTAATGAAAACTTAAAAAATCTTCTCTGAAACCGCAAGACCCAGGCCTTAGATATTTGGTGTGTAGCTTCATCTAGTGGACCTCTACCAAGATGGTTCAAATTATAGTCCTGGGGCCAAAATGCCCTTGGCCCTTGGTTTTAATTAGACTTGATAGGGAAAAGCTTTAAAAATCTTGTCTGAAACCAGAAGGCTCAGGTATTTGATATTTGGTACGAAGCTTCGTCTTGTGGACCTCTATCAAGATTGCCCAAATTATAGCCATGGGGCCAAAAATGCCCCCGCCTCGGGGCCCCTTGGTTTACATTGGAAAATCTAAAAAAATCTCCTGAAACTGCAAGGCCCAGGTCTTTGAAATTTGGTGTGTAGCTTCATCTATTGGACCTCTACCAAGATTGTTCAAATTATGGCCCTGTGGCCTAAAATGCCCCCGCCCCCGGGCCCTTTGGTTTTACATTGACTTATATTGGGAAAACCTTTAAAAATCTTCTTGTCTGAAACCAGAAGGCTCTGGTGTTTGATATTTGGTATTAAGCTTCGTCTTGTGGACCTCTATCAAGGTTGTTCAAATTATGCCCCTGCCCCGGGCCCCTTATGTTTTACATTGACTTATATAGGAAAAATTAAAAAAAAAATCTTTTTTCTCTGAAACCACAGGATGATGCAAATTATAGTCCTGGGGCCAATAGTGGCCCTCCCCAGTGCCCACTTGTTACACTATGGATCAGGTGAGCGATCCAGGGTCATCATGGCCTTCTTGTTTAGAGAAAAAGTGGCTCGTTTTTGACAAGTGAATCATCCACAGGGCAGACAATTTATATGAAATGTTACACGTTTTTCTTCTGAAAAACAACAAAAAAATGATTGATCTGCTTCAGAATTTTCTTCAGTGCTTAAGGGGAGTGGGAACACCTTCAGGGGAGGTAACTCCTGCAAAATTTAGTTTTGTCTCCCAAGTCAATAGGGGTCAATATTAAAGGAAAGAATTTGCTCCTGAGGAGCAAAATCTTTCCTTTAAGAGTAGACCCCTTTTTCAGTGAGAGAGGGCTTACAGAAAAGCAAACAGGAAGTCCTGAAAGTTGTCTCACTTGGAAAAATGGCGGAAAAATCTGCCAGATGTTCCCATTTCCTTTAAATGGTTAAGAGTTAAGACTATGATTTCAGATTGAAGCATATGAGTTAGCAGTCTCACCAGACTTAGAGACAAAGGTTGAGGAGGTGCTGAGAGAATGGGGAATTCAGCCTGCTATACCGGTAAGGGTTTATCCACATGATTAATTTGTGTCGTATCTAACAAATTCAAGAGCCCTGGTGACTCAGATGCATGTCTGGCTGGTGATCAGGTCCCAGGCCCAGAGCTTATAAAACATTTTTCATGCTCAATTCAGCTGAGCATGAAGTGTGTAATGCTCATAACTATTAAAATACAAACAAATCAGGCTCAGATCAGCATAAAATTTCCTTTAACCTGTTCATTAATTTTAAAATGCTAATGTAGGCATTTTAAAAATATTTTAGCAAGATAAACTTAATGCTCAAATGAGTTTTGCATGAAAAAATGTTTCATAACCTCGAGGCAAGGTTTAATTCCTGCTGAGGTCATAAAGCTAGATCATGAAATGTTTCGTTTGGTCATTCTCTCCTTTTCGCTGATTTGATAAGGGCAGTTGTCAATTTCTGGCAAAAGAATTAACACTAATGGTTTACTGCAGAAAAAGTGTCAATAGGTAAACTGACAGGCTCAGCATGATCTATATAGTGGATAGCTCAGTGTTTAGCGAGTTAGACTTACGATCGAGAGGCTTTGGGTTCGAATCTGGCCACTGGAGCCTATGGTGTATCCTTGGGCAAAACACGTAATGCCACTACCTCCTGTCACCCAGGTGTAAATGGGTAGCAGTGATGTAAAAGTCACTGCCTGTCTCTTGCTCTCGCGCTCATGATAACATCCGGAATTTGGGTTTGAGAGTGATACAAATAAACTTGAAGCTTTCATCACAAACAAACTAAAATAATAGGGATTATCAACTAAATGATAATCCCATTTATTTGGTGCGAATGAATTGGATGGACTGTCATTATGGGTCACAATTGCAGCTCCAGGGTGGTAGTTCGCTTATAATTAGGTTTAAACAAAGTCTGATCGTATTTTCCATCTCGTATCGGCCATGACAGTTGGTCCAGGTCACTGAGCGCTTGCACCTTGTATGTTGTTCAGTAGTCAGGCGTCTTGTAGAACTGGACGGTGATTTAACGTCTTGCGCAGGCTCAGGGAAACCTTCCTTTTCCGTTTTTCCAAATCCTGCAAAAGGAAGTCGCCATTTTTTAAGGAGAATCAAAAAAGCTGGTTACACTTGTGCGAGAGATAAGTAGAGATGCCGGGCGGTCGGAAAAGGACTAGGGGAAGCCGTGGAGCCGGCGGACACAAACGTTTGCGTCAACAACAGGATGAAGTGGCGCAGATTGGTGGTCTAAACCCAGTCTCATCTGTGGTAGGCACACCACAAGGTAGGGATCAAGCACAAACACAAGGACCCTCAAATATGTTCAGGCACATTATAGACTTTGAAACAATCCTGCGTGACTCGGGCACAATACAGGGTCAAAACGTGACTGATCAGAGCAGTTCCATTCCTTCATCCAACACAAATCCGCACATAACGGGTCAAAATGCAGGCACTCAGACTGGCTATGCAAGCCTGTCGGCACAGAATGATAGTTTCGTTTGGGCGGTTTCGGATGGGAGTAATTTCTCTTTCGGAGAAGAGCCTTTGCGGCTAGGGAGTGATGATCTCTCTGCACATGTTCCCCTGGCAATTGCACAAAAAATCTGGTCAAACCAATACATAAATATCAATTTGCTGCTAAAGGGGGCTGTTGAGTTGCAAGAACTGTGTGCAGGGGGGGCACTACGTCTTAACAAGCAGGGTCTTCTGGACTCTAAACCGCAAGTGTTTAAGGACCCAGTACCCACAATCGAAAAATGGACGGATGCCTTTTTGATTTTTTCTTCAATTTATTTGAAGAAACATCCTGAAAAAACACAAGAGTTGCTCCAGTATATGAGTATAATTCGAGAGGCTGCATCTCGGTCCTCAGCATACTTTGCCTGGCGAAATTATGACGAGCAGTTTCGTCTCAGACAGGCCATTAATTTACAACCTTGGGGGCGACTCAATACAGACTTGTGGCTCCGGGTAATGACTCTATCGGCAAACTCGACGGTTCCCTTTGAGCAGTCATCTTTCAATAGGCTTAAATGTTTGGATTTCAACCATGGAAAATGCAATTTTAAAGGGTGCAAATTTCTTCATGCTTGCTCTCATTGTGATGGTACAAATCATGGTAGACAAACTTGCTTTAAGCTTCTTCCACCGGCTACTAGGAGTGTTCCACCAGCTACCAGGGGCGGTTTGACATTTCGCTCAGGTAGGGGACAATTCAGTGCCTTTCGAGGTGGACGAGCTGTTCGACGATAGGGATTTTGCTGTCTCAAATTGTGTTCTCTTGCCTCATATATCAGCTGCTTCCCTTGATCTAGCTAAAACTCCTATCAGGCTTGACAACTTGCAAAAGGAGCTTGTGGGTTATGATTCTGCTAAGGCTGCTGAGATTTTTAACGGTTTTTTTTCTGGTTTCCCCCTCCACTACTCGGGCAGCCACAAACCTTCTGATTCAAAAAATTTGAAGTCTGCCGACATTAAGCCAGATGTTGTAAGGCAAAAAATTGAAATTGAAGTTGAAGCAGGTAGAGTGGCTGGACCTTTTGACTATCGTCCGCTACAAACTCTGCGTGTATCGCCATTAGGCCTTGTACCGAAACACGACCCAGGTCAATTTCGCCTTATACATCACCTGTCATACCCAAGCGGAGACTCAGTTAATGATTATATAGATCCTGAGCTGTGCTCTGTGCAGTATACAAGTTTCGACAAGGCTGTACACATGGTACAAGATTTAGGCCGTGGTTGTCTTTTGGGAAAATCTGATATAAAATCAGCATTTAGGCTACTACCTGTCTCTCCTTTAGACTTTGATCAGCTTGGATTCAAGTTTGATGGGAAGTTTTATTTTGATAAGGCAATGCCATTTGGGTGCAGCATAGCATGCCAGACCTTTGAGACTTTCTCTACTTTTTTAGAATTCTGTGTAGCTAGGCAAGCTTCTGTAGGACGACTCTTGCATTATCTTGACGACTTCTTGTTTGGCGGAAGAAAGGGAACTAATCATTGTTCACATATCATGTCTGTTTTTACAGATAAGATGACTTTGTTGGGAGTGCCATTAGCTTCTGAGAAAACAGAAGGTCCTAAAGCCAAGATCTGTTTTCTTGGCCTTGAAATTGATACTGAAGAAATGGTCATTCGGATTCCGGTGACCAAAATTCATGAAATCATTTCAAAGATTGAGGAGATTTTGCCGCGTAAAAAGTGCAAGCTGAAACAATTACAGTCATTGATTGGTTCCCTTAATTTCGCATGTAGGGCAGTGGTGCCAGGGAGGCCATTTTGTAGACGCCTTATAAATGCTACATGCGGTTTGACAAAGCAACACCATCACCTTCGCATCACAGCAGATATGAAGAAGGACCTAGAACTTTGGATACAGTTTTTTAAAAATTTTAATGGTATTTCCGTCTTTCATGATCGGTTCTGGGTGTCAAATGAGGATTTACAGCTCTACACCGACAGTGCAGGGGGGTCTGATCTGGGATTTGGTGCCTACTTTGCAGGAAAATGGGCTCAGGGCTCCTGGCCTCGGGCATGGATTGAGGGCGGCATTACATCAGATATAACAGTTCTTGAGCTTTTTCCGCTCCTTGTTTCTTTGCACATATGGGGTGATAAGCTTCGCAACAAGAAAATAGTCTTTCGGGTTGACAATATGGCAGTGGTACACATTGTTAATCATATGACATCAAAATCGGACAGAGTCATGACTATTCTTAGGGCTTTCACATTACTGTGCTTACGGTTGAACGTAGTTGCCAAGGCTCAACATGTTGACAGCTTCCGGAATAACATCTGCGATGCATTAAGTCGTTTTCAATTACAGAGATTCCGCAAGCTCGCACCAGATGCAGACCTGTCACCAACACCAGTTCCCGACCACCTTTGGAACATCTTCTGTTAAGTTCTCACAAATTGTTGGCAGCCAGTATGTCTAGCAAATCCCATTCTGTTTATACAAATGCTTTGCAAGTTTTTAACACCTTTAGAAATCACTATAATTTGATCATAATATGGCCGGCTCCAGTTGCACATCTGTCTCTTTTTATCACATATTGTTTTGAGTTGGGGTATGCTTCATCAACTATTACTACTTACTTGTCAGCCATAAGTTTTCACCATAAAATTTATGATATGCATGACCCTACAACCGCTTTTGTGGTTAAAAAACTATTGGAGGGTTGTAGGCGCATTCGGCCAAGTTATGATGTTAGAGCGCCAATAACAGAGCTCATCTTGGCTAGAATATGTTCTGTGCTGCCGGAAATTTGCCCTTTGCTTAGATAGCTGTTAGATTCTAATGAAACTTTACGCCTTGAGCCTAGATTCCAAATACTGGTTGCTGGGAGCAAAGCTGAAGTTTGTTCATTTCAGAACTTTTCTATTTGAACTGGGTGGCTTCTCCCTCATGGAAATGGTTAGCCATAGCCTGAGGGTATGTTTCCACCTGGGTCATACTAAAATATTTCTAAATAACTTTTCTATTTGAACTGGGTGGCTTCTCCCTCATGGAAATTGTTAGCCATAGCCCGAGGGTATGTTTCCACCTGGCTCATACTAAAATATTTCTAAATTGCAAGTCATAGGTCAGGTTTGAACGCGCAGCCGGGGCTGTTTGGATATATAATATGGGATGGATTACATGATACGCTTTGCACAATGCGGAAGGTGTTGTGGAATGCGTGTCATGGAGTGCATTTTGGTGTGCACATTTTATACGAAGTGCACAATGTCAGGATTAGTTGGAGTGCACAATAGTCTGTGCATAATGTTTGGGATACAGTGGTGCGTACAAATAGGATGTGCGCAGTATTTGGAGAGTTAAAAAATTTGGAGCATACAAACAGGATGTGCGCAATATTTAGAATGCTAAAAATTGTGAAGCGTACAAACAGGATGTACGCAATATTTGGAATACTCTGTTTTAAAAAATTTGGAGCGTACTATAGGAGGTGCGCAATTTCTGGAGTGTTACAAAATTTGGAGCGTACAAATAGGATGTGCGCAATATTTAGAATGCTAAAAAAATTGTGGAGCGTACAAACAGGATGTACGCAATATTTGGAATACTCTGTTTTTATAAAAAAAATTTAACTCTGAAAATTTGGTCATAATCATGCCATATGCACATATTTCAGTCTCTGTCTTGATAATTCAAATGAAATGACCAGTTCCCTGGAACTTTGAATTATTTAGGTTCTACGGTATGGTAATGATATTTGGACAGACAGGCCTAAGCAAATAGTGCAAACCCAAATTAGAGTGGTGCAGTCTGATCAGTGTCTACACTGTTTTTCATTTCATCTGCACCTTTTGGACTTGCTGGAGCATGAAACAAATTTGTTAAAATTTTGTGAGAATTACAGCAAGTCCTCAAGGTGTCCGAACTTTTAGGATTTTTTTGGTATCACATGCAATTTTTTTCTTTTCTGTTACAGGAGCCCATGGAACCAGGTCAAGCAGTATCAATGGTTAACAGTACTGTACTAGACGAATTTGAACCTGCACCCAGGCACACCACTGGTGGGGTAGTCCCCTGGTCACCTCCTCAGCAAAACTGGAATCCCTGGACTAACTGTAACATAGATGAAGGACCACTAGCTTACGTAAGCTAAATACCTGTATTTATTTTATTAGCTGTGTCACATGTAAAACCTGTCTTTAAGTGACCTGAGGCCAGTTGTTCCAAACTAACAATGTCATTAGTTATTTTGTTGAAGCTTTCATCACAAACAAACTTTTTGTCTCCCATGGCAATAGGGGTCAACTCTTAAAGGAAAGAATAGCAAATTCTTTCCTTTAAGAGTTGACCCCTATTACCATGGGAGACAAACACACTTTTGCAGGAGTTGCCTCCCCTGAAGGTGTACCCATTCCCCTTAAATGATCAAAGTTTTAGCAAAATGTTAACTAATGACATTGTTAGTTTGGAACAACTGGCCTCAGGTCACTTAAAGACAGGTTTTTCCTTTAAGAGTTGACCCTTTTTCCGTGGGACAGAGCTTATAGACAAGCGAACAGGAAGTTCCGAAAGTTGTCTTTCTTGAAAAAATGGTGCAAAAAATCTGCCAGGTGTTCCCATTCTCCTTAATATGGCAAATATGCTCACATTTTGGCTGAAAAATTGTGAGCAGCTTCTACAAATGAACAGTTAACAATTTCACCACTAACAAACTCATTAAGCGAATTATGTTTGAACAACTGATACAAACTGGCCTGCTCAGCTGCACAGACTGGCAACAAATGCTTTGGCAGATGAGCCAGTGACCAGGGGCCAGTTGTTCAAAACTAACAACATTGTAAGTTAACAATCGTTAAAACTTTGATCATTTAATTTGGCAATTATGATATTTTTTGCTGAAAAAATGTGAGCAGCTTGCTCACATTTTTTTCATTCACATTTTTTTCAGCAAAAATAACAAAATTTTAGATATTGTACTTGCTAGGACAGTTAACAATTTGACAACTAACGAGCTCATTAAACTAACAATGCTTTGAACAACTGGCCCCATAGTTTAGGGTTTTCCCATAGGCTGGTCTACAAGCATACAACTGGTGATATTGAGCTGTTATGATGTGTGTTCAAGCAGTTATAACAAGAAAAGATAATTCTTTCATTAAAGTGTTACGAATTATCACCCTACGTAGTACATATGAAAAAAAGTTCTGGCCCGAGCTGAAATGTTTGTAGATGATCAACAATGAATAAATTAAAATCATCACTACAAACTATTTAAGCTGAAGAAACAGATTAACATCTTTTCTAAATCCATGTATGTTGCTAAAAAGAAAAAGATGGCCTCATAATAGTCTATATACTCCACAACCTCTGTATAACATTGTTCATTTGAACACGGTTTTGGATATACATTTGGCATGAGTCTGACCTTTATGCAAGGAATAAATTAGTCAATGCTATCGCCTAATACGCCGGCTTTCGTAAATTCCAAGTGAAATTTCGGCATCTCATGAAAGCGACCCATTTACTGTCCTCTATGTATTGTATAACAATATAGCCATCTTTAGAAAAGGACGAAGATAAATACATGCATTCCATCGGATGTGAAATTATGTTAACCAGTTCATGACTTTCCTCTCTGAGTTCACCAGTCTCCGGTCAATTTGTTTGAACTATACTACAGGCTAATATCTATGCAAAGAGACATACAGTAGAACTTCGATGGCTCGAACACCGATGGCCCGTTTACCATGGATGACTCGAACCGATTTTTGAGCCCCTAGCAAAATTCTATACATAAGAATCAGTGGGGATAATTAAGGAGATTTTAGCCTTTTATCTTGCAAATGTATGCTGTGTGTGCTCATTAGAATCGCCTCGATGAGGCGATTCTAATGAGTACACACAGCATACATATTCATTATAGAACACCGAAAAGATGTCTAAAAGTATCTCGTTATGCCTGCTAACAGTAACCCTCCATGGCTCGAACTACCGCTGTATCGAACAAATTTTCACGATCCCAAAGGGGTTCGAGCCATCGAAGTTCGACTGTATGCAAAAGGTCTTGTTATAGTGGATGCATGCACAGGTTGATTTGAGTCTGCTGGTCCCATGGGTCTTATTGTAGGTTTTTTCATGCACCGGCTCATATAGAAACTAGAGTTATTGTACATTCTAAACAGTGAGTACAAAGATGATGATCAGCTTGCATACTCTCGCAGACTATTCTGGACATTAGTTATTTGCAGATGTCAAAAACAAGGGTTTATTTGTTTTTAGTGAAAAGTATGTATAACCCTTATCCTGCAAAATAAATTCATTTAGCGGCACCCCCTCACCCGCTCTTCGGCACTTGAAGAAATGTTGCTTCCACTCTGAGCTGAAATTGACCGCACATGAGTACTGGTTAACTGCTTTGAGGTTCTAATCCTGCCGACGAAAAGTGGTGCGCATCAGACCGTCTATGCATATAAACCCTATTGGTTTCATTGGGCCGCAAGGCTTGAGATGTCATTTCATGTCAATGTCAGGTGAAAGGCCCACAAATTCCAAGCAATGTCTCCAAAATGACCTAAACAGTGTTGACAGGGATGTTAAACCGCAATTGAACAGTTAATTAGCCACACCCATACCTGACTATCAGCCAATCAAATTACTTGATATAATATTATGCACAAACTGCATGACATTGTAGATCCTGATAAGATGGCTTCTTCAGAAGCCATCTGATCTAGATCATCACTGTTTGCAAAGGATAGGGTTGTCATGTTAAGCAGGATAAGTGTTAATGTCAATAAAATTTGTATTGTATTGTATTGTTTTGTAGGCAAGCCTTGAGAAGATCAGTGAAGATCTCTACAACTCCTTACAGACCCAAAGAGAACATGACCCAGACCTACGCAAGGTAATCTGTTCCCATGTGTTCAAAGTATCATTAGCTTAGCAAAGTCTTTAGTGGTCAAAATGTAAGCCTGGCAGATATTGACAGGCCTTCATGGCCTAGTGGGTAAGAGCACTGACTCTTAATGCAGAAGGTCAGGTGGTTTTCCTCCAGGTACTCCATTTTCACCCACCTCTGATTAATGATCGGCTTGAAATGGCTGAACCCCCCCCCCCCCCCCCCCCCACACCCACCACAAAAAAAAATCCTGGCAGATTCAATATGGTCTAATACAGTGGAAATGTTGCTGAAAAACATGGGCCACCTGTGCATATCACCATTCAAACTGTCATCCTTTTGTTTTATATTTAGCATGAGATGTAGGACCCCAAGATTGTGCCCAGATTTGTCCCAGCTTTCAGATGTTTGTAATAAGATCTTTTCTGCTAGTTCTAGATTGAGTTTGTAGAAAAATCAGCTTATCTCACACGGGTCAACTCTAGGTCACGAATGTGATGCCTTCAAATTTAGCTTCTACCTATTCTTCCCAATTACTGACTCCACCTGGAATTCTTTACTTGCCACTGTGGCGGAGGCTCCTGACTTGATAAGGTTCAAGCAGGAGCTTTCCTCTCTGAAATTTTAAGTTAGGTAGCGCCAGCCTGACAATAGGGCTGGACGTTTTTTTTTATCTGTGCCGGTTGGGCGAGCATAGAGTCCTAAAAGTTCAGCCAATTTCCAAATAGATTTTGATGGAACCACAAACTGACAGCCCTAATTTTGAAATGAACTCCTGCTATATATAAGGAGGAAGATTCCATTTGGTACAAAAAGGGTTAATGCAAGATTTATATCCATTAACAGATGATGGAGGAACGATCAATGCTGCCGGTGTGGAATTCCCATGATTACATTTTGAAGGCCATCCATGATAACCGTGTTGTAATTGTACGAGGAGAAACAGGATGTGGCAAGACAACACAGGTACGCATTTCTTTGTATGCTTTGTTAACCTTTAACCCCTAAGATGCCATTCACAACAGTTGTCATCCTGGTTACTTTAAAAGTCATTTTTGCAAACAATGTGTACCCTGATCAGACTGCTGGGAGCAGTCTGATCAGGGTCCACACTGTTTGCCGATGTACAAAAAATATGCTTTAAAAAGTATGCAAGAAGATGCAGCAGACTACATAAAAAGATGAAATATACAGATGCAGTATTTTTTTTAGCTCACCAGAGCCGAAGGCTCCGGGGGAGCTTATAGGATAGGCAGTTGTCCGTCGTCTGCGTCTTCGTCAACATTTTCAAACGACATCTCTGAAGCCACTGGGCCCATTCAGCCCAAATTTCATCTGTAGCATCCTTAGGCAGGGGGATTGAAAGTTTGTGTTTTTAATGAAAATCGGCTCATTAGTTTGGTTGCTATGGCAACTTAGAGTGCCCATAGACTTATAATGGGGAAAATAGAAAAATGGCATTTACTGCCAAGCCTCTGCAGATATTTTGACAAAACTTTCAAAGAAATGTTCCATAGGCGATCTACTATCTGCCATATGATTTTATTGGACGGGTTTTTAAAAAAAATCCGTCTCTTAAAATAGCGATGTCCGGGCGGGCGGGCGTCCTGTGGGGGGCGGACGGGCGGGCGGGCGGGCGTCGTCCCAGGTTTACCTTTTGGTTAACCTTTTTTCAAAGTGATATTTTTCATCTATTCTGCAGCAGATTGTTTTAATATCAGGACTGATGCATAAGTGGAGGTACCGCTTTCATGTATTATCCATAAATGGCGCAAAAGACTTGATTTTGGCGGAAATTGTCATTTTTCAAACTTGTGTTTTTCAGGTTTACCTTTTGGTTAACCTTTTTTCAAATGCCATTGTAGTGGATAGAGTGCTGGACTACGGATCCTATTGTTGACTATGCATCTGAGGGGCGTGAGTTCAAACCCCGGTGGAGACATTTTTTTTAGCTCACCGTCAGGTAGTGACGAGGTGAGCTTTTGGGATCACTTTTCGTCCGTCGTCCGTCGTCCGTCCGTCCGTGCGTCCGTGCGTGCGTCCGTAAACAATTTCTTTAAACGACATCTCCTCCTAAACCACTGATCGGATTTTGACCAAACTTCACAGGAATGATCCTTAGGTGGTCCCCTTTCAAAGTTGTTCAAATGGTTCCGGTCCGTTGCACATCTAGGTTTTTGGGGCCAAAAATAGATTTTTTTCACCAAAAACTTAAAAAATCTTCTTCTCTGAAACCACAAGGCCCAGGTCTTTGATATTTGGTCTGAAGCTTCATCTAGTGGACCCCTACCAAGATTGTTCAAATTATAGTGCTGGGGCCAAAAATGCCCCCGCTCCGGGGCCCTTTGGATTTACATGGGCGTATATAGGGAAAATCTTTAAAAATCTTCTTCTCTGAAGCCGTAAGGCCCAGGTCTTTGATATTTGGTCTGAAACTTCATCTAGTGGACCCCTACCAAGATTGTTCAAATTATAGTGCTGGGGCCAAAAATGTCCCCGCTCCGGGGCCCTGTGGTTTTACATGGGCTTATATAGGGAAAATCTTTAAAAATCTTCTTCTCTGAAACCGTAAGGCCAAGGTCTTTGATATTTGGTATGAAGCTTCATCTAGTGGACCCCTACCAAGATTGTTCAAATTATAGTGCTGGGGCCAAAAATGCCCCCGCCCCGGGGCCCTTTGGTTTTACATGGGATTATATAGGGAAAATCTTTAAAAATCTTCTTCTCTGAAACCGTAAGGCCCAGGTCTTTGATATTTGGTATGAAGCTTCATCTAGAGGACCCCTACCAAGATTGTTCAAATTATAGTGCTGGGGCCAAAAATGCCCCCGCTCCGGGGCCCTTTGGTTTTACATGGGCTTATATTGGGAAAATCTTTAAAAATCTTCTTCTCTGAAACCACAAGGCCCAGGTCTTTGATATTTGGTATGAAGCTTCATCTAGTGGACCCCTACCAAGATTGTTCAAATTATAGTGCTGGGGCCAAAAATGCCCCCGCCCCAGGGCCCTTTGGTTTTACATGGGCTTATATAGTGAAGAGCTTTAAAAATCTTCTTCTCTGAAACCGTAAGGCCCAGGTCTTTGATATTTGGTATGGAGCTTCATCTAGGGGACCCCTACCAAGATTGTTCAAATTATAGTGCTGGGGTCAAATATGCCCCCGCTCAGGGGCCCTTTGGTTTTACATGGGCTTATATAGGGAAAATCTTTAAAAATTTTCTTCTCTGAAACCGTAAGGCCCATGTCTTTGATATTTGGTATGAAGCTTCATCCCACAAGGCCATGGTCCTTCTCCCCCCCCTCCCCCCACCCCCGCCTCCCCCCCCCCCCTCCCCCCCACTCCGGGGCCCTTTGGTTTTAAATGGGCTTATATAGGGAAAATCTTTAAAAATCTTCTTCTCTGAAACCGCAAGGCCCAGGTCTTTGCTATTTGGTATGAAACTTCATCTAGTGGACCCCTACCAAGATTGTTCAAATTATAGTGCTGGGGCCAAAAATGCCCCCGCTCCGGGGCCCTGTGGTTTTACATGGGCTTATATATGGAAAATCTTTAAAAATCTTCTTCTCTGAAACCGTAAGGCCCAGGTCTTTGCTATTTGGTATGAAGCTTCATCTAGTGGACCCCTACCAAGATTGTTCAAATTATAGTGCTGGGGCCAAAAATGCCCCCGCCCTGGGGCCCTTTGGTTTTACATGGGATTATATAGGGAAAATCTTGAAAAATCTTCTTCTCTGAAACCGTAAGGCCCAGGTCTTTGATATTTGGTATGGAGCTTCATCTAGGGGACCCCTACCAAGATTGTTCAAATTATAGTGCTGGGGTCAAATATGCCCCGCTCAGGGGCCCTTTGGTTTTACATGGGCTTATATAGGGAAAATCTTTAAAAATTTTCTTCTCTGAAACCGTAAGGCCCATGTCTTTGATATTTGGTATGAAGCTTCATCCCACAAGGCCATGGTCCTTCTCCCCCCCCCCCTCCCCCCCCCTCCCCCCCCCCCCCCCTCCCCCCCACTCCGGGGCCCTTTGGTTTTAAATGGGCTTATATAGGGAAAATCTTTAAAAATCTTCTTCTCTGAAACCGCAAGGCCCAGGTCTTTGCTATTTGGTATGAAGCTTCATCTAGTGGACTCCTACCAAGATTGTTCAAATTATAGTGCTTGGGCTAAAAATGCCACCGCCCCCGGGCCCTATGGTTTTACATGGGCTTATATGGGGAAAATCTTTAAAAATCTTCTTCTCGGAAACCCCAAGGGCCAGGTCTTTGCTATTTGGTATGAAGCTTCATCTAGTGGACCCCTACCAAGATTGTTCAAATTATAGTGCTAGGGCCAAAACTGCCCCCGACCTGGGGCCCTTTGGTTTTACATAGACTTATATAGAGATATTCCTTAAAAATCTTCTTCTGAAACAGCAAGGCCATGGTCTTTGATATTTGGTGTGAAGCTTCCTCTAGTGGACCTCTATCAAGATGGTTTAAATTATAGCCCTGAGGCCAAAAATGCCTCCGCCCCAGAGCCATTTGGTTTTTCATATGCTTATGTAGGGAATATCTTTAATAAAAATCTTCTTCTCTGAAACCGTTAGGCCCAGGTCTTTGATATTTGGTATGTAGCATATCTAGTGGACCTTTGCCAAGATTGTTCAAATTATAGCCTTTGTTGATATTTGGTATGAAGCTTCACCTTTTTAGACGTCTCTGAACATTATGCACATTATAGCCCTGGGTTAATAATGGCCCTCCCCGGGTCCCACTTGTTACTCTATGGATCAGGTGAGTGATCCAGGGCCATCATGGCCCTCTTGTGTTTTATATTAGGATCACTGTTTGTCTGTCATGCGTGCGTAAACAATTTCTTCAAACGACATCTCCTCCTAAACCACTGATCGGATTTTGACCAAACTTCACAGGAATGATCCTTAGGTGGCACCCTTTCAAAGTTGTTCAAATGGTTCCGGTCCGTTGCACATATGGGTCACAGGAGCCAAAAATAGATTTTTTCACCGAAAACTTAAAAAATCTTCTTCTCTGAAACCACAAGGCCCAGATCTTTGATATTTGGTATGAAGCTTCATCTAGTGGATCCCTCTCAAGATTGTTCAAATTATAGTGCCCAGGGGCCAAAAATGCCCCCGTTTCGGGGCCCTTTGGTTTTACATGGGCTTATATAGGGAAAATCTTTAAAAAAATTTTCTCTGAAAACACAAGGCCCAGGTCTTTGATATTTGGTATGAAGCTTCATCTAGTTGACCCCTACCAAGATTGTTCAAATTTTAGTGCTGGGGCCAAAAACGCCTCCGCTCCGGGGCCCTTTTGTTTTACATGGGCTTATATAGGGAAAATCTTTAAAAATCTTCTTCTCTGAAACTGCAAGGCCCAGGTCTTTGATATTTGGTATGAATCTTCATCTGTTGGACCCCTACCAAGATTGTTCAAATTATAGTGCTGGGGCCAAAGATGCCCCCGCCCCGGGGCCCTTTGGTTTTACATAGGCTTATATAGGGAAAATCTTTAAAAATCTTCTTCTCTGAAACCGCAAGGCCCAGGTCTTTGATATTTGGTATGAAGCTTCATCTAGTGGACCCCTACCAAGATTGTTCAAATTATAGTGCTGGGGCCAAAAATGCCCCCGCCCCGGGGCCCTTTGGTTTAACATGGGCTTATATAGGGAAAATCTTTAAAAATCTTCTTCTCTGAAACTGCAAGGCCCAGGTCTTTGATATTTGGTATGAATCTTCATCTTATGGACCCCTACCAAGATTATTCAAATTATAGTGCTGGGGCCAAAAATGCCCCAGCCCAGGACCCTTTGGTTTTACATGGGCTTATATAGGGAAAACCTTTAAAATCTTCTTCTCTGAAACCGCAAGGCCCAGGTCTTTGATATTTGGTATGAAGCTTCATCTAAAGGACCCCTACCAAGATTGTTCAAATTATAGTGCTGGGGCCAAAAATGCCCCCGCCCCAGGGCCCTTTGGTTTTACATGGGCTTATATTGGGAAAATCTTTAAAAAAACTTCAACTCTGAAACTGCAGGGCCCAGGTCTTTGCTATTTGGTATGAAGCTTCATCTAGTGGACCCCTACCAGGACTGTTCAAATTATAGTGCTGGGGCCAAAAATGCCCCCGCACTGGGGCCCTTTGGTTTTTCATAGACTTATATAGGAAAAATCTTGAAAAATCTTCTACTCTGAAACCACAAGGCCTAGATCTTTGACATTTGGTATGAAGCTTCAGCTAGTTGACCTCTACCAAGATTGTTCAAATTATAACCCTGGGGACACAAATGCCCCCGCCCCAGGGCCCTTTGGTTTTACATAGACTTATAATAGAGATAATCTTTGAAAATCTTCTTCTCTGAAACAACAAGGCCCAGGTCTTTGATATTTGGTGTGAAGCTTCATCTAGTGGACCTCTATCAAGATTGTTTAGATTATAGCCCTGAGGCCAAAAATGCCCCTGCCTCGGGTCCATTTGGTTTTACATAGGCTTATGTAAGGAATATCTTTAAAAAAATCTTCTTCTCTGAAACCGCAAGGCCCAGGTCTTTGATATTTGTTGTGTAGCTTCATCTAGTGGACCTTTGCCAAGATTGTTCAAATTATAGCCTTTGTTGATATTTGGTATGAAGCTTCACCTTTTTAGACCTCCCTCAACATTATGCACATTATAACCCTTCCCTTGGGTCAATAATGGCCCTCCCCGGGGCCCACTTGTTACTCTATGGATCAGGTGAGCGATCCAGGGCCATCATGGTCCTCTTGTTTTTTTGTTTTTTTTTCTGTTCTTTTTTTTTTTTTCTTTCTTTTTTCATTCTTTTTTTTCTTTATTTTTCTTTTCTTCTCCATAAACACACATAGAAGCCTCCGTGGTGTGGTGGTTACGCTACTCGACTTGTAAACCAGGGATCGCAGGATCGATCCCGGGCTTCTCCAGACTTTCGGATGAGTCTTTAAACCGAGGTCCCGTCTCCATATGACCTTAGCTGTTGGTGGGACGTCAAACTCAAGCACTCACTCACTCTCCATAAACACATATGAACAATTATCTTCCTCCCCTGATAGTTGCTAGTAATAATACATACATGCATGCACAGGCATGGAATTTTCTTTTCTTTTTTTTTTTTTTTTTTTTTTCGTTCTTTTTTTTCGTTCTTTTTTTAGCTCACCTGAGCACGAAGTGCTCAAGGTGAGTTGATGTCCGTCGTCCGTCAACAATTTCTTTAAACGACATCTCCTCCTGGGATAATGGCCCGATTTCAAAATTAAACAGAAATGTTCATTAGGTGACCCTTTTTCAAAATTGCTAAAATCAGTGGCCACTAGAGCTAAAAATAGAGCTAAAAATAGAAAAAACTTTTTTTTTTTTTCTTCGTAAAACACATAAACAAATCCCCCCCCCCCCCACACACACACACACAAAGTTGTTACTGGGTTAGGATATTGCATTTGTTCTGTACATACATGCATACTTAGTTTTATATACATACCCTACCCACCCCACCCTACCCTAGCATACCCTACCCTACCCCACAACCCCACCCCACCCCCATCCCAAAACAACCCCAATCCACCCCCAACCCAACCCCATCCCACCACTCCCCACCTTACCCGACCTCACCCCATCCCACCCACCCAAGCCCACCCCACCCCACAACCCCACCACACCCCATCACACCCCACCCCACCACAAATTCCACCCCATCCCACCCGACTCCTAACCCATTCCACCCCACCCTACCCCACACCAGCACACGCCACCCTACCCCACCCATGCCACCACCATCCTAACCATACTGAAAAAAAAACCCGTCCATAATGCCATTAGGCATTTTTCTTGTTGTTGGTTGCCATGGAAACCAAAATAAAAAAAATGGACAAAAAATACTTAAAAAATCATCTCCTCAGAAACCGTATGCTCTAGGAGGCTGAGACTATATGAAAATATTCACCATATTTGCCTTTTACAGGTTTTGTGTTTTTTATGAAATTTGGCCTTTTAGTTTTGTTGCTATGGCAACTTAGAGTTTCCATTGACTTATAATGGGGAAAACTGAAAAATGGCATTTACTGCCAAGTCATTGCAGATATTTTGGCAAAACTTACATAAACATGTTCCTTGAGTAAACTTCTCTCAGCCATATGCTTTTATGTCAACCTGGGGGTCCCCTAGGTTGTGCGGGGGCCATGCCCCGCCCCCTCCACTTCATAAAATGCCTTATATCTCAGAAACCTTACAGATCCCAACCCCTAAACCATATATATTCTTGTTCCTTATGATAAGATGCATTAAGTGACACCAACCTGGGGGTCCCCCGGGATGTGCCGGGGACATGCCCTGCCCCCTCTATTTCATAAAATGCCATTTATCTCAGAAACCATTCAGATCCCCACCCCTAAACTATATATATTCTTGTTCCTTATGCTAAGATGCATTAAGTGACACCAACCTTGGGGTCCCCCCGGGATGTGCCGGGGACATGCCCCACCCCCTCCACTTCATAAAATGCCATTTATCGCAGAAACCATTGAGATCCCCACCCCTAAACCATATATATTCTTGTTCCTTATGATAAGACATATTCAGTGATACCAACATTGGGGTCTCTCTGGGGTGCGCTGGGGCCATGCCCCACCCTTCCACTTCATAAATGCCATATATCTCAGAAACCATTCAGATGCCCACCCCTAAACTATATATATTCTTGTTTCTTATGATAAGACGCATTCAGTGACACCAATCTGAAGGTCCCCTAGGATGTGGCGGGGCTTATGCCCCACCCCCTCCACTTCCTAAATGGCTGAATATCTCAGAAACCGTTCAGATCCCCACCCCTAAACCATTTAAATTCTTGTTCCTTATGATAAGACGCATTCAGTGATACCAACCTTAGGGTCTCCCTTGCCGCACGGGGGCTATGCCCGACCCCTCCACTTCATAAAAGGCCCAATATCTCAGAAACCGTTCTGATCCCCACCCCTAAACCATATAAATTCTTGTTCCTTATGTTAAGATGCATTCAGTGATATCAACCTAAGGATCTCCCAGGCCGCACCAGGGCTATGCCCCAACCTTCCACTTCATAAAAGGTGATATATCTCGGAAACCCTTCAGATCCCCACCCCAAAACCATGTATATTCTTGTTTCTTATGAAAAGACGCATTCAGTGACACCAATCTTGGGGTCCCCTAGGGGCTATGCCCCACCCCCTGCACTTAGTAAAAGCCCAATATCTCAGAAACCGTTCAGATCCCCACCCCTAAAGCATATAAATTCTTGTTTCTTATGATAAGACGCATTCAGTGATACCAATCTAAGGGTCTCCCGGGCCGCACAGGGGCTGTGCCCACCCTTCCACTTCATAAAAGGTGATGCGTCTCGGAAACCATTCAGATCCCCATCCCAAAACCATATATATTCTTGTTTCATATGATAAGACGCATTCATTGAAACCAACCTGGGGGTCCTCTGGGATGTGCCCGGGCCATGCCCAACCCCCTCCACTTCGTAAAAGGCTCAATATCTCGGAAACCATTCAGAACCCCCAACCCTAAACCATATATATTCTTGTTCCTTATGATGAGACACATTCAGTGATACCAACCTAGGAGTCTCTGGGAGTGTGCTGGGGCTATGCCCCACCCTTCCACTTCATAAAATGCAATATATCTCAGAAACTGTTCAGATCCCCACCCCTAAGATATATATATTTGTGTTCCCTATAATAAGACTCATTCACTCACATCAATGCGTCTATGTGCTAGGGCAACATGCTGATGCCATGGCCCACGCCTCTACTTCATAAAAGGCCATATATCTCAGACACCATTAAGATCCCCACCTCATAATCATATATATTCTTGTTTCTTATGATTAGACACATTCAGTCACACAAACTTGGTGGTCCACAGGGGCCATTCCTCTCCTCATCATTTCATAAGAGGGCCTCATATCTTGGAAACTGTTCATATCTCCACCCCTAAACAATATATTTTCTTGGTCCTTATTATAAGACACATTCAGCGACAACAATCTTGGCTTTCCTGGGGTCTGCCAGGGCTATGCTCCAACCCCTTCGCAGCTTAAAAGGCCTTATATCTGAGGAACAGTACACATCCCAACCCCTAAACCATATATACTCATGTGCCTTATGATAAGATGGATTCAGTGATACCATTCAGGGCTCTGTTGGGTCCATGTCTCATCCTTCCACCTCATAAAAGGCCTAATATTTCAGATACAGAGTCCACATGGGTGCTCATTTTGAAATGGGGGTTTGTTTGGGAGACTTTATAATCAATAAATTAAAACCTGAAACCATACATGGCTGCCAGTGGGCAGTGTCCGCCTGAGTTCTGGTGAGCATTGTGGCCCATGGGCCTCTTGTTTTTTTTTTGGTGTTTTAAGTGTTTGAGCACCAGTAACAACTATAGCATGTGGCATTAAAAAAATCTAATATTTCAGAGAAAATTAACCTGTATCCTGCTGAATATATTTGTCCACATCCATTACCAGCGTTCAACCAATCAGATTACTTGATATATTATATTCATTCAATTCACAAACTGCATGACAAACAGTAGAGATCCTGATCAGATGACTTCTTCAGAAGACATCTGATCTGGATCTACACCTTGCACTTGACAGTGTAGATCCTGATCAGATGGCTTCTGTAGATAGTGTAGATCTTGATCAGAAGCCATCTGATCTGGATCCACACTGTTTACAGGTTGGGTTGTCGTGATAAGCTGTAGACAATAAAGATCTTGTTGATTTTTCAGGTTCCCCAGTTTATCCTAGATCAGATGATAGATGCTGGGAGAGGAGCTGAGTGTAACATCATCATTACTCAGGTAAACCACAGCTCCGGATAACGAGTACCGTAAAACCTAATACAGTAAAATTCCTATATTAAGACCACCTTTGGGACTGTTCAAAAGTGGTCTTTAAGACCACTTTTGAACAGTCCCAAATGTTGTCTCTGACCAGAGGACACTTTTGCATAGAATAACTGCAACCTACTAAATAAGCTTTTTAAAGCAGAATTTGTCTTAATAGGTGGTCTTAATAGCGGAATTCCACTGTATTTCGTACAGCTCAGAGACTATCTATAACTCTCTGAAAATTTTAACAAATTTGTTTCACAGTCCAGCAAGGGTTTATAAAAAGGCAGATGGAATTGCAAACATTGGAGACCCTGATCAGACTGCTCAGTCTGATCTGATATGGGTCTCCACTGTTTGCTTTGGCCTGTCTGTCCCAATACATGTACTTAGGATCATTACGGTATTGGGGATAACTAAGGGATTTTGTTTGTTTGTTTTGGAGTTTTACGGCCCAGTCAACACTATTTAGGTCATTTTTGAGCCGGTCAGTTTACCTATCAACACTTTCCTGGGCAGGCTTATACGTAAGCGGTTAACCAGTACAGTGCACATTCTTTCGCCAGAAACTGACAACTGCCCTTCTTGAATCAGCGGAAGGGAGAGAATGACCGTAGAAAAGATTTCATGATCAATCCCCACGAAAGAATGTTTCTGACCCCGGCGGGAGTGGAACCCGCGTCCTCCTGATCACCAGTCAGACGCGCATGATAACTGAGGGATAAATGAGGTTCTGTAATTGCCCTGTGTCTGTCATCCCTCATCAATAATTTCTTCAAATAACATTTACTAAACCACCAAATCAATTTCAGAGTAATTCCTCATATGCCCTTTACCAAAATTGCAAAAATGGTTTTACTCTGCTGACCAAGATGGCCACTAGAGTTAAAAAAAAAAAGAAAGAATTTTAAACATAATCTCTCTGGCTGTCTTTTAGGACCAGGACCAGTTTTCTGATTTGAAAATGATTTCAGAGAAATGTTCCTCTTATGTACCATTTCGAAAATTGCTAAAATGATTGTGCTCCATTGAACAAGATGGCCACCAGAGCTTGAAATAGAAAAAAAAATATTTAAGCAACATCTCATAGACCGTTTGCATGATCTGAAAATAATTTCATAGAAATGGATTTTTTATGGTCCTGAAGGAACATTGTTAAAAAGGCTAAAATTAGAAGAAAAATTTTTGTAAGTCCACATCTTCTCTTAAGCCAGTGACCCGGTGGGAGGTTGGGTTAGGCAAAGGTTTTGTGTATCTTATATCAACGGGCGTCCCATCACGAAAACACGCCTATATAATTTTGACCCCTTGAACCCCAATTTTATATAGTAAAACTGGGGTTTCTGGGGGTATACCTTATTTTTCTTATTTCTGCTCTAAAATATAGATTGTGGGTACTTGTTAGAACCGCCTCGATGAGGCGGTCCAAAGAGTGCCCAAAATCTATATTTTGAGCAGAATTAAGAAAAATATCACAATTTTTCGTCTTAAAATTTCCATTTTTTTTTTTTGCGATAAAGGTGACAATGTATTTGTATATGCGTGTTTGTGTAATGATTGACATATTGACTTGCAGCTTGGCAAGGTCTGCCATCCTTGTACAGGTTAGGGTAGAGGGGGAATGTTTGTATTTTTGCTGTTGCTTCACTTTCATTTATTTACCTCTTTCTCTCTCAGCTCCTCTACTATCTTTTTTGTCTCTTTTCTCCCTTTGGGAGAACACAAAAAGACCCACAAGGGTTTAAGTGTCGTTAAGGGGAATGGGAACACCTTCAGGGGAGGCAACTCCTGCAAAAGTATTTTTGTCTCCCATGTCAATAGGGGTCAACTCTTAAAGGAAAGAATTTGCTCCTGAGGAGCAAATTCTTTCCTTTAAGAGTAGAGCCCTTTTTGTCGCGCCTGCTATCAGCATGGCGCGATATAGGCGCCAGTTTTCCGTCCGTTTGTCAAGGCATCCTCAGGAGCAAATTCTTTCCTTTAAGAGTGGACCCCTTTTTCAGTAGGACAGGGCTTATAGAAAAGCGAACAGGAAGTTCCGAAAGTTGCCTCTCTTTGATAAATGGTGGAAAAATCAGCCAGGTGTTCCCATTCCCCTTAAACAATAAATAAAAACAGTAAGGTCATTCTTTAGATGTCTTAGGATCCTGATTTTCTTCAGGCAGACATTATGGCATGCATGATTCCAGTCTTTACTGTACACAATATACACTGTAGAGTCGTTATAACGCTGATGCTTAAAACGCGGAAATCGTTATAACTCTGTTGGTCTGTGGCTCCCGTTTTTTTTTTACGTTTTTTTTCCAGTTTTGAAAGTTTGGCTGAAAATTTTGCCCTTTTTAGCTCACCTGTCACGTAGTGACAAGGTGAGCTTTTGGGATCACTTTTTGTCCGTCATCCATCGTGCGTGTGTGCGTGCGTGTGTGCGTGCGTAAACTTTTTCTTCAAATGACATCTCCTCCTAAACCACTGATTGGATTTTAGCCAAACTTCACAGGAATGATCCTTAGGTGGTCCCCTTTCAAAGTTGTTCAAATGGTTCCGGTCCATTGCACATCTAGGTCACAGGAGCTAAAAATAGATTTTTAAAATGAAAACTTTAAAAATCTTCTTCTCCGAAACCGCAAGGCCCAGGTCTTTGATATTTGGTATGAAGCTTCATCTAGTGGACCTCTACCAAGATTGTTCAAATTATGGCCCTTGGGCCAGAAATGCCCCCGCCCCGGGGGCCTTTGGGTTTACATAGGCTTATATAGGGAAAATCTTTAAAAATCTTCTTCTCTGAAACCACAAGGCCCAGGTCTTTGATATTTGGTGTGAAGCTTCACCTAGTGGACCTCTACCAAGATTGTTAAAATTATAGCCCTAGGGCCAAAAATACCCTTGCCCCGGTGGCCTTTGGTTTTACATAGGCTTATACAGGGAAAATCTTTAAAAATCTTCTTCTCTGAAACCGCAAGGCCCAGGTCTTCTATATTTGGTGTGAAGCTTCATCTAGTGGACCTCTACCAAGATTGTTCAAATTTTTGCCCTTGGGCCAGAAATGCCCCTGCCCCGGGGGCCTTTGGATTTACATAGGCTTATATAGGGAAAATCTTTAAAAATCTTCTTCTCTTAAAACCACAAGGCCCAGGTCTTTGATATTTGGTGTGTAGCTTCACCTAGTGAACCTCTACCAAGATTGTTAAAATTATAGCCCTAGGGGGCAAAAATGGGCCAGAAATGCCTCTGCCCCGGGGGCCTTTGGATTTACATAGGCTTATATAGGGAAAATCTTTAAAAAAATTCTTCTCTGAAACCACAAGGCCCAGGTCTCTGATATTTGTTGTGAAGCTTCACCTAGTGGACCTCTACCAAGATTGTTCAAATTATAGCCCCAGGGGGGGCAAAAATGCCCCCTCCCATGGGGCCTTTGGTTTTACATAGGCTTATGCAGGGAAAATCTTTAAAAATCTTCTTCTCTGAAACCGAAAGGCCCAGGTCTTCGATATTTGGTATGAAGCTTCATCTATTGGACCTCTACCAAGATTGTTCAAAATTATGGCCCTTGGGCCAGAAATGCCCCCGCCCCAGGGGCCTTTCGGTTTACATAGGCTTACATAGGGAAAATCTTTAAAAATCTTCTCCTCTAAAACCACAAGGCCCAGGTCTTTGATATTTGGTGTGAAGCTTCTCCTAGTGGACCTCTTCCAAGATTGTTCAAATTATAGCCCTAGGGCCAAAAATGCCCCGCCCCGGGGGCCTTTGGTTTTACATAGGCTTATACAGGGAAAATCTTTAAAAATCTTTTTCTCTGAAACCACAAGGCTCAGATCTTTGATATTTGGTGTGAAGCTTCATCTAGTGGATGTCTACCAAGATTGTTCAAATTATAGCCCTGAGGCCAAAAATGTCCCCGCCTCAGCTTACGTAGGCTTATGTAGGGAATATCTTTAAAAAAAATCTTCTTCTCTGAAACGGCAAGGCCCAGGTCTTTGATATTTGGTGTGTTGCTTCATCTAGTGGACCTTTGCCAAGATTGTTCAAATTATAGCCTTTGTTGATATTTGGTATGAAGCTTCACCTTTTTAGACCTCCCTCAACATTATGCACATTATAACACTGGAGTCAATAATGGCCCTCTCCAGGGCCCACTTGTTACTCTATGGATCAGGTGAGCGATCCAGGGCCATCATGGCCCTCTTGTTAGCTCACCGTCACGTAGTGACGAGGTGAGCTTTTGGGATCACTTTTTGTCCGTCGTGCGTCCGTGCGTCCGTCCGTGCGTCCGTCCGTGCGTGCGTGCGTAAACAATTTCTTTAAACAACATCTCCTCCGAAACTACTGATCGGATTTTGACCAAACTTCACAGGAATGATCCTTAGGTGGACCCCTTTCAAAGTTGTTCAAATGGTTCCGGTCCGTTGCACATATAGGTCACAGGAGCCAAAAATAGATTTTTTTCACCAAAAACTTAAAAAATCTTCTTCTCTGAAACCACAAGGCCTAGGGCTTTGATATTTGGTATGAAGCTTCATCTAGTGGACCCCTACCAAGATTGTTCAAATTATAGTGCTGTGGCCAAAAATGCCCCCGCCCCAGGGCCCTTTGGTTTTACATAGGCTTATATAGGGAAAATCTTTAAAAATCTTCTTCTCTGAAACCACAAGGCCCAGGACTTTGATATTTGGTATGAAGCTTCATCTAGTGAACCCCTACCAAGATTGTTCAAATAATAGTGCTGGGACAAAAAATGCCCCCGCCACAGGGCCCTTTGGTTTTACATTGGCTTATATAGGGAAAATCTTTAAAAATCTTCTTCTCTGAAACCATAAGGCCCAGGTCTTTGATATTTGGTATGAAGCTTCATCTAGTGGACCCCTACCAAGATTGTTCAAATTATAGTGCTGGGGCCAAAAATGCCCCCGCCCTGGGGTCCTTTGGTTTTACAAAGGCTTATATAGGGAAAATCTTTAAAAATCTTCTTCTTTGAAACCATAAGGCCCAGGTCTTTGATATTTGGTATGAAGCTTCATCTAGTGGACCCCTACCAAGATTGTTCAAATTATAGTGCTGGGGCCAAAAATGCCCCCGCCCTGGGGCCCTTTGGTTTTACATAGGCTTATATAGGGAAAAATCTTTAAAAATCTTCTTCTCTGAAACCACAAGGCCCAGGACTTTGATATTTGGTATGAAGCTTCATCTAGTGGACCCCTACCAAGATTGTTCAAATTATAGTGCTGGGACAAAAAATGCCCCCGCCACGGGGCCCTTTGGTTTTACATTTGCTTATATAGGGAAAATCTTGAAAAAATCTTCTTCTCTGAAACCACAAGGTCCAGGTCTATGATATTTGGTATGAAGCTTCATCTAGTGGACCCCTACCAAGATTGTTCAAATTACAGTGCTGGGGCCAAAAATGCCCCCGCCCCGGGGCCCAATCTTGAAAAAATCTTCTTCTCTGAAACCACAAGGCCAAGAACTTTGATATTTGGTATTAAGCTTCATCTAGTGGACCCCTACCAAGATTGTTCAAATTATAGTGCTGGGGAAAAAAATGCCCCCGTCCCGGGGCCCATTGGTTTTACATAGGCTTATATAGGGAAAAATCTTTAAAAATCTTCTTCTCTGAAACCGCAAGGCCCAGGACTTTGATATTTAGAATGAAGCTTCATCTAAAGGCCTCTACCAAGATTGTTCAAATTATAGCCCTTGGGCCAAAAATGGCCCTGCCCCGGGGCCCTTTGGTTTTACATAGACTTATATAGGAAAAATCTTTAAAAATCTTCTTCTCTGAAACCACATGGCCTAGGTTTTTTATATTTGGTATTAAGCTTCACCTAAAGGACCCCTAACAAGATTATTCAAATTATAGTGCTGAGGCCAAAAATGTCCCCGCCCCGGGGCCCTTTGGTTTTACATAGGCTTATATAGCCCCGGGGCCATTTGGTTTTGCATAGGCTTATGTAGGGAATATCTTTAAAAAAAATCTTCTTCTCTGAAACCGCAAGGCCCAGGTATTTGATATTTGATGTGTAGCTTCATCTAGTGGACCTTTGCCAAGATTGTTCAAATTATAGCCTTTGTTGATGTTTGGTATGAAGCTTCATCTTTAAGACCTCCCACAACATTATGGACATTAAAGCCCTGGGGCCAATAATGGCCCTCTCTGGGGCCCACTTGTTACTCTATGGATCAGGTGAGCGATTCAGGGCCATCATGGCCCTCTTGTGTTTTATATTAGAATCACTTTTTGTCTGTCATCCGTGCGTAAACAATTTCTTCAAACAACATTCCCTCCTAAACCACTGATCGGATTTTGACCAAACTTCACAGGAATGATCCTTAGGTGGACCCCTTTCAAAGTTGTTCAAATGGTTCCGGTCCGTTGCACATATAGGTCACAGGAGCCAAAAATCTATTTTTTTCACCGAAAACTTTAAAAATCTTCTTCTCTGAAACCGCAAGGCCCAGGTCTTTGATATTTGGTATGAAGCTTCATCTAGTGGACCCCTACCAAGATTGTTCAAATTATAGTGCTGGGGCCAGAAATGCCCCAGCCCCGGGGCCCTTTGGTTTTACATGGGCTTATATAGGGAAAATATTTAAAAATCTTCTTCTTTGAAACCGCAAGGCCCAGGTCTTTGATATTTGGTATGAAGCCTCATCTAGTGGACCCCTACCAAGATTGTTCGAATTATAGTGCTGGGGCCAAAAATGCCCCAGCCCGGGGGCCCTTTGGTTTTACATTGGCTTATATAGGGAAAATCTTTAAAAATCTTCTTCTCTGAAACCGCAAGGCCCAGGTCTTAGATATTTGGTATGAAGCTTTATCTAGTGGACCCCTACCAAGATTGTTCAAATTATAGTGCTGGGGCCAAAAATGCCCCAGCCCCGGGGCCCTTTGGTTTTACATGGGCTTATATAGGGAAAATGTTTAAAAATCTTCTTCTCTGAAACCGCAAGGCCCAGGTCTTTGATATTTGGTATGAAGCTTCATCTAGTGAACCCCTACCAAGATTGTTCAAATTATAGTGCTGGGTCCAAAAATGCCCCCGCTCTGGGGCCCTTTGGTTTTACATGGGCTTATTTAGGGAAAATCTTCTTCTCTGAAACTGCAAGGCCATGGTCTTTGCTATTTGGTATGAAGCTTCATCTAGTGGACCCCTACCAAGAATGTTCAAATTATAGTGCTGGGGCCAAAAATTCCCCCGCCCCGGGGCCCTTTGGTTTTACATTGACATATATAGGGAAAATCTTTAAAAATCTTCTTCTATGAAACCACAAGACCTAGGTCTTTGATATTTGGTGTGAAATTTCATCTAGTGAACCTCTATCAAGATTGTTCAAATTATAGCCCTTGGGCCAAAAATGCCCCCGCCCCGAGACCCGTTGGCTTTACATAGACTTATGTAGGGAAATCTTTAAAAAACTTCTTCTCTGAAACTGCAAGACCATGTCTTTGATATTAGATAAGGAGTTTCATCTAGTGGACCTCTACCAAGATTGAACAAATTATAGCCCTCGGGCTACAAATGCCCCCTCCCGAGGCCCTTTAGTTTTACATAGACTTATATAGAGATAATCTTTGAAAATCTTATTCTCTGAACCAGCAAGGCCCAGGTCTTTGATATTTGGTGTGAAGCTTCTTCTAGTGGACCTTTATCAAGATTTTTTAAATTATAGCCCTGAGGCCAAAAATGCCCCGGGGCCATTTGGTTTTACATAGGCTTATGTAGGGATTATCTTTAAAAAAATCTTATTCTCTGAAACCGCAAGGCTCAGGTCTTTGATATTTGGTGTGTAGCTTCATTTAGTAGACCTTTGCCAAGATTGTTCAAATTATAGCCTTTGTTGACATCTGGTATGAAGCTTCACCTTTTTAGACCTCCCTCAACATTATGCACATTATAACCCTAGTGTCGATAATGGCCCTTTCCATGGGCCCACTTGTTACTCTAGGGGCAGGTGAGCGATCCAGGGCCATCATGGCCCTCTTGTTAGCTCACCGTCACGTAGTGACGAGGTGAGCTTTTGGGATCACTTTTTGTCCGTCGTCCGTCGTGCGTGCGTGTGTCCGTGCGTGCGTGCGTGCGTGCGTGCGTAAACAATTTCTTTAAACGACATCTCCTCCTAAACCACTGATTGGATTTTGACCAAACTTCACAGGAATGATCCTTAGGTGGTCCCCTTTCAAAGTTGTTCAAATGGTTCCGGTCCGTTGCACATCTAGGTCACAGGAGCCAAAAATAGATTTTTTTCACCAAAAACTTAAAAAATCTTCTCCTCTGAAACCACAAGGCCCAGCTCTTTGATATTTGGTATGAAGCTTCATCTAGTGGACCCCTACCAAGATTGTTCAAATTATAGTGCTGGGGCCAAAAATGCCCCCGCCCTAGGGCCCTTTGGTTTTACATAGGCTTATATAGGGAAAATCTTTAATAATCTTCTTCTCTGAAACCACAAGGCCCAGGTCTTTGATATTTGGTATGAAGCTTCATCTAGTGGACCCCTACCAAGATTGTTCAAATTATAGTGCTGGGGCCAAAAATGCCCCCTGCCTGGGGGCCCTTTGGTTTTACATAGGCTTATATAGGGAAAAATCTTTAAAAATCTTCTTCTCTGAAACCACAAGGCCCAGGGCTTTGATATTTGGTATGAAGCTTCATCTAGTGGACCCCTACCAAGATTGTTCAAATTTTAGTGCTGGGACAAAAAATGCCCCCGCCACGGGGCCCTTTGGTTTTACATTGGCTTATATAGGGAAAATCTTTAAAAATCTTCTTCTCTGAAACCACAAGGCCCAGGTCTTTGATATTTGGTATGAAGCTTCATCTAGTGGACCCCTACCAAGATTGTTCAAATTAAAGTGCTGGGGTCAAAAATGCCCCCGCCCCGGGGCCCTTTGGTTTTACATAGGCTTATATAGGGAAAATCTTTAAAAATCTTCTTCTCTGAAACCACAAGACCCAGGACTTTGATATTTGGTATGAAGCTTCATCTAGTGGACCCCTACCAAGATTGTTCAAATTATAGTGCTGGGACAAAAAATGCCCCCGCCACGGTTTACATTGGCTTATATAGGGAAAATCTTCAAAAATCTTCTTCTCTGAAACCACAAGGCCAAGGTCTTTGATATTTGGTATGAAGCTTCATCTAGTGGACCCCTACCAAGATTGTTCAGATTATAGTGCTGGGGCCAAAAATGCCCCCGCCCTAGGGCCCTTTGGTTTTACATAGGCTTATATAGGGAAAATCTTTAAAAATCTTCTTCTCTGAAACCACAAGGCCCAGGTCTTTGATATTTGGTATGAAGCTTCATCTAGTGGACCCCTACCAAGATTGTTCAAATTATAGTGCTGGGGCCAAAAATGCCCCCTGCCCGGGGCCCTTTGGTTTTACATAGGCTTATATAGGGAAAAATCTTTAAAAATCTTCTTCTCTGAAACCACAAGGCCCAGGGCTTTGATATTTGGTATGAAGCTTCATCTAATGGACCCCTACCAAGATTGTTCAAATTTTAGTGCTGGGACAAAAAATGCCCCCGCCACGGGGCCCTTTGGTTTTACATTGGCTTATATAGGGAAAATCTTTAAAAATCTTCTTCTCTGAAACCACAAGGCCCAGCTCTTTGATATTTGGTATGAAGCTTCATCTAGTGGACCCCTACCAAGATTGTTCAAATTAAAGTGCTGGGGTCAAAAATGCCCCCGCCCCGGGGCCCTTTGGTTTTACATAGGCTTATATAGGGAAAATCTTTAAAAATCTTCTTCTCTGAAACCACAAGGCCCAGGACTTTGATATTTGGTATGAAGCTTCATCTAGTGGACCCCTACCAAGATTGTTCAAATTATAGTGCTGGGACAAAAAATGCCCCCGCCACGGGGCCCTTTGGTTTTACATTGGCTTATATAGGGAAAATCTTTAAAAATCTTCTTCTCTGAAACCACAAGGACAAGGTCTTTGATATTTGGTATGAAGCTTCATCTAGTGGACCCCTACCAAGATTGTTCAGATTATAGTGCTGGGGCCAAAAATGCCCCCGCCCCGGGGCCCTTTGGTTTTACATAGGCTTATATAGGGAAAATCTTCTCTGAAACCACAAGGCCCAGGACTTTGATATTTGGTATGAAGCTTCATCTAGTGGACCCCTACAAAGATTGTTCAAATTATAGTGCTGGGGCCAAAAATGCCCCCGTCCCGGGGCCCTTTGGTTTTACATAGGCTTATATAGGCAAAATCTTTAAAAATCTTCTTCTCTGAAACCGCTAGGCCCAGGTCTTTGATATTTGATGTGTAGCTTCATCTAGTGGACCTTTGCCAAGATTGTTCAAATTATAGTCTTTGTTGATGTTTGGTATGAAGCTTCACCTTTAAGCCCTCCCTGAACATTATGCACATTAAAGCCCTGGGGCCAATAATGACCCTCTCTGGGGCCGACTTGTTACACTATGGATCAGGTGAGCGATCCAGGGCCATCATGGCCCTCTTGTGTTTTATATTAGGATCACTTTTTGTCTGTCATCTGTGCGTAAACAATTTCTTCAAACGACATTTCCTCCTAAACCACTGATCGGATTTTGACCAAACTTCACAGGAATGATCCTTAGGTGGTCCCCTTTCAAAGTTGTTCAAATGGTTCCGGTCTGTTGCACATCTAGGTCACAGGAGCCAAAAATAGATTTTTTTCACGGAAAACTTAAAAAATCTTCTTCTCTGAAACCACAAGGCCCAGGTCTTTGATATTTGGTAAGAAGCTTCATCTAGTGGACCCCTACCAAGATTGTTCAAATTATAGTGATGGGGCCAAAAATGCCCCCGCACCTAGACCCTTTGGTTTTACATAGGATTATATAGGGGAAATCTTTAAAAATCTTCTTCTCTGAAACCGCAAGGCCTAGGTCTTTAATATTTGGTATGAGGCTTCATCAAGTGGACCCCTACCAAGATTGTTCAAATTCTAGTGCTGGGGCCAAAACTGTCCCCGCACCGGGGACCTTTGGTTTTACATGGGCTTATATAGGGAAAATCTTTAAAAATCTTCTTCTCTAAAACCACAAGGCCCAGGTCTTTGTTATTTTGTATGAAGCTTCATCTAGTGGACCCCTACCAAGGTTGTTCAAATTATAGTGCTGGGGCCAAAAATGCCCCCACCCAAACGCCCTTTGGTTTTACATGGGCTTATATAGAGAAACGCTTTAAAAATCTTCCTTCTCTGAAACCGCAAGGCCCAGGTCTTTGCTATTTGGTATGAAGCTTCATTTAGTGGACCCCTACCAAGATTGTTCAAATTATAGTGCCGGGGGCCAAAAATGCCCCCGCCCCGGGGCCCTTTGGTTTTACATGGGCTTATATAGGGAAAATCTGTAAAAAAATTCTTCTCTGAAACCGCAAGGCCCAGGTCTTTGCTATTTTGTATGAAGCTTCACCAAGTGGACCCCGACCAAGATTGTTCAAAATAAAGTGCTTGGGCCAAAAATGCCCCCGCCCTGGGGCCTTTTGGTTTTACATAAACTTATATTGGGAAAATCTTTAAAAAATTTCTTCTCTGAAACTGCAAGGACCAGGTCTTTGATATCTGGTATGAAGCTTTATCTTGTGGACCTCTACCAAGATTGTTCAAATTATAGCCCCTGCAAAAAATGCCCCCCCCCCTTTCCCCCCTCCCCTCTGGGGCCCTTTGGTTTTACATAGACTTATATAGGGAAAAACTTGAAAAATCTTTTACTCTGAAACTGTCAGGCCCATGTCTTTGATATTTGGTATTGAGCTTCATCTAGTAGACCTCTACTAAGATTGTTCAAATTATAGCCCTCGGGCCATAAATGCTCCCGCCCCGGGGCCCTTTGGTTTTACCTAGAGTTATATAGAGATAATCTTTGAAAATCTTTTTCTCTGAAACAGCAAGGCCTAGGTAGGTCTTTGATATTTGGTGTGAAGCTTCCTCTAGTGGACCTCTATCAAGATTGTATAAATTATAGCCCTGAGGCCAAAAACACCCTAGCCCCGGGGCCATTTGGTTTTACATAGGCTTATGTAGGGAATATCTTTAAAAAAATCTTCTTCTCTGAAACCGCAAGGCCCAGGTCTTTGATATTTGGTGTTTAGCTTCATCTAGTGGACCTTTGTCAAGATTGTTCAAATCATAGCCTTTGTTGATATTTGGTATGAAGCTTCACCTATTTATACCTCCCTCAACATTATGCACATTATAGCCCTGGGTCAATAATGGCCCACCCCCAGGCCCCCTTATTACTCTATGGATCAGGTGAGCGATCCAGGGCCATCATGGCCCTCTTGTGTTTTATATTAGGATCACTTTTTGTCTGTCATCCGTGCGTAAACAATTTCTTCAAACGATATCTCCTCCTAAACCACTGATCAGATTTTGACCAAACTTCACAGGAATGATCCTTAGGTGGTCCCCTTTCAAAGTTGTTCAAATGGTTCCGGTCCGTTGCACATATAGGTCACAGGAGCCAAAAATAGATTTTTTTCACCGAAAACTTAAAATATCTTCTTCTCTGAAACCGCAAGGCCCAGGTCTTTGATATTTGGGATGAAGCTTCATCTAGTGGACCCCTACCAAGATTGTTCAAATTATAGTGCTAAGACCAAAAATGCCCCCACCCCGGGGCCCTTTGGTTTTACATGGGCTTATATAGAGAAAATCTTTAAAAACCTTCTTCTCTGAAACCGCAAGGCCCAGGTCTTTGCTATTTGGTATGAAGCTTCATCTAGTGGACCCCTACCAAGATTGTTCAAATTATAGCGCTGGGGTAAAAAATGCCCCCGCCCCGGGGCCCTTTGGTTTTAGATAGGCTTATATAGGGAAAATCTTTAAAAGTCTTCTTCTCTGAAACGGCAAGGCCCAGGTCTCTGATATTTGATATGAAGCTTCATCTAGTGGACCCCTACCAAGATTGTTCAAATTATAGTGCTGGGGACAAAAATGCCCCCGCCCCGTGGCCCTTTGGTTTTACATGGGCTTATATAGGGAAAATCTTTAAAAATCTTCTTCTCTGAAACTGCAAGGCCCTGGTCTTTGCTATTTGGTATGAAGCTTCATTTAGTGGACCCCTACCAAGATTGTTCAAATTATAGTGCTGGGGCCAAAAATGCCCCCGCCCCGGGGCCCTTTGCTTTTACATAGGCTTAAGTGGACCTCTACCAAGATTGTTCAAATTATAGCCCTGAGACAAAAATGCCCTCGTCTTGTGGCCCTTTGGTTTTACATAGACTTATATAGGGAAAATCTTCAAAAATCTTCTTCTGTGAAACCACAAGGCCTAGGTCTTTGATATTTGGTGTGAAATTTCTTTTAGTGGACCTCTATCAAGATTGTTCAAATTATAGCCCTGGGACCAAAAATGCCCCCGCTCCGAGACCCTTTGGTTTTACATAGACTTATATAGGGAAATCTATGAAAATCTTCTTCTCTGAAATAGCAAGGCCCAGGTCTTTGATATTTGGTGTGAAGCTTCAGATAGTGGACCTCTATCAAGATTGTTTAAATTATAGCCCTGAGGCCAAAAATGCCCCTGCCCCAGGGCCATTTGGTTTTACATAGGCTTATGTAAGGAATATCTTTAAAAAAAATCTTCTTCTCTTAAACCGCAAGGCCCAGGTCTTTGGTGTGTAGCTTCATCTAGTTGACCTTTGCCAAGATTGTTCAAATTATAGCCTTTGTTGATATTTGGTATGAAGCTTCACCTTTTTATACCTCCCTCAACATTATGCACATTATAACCCTGGGGTAAATAATGGCCCTCCCCGGGGCCCACTTGTTACTCTATGGATCAGGTGAGCGATCCAGGGCCATCATGGCCCTCTTGTGTTTTATATTAGGATCACTTTTTGTCTGTCATCCGTGCGTAAACAATTTCTTCAAACGACATCTCCTCCTAAACCACTGATCGGATTTTGACCAAAACGTCACAGGAATGACCCTTATGTGTTCCCTTTCAAAGTTGTTCAAATGGTTCCGGTCCGATGCACATATAGGTCACAGGTGCCAAAAATAGATTTTTTTCACCTAAAACTTAAAAAATCTTCTTCTTTGAAACCGCAAGGCCCAGGTCTTTGTTATTTGGTATGAAGCTTCATCTAGTGGACTCCAACCAAGATTGTTCAAATTTTAGTGCTGGGGCCAAAAATACCCCCGCCCCGGGGCCCTTTGGTTTTACATGGGCTTATATAGGGAAAATCTTTAAAAATCTTCTTCTCTGAAACTGCAAGGCCCAGGTCTTTGATATTTGGTATGAAGCTTCATCTAGTGGACCCCTACCAAGATTGTTCAAATTATAGTGCTGGGGCCAAAAATGCCTCCGCCCCGGGGCCCTTTGGTTTTACACGGGCTTATATAGGGAAAATCTTTAAAAATCTTCTTCTCTGAAACTGCAAGGCCCAGGTCTTTGCTATTTGGTATAAAGCTTCTTCTAGTGGACCCCTACCAAGAATGTTCAAATTATGGTGCCGGGGTCAAAAATTCCCCCGCCCTGGGGCCCTTAGGTTTTACATAGACTTATATAGCGAAATCTTAAAAATCTTCTATGAAATTGCAAGGCCATGTGTTTGATATTTGGTATTGAGCTTCATCTAGCAGACCTCTACCAAGATTGAACAAATTAACATGTATAGCCCTCCGGTCACAAATGCCCCAGCTTGGGGCCCTTTGGTTTTACATAGAATTATATAGAGATAATCTTTGAAAATCTTCTTCTCTGAAACAGCAAGGCCCAGGTCTTTGATATTTGGTGTGAAGCTTCATCTAGTGGACCTTTATCAAGATTGTTTAAATTATAGCCCTGAGGCCAAAAATGGCCCTGCCTTGGGGCCATTTGGTTTTACATAGGCTAATGTAGGAAAGATCTTTAAAAGAATCTTCTACTCTGAAACCCCAAGGTTCAGGTCTTTGATATTTGGTGTGTAGCTTCATCAAGTGGACCTTTGCCAAGATTGTTCAAATTATTGCCTTTGTTGATATTTGGTCTGAAGCTTCACCTTTTTAGACATCCCTCAACATTATCCACATTATAACCCTAGGGTCAATAATGGCCCTACCCGGGGCCCACTTGTTACTCTATGGATCAAGTGAGCGATCCAGGGCCATCATGGCCCTCTTGTTAGCTCACCGTCACGTAGTGACGAGGTGAGCTTTTGGGATCACTTTTTGTCCGTCGTCCGTCGTGCGTGCGTCCGTGCGTGCGTGCGTCCGTGCGTAAACAATTTCTTCAAACGACATCTCCTCCTAAACCACTGAGCGGATTTTGACCAAACTTCACAGGAATGATCCTTAGGTGGTCCCCTTTCAAAGTTGTTCAAATGGTTCCGGTCCGTTGCACATATAGGTCACAGGAGCCAAAATAGATTTTTTTCACTGAAAACTTAAAAAATCTTCTTCTCTGAAACTGAAAGGCCCAGGTCTTTGATATTTGGTATGAAGCTTCATCTAGTGGACCCCTACCAAGATTGTTCAAATTATAGTGCTGGGACCAAAAATGCCCCCACCCCGGGGCCCTTTGGTTTTACATGGGCTTATATAGGGAAAATCTTTAAAAATCTTCTTCTCTGAAACTGCTAGGCCCAGGTCTTTGATATTTGGTAGGAATCTTCATCTGGTGGACCCCTACCAAGATTGTTCAAATTATAATGCTGGGGCCAAAGATGCCCCCGCCCCGGGGCCCTTTGGTTTTATATGGGCTTGTATAGGAAAAATCTTTAAAAATCTTCTTCTCTGAAACCGCAAGGCCCAGGTCTTTGATATTTGGTATGAAGCTTCATCTAGTGGACCCCTACCAAGATTGTTCAAATTATATTGCTGGGGCCAAAAATGCCCCCGCCTCAGGGCCCTTTGGTTTTACATGGGCTTATATAGGGAAAATCTTTAAAAATCTTCTTCTCTGAAACTGCAAGGCCCAGGTCTTTGATATTTGGTATGAATCTTCATCTTATGGACCCCTACCAAGATTGTTCAAATTATAGTGCTGGGGCCCAAAATGCCCCCGCCCCGGGGCTCTTTGGTTTTACATAGGCTTATAAAGGGAAAACCTTTCAAAATCTTCTTCTCTGAAACCGCACGACCCAGGTCTTTGATATTTGGTATGAAGCTTCATCTAGTGGACCCCAACCAAGATTGTTCAAATTATAGTGCTGGGGCCAAAAATGCCCCCGCCCCAGGGCCTTTTGGTTTTACATGGGCTTATATTGGGAAAATCTTTAAAAAATCTTCTGTTCTGAAACTGCAAGGCCCAGGTCTTTGCTATTTGGAATGAAGCTTCATCTAGTGGACCCCTACCAAGACTGTTCAAATTATTGTGCTGGGGCCAAAAATGCCCCCGCCCCGGGGCCCTTTGGTTTTACATAGGCTTATATAGGGAAAATCTTTAAAAATCTTCTGTTCTGAAACTGCAAGGCCCAGGTCGTTGATATTTGGTATGAAGCTTCATCTTGTGGACCTCTATCAAGATTGTTCAAATTATAGCCCTGGGGCCAAAAATGCCCCCGCTCCTGGGCCCTTTGGTTTTTCATAGACTTATTTAGGGAAAATCTTGAAAAATCATCTACTCTGAAACCAAAAGGCCTAGGTCATTGACATTTGGTATGAAGCTTCAGCTAGTGGACCTCTACCAAGATTGTTCAAATTATAGCCCTGGGGCCACAAAGGCCCCCGCCCCAGGGCCCTTTGGTTTTACATAGACTTATAATGGAGGTAATCTTTGAAAATCTTCTTCTGAAACAACAAGGCCCAGGTCTTTGATATTTGGTGTGAAGCTTCATCTAGTGGACCTTTATCAAGATTGTTTAAATTATAGCCCTGAGGCCAAAAATGCCCCTGCCCCGGGGCCATTTGGTTTTACATAGGCTTATGTAAGGATTATCTTTAAAAAAATCTTCTTCTCTGAAACCGCAAGGCCCAGGTCTTTGAAATTTGTTGTGTAGCTTCATCTAGTTGACCTTTGCCAAGATTGTTCAAATTATAGCCTTTGGTGATATTTGGTATGAAGCTTCACCTTTTTAGACCTCCCTAAACATTATGCACATTATAACCCTGGGGTCAATAATGGCCCTCCCCGGGGCCCACTTGTTACTCTATGGATCAGGTGAGCGATCCAGGGCCATCATGGTCCTCTTGTGTTTTATATTAGGATCACTTTTTGTCTGTCATCCGTGCGTAAACAATTTCTTCAAACGACATCTCCTCCTAAACCACTGATCGGATTTTGACCAAACTTCAGAGGAATGATCCTTAGGTGGTCCCCTTTCAAAGTTGTTCAAATGGTTCCGGTCCGTTGCACATATAGGTCACAGGAGCCAAAAATAGATTTTTTTCACCAAAAACTTTAAAAATCTTCTTCTCTGAAACCGAAAGGCCCAGGTCTTTGATATTTGGTATGAAGCTTCATCTAGTGGACCCCTACAAAGATTGTTCAAATTATAGTGCTGGGGCCAAAAATGCCCCCGCCCCTGGGCCCTTTGGTTTTACATAGGCTTATATAGGGAAAATCTTTAAAAATCTTCTTCTCTGAAACCACAAGGCCCAGGTCTTTGATATTTGGTACGAAGCTTCATCTAGTAGACCCCTACCAAGATTGTTCAAATTATAGTGCTGGGGCCAAAAATACCCCCCCCCCCCCCCCCCCCCCCCCCGGGGTCCTTTGGTTTTATATGGGCTTATATAGGGAAAATCTTTAAAAATCTTCTTCTCTGAAACCGCAAGGCCCAGGTCTTTGATATTAGTTATGAAGCTTCATCTAGTGGACCCCTACCAAGATTGTTCAAATTATAACCCTGTGGCCAAAAATGCCCCCGCCCCGGGGCCCTTTGGTTTTACATGGGCTTATATAGGGAAAATCTTTAAAAATCTTCTTCTCTGAAACTGCAAGGCCCAGGTCTTTGCTATTTGGTATGAAGCTTCATCTTACGGACCCCTACCAAGATTGTTTAAATTATAGTGCTGGGGCCAAAAATGCCCCCGCCCCAGGGCCCTTTGGTTTTACATAGGCTTATATAAGGAAAATCTTAAAAAATCTTCTTCTCTGAAACTGCAAGGCCCAGGTCTTTGCTATTTGGTATGAAGCTTCATCTAACGGACCTCTACCAAGATTGTTTAAATTATAGTGCTGGGGCCAAAAATGCCCCCGCCCCAGGGCCCTTTGGTTTTACATAGACTTATATAGGGAAAATCTTTAAAAATCTTCTTCTGTGAAACCACTAGGCCTAGGTCTTTGATATTTGGTGTCAAATTTCATCAAGTGGACCTCTATCAAGATTATTCAAATTATAGCCCTGGGTCAAAAATGCCCCCCACCCCGAGACCCGAGACACGGGCCTTGCAGTTTGGTATGGAGACCTCTACCAAGATTTTTCAAATTATAGCCCTCGGGCGACAGATGCCCCTGCCCCTGGGCCCTTTGGTTTTACATAGACTTATATAGAAATAATCTTTGAAAATCTTCTTCTCTGAAACAGCAAGGCCCAGGTCTTTGATATTTGATGTGAAGCTTCATCTAGTGGACCTCTATCAAGATTGTTTAAATTATAGCATGCCCCTGCCCCATGGCCATTTGGTTTTACATAGGCTTATGTAGGGAATATCTTTAAAAAAATCTTCTTCTCTGAAACCGCAAGGCTCAGGCCTTTGATATTTGGTGTGTAGCTTCATCTAGTGGACCTTTAACAAGATTGTTCAAATTATAGCCTTTGTTGATATTTAGTATGAAGCTTCACCTTTTAGACCTCCCTCAACATTATGCACATTATAACCCTGGGGTAAATAATGGCCCTCCCCGGGGCCCACTTGTTACTCTATGGATCAGGTGAGCGATCCAGGGCCATCATGGCCCTCTTGTTTCGCGGAACTCGGCAGTCAAAACATCGTCGGCATGGATAAGACGTGTATACTCGCCGATTTACTCAAGCTGTCAACACTTATGAAACTGTGAATATTCGCCTAGGGCATTAAAAATAAGCTGGACAAGGTGTGAAATTAAATTGACTCCTGTATGTGCTAAACATTTTTTCGCGCCAAAACAGAGCAATGCAGACGCTGTTTTCACCTGTGCATCTGCATGCGGTAAATCCGTGGGGCTGTTTGTTGGGGGGAATTCGTTATAATGCTGTTGGTCTGTCGCTCCATATTTTTGCTTTTGTCCGCCAGTTTTGAACAAACTAGGTAATCAAGGTATTTGTACCTGTTTGTCTCAATTAATCCCTTTGTAATTGTCACTTGCACACGCTTAATATTTTTCCCGCCAAAACAGAGCATAGCAGAAGCGTTTTTTTTTTATATTTATTTATTATTCACTAGATAAAAACAAAGAAACGGAAATCAAGCAAGGTACTACAATAAACATTCATAATCCCCATGTTAAACTTGGTTCGCTTACATTAATAGCCCCTCTTTCAAGCTAACCTTTCGGAATTGTCAAGTTGCATTTTACTTCACTATTTAGTGATACCTTCTTGAGACTGGAAGAGGTAAATAAATATGGCGGCCAGAGAAACAGAAACGAAAGTACAGTAATAAATAAATTCAGCAATGGTTTGAATGAAAAGCTAAATGACCACTAGAAGTATAGAATCAGATTATTATTTAATCTAGTAACTATATAATTTATAAAATACATGCAGTATGTAATATTCATAATAAACTGGCAGAAACAGTAGCCATGCATGCAGAAAAAGTGGGTGGGGTAACAGTATAACGCTATATTTTCGGGATCAATATAGGGCTGGATCACATATAACGCGGTCGACGTCGATGGATCCCCATGACAGCGTTATAACGTGTAATATTTTTAAATGGAATAGATGTCAAGAAATCTTTCACAGTGGTAAGAGACTGCTCAAGACTTGTTCTTTAGGAGCAGAGAATTCTTTCTGACCCCATTTTCAGAGGGTCTCAGTCATAGCAACAAATAAGGTTGGTATTTTTTGATAATTGAAGGATAGTTTTGGGTATTCATTAGAACAGAGCAGTACACACGTTAAGCAGATGTTATTTTCAAAATGTTTATTATTATTACAGTGCTGTAGGCTAATTCTGCGCACTTAAGACTTTGCGCTTTTGTTTTATCCATTCAATGGATCCAAAACCCGTTTTGCAGTAGTATGCTGTTCAGTTGTCTTAGCTTGTTCAAAGACAATAGCAACCACTAATTTCTCTGGGGCAATTATGTTGTGGTCTGTCTTTAAAAAGACACACCCCCGTGTTAAGACGCCATCAATTTTGTCTGCTAATTCCACGCACCCGAACAATAACTTCCAGTCAAGATACAATACATTAGACAAGAGAAAGTGCTTTGTTGTTATACTTATTTGGCCATGTGTTGCTTAAAAGCTGATGGTCCAGTTGGTTGAAATAAATAGCTGTCTGTAACTTTTTTTTTCAAAATTAAGTAAGGGCCTGTGGCGCTCATTAAGCCTGATTCAGGTAAAAACAAGAAATGGATTTCATTCGCCCAGTTTTCAGCCCAAGTCTCATCCAAAATAATATATGAAGCTTTGTTAGATACCTGTCAAAGAAAAATGAAAACATTTAATCTGGTTCATTTAATTTTGAAATAATCCCAATGCGCAGGATTGGCAGATGCGCAGAATTAGCCTACACGACAGTATTATTCAGCAAAAATAAGGCTTGATATTACATGTGAATCTTTTGCTGAGCAGATGATTCATATGAAATGTCAAGCCCTATTCTTGCTGAAAAAAAAACTTGAAGACAAATGGCGGGGCAGATTATTCACATGAAATGCCAAGCCTTATTTTTCACTGAAAAAATATAATAAAAAAAAAATTACCATCCTCTTTCTGCAGATTTTTCTGCAGTGCTTGAAGGGTAAAAACCAGTTTGGCGGAAACATGACAACATGCATCCTCGTTTATTTAAATAAAAAATTGATGAAGTTTTAAACATAAATCTGATCAGCTCCAGTTTATTTACATTTTCTGGTTGATCAACTGGACAGTGAATTCTTTTAGGTTTATAGTTTTACATTTACTTTTATTTTGTGTCATTTCTACCCTGCCTTTTGGCTAAAACTGCAAGATCACACACATAAAAACATAAGAGTCACATCAAGAACATAAGTGGTATATATGCACTCAGATTTGTTTGTTTGTGGAGTTTAATGTCCTTTCAACACTATGCAGGTCATATTCAGCTGGTCAGTTTACCTAACCACACTGTCCTTGGGCAGGCTTATTCATAAGTGGTTTACCAG